>JAHRHZ010000009.1:14494520-14539590 GCA_024137785.1 Ginglymostoma cirratum | reverse complement strand
GAAGGAAGGGTCTAGGCCCGAAACGTCAAGCTTTCCTGCTCCTATGATGCTGCTTGGCCTGCTGTGTTCATCCAGCTCCACACCTTGTTATCTCGGATTCTCCAGCTTCTGCAGTACCTATTATTTCGGAAGGATTACATGCTGAGGGGTGCACTAAAGCTTGGGCCAGCCAATGCATTGGCACAATGTGAACGGTCATTCAGAAAGGCAATGTATACAAAGGGTTTTGGAAAGTGAGTAAAACCCCTCAGCCTGTATGTTTGCCTGTAATAAATGTAATAAATATTGACTGTACTTGTAATGTGTAACATATAGCATTGGAAAGAACATGCGTGTTTTGGCATCTCATGTAATGGCAACTTTGAATGGGGTCATGTTCAACATCAATTTTTTTAGATAAAGTATAATTTTGGAAGTAAAAGTCAGCGAGAAAGAGGTGAAGACTTTGCCAGCTCATGAACAAATAAACCCTAATCAGAATGAACACGCTGACTATAATTGTAATTTTATCAGTAAAATCTGAAGCACATCTGTTCACATAACTAACCACAGAGTTACGTCACTTCTGGTTCAGTAGAATGGTTGTCAGGCAGTTCACTCACATGATGCTAGAGTTGTAACAGGCACGAGGTCTGAACTGCTTTCACAGGATATCATTTACATTCCTTGAACACTTAATGACAAACATTGAGAGCAGAGCTTAATTCTTTACCTCGTCCAAGTCGCTTGTTCTAATGGGTAAATGACTACTCAGCGGAGAATGATGTGGTTTACAAGAACTCAAAAGCGTTTGGTCCTAGCTGCCTTTCTTTACATTGCCGTATATTCAAAAGGTAAGAGAGGCATCAAATTGCTCTGTGGGGTGGAACTACAAATTATTGAGTAGATTAGTAAGGAATTTTTTTCGAGAATGGTTTATGTTACAACTGTCATTGATAATTCAATTATCCATATTTTTATTAGACAGGGAGTTGGTATCCTGTTAACACTAATAGGGGATTATTTGCAAATAAATGTGCTTCACTATTTAAATTTATCAAGAATATATTTTATACACTGTATTCATTCCTTGATAGATTGTACTCAATATCTTTTTAAATTAATTATAGTTTTTAATGACTGTTTTATAGCAGAAAGTGAACGGATTCAATAGAGTAATTCTAATTAAGGAAAAGAGTACTGAAAAACTCTTTATCAATATGCAGAAAGCAGGTCTTCAGAAGCTTACTGACTTACGACAGAACCCGGAACAAGGTGATTCAGCCCATCAGGCCTGTGCTGGCTCTTTGGACAAGCTATCCAGTTAGTCGAGGTCCATATCGTCTTTCCCCATAGCTCCACAATCTTTCCTTTCCAAGCCTGTGCTCAACTCCCTTTTGAACTTTGCTGTTGAATCTACTTCAACAAACCTTTCAGACAATGCATTCTACATCGGGGGAAATGGCCACGTAAAAGATTCTCCCAATTTCTTCTTCCCAGTTTTTCAAGTAAACTAAACTAAGTTAAATCTACATTCTCTGGTTAATGACCACCTGCTAGTGGAAACAGTTTCTTCTTTATTTATTCTATCAATGCCCTTTGTAATTTTGAGCATTAAGTCTTCCCTTGGCATTCACTGCTACAAGGAGGACAATTCATGCTTCTAGAGTCTCTCCACATAACTGAAGCTCCTCATCCATACAGCCATCCCAGTGAATCTCCTCCGCACACTCCTCAATCATTTATTGCGAGTCAAATTATTCAGTGGAATCATTCAAGTCAGACTAGATTGCGGGGGAAGATAAACTCTGCTCATTCAAACAGCTTGAGGGTTCTCACTCAAAGATTAAAGGGACAACTGGAAGCAAAAGTTTCACAAAGTGGACATTTGGAAAAGAGGCCATTATAACATGGTACTGGTATTTAATATAAAGAGCATAAAATTATATAGGGAAAACAAGGGTGAATGAGATCAGAATTGACCGCTCCAGTAAAAGAGCTGGCTTTGTTAAGAGATTATAAACCAGCGAAATTGAAACCAAGACACAAATATCTTTTCTATTTCAGGAGAAAGTTTATTAATTGCTACCCTACACATTGTGTCACACCTGTTCCCTACTTTTAGATATTTTCTCATCAACCTGATCATAGATGTTATTACACACCTCTTGAGTAGGTAGGACTTAAACCCAGGTTTCCTGGCTCAGAGGTAGGGTCACTACCACTGCATCATACAAGCCACCCTCTTTATTTTTCATTTGTTTTACTTTAACTTTTTTTCTGTTTTTTTATCCAAAAGTGCTATTTCACTAATCTGATTTTTCTGTCCCATCACTAAATCACCCCTTATTTTTCATCTATAAACAACTCCCTGCTTAATTAACACCCATCACTTGTTTCTCTTAACCTTAAATAAAGATCATAATATTACGATTAAATATTCAGTCTCATGCTTGTTAATGACTGACCTCCTTCTGAAACAAGGAGGCATAGAAAGAACATTGAAAATATACAACGTTTAATTCGACAATTCTACACCAGCTGAGAAACAGCTATCGAGCCTTATTCCGTCTCCCAGCTCTTAGTTGGTGACCCTGTAAATTATGGCATTTTAAGTGCCTGTCCAAGTACTGTTTTTAAATGTAGTGATGGTTTCTGCCTCTATCACCGTTTTAGGAATGAGTTCCAATCGCTTTAAATCTATGCGACTTGGAGTTTTCAGGACAGTTTTTGCAGCTACATGTTCTAACGACAACCAGAGACCTGATGATTATAGATCTGGTAAAATGAAAGAAAACAAGATTAATTAATGATCTCATGATTAAAGTGTCTTAGGTAACAGTGATCATAACATGACAGAATATCACATTCAGTCTCAAGACACAAAGCATGAGGCTAACTAACTTTAGTGGTCTAAAATCAAATAATTATGATTATGAGCACATGGAGACAGAGCTGGCCAAAATAAACTGGGAAATTAGATTTATGATAGGGTGGTGGAGATGCAATGGCATACCTTTTCAGGAGATATTTCATAGTGCTCAATAAAGATGCATTCCAGTGAGATGGAGAGACTCTAGGTAAAGAATGTACTATCCATGGTTAACTAAGAAAATTAAAGATAGCATCAAAGTGAAAGTAAAAGCAGACAATATTATAGCATAGTAACAGGTCAGAAGATTGCATAAGAGATTAAGAAAGCAGAAAAGAATTATTAAAAGAATAATAAGAAGCAGAAAAGTAGAGAACTTGAGAAGGTAGCTAGAACTATAAAAACAGAAAATAAGAGTTTCTACAGTTATTTGAAAAAAAGAGTAAATAAGTGACAGCTGTGTCTGTGGAATTGATAATATAAAATGAATTGACCAAATATTTTGCATCTGTCCTCAACGTAGAGGACAAATATCATACCAGGAAGAGTTGTGAATCATCAGTTGAAAGAGGAATTTAAAACAATTGCAAATCACCAGGGAACGGCTACTGAGAGAATCATTAGAATTAAAACCTGTCAAATCTCCAGTTCCTAACAGAAATCAGCATTGAGTGTGAAAAGATGTGGCTGCTGAACTCATGGTTTTGCTAGGTTAAATTTCCAAAGCCTCCTACATTCTGGAAAGCTCCCATCACATTGGAAAATAGTGAATATGTCTCCACTATTCAAGAAAGTAGGGAGACAGGAACCTATCAGACGGTTGCCTTAATAGCTGTCACAGGAAATATGATGGAATATATTTTTAAGGCATTTATAGCACCTAGAAAATCTCAATGCAATCAGACAGAATCAGTATGGTTTTGTGAAAGGGGTATGAATCATGTTTGGAGAAGTAACACTCAATGTGGACAAAGGGACTTGTGGATGTGGTGCACTTTGATTTCCAAAAGGCATTAAACAAGGTGTCATTTCAAATGTTACTACACAAGATAGGAGCTAAAAGTGTAGAGGCATTGATAAGGATAGATATTTGGTTAGCTAAAATGAAACAGTGCAGATAAAAACGGGTCATTGTCAGGTTAACAAGATGCGCATACTGGAGTGTTGCAATCCATATCAATGACTTAGATGAAGGGACTAAATGTATGGTTGCTAAAATTGCAGACAACACAAGGATAAGTAGGAATGTAAGCTGTAAAGAGACATCTGGAGTCTGCAGAGGGAATTCGATAGTTTAAATCATGATGTACAAAGTAGAAAAAGTGAACCTATCTACCTTGGCAGCGCAAATTGAAAAGCAGCATCTCTTTTTAACAGAGAAAGATCGCAGAACTTTGCAGTACAGAGGGGTCTGGGCTTTCTGATATTTGAATCACAAAATGTTACCCTACAGGTACAGCAAATGAATGTTGTCATATACTGCAAGGAGAATGAAATATAAAAGGAGGGTGTTCTGTTATAGTTTTCTGGACAAATGATGAGATCACAGCTACAGTACTGTGTATAATTTTGGTCCCTTCGTTAAGAAAAGATATTATTGATTTAAGGAGAGATAACAGAATGTTCGCTCAGCTGATTCCTGGGATGAGGGGACCATCTTATGAAAAAAAGACTGGACAATTTAGCTCTGTATCATTTGGACTTAAGAAAAGTGATCTTCTCGAAACATATAAGATTGTGGGGGAGTTGACAGGGTGGATGCTGAGAGAACTTTTCCCCTGTGGGGGAGACCGGAACTGGTCACACAGTTAAAAATAAGGGACTCCTATTTAAATCTTATCGGGGCCTGAATGAGGTGGGCTACACCAAGGTTTGTGTCCGCCGAGGCCTATCTCAATGAGGAGAGCATCTCACTGCATCTTTTATACGCCTGCCAAGCATTAAAGTGAGTTTCTTACCAGGCATCAGTGAGTTACCTATAATGGGGGTTGTCAGTAACTTGATTAATGGCAAGCCTCACCTCATCAATATTCATCTTCCTATTTTACCAAATCTGCCAAACAAACTAGGTGCTGAGAATTGTTGACATGGATGGTGGAGCCAGTTACTTGACAACTTTAGCTTGTCACTTGCTCCAGAAGAGCTCCATGTTGGATACTGGGTGCCAGAGCATGACACCCTCTGTGGGCACTGGCCACACTTCAATGCTGCACTCTGGGTCTGCACTGGGAGCAATCCTTGTTAAGCTGCTGCAAGGGCACATTACACTGTTGAGTGGTGTTGGGGCTCAGGGTGGGTGACAGAGAGTGAGGGAAGATGAAGCGAGCAGTAATGAGGGTGGTAGATCATGATCCTTGGTAGGTACAGTAGTAGAGACAGACTGAGTCTGAGGTATTCCTCTACACAGCTTTGACTGCATTGATCCAGCCTTGGACCAAGCTGGTATGGTCTGGTGTCATGGTATAGCCTCCTTTATTGGTCCTCTGGGTAGGCCGTTATCAGACTTTTGAACCTCTCATATGTTGAAGTTGACCCTTCTCTGCATCTTTTCTGTAGACGTAACATTATATTCTGCAGTTTGATCTACTTATGTATGGTATGATTTGACTGGATAGCATGCAAAATAATACTTTTCATTGTATCTCAGTATATGTGATGGTAATAAATCAAACCAAATGAGAGGGCATCCTGCCTCTACACTATCTGATCCACCAGTATCTGATCTCTTGCAAAATGGGACACAAAATTACCTTTGTCTGCCATGTCTGGGCAAGATGTTAGGAAAAGTGCTAAGCAGCTCCAGACTGATGGTGCCCAGCTGCACGACAAACTTTTAAAGATGATCCCAGCACCTTGGAATGCTGGCAGTGGTGTGTTGTTCTGGGAATGCTATGTGGTAAAATGAGGCTGGAATCAGAGGACAGGGATTACATGGGGTGGGGTAAATAGTTAACAAGGCGGGTTTGTTTAAATATAGTGAGAGATGTGAGCAAGAAACTCTCCAAAGAACCCAATACAATTGACACTTAGCCAAAAAATGTAAGATTCAGCCTGAAGAGAATTTTTGTCTCTTAAGAGGTACATGGGTCCATGAAACACCCTTCTGCAGAAAGCAATGGAGGCAGAAATATTGAATACTTTTAAGGCAGAGGTAGATAGGTTCTTGATTAACAAAGGAGACAAAGATATCAGGAGTAAGCAGGAAACTGGAGTAGAGCCACAATCAGATCAGTTCTGAGGAAGGGTCACCGGACCCGAAATGTTAACATTTTTTTTTCCTTTCACGGATGCTGGCAGACCTGCTGAGCTTTTCCAGCAACTTCTGTTTGCGTTCCTGATTTACAGCCTCCGCAGTTCTTTTGGTTTTTATCAGATCAGCCTACTTCCGCTCCAAATTTATTTATTCACATGTTTGTACGTTATTGAACTCATTGCTGAGGGAAATGTCCATCATATCCTCTTTATTTAGGCCTTTCGTAATTTTAAAGATTCAATTAAATCTCCGTTCAGTCTCCTCTGATCCAAGAAAGCTAACATAACCCATTCAGTGATAAAAGGTACTGCAGATGCTGGAGAATCCAAGATAACAAACATGGGGCTGGATGAACACAGCAGGTCAAGCAGCATCATAGGAGCAGGAAAACTTGACGTTTCGGGCCTAAACCCTTCATCAGAAAACCCATTCAGTCTTTCCTCTGAATTAAAATTCTCCAGTTACAAAAGTCCTTGTGTTTCTCCTTGTCCCTCTATTTCGCCTCTGTACTCTTTCCATCAAGGCTAAATTCTTCCTTCAATGTAGTGAAAGCGGCAGTTCACCCGCCATCACCAAATTAATATTTAATGCAGTTTTTACCTTGTTAACCTCCACAACTGTAATATCTCCCACTTGTTGAATTCTATTTGTCACTCTTCAGTCCACCTTAAGATCGCAGAATCACAGAAATGTTACGCACAAAAAGAGCCATTCACCACATTGTGTATATACTGGCTCTTCAAATGAGCATTATGAGCTACTGCCATTCTCCTGCCTATTCCCCACACCCTGGCACATTGCTTCTATTCAAGTAATCATCTAATCACCCCTTGAATGCCTCAGGTAATTCTGCCTTCATTATATTTCGAGGCAACACTTTCCAGATCCGAACTATTCACTGTGCATTTTTGCCCACTTCGCATTTGCTAGTTTTGCAAATCGCCTCAAGTCTGTGCCCTCTCATTCTCGATCCTTTATGCGTGGGAACAGGTCGCTATCACCCATCTGGACTTCTCAGGAATTTCAAACAGACAGTAGATATCCCCTTAGCCCATTTCTTTGCAAGAAGAACTGCCTCAATCTCTGTACCTGAGCAGTCAATCCATACCTTCCTCCAGTCTTCCGCACTTTCAACCACACTGTCAATTTTTACAGCATCTGCAAATGTCTTAATCATCGTCCCTACATTTGATGTTCTCTATGATTTGTTTATTTTGATTGGCTATTTAACACTTTCTTGTAAGCAGTGCCTCACAACGTCAAATGTTATCTTATTGAGGCTGATGCGAATGTTGGAGTGTTATTATTGTAGTGGTTGTGATAGCAATCCTTTCCAAAAGAACTCACTGAAGCAAAGTACTTGTTGGTGAGAAGTGTTATCGACAGAATCATTCTGGTAAAGAATGAATTTCCAATCCTTTTATTTTCTAGTAATTGCAGATTGTGAATCTTTCTTCTTAAAACCATACTCCGTTAAAATGCTGATTAATCCATTTAGTGTAAAGCAGTGCCGCAGAGTTGAAAGATAGTAAGAACTGCCGATGCTGGGGTCAGAAATAACACAGTGTGGAGCTGGATGAACACAGCAGGCCAGGCAGCATCAGGGGAGCAGGAAAGCTGACATTTCGGGTCGGGACCCTTCTTCAGAAATGGGGTTTCAGAAGGGTCCCGACCCGAAACATCATCTTTCCTGTTCCCCTAATGCTGCCTGGCCTGCTGTGTTCCTCTAACTCCACACTGTGTTATCGCAGATTTGAAAGTTTACTTAGCGTCAAATAGAATTTTGTTCTCAATTCAGGAAAATATTTTAGGGTTTCACATATTTTATTGTTAATATTGGTCTTGGTTTTTGACATTACACCAATATTCATATTTAACCTGACAGGCTGCTTAGTCACTGTAAAGCAGATTGAAAAACCACAGCAGTGTGGGAAATGATAGTATATAATGTTACTGGACGAATAATCTTGAGGCCCAGGCTAACACTTTGGAGTAGAGGGTACAAATCCCACTTAAATTTGATGAATGAAATCTGATGAAATGAAAATCTAGTTTCAATAATGGTAACTATGAAACTACCATTAAACCCATCTGATTTATGAATGTTCTGAAGAAGGAAAATGGCTACAGGCCTACAACAAGGCAGTTGACTTTTAATCACTCTCTGAAATGAATCAGTAACTCACACAGCCAAGAACATTTGGAGGAGATGCTGGCCTTCCCTGTGATGCACCGGGGCAAAATTTTTTTTTGTAAAATATCAATTAATTTGCACACTGCGTTCTTCCATAAACAATAATGTTACAATGACCAAAACCTCTGTGTTTTGTTTTGGAAGATATTGGTTAAGTGATAAATACTGATCGAGTTATCAAGGCAAGTTCTCCTGCTCTGCTTCATAAGAGTGGTTGAGGGTTCCTTTACATCCACCCAACAGGGCACATAGTGTTTAAGAGCTCATCTGAAAGTCAGTAATCCCTCTCCACTGCACAAGTGTCAACCTGGTATTAGTCTCCAGAATGGGATGACCATCAGTCTTAGCAGAAATAGATCTAATCATAAAACCACAGCTAAAAATTGAAGCCATCATTATGTGGGTAATGATTCTATGAGCTAGATCATAGTTAGGAAAGCACATGCAATGCTAAAATTCATTTTGAGATGGCTGGAAAACAAGAGGAGGGATGTACTGCAAAGGCTCTATAAAGCTCTGGTCAGAATGTATTTGGAATGATGTGAGCAATTTTGAGTCCTGTATCCAAGGATGGATGTGCTAGCTTTGGAGGGGATCCAAAGGAGGTTTACAAGAATTAACCCTGTCAAATGAGGAGCAGTTGAGGACTCTAGATCTGTATTTGTTGGAGTTTTCAAGGATTAAGGGGGGGGATCTCAGTGAAATTACAGAATACTGAGAGGCCTGGATAGAGTGGATGTGGAGAGATTAGGGCCAGAGGGCATAGCCTCAGAGTGAAAGGATGACCCTTTAGAACTGAAATGACGGGCAATTTCTTCAGCCAGAGGATGGTGAATCTGTAGAACTCATTGGTGCAGCAGGTTGTGGAGGCCGTGTCATTGAGCATGTTTAAGACATAGATAGACAGGTTCTTGATTGGTAAGGGGATCAAAGGTTACGGGGAGAAGCCAGGAGAATGGGGTTGAGAAACACATTGGCCATGATCAAATGGCAGAGCAGACTTATTGGACTGGAGGGTCTAATTCTGCTCCTATATTTTATGGTCTTATATTTGATCAATCCGTTGAAAACAGGTTAATCAGTTTATTTGTGACCTGAACTGAGAGACGAATATGGGCCAAATTATACTGTTACCTTTGAAGATTTGTGCACATAAATGCCTGTGTCTGTGTTCCCATTGTTGGCAAATGAGGGTTTGAGGTTGTTAATGTATATGTTTTATGTCATAGCAGGCATCATCCTTCGCTACCTGTAACATGTTGGCCATGCAGCAAAGCATACATTATAAGTTATTCAACAAAACAATAGGCATTCAAAGGCATTTATTGGCCTTCATAGAAATGAAGCAGACAGTAACAACAATTTTCACCAACCATTCACATGTACAACATTATTGTCCGTAATAATTACATATACACACCTCAAGATCATGATTTAAACTGTTGAGCAAACGAGCCAGAAACTCTTTTTTTCTGCAACAAACGGGTTGTATGTGTGGAATGCATTCCCTGACTGGAGGAGATATACATCCAATTGTTACCATTCAGAAGGAGATTTGATAAATACTTGAAGGAGAAAAATGCGGGTGCTCTTTGGCTATCTCTTTTAAAGAACTAGCGCAAAACCAATGGGTCAACTGTCTTTCTGTTCTGATGAATTCATAAGAATTATCATCTTCTCTTCAAATAGTACTCTGGGATGTTCTACCATAGATATAAACATGTCTGGAACTCACTACCTGTAAAGATAGAAGATAATTTCATAATGTTTAAGAAGGGCACAGTTAAAGACACTTAGATTTGTACATGAATAAGAAAGGTTTAGAGGGATATGGGCCAGGAGAAAGCAGGTGGGACAAGTTTAGTCTGGGATTATGTTCGGCGTGGACTGGTTGGACTAAAGGGTCTCTTTCCATACTGTAGGGCTGTAAGACTATGAGTCTGTCGGTATTTCGATGTGCACTAGCAATGCTAAGATATTCAGGGCTACAGGCCAAGTGCTGGAAAATGGGATGAGAATAATTAGGTGGTTGGTTTTCGACCAGTGCAGACATGATGGGCCAAAGGGCCTTTTTCTATGCTGTAGGCCTCTATGATTCTACGACATGCATACATACTGAGGGTATAGACAGAAAACCACCCTGCAGGTAATTCAATCTGTCCCACAGTTTTATAGCACTTTATATATCACAGCACAATCACAGATCAAACTGCCCACATAGCACATGATATTCTGGAAGAGGCTAAAACCAGAGAGAAAAATAAAACCAAAAGCATAGAATGGCCAGTGCACAAAAGGGAGCCCACAATGTCAATACGGTGCTTTGTAACAGCAACTCCCTTAGTGTCACAATGCAGTCCTTTTCCTGCAGCCTGGAATCTTTTTCCCTTCAGATAATTACCTAATTCAATTTAGATCGAATCTGCTTTCAGCACCTCACCGGGCACTGCATTCTATGTCCTAACAACTTATTGCGTATAAAAAAAATTATTGCTTGGTCAAAGGGATTCATCATTCTTACCCCCCTTAATTAACTGAAATTAATCTAACCCCGAATTCCCTAAAGAACCTACAGAGATGCATTCTGTCTCAGGTATGTAAAGATTCAGCTGTTTCACAGAAGATCTTCAGTGAATCAGCATCCATGCACAGAATGGCATCCTGGTCCAGGACCACCAGGCAACTCCTGACATCTAACCCAGACCTGGCTTCAGACAGTTTTAAATTTTGACACCTGGCTCTCTTAATCTATTTAACTGGAACACAATTCCCTTCTAAAGATTGATCAGAACAAACTTAGAGTCCATCACAAAAGCTGGGATCGCTAGTCTGAAGGTTGGGATATTGAACACTGCAATGCTTCCTCAGGACCACACTGCATCACCAATCTGTTTGCCATAGCTTCAGGAAGAAGCAGTTGAGCTCATAGTGGTCTGCCTCAGAATCAGTCTTGCTACCAAACAAATATCTGACAAAATGAGTTTTAAATGAAAAGAAGGACAGTGGGTATAGGATTGTGTCAGGCTTGGTTCCATTGTGTATGGTGTGGGGCAGATGAATTCAACACTTCATAGCTTTTTTTTAAGTTTCTTTCATTGAATGTGAATGTCACTGGCAAGGCGAACGTTACCTATTGCCCTTGAGAAGTAGGTGTAAGTGATCTGCATTCTTGAACCACTGCAGTACACCTGGAGTAGGTGTGCCTAAGGTGCCACACAATAGGAAGTTTCAGGGTTTTGTCCCATGATAATGAAGGAGCAGTGACGTAGTTCCAAGTTTGGATGGTGCATGATTGGAGGGGGACGTGCAGGTATCCCATGCATCAGTTGCATGTATCCTTCTAGGTGTAGAGTTGCACATTTGTCTGAGGAGCCCAAGTGAGTAGCTGCAGTGTATCTTGCAGCTGGCACAACTGCTGTCACTCTGTGCTCGTGGATAGGTCTCTGAATGGACAGGATAAACTATATTGTGTATATTTCTTCTTCAATAATGGGAATTGCTGGTTAAGGCAACATGCATTGCTTATCTGTAAATGTCTTGTGTAAGTGGTGATTGTTCATTTCTTGAACTGTTCCAGGATTTGTGATGGTGCTGTCATACTGGTGTTGGTTAGGATATTCCAGGTTAAAATGTGTTATATCTTTGTTTTAAAATTCCTTCTTGACCTTACTGTATAAATGCAGAATTTGTTGTTGAAAGGATGCTGATCAGGGAACTGAAAATGTCATGACTAATTTCAATGTCTCATTTGAAAATTGAGAAACAAACTTCCTGCAAGAATGCAACCCCCTACACCCAATTCCTCCGCCTCTGCCTTGTCTGCTCCCAAGATAGGGCATTGCACTCCCGAACGTCCCAGATGTCCTCCTATTTCAAGGACCGCAACATCCTCCCTCCGGTGATCGAAAATGTCCTCAACCGCATCTCTTGTGTTTCCCACATCTCTGCCTTCATATCCCCTCCCCTTGACAAAAATAAAGACAGAATCCCCCATGTCCTCACATATCACCCCAGCAACCACCTCCGCATCCAATGTATCATTCTCTGTCACTTACCCCACCTGCAATTTGACCCCACAACCAAAGATATATTTGCCTCCCCACCCAATTTGGCTTTCATAGGGACCGCTCTCTCCACGACTTCCTTGTCCGCTCCACACTTCCCACTAACCCCACCACTTCCGACACCTTTCCCTGCAACTGCAGGAAGTGCTACACCTGCCCCTACGCCTCTCCCCTCACCTCCATCCAAGGCACAAAACAAACCTTCCACATTAGACAGGAGTTCACCTGCACAAGCATCAACTTGGTCTATTGTATCCACTGCTCCCGATGTGGCCTCCTCTACAGCGGTGAGACCAAAAGGACACCCAGAGACCGTTTTGTAGGGCATCTGCTCTCCATTCGCAACAAATAACAACACCTCCTGGACACGAACCATTTCAACTCCCCCTCCCACTCCCTGGGTGACATGTCCATCCTGGGCCTCCTCCATTGTCACAATGACGCCACCTGCAAACTAGAGGTACAGCACCTCATTTTCCACCTCGGGAGCCTACAGCCCAATGGTCTAAATGTGGACCTTACCAGTTTCAAAATCTCCCCACCCCTGACTTCATCCCATATCCAAACCTCCCTCTCTTCCCCACCTCCTTGACCTGACACAACCTGTCCATCTTCTCTCCCACCTATCTGCTCCTCCCACCTCACTGACCAATCCCCACCACTCCCTACCTGCACTCACCTATCGCCATCCCACCTACCTTCCCCAGCCCCATCCCTCCTCTCTCTATTTACTTCTGAGCTCCCTCCCCCCTCTCCCATTTCTGAAGAAGAGTCCCGACCCGAAACGTCAGCTTTCCTGCTCCTCTGATGCTGCCTGGCCTGTGGTGTTCATCCAGCTCCATACCTTGTTATCTCTGACTCCAGTATCTGCAGTTCTCACTATCTCTGTAGTGCATACAGTTTTTGTGTAGTATATTTAGCATCAGAGTAATATCTAATACTGATTAGATAAACTATGTTAGTGTCTAACAATTGCCTATTAAAGATATTGCCCAAAAGGTGCCCTCTGGTTCTCAGTAAAGGAAGAAAGCCTTGAATTTCTACAGCAACTTTTTCACAACTTTATCACCTCCTAAAGTTCTCACAACCAATTAATTAATTTTTGATTAATTAGTCCAATTTTTAATTATTGTGAAGTAAGAAACAGGCAGTCAATTTGTGCCCAGTAAGCTCCCACAAACAGGGGCATTGTAATGATCAGATAATCCATTTCAGTGATGGAGAATGAGGAACAAATGTTGGTCACGACACTGAGGAAATCTCCCCTTTGCTTCTTGGAATAATGCTCTTGGAGGAGATCTCATGGCGCAGTGGGTATGATCCATACTACTGGGCCAGGCACTCCAGACTCAAGTCTCGCCTCAGGACTTGAAGGCCAAACAGGTTGATCACTAATCTGCAAATCCTTCCAATAATTCCATGGCAGATTGCAAGAGTGTGAGAGCCTCTTGGTTTCCAGAACCATGTGGTAGCTGAGGTGGAACAGCCTCTCCATGTTAAAAGTCTGAACATGTAGGTTTTTGCCATAAACAAGTGTGATTGTTGTTTTAAAGAGCTACCACATGTGCACGCGTGCGCATACACGCACACACACACGTACATGCACGCACCCATAGAGAGAGAGAGAGACACACACACACAAACACATACCACACGCCCACGCGCACACACACGCGCACACACACGCGCACACACACGCACACACACACGCACACACACACACACAATACCTTAGGATCTTCTGTGTACATGTGACTGAACAGATGGCACCTTATTTAGTCTTTCACATGAAGATGAATATAGAATTAAGTCAATTTGCAGTTGTATCAGTCTTCCTTTGTTAAGGACTAGATCTTTTATTTCACATCCAGTGTCGTTGAAGAAGACTTTCGTTTGTCCTTTTGGAGGGAGCACTGCACTGTCGGAGGCTCATTATTGAGGGCATGTTGAGAGCAGACCCACACAGGGGACAACTGTCAGTTTTCACATGAGCCATTGAACTGAGGTCACATCTGCCCTCTGAGTTGGACATAAAGCTTCCCTTGTGCATTATTCAAAAAGGAGAAGGGGAAGTCTCTTAGCGTCCAGTCCACACATTAGACAGATTAATCAACCATGATTTTGGTCGGATGATAATTGAGACCACTTCTCCAAGGTTCAACTAAGTGCTTTGGATCACCCTAAATTAGTGAAAGGAATTAGCATTCTGTTACCAATCATTTTACCAATCATTACCAATCAAATCCAATCATTTGACTTATGATAATTGCTTACATTACCCTCGTTAGAGTCATACAGTCATAGAGGTCTACAGCGCAGAAAAAGGCTCTTTGATGCACTGAGTTTGTGCCAGTCAAAAACAAGCTCCTAGTTATTCTAACCTCATTTTCCAGAACGTGGCCCACGGCCTGTATGTCTTGGCATCATAAGTGCACATCTGAATATTTCTTGAACGTTATGAGGATTTCTGCCGCTACCACCCCTACAGGCAGTGAGTTCCAAATTCCCACCACCCTCTGGGTGAAATATTTCTCTCTCACACCTCTTCTAAACCACCTGCCATTACCTTAAATCACCAGTCATTGATTCCTCTGTGAAGGGCAAGAGTTCCTTCCTGTCTACCCTGTCTATGTCCGTCATAATTTTATACATCTCAATCACACCCCCGACTCAGTGTCCTCAGCTCTAAGGAAAACTACCCCAGTCTGTTCAATCTGTCTTCATAACTGAAGTTCTCCAGTCCAGAAAACATCCTGGTAAATCTCCTCTGCACCCTCTTCAGTGCAATCACACCCCTCCTGTAATGTGTAATTCAGATTGCACACGATACTCTAGCTGTGCCCTAACCAACATTTTGTGTGATTATAATAACTAACACCTCAGTCGGGCATTTGTTGGGATTTTTCATGCAAAAGTACATCCTGTTTCTTTTCAACCACATGGTGGGTTTTAGTGAAAGTGCTGTGGGAGTTTAGTTCCTCTTCTGCGTTGCGTTTTGACTTGAAGTCTGATTGGGATTTCCAATTTGGTCAACTTGCAATTGGCAGCTAAATTATTTGGTGATAATCTTTCCTTATTTATGGGATCTGAGTGAAGTTGAAAAGGTTGCATTGGCCTGGTGCCCAAACCCCAAATTGACTGAACAGTCTGTGAAATCTCAATGAGGTTCAACCACGATCTTCTGGAGGCACATGTAGGCAACACTCAGACAGGCAACAGTTCCCTTCCCTGAAAGAAGTGAATGAAACTATGAACCACTTGGGTTTTTTTCATCAAGACGGCAGTTTCTGTGGTCACCACCAGCCCACACTGAGCAATGTTATCAACCTTGGGTTGACAACATGTCTCAGTCGACTGGGCAGATGGGATTCTTGTATTCAAATCCCTTTCTGGGAAAGGGCAGGGCATCAGTCTAACTGAAACAAAGTTGCTGGAAAAGCTCAGCAGGTCTGGCAGTATCTATGGACTTCCTCAGTTCTGAGGAAGAGTCACCGGACCTGAAACGTTAACTCTGTTTTTTCCTTCACAGATGCTGCCAGACCTGCTAAGCTTTTCCAGCAACTTCTGTTTTTGTTCCTGATTTACAGCGTCTGCAGTTCTTTTGGCTTTTGTCAGACTAACTGATATTGTTCCCCTACATAACATGGACACAATTGGCCAGATGACGTCCTTTTGTGCTGCAATGATTCCACACTGGGATAATGTGCCAAAAATTACACCCATGACCACAAATATTACTGTGCCCAAAAAATTCATTCAACAGCTGCCACAATTCTGGATAACAACTGGTATCTGAGATTGCACCCAGTAATTTGCCTGTGAAATAGGACTTGTATTTATATAGCATCTTTCACATAGGACATCCCAAAGACTATTACAATGAACAACATACTTCTTTTTGAAGTTATTCACTGCTGTGCTATAGGAAATACCGCAGCTAATTTATACATTGCAAAGTCCCATTAACAGCAATGACCAGTTTTATCACAAGTTGTTTGGGGGATTAATAATGGCTGGCACATTAGGAGAAATTCCCCTGTTATATTTGGAAACAGTGGCTGTGGAATCTTTCTTTTCTCCCAAAAGAACAGACAGAACCTTGGTTTAATTCCTTGTCTTTTTTTTTCTCCTTACATATGGGTTCATATGTACACTTGATAGCATGTTGATCAAATATCAGAGAAGAGTCAGAAATGAAAAGTAATAAATTAAAGCTTTTAAATTATGCCCATGTAGATTAAAACATTATCCAACTGAGGTTTGTAATATAGCTATTTGACAAATTAAGTTCCTTTTTATTGTTTTTTTTTGGTAAAAAGGGAAGGAACTTAGGGGATTTCCCATTTGTAAAATGGAGAAATTTGTGTCAAGCTTTATTTGGCATAATTATCACCACCCGTTCTCCATTGAGCTTCAACTCATTTACAATTAAAGGACAAGTATCTCTGAAGCAAATTGACGAATGAGTTAGGACTCGACCAAGGAGATTGTGAGTCTATTTAGTGAAATATCACCCTACTCAATTTTGGGAGATCAGTAAATGCATTTTCAGAGTTCCTGTGGTTTCAGAACCAAAGCTACATAATCATTACACAGATGTCAAGCTTCATACTCTTGTCTCTAAATCTGAAGGCTATGCACTCATCTCTCACTCCAGAGTTTTTATTGAATAATCCAGCCTAATACTAAAGAAGGTGCTGCACAATTCGAGGTACTGAGATGAGTTTTATGTTTATCTGGCTAAGTTGAGTTTAATGAATGCTTCTCTCCCTGAGATCTAGCGAGATCTCTTGCTGTTGTCTCACCAAAATCGCCTTATTAGCTACCTACCCTGCCCCATGGCGCTCATCATGTCTAATGCTAGCCCCACCCTATGATATATCAATTCCCAGAACAAGTTGTCACTCATGGGAATTTTGCTGAAAGATTGGCACCCTCAGTGCCTGCGTCGTAGTAAACAGGCCACTGTGCACCTGAAGCATTCTGAAGCTGCCCTGCAGTTTTTCCAAAGATGTCGGAGAAGGGAAAAATGCCTCTGCAATTCCCCTAAAGTGACCCAGAGGAGGCACCAGACCCTAGCAGTGTGGCCCGAGGTCACCACTTGGGTCATTGACATATCCACTGTCCAGAGGGACGGCCAGCAGTGCTTAAAGAAGGTCAATAGCCTTCACCTCTCCATCAGCGTAAGTGTCCCCATCTTCTCTCCGTTGCTTAACACTCAATCATTCTCTGCTTTTGCACCCACCTCTCAGCTAGGGTCACACTGTATCATTCTCACTATTGCTTGCAACTCTTTCCTCACTTGATCTCAATGCTGCCTACACACTCACTTGGAACGCCTCACCACCTTTCAACCGTTTGCACAGCGTCAACAGCTCTGGGAGTGCAGAGACATTTATGCCCCACCATCTGAGTAAGCGCCATTCTTTATTCCACTGCAACCCTCGCAGTGCCCCCACTGTCAGTGTCGTTTGGTGCACAGCACATTCAACCACTGGCCGTGACACCTCCTCTCCCTCCTGTCCCCCAGCTGCAAGTGGGGGATGTCAGTGCTCGCTGTGCAGAAACAGCCTGCTTTACCAGGATCCAGCATTTTGACCTCTGAGGAAGAGAGCTCCGAGGCCTCAGAGGAAGCTTCGGCAAGGCTGCCTCTCCTGGATCTCCCAAAACCAGCTCAGATACTGAGTTCTCAGTGGGAATGTCAGATTTAGAAAGTGTGGGAGCACAAGGCTGGTGAGCAACAGATGGCCAAGGAAGAGCCTCCCCAGGTTGCTGGCACCTGGAGGACTGCCTGAAATCACTCACACATACACACACAGACACACAAACACACACCTGCTCAGCCTCAGGGCGCCCTGTCATGTTGGTAGCCACAGACTTTATCCACATGCACAAAGAGGAATCAGAGCATCAGGCAGGAGCTTTAGAGGTAATGGCTGTCATTGGCCAGAGGCTGAAGGAGAGCAGCTAAGTGATGGGAGGACCTAGCTGCCTCAAAGCATTCAATTGTCTGTGTGCCCCCATGGACAGTTTGGCAGCTGTCATAGAGTCCTGCACCCTCAGGGTCTGATGGCGAGGCGTATCGACCTGAACTTCACTGCCCCAGCCATTAGTCCTCAGGACCGAAGGCCTGGCGACAGGGGAATGGGGGCATTTGACACCACTTCAGTTGCCCATTCCTCACAAGGAGAGTGGACAATGCCAGGAGGCACTTAGACAGAGAAGGAACCTTATACAGAGCCCCCACAGAGGTTTCCTGTCCAGATACTCCAGTAGTGGCCGGGACCTCCACCTCCAACCTTCCTGCATCCATCTGAGCCTTAGTGGTTCAAGTAGAGGAGGGTCCACTTGCCTCTGGCAAAAAGAACCTTGATGGATCTGGGCTGGCCAGACACATAGAACCCCACCACTCTCCCTGCCACCCAAACACCCAAACACATCTCTAAGGTCATAAAATAATTGCAACAGTGACATACCTCCAAGATCATAAAAATTGCAACTGTGACTACACACAAAAAGTACTTCATAGGTTATAAAGCACACTAAGGCATCCTGAGATCGGGTAAGATGCCATAAAAGCGAAAAACATTTTTGAACATTCTGCTTTCAACCAGTCCTGAAGTCTCTCCCTGGCCTCTTGTTCAATGCTTCAATCTTAATTATGTTTGCGGCAATTTTTGCATCCAATGTCTCTCTGCTTTTCCAAAGAACTAAACCACAACAGGACAGTTCACATGAACCCTGAAGCCTGCCTCACACTCATGCCAGGAACATTATGTTTCGGCACGTCATGGGGACCACACTCTTCGCCATGTAGTCTCCTGAGACAGATGGTTAGCATTACCCCTCACTACAATAGGGGAGCACTGAGCCTCCGACAGCAGAGTACTCCCTCTGTACAGCATCTGTGACAGTGCCAGACTCCCTCATTACTGCTCTCCAACAGTGCAGTTCTTGCTCCTCCAAGATTTGGAGCACACCCCCACTACTGATTGTCCAACAGTACCGAGCCCCCTCAATACAATCGCCTTCTACACTTTGGGATTTAGAGAAAGCTCCACAGAATACGACAGTTGGCAATGCTTCGCAAATAGAATATTTGACATTTTGAAGTGTTTCATTATAGAAGAAAACTAGCAGGGAGTCTACCAGGTGGCAGATTCAGATTGCCAGGTTCTATACTCGTACCAATGGTGAACGTTGACACTGTCTGAATTAAATAGCTCTCACAGCGGGATTCTGGGTTCGTTTTATTTTAAAGCTGCTGATTATTGTGCGCACCCTGTAGTTAGATTGAGTGAAAATCATGATTACCTCATGAAGTATGAGCAAAAGATTGAGCATTTTGCCACATCTGATTGAACCTTTTAAATGCAGCTGCAAAAAAATGAGCATATTGCAGTATTAGATTATTACCTACAAAGATTTATATCTCTAATTTTAACAACATTTCTTTTTACATGTCCGGGTTCTGTGTAGCTAAGTACTTGGAGATGTTGGCTCAGAGCTCTTCATCTGATTACAAACCCAAAGAAATTCAATTACGTGGACAGCCTAGAAAAACTGGAGTTGTTCTTATTAGAGCAGAGAAGGCTAAGGGGAGATTTACTCGAGATGTTTACAATGATGAAGAATTTCAGTAGGATAAATGGACAGAAATTGTTCTTGTTGGCAGAAAGGTTGTTAACCAGGGAGACATAAATTTAAAATAATTGGCAATAGGAGCAGAGGCAGGGATGAGAAGAATCATTTTTTCTGCAGGAGGTTGGTGGGATCTGGATTGGACTGCCTGAAGGTTGGTGGAAGCTGATTTATTGATAACTTTTAAATAGGAATTGGATAAACATCTAAAGAGGATTTTTTATTTTGCAGGGCTGTAGGGAAACAGCACGGGGAGTGGGGTTAGTTTCCCCAGCTCATACACAAAACCTGCCCAGGCTCAATTGACCAAATGACTCCCCTTCAGTACTGCATTATTTCAGGATTCTATGTGGTGTCCTGATGGCCCATTAAGCTTGGCACCAAGGTCAGGTTGTTGTAAGTATGGTTAACTGCAATCCACAGCACATCCCAGCATATAATCATCATCTGGGATAGCTTCATAGAATCATACAGCAGTGAGGGCCAATCAGCCCATTTATTCAGCTCTTCAGAAGAACTATCCAATTAATCCCACACACCCACTCTTTCCCCATAGCTTTGCAGATATGTCTTTTCCCAAGTATGTTTAAGGTTAAGGTTACAATAACCCAAGGTTATTGTAGAATCTGTCCTCATTGCCTTTTCAAGGAATGTATTGCAACACTAACAGTATAGCACATTACTATAATTAATAACAAATATTAATTAGTAGTTCTTTCTACGACATAACAGGAGCAGCTGCCTAAAATGTGTTAGCCTCTGAGTGCAGCCTGATAAAAGTGAGGTCTGTTTGGTGGATGGTTATACACAGATAACACACAAGATATCTGACCACATAACACGAGGGAGCATATGGGGGACTTGCCATGAATCATAAATCTAATGTATCTGGTCAACTTTATGATCAGTTCAAATGTGGTCTCCCACTTGACTATGGGTGTTCTATTTATAAGATGGGGTTAGAAACATTTTTACAATTTAAGGGCTTGTTTTAGGTAAAAGCTTTTTTATTCATCTAATGGAGTGAGTATTGAACCCACTGTCCCAACTAATGGTTCTGAAGAAGGGTCACCGGACCCGAAACGTTAACTGTTTTCTCCTTCACAGATGCTGCCAGACCTGCTGAGCTTTTCCAGCAACTTTGTTTTTGTCCCAACTAATGAGTTGGACTTACATTAAACAGAATCTAGTTTACAGAAATCATAACAAAAAGTACTGAGAGTGCTCAGCAGGTCTGGCAGCATCTGTGGACAGCAAAATAGAGTTAACATCTCAGGTTGATCATTGACTCATCAGAACTAATTACCTCCCATGATTTTTCAAACTCTGAGTCAGAAAAGAAAATGCTGCACTTGCGTTTCTATAGTGGCTTTGAAGACCTCAGGATGTCCCACAGCCAGTTTAAAATCAGTGAGACTTTCTCTGATGTGCAGTCACTGTTGTGATGTAGGAAATGCAGGGGTGCCAGCCAATTCATGCACAGCAAGCTCTCACACGCAGTTGAAGTTGTTGACCAAGATTGTCTCTCTAAGTGATTGCTAGATGAGCATTGGCCAAAACACAGGGAAGAACGTCCCAGCTCTCCTTTTGCCTAGAATCTTTTTATATTTACCTGAGGCAGCAAAGAAGACTTCAATTTACCATCTCATCCAAAAGACAGTGTGGCACTCACTCAATAATGCACCTGCTCCAGTAAGGTTCAAGCCGACAATCTTCTGACTCTGAGATGAGAATGCTGCTGTCTCAATCATAGCTTACAGCTTTTCATGAGTTCTTAATGCATGGTAGTGCTTAAATTTAAGATTTAAGAATTTGACGCACTTGTGACCCAATGACCAGAATGTAAGCCACATGCCAAACTGCCGTGCAGTATAGCAGGAGCAGTGTGAGCAGTGGTTGCATACATAGACTACAATTTGCAGTTGCAGATGACTAAGGTGTTAATAAATCTGTTTGAGCTTATCAAATAAACCGAATCCATGCTACTCAATCTGTGTTACTACCTGAAAACACAAAATGAAGCAATATAATGTGCAGCGCTGGTAATTTTTAATTCCACAGGAAAAGACTTCTACAAATTTGAAGCAGCGCAGAAGTTACATCTACACAAGGACACCCCCAGAAAAGAATTGCAATATTAACTGTGTCTTTTTAATTTGTAATGGAAAATAGAAACTCAAGCTGCAGCTGAAAACAGCATTTGGCAGAGTTTTTTCTTAAAAAAAGCGATCATGAGACAGCGATAGCATTTGCAAAAGGCAGGGAGCATCAAAAAGGTGACCAACAGATTACACAGCAGTATTCGGAAGGCCACAGTCATTTTATCTGAGTTAAAGAATGGAGCCATGCTTTTTAGATATAGCTATTGCAGAACCAGATAAGGAAGCAGACAGGTAAACACAGACAGCAATTGAAAATGAGGGACTGCATCAATATCTCAGAGGCCAGAGAAATCCTCCTAACCTGTGGGAAATTCTGGAAAATCAGCATTGTGTAAAAGTGCATTTTAGCATTCACTGTCTGGAGCTGAAATCCAATAGGCAATAGCTACAAGAATCAATTGATCAGTTTGCCTTTAGGCAATGCAACATGGGCAATAATTGTAACTTTTCAATGGGTGAGCTGTCTGAGCATAAAGTGGAGCTGATTACAGCTTCAACTCCCATTGAAAGGTTCCAAAAAGGCTGTTTGGAGGAAAAATGATATTGCTTGAATAAAATTATGTTAGCATATTGCTTAAAGATGATAGAAAATATGAAGGCATTACAGCCGGACGACAACTGCAAACATCCAGAGCCAATGTTCGTATTGACAGTAGCCAGGACATAGACAGCAACCGAGCTATGTGGGAAGTGGGGGTCTATTACACCAATCGCAACACTGTCTGTGTTCCACTGTCAGACAGTGCAAGACACTGTGTGTGTAGAACTCTAGTTCCAGAAATATAATCAGAGGCTACAAAAGGATGCAGCCAAACAAGAAAACAGGCGAAGCATGCTGACAGCAACAACACAAAGTACTCAAGCAAACCAGCATAAACGCCAGCGTGTAAATGAGGTTAGCAGAAAGACTAACCAGCGTTAAGGTTCAGAGTGAAAACACCTTCAGTCAGAGACAAATAGGCTTTCCACATTGTGAATGTAGCACATTGTGTGAACAAAGTCAAACTGTCAGAAGCTTTTGCTACTATTAAAATCACATGCTGAGAAAATTGGCAAGCAATGTACCAACTCATATAAACATTCAAAATAGGAGCAGGAGTACCCCATTCAGCCCTCGAGTCTGCTCCATCATTCAGTGGATCATGGCTGAACTGTTGTGTTCCCACTGTCCTTAATATCCGCCTCTATCTTAAAAATATTCAATAACCAGTTTCCAATGCCTTCTGAGGCAAAGACTTCCAAGGTCACACAGTCCCCTGAGAGAAAGCATTTTTTTTTCGCATCTCTGTACTGAAATAGTGACTTCCCCTCACCATGACGGGAAACATCCTTTCCAAGTCCATCTTGTTAAGTCCATTCAGGATGCTGTACATTTCAATAAAGGCAGCCCTCACTCTTCTGAACTCAAATGGAAATAAAAGAGAACACAGTGTGGAGTCGGAGGAAGACAGCAGGCCAGGCAGCATCAGAGGAGCAGGCAAGTTGACGTTTTGAGTCGGGACCCTTCCTCAATTTTGCTTTCCTGCTCCTCTGATGCTGCCTGGCCTGCTGTCTTCCTCCGGCTCCACACTGCGTTTTTCCCTGACACCAGCAGCTGCAGTTCTTGTTATTTCCAATGGAAATAACCCCAGCCTATGTTGATAAGACCACCTACTCATGCCAAGTATCGATCTAGTAAACCTCCTCTGAACCATTCCCAATACATTTACATCCTCTTTAAACAATCAAGATGTGGATCTTACCACTGCATGTATAACTGGAGTGTAACATCCTTACATTTATAAACACTGAAAGAACTGCAGATGCTGTAAATCAGGAACTAAAACAGAAGCCACTGGAAAAGCTCACCAGGTCTGGCAGCACCTGTGAAAAAATCAGAGTTAACGTTTCAGGTCAGGTGACCCTTCCTCAGAACTCCTCAGAACCCGGACTCCACTAAATTGGTTAAACATGATTTCCTTTAGATGAAATCATACTGAATCTTCCAACTATGTGGAGTTTTTCTAAGTGCACAGCAATAGCCTTTTTAACGGTCGATTCTAACACATTCCCCATGACGGGTGTCATATTATCAGGCTTATGGTCTCCTGCTTTCTGCTTCTCTCCCTTCATGAATAGAGGGGTTATCTCCCAAGACTGAAGTCAGAACGGGAACTATCGTAAACATTCTACCAGCCAGAATCCAGAAAAATAAGGACTTAGACCAGCGGAAGCCAATATTATAACCTACGATGGTAAAATTAATTGCATATAATGGGACATCCATTCCTCCTAGTGGTACATTTATGAAATGCAGCCATAACAATTCTGTATGGAAACCAAAAGTATTTTATCTGGTAGACATGTGTACAACCCCAACAGCAAGATAATGGGCATGCACAGGTCTCAATATTATGACCATCCCTAATAACGCCAAGATACCAACTGTAGCAGAAAAGGCCAAGAATTCTCACCCTGAGTCAGTCCAGGACTATTATAAATATACCCAGGCAGATTCAACACCATCAGAAACTTCAAAGGGAATGCTGTATTGCACGTCAGTGAAGGTGCAATTCTGTATCTCCCAGAAGGTGAAGTGTTCACATGCAAAAGAAACTTAAGAGTGACCTCAATGATATGGAATTTAGTGGTGTAATCCATACATTGAAACACTGGCTGGTGCAGTTCTATGAGGGCACCCTGAAGAAAGATGGCACAATCAGAATATGTATGGACATAAGGCCTGTTTCAAAAGAGATGCTGACAGAAATGAAGGAATTGAATCACAAGCACAGAGGATAATTTTTTTTCTTCTCTCTGAGCTGGATTTTGGTATATCCATGGGGTCACTTGGCAAAGAAATCTCATGAAATCACCATTTTTAGAACAGCACATTGTAAAGTTACTACTGGAAGATACCACTTTCAGAAACTAACTTTCAGTCTATCTGTCAGTCAGGGTATGTTCCAGCGGCACATGGGCAGAACTACAGAAATTATTTCTGGATATACATGTGTTGCCAATGGTTTTGCAATATTCAGCAGAACCAAAAAAGAGCATGACCAAAATCTATTCTCGCCGATGTTAGCATTTCACCATGAAGAATTTGTACTCAACAACAAGAGATGTCACATCAATCTTTTGGATCTATTTATCCAAGGTATGGGATTCATTTACCATTCCCCCCCACACCCCCGCCCCTCCCCCAGTCTCTCCTCACCACCCCCAATGCCCACCTTCCTGGGCAAGGTCAAAGATGTGGCTACATGCCTACTGCACAAGGCGATGAGGACCTGCAGAGATGCCTTGGATGTTTAATTTCCTAGCTCCTTTGTCAAAGTGTTGATGTTAACAGGGTACTACAGTATTATGACCCAAGGGAAAAGTCTCTTGGAAGTCGATGCATCTCCACAAAGGCTAGGATTATACATAATGCAAGATGACAAACTTGTTGCATTTTAATTCAAAAGTCTATCTCAAGCAGGATCCAATTTTTCCAAAATAGAACATGAAACACAGGCTCTAGTTTTCAGTTTCACAAGATTGCATGCCCATCTGTTTGGTAAGCAATTCACAGTGGAAGTCAATCACAAACCACTGAAAACAATTTGGCGCAAACTGCTAACAGGTGCACTAAAAGTGACTTCTCATAAAAGTACAGGGATATGACTTCAACATCTGCTACAAACGTGGCACCAAAGTTGTTACAGCTCTGGATATGGGCTTACTGTGACCAACACGGAACATGTTAGGAAAGCAAGTTAGGACAACCCTGCCAAGTTATCACTGTTCCAGTTCTCGAAGGTACAGGAAAAATGTCTCAAAAAAAAGAGAATGAAGATAGTCTGCAGCTGACAAATAGCTGCGGAGCTGCCTAATCTGCATGCAGCGCATACAGAGGTTTTCCTGCTGACATATCCAAACAGTGCAGCAAGTCCAGATCCAACAAAGTCACCACACCGAAAGTAGCAATATTGAGAAGAAACAGAACCCAACTCAAAGAACTGTACTATACTCCAACCGCATATGGAAAAACAGGCTTGGGTAATGAAGATCTGAGTACCATCAGGAAAATAATCAACGTGTTAATAACACACAAGACTCTAACACATTTATGAGTCGAGAGCCCCCAAGTGTGAAGTCTCCATCTCTCGTGATGTGAAGTCTACACCATCACTTATCAAACCACCTTTACGTTGTACAGACTCATTGACTCTAAAACACTTAAACATTTTAATCATTGTTTCCGTGTAAATAGTTTTGCAGTTACACTAATGTAAACATATTTTCACTCAGTTGATGCAATTTTGTTTTGGTAAAACGGGATGTTGTGGTTTGTTTCTTAATTCAGAGAATGTGGACTTTACTGGCCAGGCCAGCATTAATGGCCTAATTATTGCATAATTACCCTGGAAAAAGTGGTGATGATCTGTGTTCTTTAAGTGCTACAGTTCATTTAATGTGGATACACCAACAATCATAGGCAGTTCCAGTAGTTTGACCTATTGACCCTGAAGGAACGGTGATGTATTTCCATGTCAGGATGGTGAGTGACTTGAGGAAAATCTTGCAAGTAATAGTCTTCACATGTATCTGATGTCCTCGTACTTCTATACAGTAGTGGTTATGAGTTGAAGTTTTGTCTAAGGATACTTGGTAAATTTCTGCAGTGCATCTTGTAGATGGTACACATCGCTGCTACAGTGATGGAGGGAGTAAATGTTTGTAGATGTGGTGCCAATCAAATCACCTGCTCATTTCTGTATGTTGTCAAGCTTCTTGCGTGTTGTTAGGGCTGCTTTCATCCAGGAAAATGAGGAGTATTCCATCATACTCCTGACATGTGCTTTGTATGTGCTGGACAGGCTTTAGGGAACCAGGAAGTGACTTACTCACTGGAGGATTCCAAGTATCAGACCTCCTCTTGTCACCACAGCATTTATATGGCTAGTCCCATTCAGTTTCTGGCTCATGGCAAACCCACAATGTTGATAGTGGGTGATTCAGTGATAGTAATGCCAATGAATGTGATGTTTCTCTCTTGTTGGAAATGGTCATTGCCCGACACTTGTTTGGGACGAATGTTATTTGCTACTTGTCATCCCAAGCCTGGATATTGAACATTTGGACATGGAATGCTTCAATATCTGAGGAAGCACAAATGAATATTGCACAATCATTGGTGAACATCCCCAATTCTGACTTCATGATGGTAGGAAGGTGATTCGTTAATGCTCATTGTTAGTACTCAGTTAGTGCTCATTGTGCATTGGTGCTTTAAGAGCTGTGGTGATTTAAGAGGTTGATGCGCTAATGAACCAAGGGCACGTTTGCAAACCACATGAACAAGTGCCGTAAGCAGCCTAGCAGAAACCATCCTAACAGGATGTTGCATAGTTTTTATCTGTAACTGCAAGCTGTATTCTAAGTTGTTAATAAACATGTTTGAGTTTTTCAAGTAAACTGAACCCATGTTATTCAATAAACGTTATTGATGACACATGGAAACACAACACTTAGCTTATCTAGTGATGTTATAGCCCTTTTGCCGGTCTAACATTCCTTAATTAAGATAGCAGTAAATTAAAGCAATACATTTACAGTAGTGAAGAGAATGGGCATCAGTCCTGATGATTTAAGATGAAACCATCCAAAGTAAGCTTGGAGTCTGCGCAGATTAAATATTAACCTCCAGGATGCTCCTGGGGAAAAAACAAACAGGGTCTGAAGAAATGATAAGGTCGAGCTGTTTTCTAAAACTGTTTTGCTTTTTCATTGTTGGCTTTGCCTCCAGCAGGGTAATTTTACTCAATGAGGCTATACTTAGGTTCGCTTTCATCATATAAGATTAAGACATGAGTCTCAAAGTACTAAAACAAATGTTCATTGTGGCTCCTGGTATGTGTATATATTACAGCCATAGACACTTCAGCATCTGGGCTAATACAAAGCTATTCAGTTACAAATAGTAATACTTTCCATGAGCATGTCATGCCTCAAGTGTCCTTGACTAAGATGGAATCCAAGATTGGGTCACGTTCTTTAATATAGTGACGATATCATGAGCATATCTCTTAATGGTATATTGCATACTAGCTGTGAGTCATAACACAACAGCTATAACAATATTGGGGATAAGAAGAAAGTTTGGTTTCACTGATTAAATGATTTATGACAATTAGCTTCTGATTAGCTTCTGCACGACGAGGATGGAACTGTTGGCTGGCCAATGATGAGAAAACTGAATGGGGAAGCAGCAGCTAAAGGAGAAGATCAAGAGATTAAAACTCCAGGAGTACACATGGCCAAAGTTAGCAATACCAAACATATGTCCAGTGTTGGGCAGTTTCACCAATTTGAGAACTTTGTACATTGTAATTCCAGCTTTGATTTTCTTCGTTCTCTACAGTGGAGCTGAGAGTTGTATCTGGTTGCAAACTGTTATTCTGATCCTACAATGATTTCAGCACCAATGCAGAAGTGTTGCAAATGTTTCTGCAATATGCCAGAATCCCCCAGTGAAATCCTACACAAAGAGTTACTCTCTTTGGAAACTCTTCTGAACAGTGTCCATGAGTCAGACTGTTCCATATATAAAAAGGGCAGTGTGTGTGTGTATTAGCCTGTTAAGACAGAGAGATCAATGAAGCAATATTATAGTGCTATATTCAGCATCGCAGAATCCACCCACTGCCCCTTCCAAGTCACAAAGTAGTTTACATGACAAAACAATAAGATGTAGGAGGCAAATTAGGCTATTCGGCCCATCATGTCTCCTCTACCATTTGATCATGGTATCTGTTTCTCAACCCCATTCTCCTGCCTTGTCCCCGTAACCCTTGAACCCCTCACAGTCAAGAACCTATCTATCTCTGTCTTAAGTACGCTCAATGACTTGGCCTCCACAACCTTTTGCAGCAATGAGTTCCATAGATTCACCACGCTCTGGCTGAAGAAACTCCCCCTCATCTCAATGTCTAAAGAGTCAAGCCATTTGCTTCGATGTTGTTCCTCGGGTCCTCATCTCTATTATTAGTGGAAGCATCTTCTCCGCGTCCAGTCTATCCAGGACTCTCAGTAACCCCCCACGAACCCTCCATCCTTCTAAACGCCATCATGTACAGACCCAGAGTCATCAACTACCCCTTGTATGCCAGGTCCTGAGTTATTTCTTGTGAATCTCCAGTAGATACCCTCCAATACCAGCCAATCCTTCCTTAGAATGTAAGATTGCCTGGAAAGAAAACAAGTTAAGTAAATTTTTTTTTAATTCATTGGGCGACTTTCACAGCTTCAGTTTCCGACTGCTGTTTGTGGGACCTATTGTGTGCATATTGGGAGACATATGGTCTGCGTTAATACAATTACCAGGCTTCAAAATAGCTTCGTTGGTTACAAAGTGCTTTGGAGGTCCTTAGGCTGTGAAAGGTGTGAATGAAATGCAAATCTTCTTATCAACCACCATCTCTTTCTGTTTTAAGGCCGAAAAGGCTGAATGGCTCACCAATTCCAATTGTACTTTCACATTCTGCCTGTGTCTCATCTGGATAAATACGCACTTGTTTGCTTAAGTTGTGAGCAGAATAGATACCTTTTTACTATTCATTAATTTTAAATGAAAATACCATAATTTAACAAAATTATTTCAGTGAAAGTAATATTAGAGTTCGAACTGACCCTGCTACGTCTGAAATTGATCTCTGTTCTTGGGAAAAGTTTCTGACCGTATCCCTACCTCACACTCAAGCCCTGTGTTTAATATAGTGAAGGGATACTTCAGTTATATGTCTTATGTTTGATGATGTCACTCTAGCGAGCATTTAGTGACCCAAGACTTCCAGCCAATGCGCAGAGAAATTTTTAAGTTGTTCCCTGGCGGGATGTATTTGTGAATGAAGCTGAATTCAAATAGAATCATAGAATTCCAACAGTGCAGAGAGTAGCCATTTTGTCCCATCAAGTCCGCAGCGACCCTCTGAAGAGCATCCCACCCAGATCCACACCCCCCTTTCCTCACCCTAGCCTGTAATCCCACATTTGCTAAGGCTAATCCACCTAGCATCCTGGGCGCTACGTGATCATTTAGTGTGGCCAATCGACCTCTGAAAACAAAAACTTACCTGGTACCCAATGGCAACATTAAGAATAGAATGAAGCCATTGAGCTCTTTGAATGGCAAAACAAGTTCAATTAGAACAAGAATGATCTCCACTCAGATCTGTTCCATGCTCCTTAATCTCCTTACCAAACATAAATCAATCAGATTTAGAATTTTCAAATTGAACCACACCTCTCCCCACAACAGTTTAACTTAGGTTGGAATGAAGTGGTAAGTTTCAGACACCCCTCCCATTTTGCATGAAGAGCTGCTTCCTGATATGACCCCTCAATGGCCTCGGTCCTACTTTATGATCCGCCCCTATGCTCCGGACTCTTCCCCCACCCTTAACTTCACTCTCAGTGGACCAGTCCAATATCCTCGATATCCCTAACATACTATAAATAAATAAAACAATGACCATCTTAATGGGGTCTGCACTAATGTCAGTGTGAAAAAGTAGTCAATTAGAAAATCAAGGGTTGTGGGGAGAAGGCAGGAAAGTGGGGGTGAGGATTATTAGATCAACCATAATCTTGTTGAATGGTGGAACAGGTTCAATGGGCTGAATGACCTACTTCTGCTCCAACATCTTATGGTCTTAATGATTCCTCAAAGGAATTAATATCTATTAATGAGTTAAAAGAGACCATTGATCACTACCTCCATAGTCTGTTTCTTCCTGCTTACAATGGCACGTGGAGCAGGCATTGGATTTGCACTAATGTTACATGGCAATAACTGGAAAGAGACACTAAATGAAGAATATTTGTTTGTATTTTAATAGTACCGCTTACAAGTTCAGAATGTTGAAAATGTTTGATAGCCAATTAAATACGTTTGAACTGCAGTAAATATGGTAATTAGGAAAAGCAGCGGCCAAGCTGACTGCTTCAAAATCCCAAAAAACAACAATGGCACTAATTCCAGACAATCATTTTTGTTAATAGATGTTGTTTCCAAAATGAATATTAGTCAAGACAGCAAGGGAAAACTGTCCTCCTTTTTAAAATAGTGTCAAGAGATAACTCTTAACCATCTAAGGTAGCAGATTTGCATTTGGTTTAACATCTTATCCAAAATATGACACTTCTAACATTGCAGCAACCCTCATGATTACACTGCCACAATGCAGCGCTCCCTCAGTACTGACCCTCTGACAGTGCAGCGCTCCCTCAGTACTGACCCTCTGACAGTGCTGCACTCCCTCAGTACTGACCCCCTGTCAGCACAGCGCTCCCTCAGTACTGACCCACTGACAGTGCAGGGCTCCCTCAGTACTGACCCTCTGACAGCGCAGCGCTCCCTCAATACTGACCTTCTGACAGTGCAGGGCTCCCTCAGTACTGACCCTCTGACAGCGCAGCACTCCCTCAGCACTGACCCTCTCACAGTGCAGCGCTCCCTCAGCACTGACCCCCTGTCAGTGCAGCGCTCCCTCAGCACTGACCCTCTGACAGTGCAGCGCTCCCTCAATACTGACCCTCTGACAGTGCTGCACTCCCTCAGTACTGACCCCCTGTCAGTGCAGCGCTCCCTCAGTACTGACCCCCTGTCAGTGCAGCGCTCCCTCAGTACTGACCCACTGACAGTGCAGCGCTCGCTCAGTACTGACCCTCTGACAGTGCAGCGCTCCCTCAGCACTGACCCTCTGACAGTGCAGCGCTCCCTCATTACTGACCCTCTGACAGTGCAATGCTCCCTCAGTACTGACCCTCTGACAGTGTGACACTCCCTCAGTACTGACCCTCTGACAGTGCGGCACTCCCTCAGTACTGACCCTCTGACAGGCAGCGCACCCTCAGTACTGACCCTCTGACAGTGCACGCTCGCTCAGCACTGACCCTCTGACAGTGCAGCGCTCCCTCAGTACTGACCCTCTGACAGTGCAGTGCTCCCTCAGTACTGACCCTCTGACAGTGCAGTGCTCCCTCAGTACCGACCCTCTGACAGTGCAGCGCTCCCTCAGTACTGACCCTCTGACAGTGCAGTGCTCCCTCAGTACCGACCCACTGACAGTGCAGCGCTCCCTCAGTACTGACCCTCTGACAGTGCAGAGCTCCCTCAGTACTGACCCACTGACAGTGCAGCGCTCCCTCAGTACTGACCCTCTGACAGTGCAGTGCTCCCTCAGCACTGACCCTCTGACAGTGCAGCGCTCCCTCAGCACTGACCCTCTGACAGTGCAGCGCTCCCTCAATACTGACCCTCTGACAGTGCAGCGCTCCCTCAGTACTGACCTCCTAGCAATGCAGTACTTCCTCAGTATAAGGGGGTCAGTCTGTAGAATAGACTCACCATCTAGCGAAGGGCTTATAGCACACAACCTTCTGACTCTGAGCTGAGAGTGACTGTGAGTCACAGTTGCGGCTTACACCCATGTTGGGAAAAACATCCCATTGTTTGAATATCTTTTCAGCTTTTTAATGATTCGATGCTCAGCTCTCAGTCAGACAATGTCTCACTGTAACCTTACCACAATTTCTTGTTAGGCTTTTGCTTCTCTCTACTCCCATTTCCTTTGATGTGTTTATATTGTCAGCCAGAGAATGATGTTTGTTATTGAGACAAGCACTGACAACTTATGTCTGTATAGTTCTTTGTAATGTCGCAAAATTATCACAAGTTACTTTACTGGAATGACTAACAAACAAAATTGAACCAGATATGAAAACAAGTGACCACAAGCTTGGTCGAAGAGATAGGTTTTAAGGAGCATCCAAACAGAAGAGAATGTGTTCGAAGGATTCAAAGAGGGAATCTCAGAATTTAAGTTTTAGGCAGCAGAAGACACATTTGCCAGTGGTAGGGTGATTAGCAATGGGGATGCTTGTACCTAGGATTGAAGAAGCATAGTCATCTCAGAGGATTCTGGTGTTGAAGCAGAACCCAGAGACAGAGAGCAGTGAGATCATGGTGAGAGTTGAAAACTATGATGAGTATTTTAAAGTATGCCATGTTATGTGAGGGGGAGCTGGCTAGTGGTCATTGTCCAGTGCGCCTTCTGCCCTTGTCATCAGTGTGTTGCTGGAGTGCACCTTGTAGATGATACATGCTGCTGCTATTGTGCACTACTAAAGGAGTGAGAATGCTTGAGATAATCAAGGGGATGCCAATCAAGTGGGCTGCTTTGTGATTGGATGCACCAAGCTTCTTAAGTGTTTTGGAACTGCACTTATGCGGGTCAATATTGAGTATCATATCACACTTCTGACTTGAGCCTTGCAGACGTTGAACAGGCTTTGGAAAGTCAGAAAATGAGTTACTCACTGCAGAATTCCCAACATCTTACTTGTTCTTTGTAGGTGCAGTATTTATGTGGCTAACCCAGTTCATTTTCTAATTATTGAACATAAAGCCCTCGATTATTGTTTGCATTTTCAGTTGCCATTTTGTACCACAGCATGAAGTAAAGAGTCTTGCGCTAATGTCTTCAACTAGAAACCTAGAAATTAAGAGTTTGAATCACAACAAGATAGGTTGTTGGTAGACAAACAGGAGGCTGGAAGATCGCAGCAAGCCAGGCAGCATCTGGAGGAAATGAGCAGTCAATGTTTTGGGTATTACCCTTCTTCAGGGCTGAGTGTGGTCAAATAGCTGAAGGGCTGAAGAGGTCACAGCAATGTGGCAGTTGAAGGGTAGGTTGTCGAACTGAATTCAATAATTTTTGCCTTCTGCTGGGTTTCCCCAGTGAAAAAAAATAAATGTGAATACTAATGAGGGTGTATGTGTGAATGTCCTTGGGTTCCCAACTTTTTGGGATCGTGTTTCTAGAAGTTAGACGATAGGACACAGGCGTGAGCAAATCATTAAAGGCACTTATTTGAATGCTCTCTACGCTGAGATAAAAACATTTTGGAATTGGGAGGAGGCAGTTTTGATTGATGGTCAGGAATCATCCTACTGGTGAATGGAGGATAGACAGGGCTGGCAGCCAAGGGGAGTCATGTGATAACACCTCCAGCAATATTTCCATCCAAAAATAAAAGCAAAACACTAGAGAAACTCAGCAAGCCTGGCAGCACCTGTGGAGAGAGAAATGGATTAAAGTTTCAAGTTTTCTTCAAAGTAGAATCATATTGACTTGAAATGTTAACTCTGCTTCATGCTGACATTTTCTACCACTTTCTGTCATTATTCCAGATTTCCAGCATTCAAAGTATTTTGATTTTACTTTAGTGTCAATCCAAAATTTGGGATTTCTCCACATGCTATGTTTCTTCCTTGCAATAGAAATCTACTTCACCTATAGCTGATGTTCCAATCTTTGTAACTGTCCTCTGCATCTGTCTGTCCTCTTTCTGCAGCTTTATCTTCATTTCTTCCCTCACTCTTTCTGTCTTTCTTTACTTCCCTCTATCTTTCTCTAACGCATCTGTCTCTTTTATTCTTCCATTCATTCTGTCCCTTATTGCTATCCTTTTCTCATTAGAGCCAAAGTTAGTAATGATGGTTGAAACTCAAAGCTTGAGGCTCTTAATCTGAATGGATACAGCATTTATAACAAGATGAATGAGTTAATGCCACAAATGGAAATAAATGAATATGACTCGACAGCTGTCACGGAGACATGTTTATAGGATGAACTCAATTTTCAATGATATCAAACAACCCAGAAGAATAGCCAAAAAGGAAAAGGAGATGAGGCAACTTTGTTAATAATGGAGGGTAACAGGGCAATGTTAAGTCATGATCAGAGGTGGAATCAGTTTGAGTGGAAATAAGGAATAGCGAGAGACACAGACCGTGGATAGGGGTAATTGATAGGAACCCTAAGTGTTGCCTCACTGAAGGACAAAATATACAAAATAATGGAGACACATTAGAAGGGCAGTGCAATTATCTTGGTGGTTTTAATCTGCACATTCACTGGACAAATCAGACAGGCAAGGATAATGTGAAAGACAAAGTTGTAATGTACATCACAGATTGTTTCTTAGAAAAGCATATTCTATCAATTTACCCAGGACAAGGCTGTTTTAGATCTAGTGATGTAAAATTAGGGAGGATTAATAAGAAATCTCATAGTTAAGGATCCTTCAGGGTGAGGCGATCACAACAAGGCAGAATTTCAAATTCAGTTTGAGGGAGAGCAACTCGAGCCTCAAACCAATGACCTCAAATTAAATGGAGACAATCACAGAAGTGCCTCAAAAGAGTTGTGTAAAGCAGCCTGAAAAAAATAGCCTAAGGAGAAGGTAAATTAATGAGCAGTGGCAGATATTTAGGCAAATATTTTATAATGATCAGCAAAATATATTTTGATCAAAATGAAGAACTCAATGAAAGAGTCAAACAACAATGAAAGAGTCATTGTCAACAAAGATGATCAAAGAGACTTTCCAGTGAAAAACTAAGACACAAAACAACCAGAATCAGTGGTAGACCAGAGAATTTGGAATTTTTTTAGGACCCAACATCAGATAACTAAAAAGCTAATGATGAGAGAGAAAATTGATTAACAAAGTAAATTGGCAACAAATATACAACCATGCAGCAAAAGCTTCTATGGATACATAAAAAGAAAGATAGTAGCTAAAGTAAGTGTTGGACTCTTAGATTATGTGATTGGGGAATTAATTAAGCAGAGCTGGAAACAGATAGTAAATTTCAGTCAATATTTTGCATCAATCTTCATAGTGGAGGACCCTATTGATATCCCAAAAATATCAGATAAACATGGTGCTAATGGGAGGTAAAAGTCTGTCACGACAGACAAAGTATTTGAAAAATTATTGGGAGTAAAGGCAAACTAGTCACCAAGACCTGGTGGTCTGTATCCAAAGATATTACATGAAACAGCTGCCAAGAAAGCGGAGGCATTGGTTGAAACATTTCAGAACTCACTGGAGTCCAATAGAGTTCCAGTGGATTAGCGAACACTAATGCGATGCCCCTATTCAAGAAAGGAGGGAGATGAAAAGCAGGAGACTATAGGCCAGCTAGCCTAACATCTTTAGTAGGGAATACACTAGTGTCCACTATTAGGGCATTTAGAAAAGCTTAACGCAGTCAAACATATTAAATATGATTTTATAGAAGGGAAATCACATTTGACAAATTTATTATTGAGGATGCAGCAAATACAGTTGATAAAGGGAAACCAGTAAATTTGGATTTCCAGAAGGCATTTATTAAGTGCCACACAAAAGGATTTTTTTTATTTATTCATTCATGAGATGAGAGTGTCACTCATAAGACAGCAGTTATTGTCCATCACTAATTGCCCAGAGGGCAGTTAACAGTCAACCAAAAGGCTGTGGGTCTGGAGTCACACGTAGGCCAGGTTATTGTACTACAAGTTAGGAGCTCAAGATTTTGGGGCAATTAGTATGGATTGATGATTGGTTAAAACACTGAAGTCAGAGAGTTGGGACTAATGAGGTTGGAAAGACATAACGAGTGAGCCGCCACAAGGATCCGTCCTGTGACCTCAATTGTTTACTATCTTCATTAATGATTCATAGGACGGGGCAGAGAGTAATGTATCAACATTGGCTGATGATACAAAAATAGGTGAGAAGGCAGAAAGTGATGAGGACATAAGGAATCAGCAACTGATGTGGATAGGTTGAGCGAGTGGGGAAAAATATGGCAGGTGGTGTTTAATGTAGGGAAGTGTGAGGCCATGCACTTTTGCAGGAAGAATTGAAAGGCAGGCTATTATTTAAATAGGGAGAGAATCCAAAAGAGTGCAGCACAGAGGGATCTGGGTGCTCTTGTGTATGAAACACAAAAAAAATGCTCACATGCAATGCAGCTAGTCATTTAGAAGAGAAAGAGAATTTTGGCTTTATTGACAGAGGAATGGAGTTGTGCAGGTTTTGGTGAGGTTACACCTGGAACACTGTGTACAGTCTTGGTTCCCACATTTAGAAAAGGATGAACTGGCATCGGAGGCAGTTCAAAAGAAACTCACTCGGCTGATTCCTGGAATGAAGGGGTTGACTTATCAAGAACAGCTAAACAGGTTATGCCTTTGCTCATTAGAATTTAGAAGAATGACTGTGAGCTTACTGAAACATACAAGATTCAGAAAAATAAATCAGATATTGCGGGAAGCACTCAGCTGGTCCAGCAGCATCTGTGGAGAGAAAGCAAACTTAACCTTTCAGGTCCAGTAACCCCTCTTCAGAATTGACTGTAGCTAGGAAAAGATTATGCGAGGGAAGGAGTGGGAGGAGGGGGATGGAGTAAATGATAGGTGGAAATGGAGCCCAGAGAGAGAGAAAAACAGTTGGGTAGGTAAAGTAGCGGGTAAGGGTCAGCCTTGGAGAATGAATAGCTGCTATTAGGGACTGTTAGTGGCTGACAATATGTTGTGTTTGATAGCAGCCCCTGTGATGACAAGGTGTCTGGGGGTTGGGGTAAAGACATGGGAGAAGATTCTCAGATTCTGAGGCAGCTTGACAGAATAGGTATTGAGAAGATGTTTCCACCTGTGGAGAGTCTTGAACTAGGAGACAAAATTAAAGAATAAAGGGACATTTGTTTAAAACTGAGATGTGAAGGAATTTCTTCTCCCAGAGGGTCGTGAGTGCCTGGTATTCTTTACCCCCAAGTGCTCCACAGGCTGGATCGCTGAAAGTATTTAAAGGGGAGGTAGACAGATTTTTGAAATATCGAGGAGTTGAGATCTATGAGGAGCTGGCATGAAAGGGGAGTTGAAGTCTGACATAGATCAGCTGTGATCTTATTGAATGGCAGGGTAAGGTTGAATGGCCAGTTCTTGCTCCTATTTCTTATGCCCTTTGCTTTTTACTTCCTATTTATCTCCTTGAGTCTCTCTCACTCTTTTTCTCACACCTTCACATGTGTACCTGTTCTGGCCTGGCTCAGGTCAGCACTTCTACACTTGTGAGTTTCTATTAATCACACAATAAACAACTGCAATCTCCATTTTGTGTTCGTTTTATGATTTTTACCTCTCATCAATCTGTCTTCTTTTGCCTGAATGCAACAAAAGATGAAAACAAAGCAGGGTTACGAAGGATGCGAAACACTTGCAAAACAATTACAAAGCTGCAGTCATGCGAGGGTACAGGTTGTAAATAGCAGAGTGGAAACAATAGATGGGAGAAAGCACTGAGGTGGTGAAACCTTTGCTGGTGGGACATTGTTGTGGGGTGGTTTCAGAGCAACCTATGAGTATCATCTTCCCACATCCTGTTCAAATTCAGTACAGAAGACAAGGTAAAGGGCACAACTTTCAAACTGCACATTTGGAAAATACATCTCACAGATTGCACACTTCAGGTTTAGGCTTGGGAGTCAAATGAAGAAGAAAAATGATTTCTGAGACAAATGCTTCCTCCTGTTATGGACCTGCTTCTGTAAAATAAATTAACAACACATATTTCAAAGACACAAATCCTCAATTTATGGCTTTGTGTGTTGCTCAATAGCAATTTTATAACTGCATTTACTGTTTGCTCACTCACAGGAACTTATATAACTGAACACCAGAGTTGACTTAGTGTGTTAAGCACAGTATCATATAACAAAGACAATATTCAGGCTATCATTCCCATGACAGATCTTTCAAAAAGCAGTCCTAGTAGTCTGACTGACTTGCTTTTTCTTCTTAGCCCTGCAAAGATTTCCCTCTTCAAGTAATTATTCAATTCCTTTTGAAAATTATGATGCAGAAGTTAAGGGTTGACTATATAATAATGTCTAACGCACTTTTCGCACCAAATCAGAACTCTGATGTAATGGCCAACAAGCCAACTAAATTGCACAAAATAAATAGATATTTAGGACTCAATTTTATTGATATGCAACTGGGTGATTTATACCAACAGTTTGCACTTACATAGCACCTTTAATGCTGTAAAACAACCCAGGAGACTTCATAGGAAGAATGATCAAAAAATTGACATTGAGCCACATACTAGGACAGTTGAACAAAAATTCAGTGAGAAGCAGTTCTTAAAGTGTGTCTTAAAGGAGAACAGAGAAGTGGAGAGTGGGACAGAATGTCAATGTTGCTGAAGGGCCCAATGACAAGTGATGGAGTGATAGATATTGAGGATGCAAAAGATGTTGGATTTGAAGAAGCACAGAGATCTTGGAGAGTTGTGGAGGTGGATGAGATTACAGAGACGGAGAAGAACAAGGATTTGAAATGAAGGCTGAGAGTATTAAAATAAAGCTTAAGTTTATTTTGGCAGACGCAGTTTGACAACAAAGCTTTTTTTGTGCATTTTTATTCCACGCACTTGACATGTCATTCTGTCTTCTTTTATTTGTTCCTGCCGCTGACCCCAGACCACTTCATTGACAGCCACACCCAGATCACTGCACACCCTCGCCCTCCACCCCCCAACCTCTTATCACCACTGGTAACCAGAAGTTTTCTTGAGTGATTCACACAGGAGACTGCACATCATAGTCACAACTTTTGAAGTATTTTCCATCTATTATTGGCCAATCTCTTTGCATAATAGCCTTCACCGCTGATACATTAGCTTATCTGCTTGATGATGAGAGAGTTCACCATAATGTAAAGAACTAACTGTCTGAAGACAATAGGAACAGAAGGAGACCTTTAACCCCCTCAAGCCTGTTCTGTCATTCAATTAGATCATATCTCATTGCACCTTAGCTTCTGACCTTGAGTAAAATATATTACTGAATGTTATCAGCAAGAAAAATAAAATATATGTATTATTTTGCGTGAAAAATGTGCAAGACTTGTGCGCCGAGGAAAGCAGGAGTCCTCAAATTGTGAAAACATTTGAAAGAAATGAAGTTGTTCGTTGTGTTAAGGTAAAAAGGTTTGCTAGTGGTGCACTTCAATTCAGATACTGCTAACCACAAAACAATGCAGAGTGGTGCATTTATGCCTGCAAGGCATTGGATAGGATGTGAAGGAGATTTCCTTAAAGGATGAAGGATGTTGATTATGAGGAGAGACAAGGGATGCTGGGATTGATCTCCTTAGAGCACAGTTCTTTTGTCATTCTTTGGTGAGATGCAGTTATTACTGACAAGACCAGCATTGGTAGCCCATCCCTAATTGCCCTTGAATTGAGTTGCTTTTTGGGCAATTTCTGTAGGCAATTAAGGACAGACCAGGTTAGGGTGGCAGATTTCCTTTCCTAACAGCATTGATGAACCAATGGGCTCTTACAACAGTCGATGATAGATGCATGATCACTATTTCTGGGATTGTTTTCAATTCCACAAGTTATTAACTGAATTCAAATTCTTGTATGGGATTTGATCCTATACAAAACATTAGCCTAGAGCTCTAGATTGCTAATTCAGTGACATTACCACTACAGTGCCACCTCCCAGTGCCAGGATACTGCCCAGTATCCAATCCCAGAATGAGGGCACTTCTCAACATCACATATCAGGATACTGCTGGATGTCCAATCCCAATGCCAGAGAGATGGCCAGTATAAAATCCCAGTGCCAAGACATTGTTCACAATCCAAACCCAGGTCATCTTCCTTCCATTGCTCGCCCTCAACTTGTGATGTGACCCACACCAGCCATGCGATCAGATTTAAAAATAGAACAGTTGGTATAAGATGTTGCTAGATCACCTTGGGACTACTGCATCAAACCTAAACTCAGGCTGAAACTGACCAGACAGCACACCCTTCCTTCCATGTTGTCATCTCTCTCCATCTCTTCTGTTTCTGTCTATCTCTTTCTCACTTTTTTTTTCTTTTGTCCCTCTCATTGCCTGTGTCTCCCTTTCAATTTTTCTCTCCCCTCAGCTTTCCCCCTGTTTTTGTCTCACTCTATCTCTGGCCCCTCTGTTTATCATTCTTTTTCTCCATTTCCCCTGTCTCTTTCTCTCTTTCTTTCTCTTTCTCTCTGTCTCTCCCTCTCTCTTAAAATTCTTTCTCTCTCTTTTATCTGAGCCATTTCCCCAATGTGAAGTGCAGAAGGGAAGTTGTGTTGACAGAGGTGCACCCAATTTGTAATGAGCATGCTTTTCACATTTTAATTTAGGTAACTGGAAAACTGGAGCTAAATAATTCAAGGTGATTGTTTGCAGATGTGTAGATGTCAATTGAAAAACATCTTAACTTCTTTTTTACAGAAAGTGATTTGTGTATGATGAATGTGGGATATCCGAGGGCGAAGCTCAACCTTTCAGTCGGAGACAGTCTGACGTTGAACTGTACTGTAATGTACTGTAAGCAAATACCTGAAACAAACTGGTGTAAAGTTCAATCAAATAGTTGTCACCCAGTCACCGGACAAAAAATACAGCCATCACATCTTGCCAATAATACAGAAGGAAAAATATTTGTACTTTACACCATCTCTTCCATGAACCTGACTGACAGCGGCATCTACCGATGTTACGCCAAAGATGGACAGGTAACGGTACAGGGAAACTCCATCAATGTGAATGTGTTTGGTAAGTATTGATATTTCTGTGACTGTGCTTTTCAAGTGAAACGCTTTTCCTTTGTACTGAAGAAAAATAATTTCACTGCCTGTTTCAAAACTGTTACCTGGAAACATACCGAAGCTGATCCAGATTAATTGAAATTTTGCCAGGCCAGTTGACCTGTGTCTCTGAGCCCATAAACTTTGCAGCACTAAGACCAGTTAATTTCATTAAATTGTCTATCTCTGCCCTGGCCTCAGCTCGTTCAAACCCTCATCCTTGTCTTTGTTACCTTAATTTGATTTCTCCAAACACTGTTGACTGGCGTCTCATAGAGTATAGCGACATACAGCACAGTAATAGACCCTTCGGCCCAACCAGTCTATGCCAAACATCATCCCAAACTAAATTAGTCCCCTCTGGATAGGCTGGGACTTCTTTCACTGCAGCGTAGGAGATTAAGAGGTGATCTTATAGAAGTTTATAAAGTAATGAGAGGTAAAGATAGGGTTAATGGTAGTTGTCTTTTCCCTTGGATGGGGATTTTCAAGACTGGGGGCACATCTTTAAGATGAGAAGAGAAAGATTTAAAAAAGACATGAAGGGAAAATTTTTTACACAGAGGGTTGTTCGCGTGTGGAATGGATTTCCTGAGGAAGCAGTGAAAGTGAGCACAGTTACAACATTTAAAAGACATTGGGATGAGTACATAAATAGGAAAGGTTTGGAGGGATGTCGGGGTTTTTCCACTCTCTGTAAACTTGAGCCAATCCAAAGCTCTGTCCCTGTGTGTCTTCATTCACACTCATCTTGTTCACCCATCAACTTTTGTGCTTGCTGAGCGATGTTGGCTCCTATTTCTTGCTTTTAAAACTCTCATTGTTCTTTTCAAATCTCCCTGTGGTCTCACTGGCATTTCCTCCAGTCCTACAACCCTCCAACTTCCCCGCATTTCTCCATATCTGGCCCTTTGTGCACCCTCGAAGTTTCACTGTTGTATTATTGATAAGTGTGTGATCCCTCCCTAAACATCTCTGCCCTTCAGTGGCCTCTCTACTCCTTTAAGGCATTCTTTAGAAGGATGCTTCTCTGACCAAGCTTTCACTTACTTGTCCTGATATCTCCAAAGCGTAGTATCTTTTTTCCTAATTTTCATTCCTCTCCAGCACCCATGTATGCTTCACTAAGTTAAAGGTGCTCAATGTAACTTCTATATTTCTGTACCTCATTATTGCCTTGGTCTAAACATGAACAGAAGAGCTGAATTCCAGAGGAGAGGTGGGAGTGACAGCCCTTGACAGCAAGGTCATGTTTGACCAAGTGTGGCATCAAGGATCCCTAACAAAACTAGAGTCAATGAGAATCTGGGGAAAGAACCTACTGGTTGGAGTCATACCTGACAGAAAGAGGGATGGTTGCAGTAGTTGAAAGTCCATTATCACAACCAAAAGACTCTTGCAGGAGTTCCTCAGGGAAATGTTCCAGGCCCAATCATCTTCAGTTGTTTCATCAAAGGCCTTGCCTCCACTGTAAGGTCAGAAGTATGGATGGTTGCTGATGATCGTACGATGTTCAGCACTAGCCACAACTCTTCCAATACTGAAGTAGTCCATGTTCAAATGGACTGATACATGGCAGTTGACATTCACGCAGTGTTAGGCAAGGACGATTGGAAGACGAGAGAATCTAACCATCATCCCTTGACATCCGATTACATTGAATTTCCATTACTATATTCTCCACTACCTTGGATTACCATTGGCCAGTACATGAGCTGGAACATCCATATAAATCTATTGGTAGCAAGAGTAGGCCAGAGCATAGAAATCCTGCAGTGAGTAACTCACCGTCTGACTTCCTAATATTTGTCCACCATCTGCAATGCACACATCAGGAGTTTGATGGAATACTCACGGTTAACCTAGATGATCACAACTCCAACATTCAAGAAGCTTCACACTATCCAGGACAGAGCAGCCTATTTGATTGGCATCACACCCATGAACTTCAACGTTTGCTCCCTTCATTCACGATGCACAATGACAACAGTGTGTATCATCAACAAGATACATTGCAGTAACTCACCACAACTCCTCGGACCTTCCAAACCCTCAACCTCTACCATCTGGAAGGTCAAAGGAACAGATGCATGAAAACATCACCATCTGCCAGTTCCAAACCAAGCCACACGCCACTATCCTGATTTGAAACTATTTTGATGTCTCTTCAACTATCACTGAGTCATAATCCTGGGACTCTCTTTCTAACTTTACTGTCATGTCCACACACACCCCAAGGACTGCAATGGTTCAAGAAGGCAACTTGTCACACATTCGGGGCAATTAGGAATGTGCAAGAAATGCTTGTTTCGCCAGTGACAACCACCTCCCACAAACAAATGAAAAAAATTCATATAACATATTGCATTTATTAATTGAGCCATGCTTTGATGTAACAATTATCTGACAATCTTTTCTTTTGATTTGATGTCACTATTCAACCTAAGTGTTATGGAATTCATCAATTCAAAAGATTTGGTTGATATTCAGTTGCATCCTGTCTCTCTGAAGCTTCTTTAAGCTAATTTGTTTCTCCCCTGGCTTTTACACTGACTGTCATTTTCCTTCAACCCCTCTTTTTAATTGTGTACAAAAAGATCTCACAAACTGCAATACAGCCAATGACCACCCCAATGAATGAATTGGATGAGAAAGGTAAATGTGATGCGGCCAAGTTTGCAGATGACACAAAAACAGGTGGGAAAGCAAGTGGTGACACAGTCTGCACAGGGACATAACCAGGTTAAGGAAGTAGGCTAAAACCTGATACATAGAATATAATGAGGGAATATGTCAGGTCTGATAATCCAATGTGTCTCTCTCCAGAAATCCCCACTGAGTTTACATCCACAGTAATTGTTTTGGCTGCGAGTACTTTTTTAAAGAAATAACACATGTTGAAATTAAACGCTTGACACATACGTTGGTGACCAAGGGTTGTGATCCGTGGTCATGACATAGTGCAACACTAACTCTGACAGTAAACCACGGCTTCAGGTACTGACCTAATTGCAGTGCAGCAGTCCTTCAAGTACTGATCCTCAAACACTGCTGCGTTCCCTCGATACTGGGTCTTCAAAACTGCACCAAATCTTTAGTACTGACCCTCTGACAGTGCCGCGCTCCCTCAGTACTGACCCTCTGACAGTGCAGCCCTCCCTCAGTACTGACCCTCTCACAGTGCAGCGCTCCCTCAGTACTGACCCTCTGACAGTGCAGCGCTGCCTCAGTACTGACCCTCTGACAGTGCAGCCCTCCCTCAGTTCTGACCCTGTGACAGTGCAGCACTCCCTCAGTACTGACCCTCTGACAGTGCAATGCTTCCCCAGCACTGACCCTCTGACAGTGCAATGCTTCCTCAGTACTGACCCTCTGACAGTGCAGCGCTGCGTCAGTACTGACCCTCTGAC
>JAHRHZ010000009.1:14467891-14494149 GCA_024137785.1 Ginglymostoma cirratum | reverse complement strand
TTCCTCAGTACTGACCCTCTGACAGTGCAATGCTTCCTCAGTACTGAGTTTCCACCAGCCCTTTATTGTTACATCAGAATGGATTCTCTACATGATGCCGAGGTAGGTGATATCACAATAAAGCACGATAACCGACCACATCTACATAATATTAAAGCAACTATGGGTGAAGGTTTAGATTACTTCAGTAATTGATGTGCAATAGATCTGAAGTTTTAATCACTTGCCAAAGTCAATACATTCTGCCTGTATTCATGTTCTTTAGTTTGAGCCAACTTTCTGTTGCAGAGGTGAGTTGTTTATTTTCATTTAGGATGTGGTTATCATCAGCAAGTTGGCATTTGTTTCCAAGCAAATAACACCTAGAAAGGTTAATGTGCAGACCACAAGGTTTAAGGGTTTCCACACTGCTGTTCGGGAGCAATTTCTGGACTTTTGACCCAGTGACTGTGAAGGAATAGTTATGTCCTTCCAAGCCAAGATGGTGTGTTGTTTGGAGAGGAACTCAGATGTGGTGGCATTCCCATGTGTCTGCTTTCCTTGTCCTTTTTGGTGATAGAGATTGCAGGTTTTGAAGGCACGGTCTAAGGAGCCTTGATTAGTTCGTGTAATGTATCTTATAGATAATGCACATTGCAGCTACTGAGCATGAGTGGTTGAGACACAGAAAGTTTCAAAGTGCTGGATGGATACTAATGGTATTTTAAAGTAAATTCAGGATCAACTTATAATTTACTGGCATCTTTCTTAATTCCTGCTTAGCTCCTGATTAAACCCAGATATAGCTGGGCTGGATAAATGTAACTTTTGGCAAGTTACTTGGCAGGTTGTATGCTCAGGGGCTATGATAAGACTGGCACAGGCCTGTGTAGAGTTATAAATGATAAATGCAATGGGTGTAATATCTCACATTTTAAGATATTTGTTTTAAAACTACATTTCCTTGTCTCTCTCCAGAACCAAAAAAGCAGAATGACAGGAACAATGTCAATGGTGAGTCCTAAGCTAAATGTTTCAGTGGCAACATTGGAAGATGAGTTTTATGCCTTTGCTTTCTCTTCTGTGTTAAGATGACAAAACCTCAGTGCATTTGTAGTGAAAGCGAATGAATTGTTTACTTATTAGGAGCATCTTTTGGCTATTCAGTATTTACTCTGAACACAATGGATCCTCATGAAATTGTCATGAAATGAATCAGGTACAATGGCTTGAATCTTCTGACAAAGGAGTGCTCAATGAATGGCAGAACACAAGGAAACTCAAGGGAACAGAGGGATCTTGGGATGCTTGTACACAAATCCTTGAATGTAACAGGACAGGTTAATGGGGTGGTTAGGAATACAGGACACTTGCCTTTATCAATTGTGGCATTGATTGTAAGAGTCAGGAGGTCATGTTGGAGCTTGGATTAGGCCACATCCAGAGTACTGTGTATAGTTCTCGTCACTGCACTATGGGAAGGATATGATTGTACTGGAGCAGTGCAAATGAGATTCACTAGGATGTTTTCTGGGATGGAGCATTTCAGCGATGAAGAGAGACTGAATAAACTCAGGCTATTTTCTTCAGAGCGTAGGAGGTCAAGGTGGGGTAGACCTAATAGATGTGTATAAGATTACAAGGGGTATGGATGGGGAGGATGGAAAGCAGCTGCTCCCCTTAGTTGAAGGGTCAACAAGGAAGGGGCATAATTTTAAAGTGAGAATCAAGAGGTTTGGAGGGGATTTGAGGGGAATTGTTTTCACCCCAAGGGTGGTGAGAATCTGGCATGGACTGCCTAGGAGCATAGTCAAGGTGGGGAACCTCAGAACATTTGTAAAGTACTTCGATGAGCACTTGAAATGTCATAGCATTCAAGTCTATGAGCCTAGTGTGGGAAAGTGATACTAGTGTAGATAGGTCAGCACAGACTCGATGGGTCGAAAGACCTCTTCCCTGCTGTATGACTCTCTGTCTCTAAGTGGCAAACACTGTCAGATTGCATTAGCTCCTGCTTCTTTCCACAAAAGTGGAGCTCCACATTTCTGGCTTGGCTTCTGATTCTGACCTCTTCAGAAATGCTGAGCACACGTTAAATCAAAGTTCTTCTTTTTGGTTAGGATCATTGCTGGAGGACAAGCCATGCTCCCTGCTCACAGCACTCACTCTCATTTTCTGCTCGGTCTTCATTCGCTCGACACTGAAATACTTGAACAGCTTTTCATTGTGTCAGTGAATAAATATGGGTGGGCTAAGCAAGAGAGGGACAGGGGCGTGAGATAACCAAGGTAGAGTAGGGAGGCAGGCAGGTAGAAAAGAAAGGTGTTAGGATGGCAAGTCGAGGAGGGTGGCAAGTAGATTGATGGAGATTGTTAGCTGAGCGAGTTGGCAGGATGGTTGAGATTGAGAAGGGGTTGTTAAATTTGGGTATGGTCAGGTTGGATCAGGCAGGGGGTTGGCATTGGATGGTCAATGGATGAAGTCTGGATGGATGCAGGGCATCGGTTGAATAGTTACCCAGGAGTTAGACATGGTCCTAATCTAATATTTCCTGTTAATTACTAAGGTTAATAACTCTGAGCAGTCCTTTTCTTGGAGACTCTCAGGACTTCCTTGGCAATTCCCAAGAAGGTGCTGTGTCAGAGCTCCTGGGTTGTCCTGACACACATCTCTGGTCGTACATCGAGTCTCCACTAACCTAAAGACGTAACAATTTCAGTCATTGATACTCATTTCAATCAACATTGTCATCCACATTAGACACAGTCTCCATTGTTATTGGCTCGTTGTTCTGTTGCTTAGCAACCTGAGGACACAGTACCAGAAACAGCAGAAATCCTCTTTACTGTAAAGGGAGCTGTTACACAAAGGGATGAAAGTTGTGCTACAGTTTATACAAAGCTTTGATTGGATCCCAATCTGGTGTAAATATGCATTGTTCTGAAATTGACTTCTGGGAAAGAACACCAGAAGGGGTTCAATGTAGATTGACTAGAATGGTATTCAGGCTAAAAGATTTCATTGACTAGGATTGTATTCCCTTGAATATAGAAGCTTCAGGGTCATTAATCTGAGTAGCTTGGGATGATTAAATGATTCAATGTGTAGTGACAGGAAAATTATTTCCCCAGATGGTGGGGGGGTGTCCAGAGCAGGGGGGAAAACCTTAAAATTAGAACCAGGTCACTCAAGCATTTCAGAACAATTTGGGAGCTCCTTCCCTCATACACCCCCGAATCAAACGCTGCTGTGCCCATCAATTTGGAATTTTCAAGCCTGAGGCTGAGAGTTGCTTGGGATGGGGCATTAAGGGTTACAGTAACAGGGGAGATAGAGTTAGATCTGACAGGATCCAATTGAATGGTGGAATGTGTTGAAACAGCCAAATGGCTTTCTCCAGTTCCCATTCCCGAACTCCTTTAGAATTTATCGAAGGCTGGTGTGGAGAACCTTATTCATGTTTTAAGGATGATGGATCTAAGCAGCTTTAGAAGGCATTGATCCTAGCTTTAGCAGAAGCAGATTTGTTGCCCCTTTGCAAGTAAACATTGTCATCATTCCACACCCTGACATCCTGCTCTGAGTGAACCTCAGACCAAATCCTCTTCTCTCCAGCCATTGCTGATTAGTTTGTAAAATAACACTAAAACAGGAAAGAGATAGCAAGAACTGCCAGTGCTGGAGTCAGAGATAACACAGTGTGGAGCTGGAGGAACACAACAGGCCAGGCAGCATCAGAGGAGCAGGAAAGCTGATGTTTCGGGTCAGGACCCTTCTTCAGAAAAAATGCAGGAAAGCTGACGTTTCGGGTCGGGACCCTTCTTCAGAATCTTTTTCTGAAGAAGGGTCCTGACCCGAAATGTCAGCTTTCCTGCTCTTCTGATGTTCCCTGGCCTGCTGTGTTCCTCCAGCTCCGTATTGTGTTATAACTAAAACAGGAAATCTTTGAGCAACATTCACCACTGTCGTACCTACTATCCTACGATTAAGTTTAAGCAGTGAACTTGTATGGACTCTGCTTATGGCATGGAGTCACACTTTACAGAAGCATTGACCAGAGAGATTCAAGTGAACAGCTCACTTCACAATTCTCCTGATTCCTTGCCATTATAGTCAATAGGTTGCTAATTGATCACTAATTGGTCAAACAGACCTCTAATTACTGATTCCAGCTTCTGATGCACTAAGAACCACATCAAGGCTGATAAATTGTACAGTGGCACTGGATCCACTATCTATTCACACATTGCACCTCATCTCGATTCTGCAGTTTCTATTCTACAGTTGCTCAATTCCTCCCTTTTTTAACAGCATCAGCACTTTCATAGAATCATACAGAATCATAGAATGCCTACAGTGTGGAAACAGGCTCTTCAGCCCAACAAGTCCACACCCACACTCATTGCCCATGTCCCAGTGGGCAATCTCAGCTGGGCGTAAAACATCCACAGCTGTCATTACAAAGAAGATGTTCTGCTTGATACCCTGGATGAACATTTATCCATCATCCATATCTAAACACTGATAATCTGGTCATTAACACATTGATGTTTGTGGGATCTTCTGCTGCCACAGTTCCTACATCACAATGGCACTTCAAAAGCAGTCATTTGGCTGCAAATCTCATTGGGTTCTGAGGCCATGAACGGTGCTATATAAATGCAAGACATTCTTTCTTGGTGATCACGTTTTAAAATATGACTGGGAGTGGGCCTTGCAAAATATCTCTGTTCAGCTCACATGTGGTCTGCAAGTTATAAATTGTCTACGTTTTGTGTTTACAGTGACTGCCACAAACTCTACAATGATTAAACAAAATCCTCTCGGTACCCCGCTTTGGATCTTTTACACTATTATTGCCATGGGAATTTTGGGCACAGTCCTCTTTGTTGTTCTGATCACATATTTCTGCATCAGAAACTTGACTGGTGAGAATACGAGTGCAGTCAATATCACTGCCATTTCCATTCAATAGCAATTTCATTTTCAAACATGCTTCCCCTGGTATTAATGCATAATTGGCCTTCGTCATTTTTCTAGAATCTCAAGAGACAAAAGAACCCACTGACAAGTGTGAAAGACATGAATGTAATGTAAGTCTGGATTTTTTTCACTATTTCAGTTACTTCAGGGAGATAAATTTAGAGCTGAAAACCAAAGTGGTGTCGCTCGCATTTAAAGGAACTATGCACTTATTTCCACTCTCCTGCTGTTTCCTCACATCCCCAAACCCTCAGAAATCTCTGTGTTCCTCCAATTGTGGCCTCTAGCTTCTGCCCAATCTTAACCAGCTGATGCCTAAACTGTGAGTTATAAATGTTTGGAATTAATCTTTTAAAAGTCTGAGCGAAATCAAAAGGGCAGAGTTTTGACTGCAGCTGATTGTGACAAATAGGCTTTTGCTCGTGAAGATGTCTAGATGCAATTTCCTGCTTTAAGATCTCAGCCCCAACTGCAGTCATCTGCCAATGAAATACACATCAAAATCTCTTAACGCATCTAGGGTAAACTGTTATAATGTTGTCTTGTTTGCCTCCAACACCAGCCCTCCCCCCTTGGCACTCCCTCCAACTTCCAGATGCTTCAGCTCATCGAAGACTTTGTTGCTTGTGTCCTTGCAGCCAATCCCATTCAACTAGCATCCCCTGTGCTCCCTGACTGGCTCCTCACCTAGCAGCACCTTGATGCTCAAATTCTCAGGCCTCAGATTCCTGTAAGGCTTTCCCCCTCCCTAATTGCTCTAATCTCTGGAGGCACCACAGCACTCTGAGGAGTGGTGCTCCTCCACAAAAGATGGAACAGGCTCAGTGGCAGGGTCGGGGGGTGAGGTTGTGGGGAGAGTATTCTCATTAAAAGACAGGAGGTGCTGGACTGCTTGAGGACTTTACGGTTACGGAAGGTTTCAAAATGGCCAATCTAGAGACACTTCCACTTGTGGGTGAGATCAAAGCTAAGCACCAGTCAAAATAAAGTAGTCAATTTAAAAATCCAAAAAGAAAACTAGAATCATGGAATCCCTACAGTGTAGAAAGAGGCCATTTGGCCCATCAAGTCTGTACTGTCCTTCTGAAGAGCATCCCAGCTCCCTGTAACGCCACATGGGGCTTTTACCCATGGCTGACCAGCACATCCCTGGACACAGTGGGCAATTTAGCATGGCCAATCCGCCTAACCTGCATATCTTTGGACTGTGGGAGGAAACCGGAGTACCAGGAGGAAACCTACGCAGACGCGGCGAGAATGTCCAAACCCCACAAAGGTGGTCACCCAAGGCTGGAATTGAACCCAGCTCCCTGGTGCTGTGAGGCAGCAGTACCAACTACTGTGCCATCCAACTGAGGAATTTTTTTTATCCTAAAGAGCAATAAGAGTGTGGAACTCATCACCATAGGAAGTGATTGAAGTGAACAGCATGGATTTATTTGAGGGGAGCTGTATAAATACATGAGAGACATGGAGATGGAGGGCCATGCTGCTAGTCTCAGATGAGGAAGGATGGAAATTGAATTGTCAGTCTGAACTTGTATTTTAAAATTCCATGTAAAAGAAAAGTAAAGGAATCAACCAGTTTAAAAAATAGTTCTTCTCGTTTGAACAGTTTTAAATTTGTTTTGATCTTATTAAACTTGACCATAAGTGACTCTTACATTTGAGGAAGAACTAGCTATCCATGTATCATTTATTTCTCAGTGTGTGGAGTTCCCATCTGTTGGAATTGTTAGAGCCTAGACCAAATCATCCAAATTTACATTACAAGCCAGCATATGTTTTAGTAAAAGTAAAAACAGTCTGAGATCCCAAATACTCGCCAAGAGAATGGAGTCACAAGGTTCCATAGTTTTGAACAAACAACAATAAACTTCACTACACAAAGTTAGACCTGTCACACAACCTACAATATATACAAGTTGTACTCTAACATCCAGGATTAACCTGAGGTAAATATGCACAACAGACACACTGTGGTCAAACACAGTATAGAGACTGTTAAATTGCAAACATGGACAAGCCATAACCCACAGATTTCTCAGCAATTCCTCAGATGTTAGTGGCTCATTAATTCTCATTATACTTTACAAGAGATTCAATATTCTTCTCTCTCAAGGCCCTCGCTGCAGTATTCCCACAAAAGTCACTGTATCATGAACTGCCTCAATGACAATTCATGTTCTGATTAACCCTTGCCTTTCCTGGAACTAAATTCACTTGGATTATTGGAAACCACATTTTAGCACTTACTCACAGGTACAACTTTACACAAACAGAGAGCTACACAAACCCAAAACTGATCTTAAACTTTTTAACTGGTTTCAGTGATCCCTAATATGCCTCAGTTGCATCACGCATTTAATGCTGGTGGGCTTTCAAATGCACTCTCTGCCGTACTCACTATGAGTGGCAAACGGCTTCTTCTGAGCCCCACAGTTCCCAGGATTTTCCAGACCCATCATGATTTTAACACTTATCTTCCTACCAATTCTTAGAATTTCTGCTGGAGTTCTAACAGCAGACGTATCTTTGACTTTGAGGTTGATTTCCCAACCAACATATTCCAACCACCTTTTCAGCAGTCCAGCTAAACAATTCTTCCTGTCAGTGTCCTCCATCAACTACCTGCAAGTTTTTGAACTGTTGTAAGAGTCTGTTGGACTATTTCAATAGTTTATTGAAAATTCACAACAAACCCAACGTCGGGATCGATTTGCATCACACGTTATATAGAACAAAGTATTGTGTTTCCAAAATAAAATAAGGAACAAGTCAACGTGAGAATATTAAAGGTTTAGGAAACTGCAAAAGAATGTTATCCTAAACCAGAATGCAGATCAGAGTGCACCCAATTTAAATCCTTGTTCACTATTGCATGACTATATTGTGAAGACTTATATTTTGAACAAATAATAATTATTAAATTTACTTCCAGTTACATCGCTGTAGATCTGAGGCAAACAATTGAGGGAGATTCAGCGCAATGCATCTATCAGGTGTTTGATCATAGTGGTTAGCACTTAGATACGTTATTTAGCTTTATTCGTATGTTTAGTTGTTTTGGTTACACCTTTGTTGAGACAGCTGCAAGCAAATCAGACTGATTCATACAGCAGCTACTAAGAAGTGGAGAAATATGGCTCACTTTTTCACTAATGGAAGTTATAGAGTGACCTAATAGAAGGTTTGCTGACTATGAACAGTTCTGATAGACAAATTATAACCATTTCCACAGATGATACAAGAAGGCTCATATTGACCATAATCATGCTGATAATGGAGAGGATCTTTTCATTGAATCCCTACAGTGCAGATAGAGGCCAGTCAGCCCATCGAGTCTGCACAGACTGTCCAAAAAGCAGCCCACCCTACAATCCTGCATTTACTGTGGCTAATCCACTAGTCTGCACATTCCTGGATAGGGCAGTGCCATTTAGTATTGGCCAATCCACCCTAACCTGTACAGGTTTGGACTGTGAGAGGAAACTGCAACACCCAGCAGAAACAGAGAGAACGTACAAACTCCACACAACCAGCCACCCAAGGCTGGAATCAAACCTGGGACCCCAGTACTGTGAGGCAGCGGTGCCAAACACTGTTCCACCATGCCATCCAATTTGCTTTTTATATGGGGTCATGACAGGCACATGGAAATCTCGGCTACAAAACACGGCTGAAACAGACTTGAAAATGGAGTCTTTAAATGTATGAGTAGTGAGAGGAGAGCGGTATTTGATGAGATGGGATATAAAAGGGTATGAGTGAAGGATACAAGGTTTTTTTAGGCATCCCTAATTGCACAGAGGGCAGATAAGATTCAGCCATGTTTCTGTGTATCTGGAGTCATATTGGAACAGACTAGATAAGAATAACATAAAAGGCACAACTACATTGTGAACACATATTTTAAGCAAATAATAATGACGAAATTTGCTTCCAGTTACAATGCTATAAATCTGAGGCAAAGAGTTAAGTGTGTACAACAATTACCATAACCAACATGAAGCTAATTTTTTTTATCCCAGGTTGAATTCAAATTTCACCTTCTACCACAGTGGGATTTGAACACATGGCCCTAGGACATTTACCTGGTGCTCTGGGTTACAAGGCCAATGATGTTATGACAACACCACCATCTCCCCTGGGAGAAGTAGGTGGGAATGGCATGAAATGTTAAAGGGTTAGGGGAGTGAGCAGGAGAACTGGGTTAGATTTGTATCTCATATTTGCTGTGGGATCACTCTCACCGTTAGAAGTTGTAGATTCATGTCCCACTTGTGGGATCTTGCTTTGAAAATATTAGCCAAAACGTTTTTTAGTATCTCCTGGCATGGCAAAAGGCATTATATTATAAAGGCAAGACGTTTATTACAAGTATATGAACACCAAACAGAATGGAACATTATGAGGTTAAGAATGGGCACAGATCATTAGCATTCTGTGACTGAATGTATTCTTTTCCTAAATTAAAAAAGTGTCTTCTGCAGTTGGCCCCTGGTTGTGTTGAATGAAATTGTCAGGTTACTTTAGAATTTTGTTTGACTTCCTTCCCCAGGAGCTTTGTGGCTTTTTGTTAAAAGTTTTAGCAGAGGTGCTTGGGAAAGCCCATAACATGGTGTGTACCTGCTCCTAGGGAAATATGTCGATCCACTTCATTTTCCTTACCATCTCCAGACAAATGTCAATCTGGAACTCAGTCTCCCAGGACCTGAGGTTACAAGGGGTCAACTGAAAACTTCAAAATTGAGACTGATAGATTTTTGTTAGATAAGGTGATCAAGGGTTACACAGCCATTGTGGGTAGATTGAGTTAAAATGCAGACCACCCAAAGATCTAATTGAATGATAGAACAAGATTGAGAGGTTGAATGGCCTTCACCACTCCTAAATTCATGTCTGCCACATGAGAGAAAGAAAGATGGTTTCTAATTGAAAAATTCCACAAATTTTCTGAAATGTCTGAGGCTGATGTTTTACCTTTGGCTTTGAGTACATAGCTGTCAGTACTGAAAATTAATACAGAAAGTTTTAATGCTCTGTTTGTTTTACAGCAAGTATTTATTAATCAAAGTTGACAGTTCTCATTACACACTCTGTTTCATTATACTGCTGTAAAAACTCATTGCTTCACTTTCTTCCCATTTTAAGGCTATGACTGAAGCTAATGGCAAATGTACAATCTATGAAAATGGAAATGAATGCTCTGAAGGCATTGGCTCTGCAGTTCCAAACTCCTTAATTGTTGATAATTGCAGTTCTCCTGAAAATCACAGAAATGATGCTGGCTGCTCCAACACTGCTTCAAACTATACAATTATTTATGCTTCATTGAACACGTCCATGTTATGCAGAAAGTCATCTATCACCGCCCCTAATGAAGAAGATACAGAATATGCTGCCATAAATATTAAAAATTAAACACGGCTTCTTTATTGCAAGAAGGACACACCAAAGATGAAGGACAGTCTTTTTCTCCTATTGTTTTAAGACTTGCGCTGGGTCTGAGCGTCCTAACTATCTTTACAGGTGCTTCACTCCATATACTATCTTCGAAATAATTTGACTAATGCTGAGATGTTCAGGATTTATAAAGGATGGTGCCCCTTTACAATTCACTTAATAAGCCTATTGTCAGTGAGCAGCAGCAATCATGAAGAGCGCAGATGTCACCTTAGTCTCATTCCAACTAATCCTACCACTGAGCCAGAGAAGGACATTTTGCTGCACTGGTTTCAGATACTTGACACAAGAGACTAATTTTCAAAGCATAGAACACTGCTTTCAAAGGAACAATGGCTTGTGTCAAGGGGCTTTTGTATATTTTAAGTTTTTATAACTAAATTAGGCAATAAATGGGACTTAACATGTGATTTTGAATTTTTTGTAAAATGTTTGTCACATGAAGAATGATTTACAGATACCTGTGCTAAATTTGGATTTCTTACATAATACTTATTTAACAAATGTGTATTTTTACTGATTAATATTAAATGCATAAGTACTGAAAGAATTTACATTGTGTTAATTAGAATGAACTAAATGTTAAAATGAGGTAATCTGCCCTCTCAGGTCAATATTAAAGATTGCATTGCCACACTTTGATAAAGTCAGAAGTCACACGACACCAGGTTATAGTCCAACAGGTTTATTTGAATTCACAAGCTTTCGGAGTGCTGGTCCTTCATTAGGTAAAGTCACCTGATGAAGGAGCAGCGCTCCAAAAGCTTGTGATTTCAAATAAACCTGTTGGACTATGACCTGATGTCATGTGACTTCTGACTTTGTCCACGCCAGTCCAACACCGGCACCTCCACAGTTCGATATAAACAGTGGGGTTCAGGAGAAGGAGTTCTCCTTGTTGTCCTTGACAACTTTTATTCCTTATCAATATCACTGAAGAAAATACTATCTGGTCATTGTTGCATTGATGCCCGTGAGATCTTGCTGCGTGCAAGTTTTCTGTATCATTTCCTACTTTACACCAGCAACAACCAAAGATAGAGTGTCTCAATGCCTGTACATCACTTTAGGTCATCCTTAGATTGTGGAAGATGCTTTTGAAAGACAAGTTCTCTCTTTCTGTTAACTTTTCACTATCCCCCCACCAACAAAAGAAAATCAAAAATAGTATCTAGCAAATTCCTCTCTGAACCCTTGATGTGATGAATCCAGGAAATTATATAGATCATACATGTGTTGCCAAGAATCTTGCATCCATTCCTTTCCCTAATCAGAATAATTCTTTCCAGCTACAAATGATTCCTCCCCAGCAATTCATGGAAATCTGGGGCTGATTTTTCATGGTGTGATTTTTGTTTTGGTACTCCTCCACTCCATAATCTGGAAAGACAGCGAGAGGTGGTTTCCTCAGGGTAATTCCGTTGATGGGGCATTTCAGATAGATCAGTTTTCATGTTCCACATTCCACCTGAGACGCAGCAAATCAGTTACTCAAATCTCGGTACAAGTACGTATGCCAAAATTCACAATGGATGGTAGTAGCATCACAAATGTCCTGAATGGAGAATGAAGATTTCCTGCACTACATGAAGCACTTTAGCCAGAACAAAATGCATTTTTATGTACTTCCAATTAAAACTTAAGTTGGGCTCAACTTCACAAAGAGCAACTTCCTGACAAGATTGCATTTTACACGGAACCTGTGGGCAGAGCAGTGATCTTGAAGATATTGCCTGAAAGGGTGGTGGGTGTAAATGTGATAGTAACTTTTAACAGAGAACTGGATAGATACCTGGGAAGGAAAACATTCACAGAACCACGGTGAAAGATCAGGGCTGTGGGGCTAATAGGATCACTCTTTCAAAGAAACAGCACAGGGAATGATGGGCTGAATAGCCTTTTTGTTGTGCTGTATGATTCTATGCAATTAAGGTGTTGATCAGCCATGATTGAAACTATAGATGGAACAGGCTCAAGAGCTTGAATGGTCTTGTCCTGACCCTGTTGGTGCCTTAATGCCTGGTTATGTCTCATGTTGCCTTTCTCTTCATATCACATCAAGATACAGATTTCACTTAGCAGCTTCATGGATTAGACAAATGCAAAGTAAACTTTTAACTGACTCTCATATTTCTCCACATAGGTCAGAGTGCCCGGTCTTAAAATCCTTGAGTATAAAGCAGAAATGTTACATACAATAGCTTCAAAAATGCCTTTAGTGACTGTTCCTGCAGTCACAAACCACAGTTTATCTGCCAGTGATAATGCTTGTGGGTAAACTGTTCAGATGGCAACAGGAAGCAGGAGCATTAATCAAGATGGTTTCCTTTATGGAAAGCATTACACTTTAGTCTAAAAACATACTCCAAACAGATGTTACTTGCAGATTCCAAACCTTCCCCAGTTGACTCAGAATTAGATTGTGTGAAGAAACTATTACTGCATTTACGTGATGAATGAATGTGTCTCTGAGTCCTGAGTTCAATCCCATAATTGACCACACCATCCAGACAGGCACTCCCACTGCAATGTTAAAGGAGTGCTGCGCCGTTAGAGATGTTGTCTTTCAGACGAGATCTTAACCTGTCACCCCAGCTGCCTTCACAGTTCGTTGTAAACCTTCCCTGGACACTATTTCAAAGAAGAGCAGAAGGTTTCTCACCAGTGCCACATTTTTATCCCTCAATCACATCACTAAAACAGATTATCGGAATGTTATCTGATTGCTGGTTGTAACATGTAGCTTTGAGTAAATTGGCTGCTCAGTTTCCTGAATTACTACGGTAGGGACTAAGATGTAAGCAATACTTCATTGGTTTAAAATACATGCCCTAAGGTTGCTAAAGGGTGAAATAAACTCAAGTTCCTTCCTCTTTTCAATCATGTGAACATTGACATGATGTATTGGAGACTATTCTGCTACACCACAGTAAAACAAACACCCCTTGTTGCTCTTCACATGTCTTTTCAGCAAGATTCAACATGGTGCGATTTTCCCTTTCCAACACTAGAGTACTACAGCTAGTTGGGAAGTCCGTATGACATCCCACTACAGTCTAGGAAAAAACATGGAATCTTAGTGCAATGTCTCAATGGGTTAACTTTGTTAAACTCTCAGGGAAACCTTGTCTTGTCCTCACAGAGATGAGCAGTTGTTGGGATGCGCAGTATTCACTAACCTCTGTATAAATCAAATTCAAATTCCCATGCATCTGCTGCTCTTGTTCTTCTCTATTGGAGCAGTCATGGGTTTGGAAGGTGCTGTCCAAGGAGCGTGGCTGAATTTTTGCATCTTGTAGATGGTGCACATTGCTTCTACTGAGCATTGGTGGTGGAGGAAGTGAATGTTTGTTGCTGTGCTGCCCGTCAAATGTGCTGCTTTGTAAAGATTCTTGAGTGTTGTTGGAGCTGCACTCATCTAAGAAAGCTTTGAGTATTCCATCGCACTCTGGACTCATGCCTTGTAGACAGGTCAGCTTTTAAGGAGTCAGGAAAAGTGAGTTTGTCTCTACAGGATTCCTAGCTTCTGACCTGTTTTATTTTTAGCCACTGTATTCATGTGGCTCGTCCCGTTCAATTTCTGGACAATGGTAATCCCCAGGATGTTGATAGTGGAGGATTCAGTGATGATAACAGTATTCAACATTAAGAGGCAGTGGTTAGATTCCCTCTTGTTGGAGATGGTCATGGCCTGGTAATTGTATGGCTTGAAAACTATTTGCCAATTGTCAATCCAATTGTAGATATTGTCCAGATCTTCTTGGGTTTACATATGGACTATTTCAATACCTGAGGAGTCACAAATGGTGTTGAAAATTGTGCAATCATCAGTGAACATCGCCACTTGTGACCTTATGATGGACAGAAGGGCATTACTGAAGCAGCTGAAGGTGATTGGACCTAGGGCACTACCCTGACGAAGGCCTGCAGACATGTCTTAGAGGTAGGGGTTGATAGATCTCCAACAACCAAAGTCATCTTCCTTTGTGCCAGATATGACTCGAACCAGAGGAGAATTTCCCCCGATTCCCATTTACTTCAGTTTTGTTCGAGCATCCTGATGCTACATTTAGCCACATGCAGCCTTGATGTCAAAAGCAGTCACTCTCACCTCACCTCTGGAACTCATCTCTTTTGTCCATTTTTGAACCAAATTCTCTGTGCTACTGAAAAATAAAGAGGTACAGGAAAATAAAACACAAGATGAGGAAATCCTAAGCCAAGAACTTGTCCAAAACGCATGACCCACATTCCAATGGAAACAGGTTCTCTTTGTCTACTATCAAAACCCTCCATGGTTTTTGAATACCTCCATCAACTCTTCCCTAACCTGCCTGTTCTGCTCCAAGGAGAACAATCACAGCTTTTCCAATCTCCCCTAAGATCTGAAATCTGCCATCACAGGTACCATTCTAACATGTTAAAGAACTGATATTTGTGCTGATTAAAGACATAAGGATTACAGTAGGGTTGTACTGGAAATGGAGAAGGACAACTTGCGGAACATTTAAAAGAATATAGACAGGAAAACATCCACTTTCTGGTCCCCTGTTATAGGAAGGATATTATTAAGCTAGAAAGAGTTCTGAAGAGATTTACCAGGATGTTACTGGGTATGGAAGGTGTGAGTTATAAATAAAGGCTGAATAGGCTGAGACTTTTTCAAAAGGAGCACAGGAGGTTGAGAAGTTATCTTATAAAGGTTTATAAAATCATGAGGGGTATAGATAGGGTGAATGGTAAATGTCTTTTCCCCCAGGATGGCGGATTTCAGGCCTAGGGGGCATATTTTTACGGTGAGAGGAAAGATTTAAAAAAGACATGAAGGGCAAATTTTTATTCATTCACAGGATGAGGGCATCACTGGCTAGGCAGCATTTATTGCCCATAGGGCAGTTAAGAGTCAACCACATCACTGTGGGTCTGGAGTCACACATAGGCCAGACCAGATAAGGATAGTAGTTTCCCTCCCTGAAGGACATTAGTGAACCAGATGGGTTTTTCCTGACAATCAACAATGGATTTCCTAACTCCAGATATTTATTGAATTCAAATCCCACCATCTGTTATGGCAGGATTCGAACCCAGGTCCCCAGAACATTATCTGAGTCCCTGGATTAACAGTCCAGTGATAATACCATTAGGCCATCAATGTGGGCACAACCTCATTTAAGAGACACTTAGAGAAGTACATGAACAGTAAAGGTTTGGAGGAATATGGGCCAGAAACAGTCAAGTGGGTCTAGTTTAGGTTGGGATTATTTTCAGCATGGATTGGTTGGACCGAAGGGTCTGTTTCTGTGCTGTATGACTCTATGACTCTATGAAGACATGGCCAACAGTATCAGCAATTGTTGGCCATCCCTAACATCCCTTGAGAAAGTGGTGGTGAGCTGCCTTTTTGACTACGTCAGTCCATGCGCTGCAGTTACATCATACTGCTGTTAAAATGGGAATCTGAAATAAGCATCGACGAATAATTCTCTTAAAATATGCCATGGAATTATCAGTTTCGTAGTTTTTGAAAACTCTTAGAATTTAGCATCAAATGCATGTTGCCAATCCTCCAAGATTGACTAGAATCTCCCGGAATCTTCAGAAATTAAGGTTTAATCTTGAGGACAAAATCAGAAATTGCTGGAGAAACTCAGCAAGTCTGGCAGCATCTGTGGAGGGAAGACAAGGTTAACATGTCCAATCCGGTGATCCTTCTTTGGAACTGGACTCAAAAGGTTAACTCCGCTGTCTCTCTCCACAGACATCACCAGACCTGCTGAGTTTCTCCAGCACTTTCTGTCTTTGTTTCAGATTTCCAGCATCCGCAGTTCTATTTTAATCTGAGGGTCACTAATCTCACTGCTGTGTGTAAAACTCAGGAACAAAAAAGGGCAGTGTTTAAATATAATCTTTCACCTCTTTCAACTTTCTTTGCACATGTTTTGTTTGTTAGACGTAAATATTCTCAGCTGTAGGGAATCGGCTGTTTAATTGGGATCATTTGGGAGTGGGAGGTTCTTTTTGAGAAAGGATTACTGGAAAACAGAATTGGAAACCTTACATTTAACATATTGGGGACTGGATGAATGAACAACTGAGAATATTCTGGCATTTACAATCCGCTCAGTAATTTCTTCAACCTCCTACTAACTTTCTTATGTTGGTTCAGTAACAGAATCTGAGTTCCCTTGGGCTGCAGGCCAAGACACCTGGCATCTATAAATAAACTAGATCAAGACCCAGCAGTTACTTTCAAATTAGTGGCCTCCTGCTGGTTGATAATTAACTTGCTTTGAATGGCAGGCAATAAGAGCAGGAGAAGTTCCTGGACAGCCATGTTTAATAGTTACTCTGGAACAGTGACCGTCAAAATATAACCACTTGTCTTTTTTTAAAGTTCATTCACAGGATGAGGGCATCACTGGCAAGGCCAGCATTTATTGCTAATCCCTAACTGCCCAGAGTCAACCACATTACCAAGGGTCTGAGTCACATGTAGACCAGACCAGGTAAGGATGGCAGTTTCATTCCCTAAAGGACATTAGTGAACCAGACGGTCCTTTCCAACAATTGACAATGGTTGCATGGTCATCATTAGACTCTTCATTCCAGATGTTTATTGAATTCAAATTTCACAAGATACCGTGCAGGATTTGAACACCAGCGTCCAGAATATTACCTGGGTCTCTGGATTAGCAATTCAACAATAATACCACTAAATCATTGCCTCCCTTAATCTGTTTCTATCAGAGAGGGATGGCTATGGCCCCCTGCAAATTATGACTGAATATGACCAGATTTCTGCACCTATCTAGGACTCAAGTATTTTAGTTTGTCCTTTGAACCGAAGATGACCAATGTTGTCATTTGGGATATTTGGTAGGGTTCCAATGGACACATAAGTATTTGCTAAAGTCAATCTTCACTTTGAAAGTTCTGCTGCATCTCGGTCACGATAGCACAAATGATTGAGTTTAGACACATTGCTGGCTTGAGATTTCTGACCTTATATTTTCTCCCTGCCTCTACTGTTTCACGTTTTCAGACTGTACAATCATCACACTGAGAGGAATAATTTAAATGGGAATCATCAGAAATAATAAGTAAATATGCCTTGGTAGGGTTAAAATGAAAGCAATATGAGGAAGGAACAGCAGAGGATCATTCAGGATTGGAGTTACCATTTTCTTCCTTTCCTACTCACCTCGTTTAAATTAGTTTTCTTCAGAACCACAAGCAGAGTAAGAGAGGAGTTTAAAAAAGAAAGGTATCAATGCGAAATCAAGGTTTTATGAATGTCCAGAATTCTTGAAGCCTATGGAACTCTCTGGAAACGTTGAACTTGGACATACTTCACTCATTTTTTGTTGGCCATTGGGATACCAGATCCCGCATGGCTAAAAGGTTTTAACAAAATGAATGATTACAGCACAGGAGAAGGCCATCTAGCCCATTGTGTCTGGTCTGGCTGTTTAAAAGAGCTATGTAATTGTACCACACACCCTTTTCTTTCCTCATAGCCCTGGAAATATTGCCTTTCTGAATGCTCGTCCAATTCGTTTGTGAAAGTTACTACAGAATTGAATCTGCTCCCACTGTACTTTCAAGGATGTCATTCCAGATCAAAAAAAATTCTTGCATTTAAAAAAAATTCTCATCTCCACCTCTGTTCGTTTTTGCCGATGTCCTTCAATCTGTATCCATCTGGCCACTGGTCTCCTGCCACTAGAAGCATCTCTCTGTATTTACTCTTGATTTTGAAAATCTCTGTTAAATCTCCTTTTAATTTTGTCTACACAAAGGAAAAGACTCCCAGTTCCCCAAATCTCCTTTCAGCTCTCTTCCCTGGTGTTATTTTACTATATCTCCTCTACACCCTCTCTAAGGCCTTGATATCCTTCCAATCTTTTTGGGATGGTGCATGGTTCAGTTTTTAGCACTGCTGCCACACAGCGCCAGGGGCTTGGGTTTGATTCCATCCTTGAGCGACGGTCTGTGTTAGAGTTTGCACATTCTTCCTGTGTCCATGTGGGTTTCCTCCAGGTACACCAGTTTCCTCCCACAGTCCAAAGATGTGCAAGTTAGGGTGGGCTGGCCATGCTAAATTGCCCCCATAGTGTCCAGGGGTGTGTAGGTTAAGTGGATTAGCCATGGGGAAAGCAGGTTTACAGGGATAGGGTAGGAGGTGGGTCTGGGTGGAATGCTCTTCAGAGGGTCAGTGTGGACTTGATGGACTGAATGGCCTGTTTCTAAATGATAGTGATTCCAAGCGCAGCCCAAGTTGAACATGATACTTGAGTTGGGGCTGAAGCAGTCAGCATTTAGCATAACTTCCTGATCTGATTTTATTTTCAATATTTGAACAAGATGCTCAATAGTCTTGCTTAAGCATTACCGTGCATGTTTCCTCACACCTTAGAAAATGCAGGAGGCGTCTGCAAAGGTCATAACTTCAGCTTTACCAACAAACGACACAGGTAATAGGGCTGTTGACTGTGTGTCTCTTCCCTTGTGGCTATGTCAGGTCGCAGTATTGCAGGTGATAGGAAATCCTGAATGCATTGGTTGGTGAATGCTGCAAAGTTCGACCTGATTGCGCTACCCCTTTTGCAGTGCCAACTTCACTGAAATCTACGCAGTAAACAGATTTATTGCCCAGCTTCTTGCTTTAAAATGAATGGTGTAAGGATTGCGCTGCCTGTCAAAAGTTGTGCGACTTTTTAAGGGGTTTTTTTTTTCTTCTTTGCTTCCAGACGCGAACACAATTGATTTTGGTACACATGTCGTGTGGTTAGTTTAGTTCAACACACAATCCGCTTGAGGTTTGCACAGCAGCAACTCAATGAATATCATGCATATTTGCAATTTTAGCATAATATTTTCAATTATTTTTGAAGGCAGAGCAGCTAATTTGTGTTACATCCGTGGTTTGGTGGGTAGAACTTTTGCCTTTGAAGTGGAAGCTCGTGGATGCGAGACCCCCACCCACCCATTCCAGAGGCTTGTGCATATATAGGCTGAGGGAATGCAGCACTGTCAACAGCTTTCTGAGGTAACATTACAATGCCTGAATGTTTTCTCTCCTGTCATATGTTTCGAAATTGAGACTCCATTTCCACTCTCTGGTAGGAATAAAGGAGCCCATTTTGAAGAAGATCATGGCATTGACTCTAGGCATCCTCATCAATATTTATCCTTTGAACAAAGGGTCCCAACCCGAAATGTTAGCTTTCCTGCTCCTCTGATGCTGCCTGGCCTGCTGTGTTCCTCCAGCTCTACACTGTGTTAACTCTGACTCCAGCATCGGCAATTCTTACTATCACTACAGGATAGTCTGATCATTATCACGTTGCTGTTTGTGAGAACTTGCTGTGTGGAAATCACCAGCAGCATTCCAACATTTGGGGGAGGCAATAGACTAGTGGTATTATCACTGGACTGTTAATCCAGAGACCCAGATAACATCCTGGGGACCTGGGTTTGAATCCAGCCATGGCAGATGGTGGAATTTGAATTCAATAAATATCTGGAATCAAGAATCTAATGATAACCGTAAATCCATTGCTGACTGTCAGGAAAAACCCATCTGGTCCACTAATGTCCTTCAGAGAAGGAAATCTGCCATCCTTACCTGGTCTGGCCTATACGTGACTCCAGACCCACAGCAATGTGGTTGACTCTTAACTGCCCTTTGGGCAATTAGGGATGGACAATAAATGCTGCCTAGCCAGCGACATCCTCATCCCATGAGTGAATAAATTGGAAATAAAAACAACCATGCACACATTCTTATTAAAAGAGTTTTGCTGGCTGCATAGCACTTGAGAACTCCTGGGATTGTCAATGTTAAACTTTTTAAATGTTAAATTTTTTCTTTCTCATAGAGATAGCATGCCTATGTTTTAAAAAAAGCAAAGGTGGCAATGAAATGAATTTGGTGTAGTTGCCTCTTGTGGGAGCAATCTAGAATGAGAGGTGATTGTTTAGAATAAGGGGGTGACAGATATAAAACAGAAAAGAAGAGAAATGACTTATCACAAGGTGTCATGAATCTGTGGAATTCACTGTCCCAAAGTACAGTGGATAGTGGTACATTGACTAAAGTTAAGGAGGAGATAGATTTTTAATTGCTAATCGGTTGAAGGGTGATGTGGAGTGAGCAGGAAAGTGGAGTTGAGGTCAAGATGAGAGCCATGATCTTATCGAATGGCAGAATAGATTCAAGGGTCTGAATTGATTACTCCCGCTCCTAGACCTTGTTTTCCAAAAAGATAGGCAAATACATGAGAAGTTAGAAGTACGTACTTAAACTGAGATCTGTAAAACATAGAGTGAAGAGTCACGTAGAGTCAAAAAGTTAGCTTGCTTTCTCTCTATGGATGTTGCCTGACCTGCTGTGATTTCCAGCATTTTGACATTTTCAGTACAGGCTGCAGCATCTGCAGTAATTTGCTGCTACAGATTTTGGTTAAACTGTGCTGATAGAGATTGACCATGAGTACCTGTGAAAATCAGTAATTTTTAGTCTTGTTATGGGAATTAACAGCCATATTTTACTAAACAGTTTGCATTTCTGCAGCGCCTTCCACAACCTCAGGATGTCCCAAAACACTTTACACCCATTGAAGGACAGTTGAGGATTAACTCACATCTAACGGAGAGGACAAGCGGGGATTTAGTTTATCTGCAATACAGCATTTAGTTTCTTTTCGTTCCTCTTGCAAAAGTAATCAAACACATTAGACACAGTCTGCCAGATTTTTGTCCACTCACTCAACCTATCTGTATCAATCTCCAACTTCCTTACATCCTTTCACAACATGTTACCACGCCTGTGCTCCCTTATCAATTATATAAATTGCAAAATGCTGAATCCCCAGTATAGACTCCGACAGCTCTCAACTCAACACATCCTGCCATTCAGGAAAAGGCTCATTTACGCATACCCTCTGCTTTTTGTCAGCTAGTCAATTTTCTATCCATATAGTAGCCCTCGACACCATGAGCTCATACTTTGTGTTATAATCTTTAATGTGGCACCTTGCCAAATGCCTTCTGGAAATCCAATTAACACATGCCTGCAGTTTCCCCTTTAACAACAGCACATTACTCCTTCAAACAATTGCAATAAATTGGTCACAAAACAACCAACTCGTCCCAATTTCCTCGTGTTTTTTTCTAAGTGCCCAGCCATAACATCCTTAGTGATAAATTCAAAGTTTCTTCATGACAAACATTTGGCTAACTGGCCTACAATATCATTTTTACTGCTTCAGTCCCTTGTAGAATAGAAGGATTATGTTTGCTTCTCTCCATTCTGATGGAATCTTTCCAGAATCAGCAAAGTTTTTTGGAAATTAGCACCAACGCATCGATTCCCTTATTCACCATCTCTCATAAGATCTGGGAGTGAAGTTCGTCAGTACTCAGGGAGCTGTCAGCCCACAGCTCTATCAGTTTAGGCAGCAGTGGATCCATGGTGATTGTAATTTTCATCAAGTTCCTCTCTCCCTTCCATCTCCTGATTTACAGCTGTTACATTAATGCATCCTCTACAGTGAAGACCCAAGCAAAATATTTGTTCATCTCTTTATTATCTGCTATTAATTTCCCCATTCCACTTTCTAGAGGATTAATGCTCACTTAGCTTATCCTTTTGTTTTTAAATAACTATCAAAACTTTTGCATACGTTTTTATATTCCTGGATACTTTCCTCCCATACTCTAACTTCTTACTCCTGATCAACCTTTCTGCCACTCTCCGCTGTTCCTTATATTCTGACCAATCTCTGAACTGCTAGTCATCTTTGTGCAGTTATATGTTATATGGAATGAGCTGCCAGAGGAAGTGGTGGAGGCTGGTACAACTGCAACGTTTAAAAGGCCTCTGGATGGGTATATGAACAGGAAGGGTTCAGAGGGATATGGACTAAATGCTGCAAATGGGACTAGATTAATTTAGGATATCTGGTTGGCATGGATGAGTTGGGCCAAAGGATCTGTTTCCAGGCCGTACAGCTCTATGACTCTATGACCCTATGTTTTTTACTTGGGTTTGATGCTTTCCACAACCTCTTTAGTTAATGATAGATGATGGTTCCTCCTTTAAAATTTGTCTTTATTGTCAAAATATACTGAAACTGAGTGTTCTCGCACATATCTTTAAATGTCTGCCATTGTCAAACTGAATGTAAAATTAAATAATATTATGATACAGGTGCCTTTATACAAAGGTTAATTCATCTTCCTGCATTAAAAATTACCGAGCCTAGTTGAACCTTCTCCCTGATCAGCTCCAGAATGTATTTCTCTAGGAAAATACCTTGAAAATATTCTATGAACCCTTCATCCAGGTTATCATCCTGAATGTGATTTGTCCAGTTATATCTAGATCAAAATCAGCCACGATTATTACCAACCCTTTATCATAAACACCCAACATTTCTTCTTGTATACTTTGTTCCACACAGTATTAATGTTAGGAGGCCTGTGGATCACGGCTACCCGCTCCTCCCCCTCCCCCAACCTTTTGATTTTTTTTTTTCCCTACTAGTCCTTATCACAACTCAAACAAATTCTTCAGAACCATGGTCGCAAGTTCCATCCTTGATTGATAATGGTATCCCTCCATCTCATCCTACCTTTCTACTCGTCTCAAATGTCACTTATCCTCCAATATTCATGATCTAATCCTTGTCACCCTTCAGTCACATGTGTGCTATCAGTTCATTCCCTATGTATGAATGCTTTGCGCATTTAAATATAGGGCCTTGAGTTATGTGTTTTGTTAACTGTAAAAGATCTATTTTATCTGTTGGCATATTTCTAGGTTTATTCTCTGTATCCTTTCCTGCCAATCTCTGACTTCCATTTTCCACAATACTATTTTGCTCTCCTGCCTTAACTCTACTCCTTGATACAACTACCCAAGCTTGATCTCACTCCTCATTGTTTATTTTAAAGCCTTCTCTACATCCTGAGTTATACAGTTTGCTAGAACACAGGTCCCAGCATGGTTCATACATAAAACATTCCAATGGTACAACCCCAGCTTTCCCCAGCACTGCCTCCAGTGCCCCATGAACCAGAACCCAATTCTCTCACATCAACATTTGACCCAATGTATTCATTCAACTAATCCATGTGCCTTCTGCCAATTAGCATGTGGCATCAATAATAATTCTGTGGTTATTACCGTTGATGATTCTCTTTACAGTTTGATGCCTAGTTCCTTCTACTGTCTAAAGTCAAATCCTTTCTTAGTTCTACCTACATCATTGGTAACTACATGGAATATGAGAACTGGATCCACCCCTTCCCATGCCAGTTCCTGTCTAAAATCAAATCCTTTCTTAGTTCTACCTACATCATTGGTAACTACATGGACTGTGAGAGCTGGATTCATCCCTTCCCACATCAGTTCCCGTCCAGCCCTGAGTAGATGACCCACACCCTAGCACAAAATGGGTAACATAGCCTTCTGGACTCAACATTATGGCTACACAAAACATGTCTGTTCCTTTTATTGTACTGAGTCCTTATTCTACTATGTTCCTTTTTATTTCTCCTGCATAAAGGGCATTCTGAATCAATTTTTCTCCTTCTCCTTCTTGCTTTTTTCTGCACAGGCAAGCTCCTCTTATTTGTTAGATAATTGCAAGGTCTGAGGCTCTTGTACCATAACATTCTCCAGCCCTTACCTGCCTCACTCTTGGTCACACCCTCCTGGCGCTTACCCTTGATGAAATGGGACAGCCCTATCCTAAGGGATGTCATCGCCTTCTTGAACACGCCAGCCCACAATATCTTCCCCTCTCTAACATGCTGTAACCTCTTCAAGCCCATGTCCGACTCAATAACCCTGCATTGCTGTTCCTACAGTTTTACAAAATATGGTTATCTTGGATCACGCCTAGGTCCAGAAGACCTCACATTCCACAGCTGCCACACAACGCTAATGAATTAAAAGTGATTCATCAAATTAATCAGTCATATAAAATCAATTACTGCTCTTAGCCACAATTTTACTGTATCTATTGACCATTGTCACTCATAACTAAAAGTCGTACGTTGTATAAGTAAACAGTTGACTGTAATTGGTATCTGGTTTAAAGTTTTAGTGCTTATTACTTATAGGCCTTCCCTGATTATTGTATCCTTAAGCAGACTCTTTACATAGTCCCTTATACTAAGTATTAATTAGTCAATCAGCTTACTCACCTCCTGTGATGAGAGGTTAGATAAACACCTCCTTCACCAAAGTCCTGCACTAACTAAAGACACAAGCTTTCTTTCCACTTTTGATAGACATCCAGCGGACCTCCCTAATTTGTGTGAAAAGTTCTCTCTGAGGCCAATGAAATTGCAAAGTAACTTCAAAATGCAGAAGAGCTATCTTGTGCACTTATTTCACAGTCTGAGGCCATTTCTTCGCTGGCACATCACCATAAGTCTGACCTGTCAAACATGGTTCCACATCCAGAAACTGGTATTGATTGGCGAGCTTGAAAGGGGCACTAAAATATTGTAGGTCAATGGTCATCAATCTCCTGAAATAAGGAGGGTGGAAAAGGTAAACCTAAATGTTTGAGTTAAAAGCCAGAAAAGAATGAGAAACATGGATTCAAAGAAATAAAGAGGACATCAGGACGCATGCTAGCAGATTTCTCATCACAGAGAGAGAAATCAATATGGGGAATGGACAACACTGTCAACGCAGTGCCAAGAAAAGAAACAGCATTTAGGGTAGCACCAATTAACAACCTCAGGACATTGCAAATGGTTTTACAGCCAATTCAGCTTACTGTAAGGAGCCAGTAAATGTGAGTGTAGGTGGGGAGTTAGGGAGGGGATAGGTCAGTCCAGGGAGGACGGACAGGTCAAGGAGGCGGGATGAGGCTCCATCCCCGCCTCTTTGACCTGTCTGTCTCCTCTGCACCTGTCTTCTCCTCTGTCCATCTTCTATCCACCTCCCCCTCTCTCTCTATTTATTTCAGAACTCCCTTCCCCTTCCCCATTTCTGAAGAAGGGTCTAGGCCCGAAACATCAGCTTTCCTGTTCCTCCAATGCTGCTTGGCCTGCTGTGTTCATCCAGCTCTACACCTTGTTATTACAGCCAATTAAAAGTTTGTTTGTGAAGTGCAGTTATTGGTACAAAGTATATAACTTCCTTGGAATGAAAGAGGCTGAGAATAGTGTTAATTGTGGTGTGTCAAATTTTAAAAGGCTCCTAGACCGGATGGAGGTGGTATGGTATAATTGCCTCCGAATCTGGGTTGCTGTGGCGACAGGCTCACAATAAGAAACAGATGGATAGTGATGGCAAAGGCTCCACTTTCTTTCCATTGTGTGGTTCATTAGGTATCTCTCCCACTCCTACCACTTGCTATTGGTGTGTGTTGAAAGTGGTTGTAGATTGATAATCAATCTATCTGCCCAAATTATGAATGTATCTTCCTTGGACAAGTCCCATGGTGGGACTTGAACCCTGACCTTATGACTCAGTGGCAGTGATATCACTCGATGCACGACCTGGACAATGAAGTACATAATACCATCACTGAGGTCAATAGCCAGTGGGTACAGCTTAAAATGATTGGCAAAAGGTAGGGGGTAGAAGTAGAGGAGTAACGTTTCCAGTCTAAGGTCGGCAACAGTCTAGAATTCACTGCCTCAAAGGGTGGGGTAGAAAGAGAAACTCATCATCTTAAAGAAAAAGAGATAACAAGGTGTAGAGCTGGATGAACACCGCAGGCCAGGCAGCATCAGAGGAGCAGGAAAGCTGACGTTTCGGGTCTGGACCCTTCTTCAGAAATGGGGGAGGGGAAGGGGAT
>JAHRHZ010000009.1:14445155-14462891 GCA_024137785.1 Ginglymostoma cirratum | reverse complement strand
TCCCCTCCCCCATTTCTGATGAAGGGTTTAGGCCCGAAACGTCAAGTTTTCCTGCTCCTATGATGCTGCTTGACCTGCTGTGTTCATCCAGCCCCATGCTTGTTATATTGGGATACAACAAATGGCTATGCCACCAAGGTGGGGTCAGTAATGCCACCTTGTTGTCTGCTGGTTTGGCAGGAGCATCTCACATTCAGGAAGCCAAGGCTCCCACCATCCGTGCTGTTAACCCTCAATTGACCATGCAGCCTGCACCTGACAAAATCTACCACTCACCTTCCAGCCCGAGGTTCCAGCCATGAATGTTGATGGGTATTGGCTGCAGTTCTGACAGTAGCCACAACTTCCAGAAGCGCCGCTGGGACTAGTGAGCTCCCAGCCATCCAATTGGTGAGCTGCTGTTGGAGGTGGGGCTTCTTCCCAGCCGTTGGGGGTGGGGTTTCGAAAGGAATTATCTTGCACTGAGCCAATGAAAAGCTCAATGGCAATAAAATTTCAACCGGGTGAATGTGCAAGGCTGTAGAAATATTGCAAAGAACTGCAGTTCGTTTCTAAACTGAACGCTGTGCAGCTGTCCAACAGGGCAGTCCAAGGCTGAAGGATGCGCGCATACATGCAGTTTTAAATTTCTGGTATTTTAAATGATTTTTCTTTTAACTCTCTCTGTTCTATCAATGGATATGCAAAAAACACAGAACGCTAAAGAAGTTTCAGGCAGTTTCTGGAAAGTCAGAGGTTTATGTAATACATAAAAGCATCTTCCTGAAGTCTGCTCTGATTGAATGACACATATCCAAAAAATAAATCAGGACATCACAAAATATCAGACAGTGCTTTATTTTCAAATGAGCTAAGTTCATTTTCCAAACCTGTGCATTTCACAATGCACATCTTATGGTCCCCACTTACGTAAATGTCTCTCAACAGTTTTATTGTTCCTCTCGTACTCAGTTTTTAAGTGATAAGCACAGTTAATAATGGCAGAACCTGTCACGTACAAATATTTATATTCTGGAATACTAAAGCTTTGTTTTTTAAAAGAACTATTTAATAAGCTTTAAACCAATTGGATGAGTTTCACAACTTCAATTTTTGAAACAAATTACAAAAATCAGGCGAGAGGAAATCTGCTACAAACTAGGAAAACAGATGCAGTTTGTTGTCAAGGTGTGAATGAGCGTCCTGCTTTTGCAGCAGAGTGATAAATGGCTGAGTGATCGTTTTAAACTGAAGTTTGACAGTTTATCTGAGGAGATTTTACAATAGTTTAAACTACGAACTTGCAAGGACATAACCTGCCCTATCTTTGGTTCTTGTGGCATAGTGGTACTGTTCCTACTTCTGATCAGGTTCAAATCCTAGCCCTTTCAAAGGTCTGTAATAACATCACTGAACAGATTGGTTAGAAAATACATGTAAAAGCCATGATAACAGGAGTAATGGTAGCAGGGCAACACCAATTTCACCGAATCATAAAAAGAGAAGCAAGAGGCCATTCAGCCTGCCCTGCCTATGATGGCTCTTTGGAAGAGACGTGTTTTAGTTTGCAAGCCTTAGGCTGGAATAAAAGAACCTTCTGCAGCCTGAGCCCACTGGTCTGTCGTCTTTCCAGACCAAATTCCACACGTAGCCCCTGGCTGAAGTTTCTGGCTTTGAAGATCCAATGTGACTAGTCCCAGCCACAGTGTATCATCTTTGAGCAATATCACTTGAGACAAGCTGAGGGATGATGGTGGGAAATTTGGGAATGAAATGGATACCATAGGTTGAGGCATATTCCTTGGACAAGGAAAAGCTAGCGGGGATACTGAGTGTCTGCCATGCTCAATGTGTCATCCCCCAGCACTAACACTTCCTGATCTTCTCCCGTCTCTGATAGCCAAATGTAAAATACAAAGTCCATCAAAAGAAAGTGCCCCCTATATGTGGGATAACACAGTGGCTCAGTGGTTAGCACTGCTGCCTCGCAGTACCAGGGACTCCAGGTTCAATTCCAGCCTCAGGTGACCGTATGTGTGGAGTTTGCACATTCTCCCCATGTTTGTAGGGAGTTTCCGCCTACAGCTCAAAAATATCAGGTTGGGGGAATGGCCACACTGAAACACCCATGGTGTCCAGGAATGTGTAGGATTGGCCATAGGAAATGTCGCGAGTGGGTCTGGTGGGATGCTCCTCAGATGGTCAGTGTTGACTTGATGGACCGAATAGCCTGCATCCACACTGTAGGGATTCTGTGTTAATAACCTAACATTTTCTGATACCTGCCAGTCGCATTGGTAACGCTGTCCGTTTCTGAGGCGGTGGGGGGGAAGGGCTTTGGTTTCATGTTCCGAATGTTTCACGTTAACGTTTCATTGTGAAAACCAAAACACAACTAACTGTCCCATCTGACAATGTTTCCATTTGTAGTTTGGAATAGTGAATCTAATGAAGTATATCTTACTTCCCCCCAGCTGGTGAATCATTGGGTAAATTATCATACAATATGTATTTTATATACGGCCTTTAGCAGAGGCAATCTTCAGGCGTTTCACGGACACGAACAGGAGCGGGATTGTGTCAAAGGGCAAGGGCTGTAAAAACAACAAAGCTTTAATACAATACTTTGGTTCTGAGACCACTGGTCTGTGCAGTGACAAGTCCCCGTGCAGCAGAAGTGTGAACAATTAAGCTCTCCTCCCATTGCTAAAATGACAGGGGGACACCCTGCATCAGAGAGATATTGCACTGACTGGGGAAAGGACGGCTATGGCAATAGTGAGACTTAAGATGACCATTTTTAAAGTGAATGGAATAAGGTCAGGGCGCCAATGTACATCTATCAAGGTAGGCGCGATGGGCTTAAAGTACCACTGTGAATTCACATGCACACAACCAATGGTCCCAAATGTCAGAATTGAGAAATCTCTCAACCTTTAATTCCCCTACAAAGTCATCGAGATCATGACGCGTATTTAACAGGATAGATTGGAAGCAATTGTTTGCATTTACGACCAGAGATCAGAAATTTAACAAAATTCCGGTCGGTGGTGGTAGCAGCGAGGAGATTTTTTTTCTGCAGTAGTTTATGATAATAATCTGAAATAAAAGCTGCCTGAAAGATGCCTGCAAATTCAACATCAACATTCAAAGGGAAAATTGTGTAAAACAAAATAAAAGAAATTTGCAGAGCTTTGGGGATGTCAGCAGAGGGACTACCTGGATAACTCTTCCAAGTCGCCAGCACAGGCAGGACACACCAATTGGCTTCCTCCTATACTGGAAGATTCAGGGAACAGAATGTGTGCTTTTAAATCACGTCATTTCTGAGAATGCGATTGGGTAACTGTAACGGGCCTTCCCCCGAAAATGGACAGCATCTAAATGTCAACCCAAGAGAAAGTTCAGGCTGCGAGGATACTTGTGCGGGCTAAACACTTTGGATCAAAGCACGAGAGGGGGATTGGAGGAAGTGCAGACAAAAGGGGAGAGCAAGAAATTGCTCAACGTAGGATTGCGGTCATCAGTGTGCAGACAACTATTTCAGCATTCAGAAGGGACAATCGATTGAAGTGGGGCGAGGTGAGCGGTACTTTGTTTAGGATTGGATTATGAACTAGTTCCAGATAGTTTTTGTTTTAGTTTATAAGCCAACGGTCTTTCAGGGTTTTGATTTTAATGGATCCTGAGGATGCCCTGACTACTACCTTTCTGTGGAAGCGATGCATGGCCGAGAGCTCCAGATTTCTGTAAAGTGACCAATAATGAGGTAGGCAGTTACATAGCGTTAGTTGTCAGCAGCACCTACAAACATAGAATTTTCAAAGGACTGAAGTTATGGAGCTCATTAAAACAGGTAAGAGATTCTATTAGAATTTAGCAGTGCTTGCTATCCCCAAATAACACATGCAATGTGGACAAAATGTGTTTTATTTAAAATAAAGACAGCACACTGTACAACACATTATATTACAAAAGCCCAATAAATGGAGGTAGGTGCAACTTTAAGGTTTTTTTCCCAGTTATAACAATGGCTCCAAGTCTTACGGCACAACAAGGAATTTTGTTGCTCCTGTATTTACTCTCACCGGGTTTGCCTCAATCACTTTTTCATGTTCTGCCACAGACCAATTTGTAGGTTGGTTAAAAAGGACAAGATCAAACACACGAGCTTGCCTGTGTTTATAGATGTTTAAAGCAGAGTTATAGCAGTTCGATAGTGTTCTGTGCAAAAGATAAATCTAATTCGATAAACAAAGGTATCTGCAAGGAAATTAAGAAGTCAGTTGTAATTTCTGTAGCGTAGGGGATCAAGATCATGTATCAAATTTAATCATCACTTATTTGCATTTATTTCTCAGCAGAATTACCCGAGTCCATACTCTGGAAATAATGTACTTGGGTCACAGACAATTTTCAGCTTCTTCCACAATTGTATTTCCAAGTGAACTTCTTGACACGTAGCAGTGCTGATGAATATACTATTTCACTTTTAAAACAACCATCATTCCGAGGTCAGGAAGTGACATTAACCATCATGTTAACCTGAACTTCAGACTAGCACTATTTAACACAAAATACTAATGCTTTTGCCCAGCCCATACCAGACATCCTTCTGGACTAATCAAATTGAACTGTTAGTTATGATTCATAATACCGGCAGTCATGTATTACAATGAAGGCTAAGAAAGTCCCAAACTTATTCTAGTCAGAACTATTGTAACCATTGTAAAGAATGACAATCATTACTCCGGTGGAGATTCCAATCTGCAGTCCCAAGTGAAAGGAGAAAATGGTAGCTTATTGCAAGATTCAGTCCCCTGCTTGCACTACTGAGGTACACAAGATATTATAAACCTTCAAAACTATAAATGCATAAATGGCCATCTGCAAAGGTTAAATCCTGACCCCTACTGGTAATGCAGCATACAATCTATTTATATTAATCGGTGGGCAGCCACAGATAGAAACGGGCTGGAGATTCCTTTAAGTGTATGGTTAGAAGTAATTGTTAAAGCTCATTATTTCTAACTTTAAACCTTCGTCAAGACAAATTTCAGGCAGGTTCCTGTAGAGAGGGTTGATAATCACTTTTCATTAAAACACAAAGTTATTCAGCCCATGCAATAACTCAAATTGAAATACATTTATATGGAAATTAACTAGAACTTTTATTTAAATATCTTGTACAACACTCAAATTATTCAGCACCTCATCCACAAAATAAATTCTGTATTAAAACGTTTCCCCTCTGTCTATCCTTCACCTTGAGTTAATGGCAGCCTGACTTGTATAACGAATTTTAAATGCATGGTTGGGGGAGCAATCGATTGTCTAATTAAGCAAACTTACTCAGGCAAATTTGATTTAATGGGCATAATTCATGAAGAGATTTATCCTATCAAGAAACTGATTGTACTTCCACAAGTCTTATAACTGCTTGACTTATATTTGGGACATTATGAAAAGGCCAAAAGCTTGTGTTAAAATTAATTCCTCTTCTTACACTTTGCTCTGTTACACAGGCAAAGCAACAAGCTAAGCTGCTAGTCACAAACTGTAATAGTACTCCATGCTCAAAATAATGTTTAACATCAGACCCAACAAATACTTGCTGCCGTGATGGTGTGCGAATCATTTTCCCACATATTTACAAATTAATGCTTATTCAGTCCTATGAATGCCTTGAACCATTAATATATTGCAAACCTATACTAATACAATATATACAAGACACATTATGCTGCCCCGTTTCTGAAAACTGTCCTTGTGAACAGCATGTTGTGTGGCACGTAAATATTTTTTGTATCGGTAGAAGTAGGTGACCACTACATAACAATTGTATTCACACACCCATTCATTTTCCTCCTGTCCCATTCACTCACCTCAAAGGCCCCACTGAGATATTTCTGCAACCGATACCAAACAAAGTGTCCTGCATATGTCAACATAATCTATGTTTAAGGTGACAAACTAAAGATTGTGGTGAAGGTGGGTCTGAGAGGAAGAAGGGTAGTGACAATTTTTGGACTTCACAGGTGGACAACTAATACCCACACAGGAAACAGATTGTAATCCACCTGACCACTCAATAAAACATGTGCAACTATAACAGTCTCACAAAAATAAAGGTCAAGCAGCATCCAACTCTACACAGCAGAGCTACCATCGTGGCCCAATATGTGGCTTATATTGTGAGCAGATCGGTTTGAGTGTTGTTTAGAGACATCTGAAAGAGCTGGATTGGTTAAAGGCAACAAAGGTGACATGGGCATGGCCGTACTATCTGGGGCAAGGGGAGCAGCAGCAATTTCGGGGAAGAGAGTGGTAAGATTGAAGTTGGAGAGGTGTGGGGTGATGCTTGAAGTATTGGCCATAGGTCTGGCTGGGATTTCAGGGAGAAGGGGAAAGTTTGGTTGTGGGAAGCCAACCGGCCGAGGGGGAGAGAGGATGGACCCAAACGGGTTGTTAAGTCCCCCAGTGTTGGTTTTCTCTGTGCTTGGACTGCTGAAGATCTGATTGGAAAAGTAGGGTATGGAGAGGTCATTGGAAAGGTTGGGATGAGCTGGAGAGTATGGAGGATAAAATGAGGACAGAGGATTTTGTGGCTCAACTGGTATGAGAGCCGGGGTGCGATTTGCACCTGGCTGAGTTACCGGAGGAATGAATGATGGGTTTGCATTAATTGGAGGATTCATGCTACTCTCTGGGATGAAAGGGAATCCAAAGTTCTGAGACAGTGAGTGCTGGTCAGGAGTTAAATTATCGTTCGGTAATTGTTGCCCATCAGTCATGAAACGCACAATGCTTCCTGCCCGAGCCCCCACTGGCTGCTGACGGCCAAGGATCATACTGCTACTGGACGCTAGAGGCAACTGAAGTCCATGCTCAAAAACATTCCCACTTCTGTGGTTCCCAGAGCGAGACCGATCAGTCTGCCGCATCTTTGAAGCCGAGCCCTCCTGGGCTGGGTGGCGTACACGCTGGGTAACCCCTGAGGAATTGGGCTGCTGCATCGAGTGTCCTTGTTCATTCCCACCGTGGGAAACTGTAGCGTGAGACATCACGGGCCTAACCGCTCCATGTACATTGGGAGAGACCTGTGAATTTGGATGGCACTTATTTCCTTGACTTTCATTCATTCTAAGGGAGTTTTTCTGAGCTGACACATTTGGACTAGTGTTCCGGCCCTGACTGTCTGCCACAGAGGAAGGATTTGAGTAGGAGATGCTTAAAGAGCTGTTTCTAGAACTGTGTGCACCTAAAGTCATGTCACAACTTTCACGATTCTGCAGCTCACCATCCCTTCTAATGTGAACTCCTTCTCTTGCAGATGGGCAACTGTATTCAATAGTTGCTGGAGGGAGACATTGGGTGTTCCTTGGATGTTCTGACACTGACCTTTGGCTTGCACCTATTTGCTCATTGAGTGGAGGAGCTAGTAGACTTTGCATAAAACTCTGATGACAAGAACCTTCATTCTCCCTTAAAGAAACTCCACTTCCTGATGAGATCCCTTGCATCGGCAAGTAAGGCAACCTGGCCTGCCTTTCAGTCACTGTACCCTGCCCCAGCTTGAAGCCATGTGATTGCATTCCTCTGTGTGCTGGCATACTATTAACCATCTCATTACCCCTCGATGCCTGCACCTCAAAAGTGCCGACACCTTGAGTTGTCACGTTCACTTTAAAAGGAGGACAGTCAGGAAGGCCTTGAACATCAGAATTTATGCAATGGTCCAGAGCCAACTTAGTATGCAAGCTGTGAACAGGCAGGTTTTTGTTTATTGATAAATCAAGATAGGTTCGCATTTCAGACTGCTCCAGATTATTTCGAGGGCTCTGCACTGCCATTCCCATTCGGGATTCTGCATTTGAAGGTGCTTTTCTGATCAAAGCCTCTGCAGAATAACTAGAAATTCTGTTCCTCTCTTGTCTGTGAGTGGTAAACTGCATTTCTGAAGGCCGTGACACGGTGTTGGATTTAGAAGCCATCTGCTGATCCAATGACCTCGAGGTCAACAACCTCTGGATGCGAGACTGCCCAGCTTGTTCTGAAGGGGTCCCGGACCCCTGTGGCCCACTTCTAGCATTATCTTGCTGCTGCTGGTGCATGAGATCCTGGCTGTGAAGGTTCTGAGTATGGCTGCTGTGATGGTTTCTGTTATTCACAGAATTGTCACACCTTTTATCTTGTTGTGAATTTCCAAAGTGTGGATGCGGCATTTGCTGAAGTTGTTGCTGATGGTGATGGTGTGGATGATGATGATGGTGGTTCCCTTTCTGTCGTCCTTGACTATTGCCACTTGGATGTTGCTTTTGTTGCATTGACAGTTGAGGAGCTTGATTCCCTCGCATGACCCCTCGTTTCTTCTGCATTTGGATTTCTTGCTGTGCAGTGCGGGGCTGCTGGGCACTGTGAGCATGGGGCTGGACTGAGCTCTCATTGTGTGGAAGATGATGCTGGAGGTGGTATAAATTCCTTTCTCGTATCTGCCCCTGATGGTGTTTGTAATACATGTGGCTGTGGTGGACATTCAGGCCAGTCTGTGAAGAGACAGTCTGCTGAGATACCACATGCTGCTGCAGCTGTTGTCCTTGTCCTTCCTGAATTCGTGGCTGTACATTACAATGAGTTTCTGTAGGCCTTAAAGTTTCAGTAGCATTCGAAGTTGGGAAGTTAGTTGGTGGGAATAAGGAGCTAAGACTATCTGTGTGTCCTGGATTACTACTTGAGACTAATAAACTTGAAGAATTTGTTGGCAACTGACTGATAAATGTTTGACTACATTCGGAAATACGTTGTTCTGGAACTGTACTTACTGTGGACTTTCCTTCAAGTCTCATGGCTGCATTCTGGCATTGCTTTTGTCTCTTTGCTGCGGAGATTAAGTGGTCATCTGGCCCTGTCCGCTTTGTTGCATCTTTTCGACTCTCATTGCTTTGCTTCAAATGTGGCTCCAAAGCAAGAGAAGACTGCGAGTTACCTTTCACAGAATTTAGATGCTCATGAGAATATTCTGTCAACAGGGTGGGTTGGGAAGACTGTTCGGTATATGTAGTGGCTTCACTGCACAGATGAGCTGGAGCACAGACTGGAAGCTGCTCTGTAAGTTGGGTTTGACTTGAGCAGACATGCATTTGATTAGCTTGACTATGACAGGCACGGTTAATAACACTCAGGTTAGCAGAGCCAGAAGATGTGCAAATCAGTGGCATATTCGAGATTTCTTTTACAACAGAAATTGAAGTCTTAGTAATGGGCATTCCTTTTGAGTTGGTATCCATTGGCAGTGATTGTTGTGTTTGTCCTTCGGCTGCATTAGCCTCTGTCAAATTTGGACTATTCTCTTTAATGCTCAGGCTTTTAACAGATTGTTGACTTGCACACGCTTCTTTATCCGCAAAAGGAGTTTTCTGAACTTTGGACTGAACATCACATAGAGTAACATCTGAAGTCAAACCTTTTCCTGGACTTCCATGTTCGAAAATTGCTCTAGCAGCAAGGGCGACAATGTCATTCGGCTCAGATAAGCTGTAGTTATTAAAAGTGTTGGACATTGTACTGATGCAAGATGCATCCTCCCGGGTGGTATCAGGCAGCATGGAGGCAACAGAAAAGCCACGGCTACTGCCAGAGCTGGTGGACATGGGTGACTCAGTCTGGCGGTGCACAATTAACGGACCTCCCATATTCTCTTGATCAGGGTTGCACAGCTGCTGCTGCACACCACTTTCAATCTCTGTGCTTACCAACATAATGTCTTTATGGGGTTCACCCTTTTCATAAAACGACACGCCAGCTGAGGTTTCTCCAGAGCTGTCAACACAGAGCTCACTGTCAGCACAGGAGTCTTTCACAAAAGAGAGCAAGGAGCTCTTCTCATTTGATGTTTTTTCTCCATGTGTCACTCCATGAATCATGCTACTGCTGACTTGATTACTAACTTCTTTAGTCGCTGGAAACTTGCCCATTTCTAATGGCCCTTTGTGCCAGTCTGGGCTCTTTTCTTTGTCACTTCTGCTGCATTGGTGCTGTGCAGCTGCAAGAGATTCTAACTGTGCAGAAACACTGGTTACCCCAGGTGTGTGGCAGACATTTGCGACAGCAGTTTGCAAATCCACTAGGTCACTGCCTTTGTCTATTGAAAATGCTCTTGATACTTGAAGAGCTGCATTTGAACTGTACAGTGGTGACGGCGGAACTGATGTCGATACATCTGTGATTACACATGGAGGGGATGGTACACATGAAACATTCTTGACCAAATCACCCCGAGATGAAGAAGGTGGCAGTGATACAGCTAATGTTGACGCAGCTGAAATTTCTGACAGTATGTCAGGCTGTTCTTGAGAGAATGACTCAGCCACTGCTGGTTCTGTTAAATGTGATGGGTGTACATGTTGAGAAATTCTGACTGCTGATTGCTGCCTGTCCACTCCCTCCTGTGAAGTGACAGAAGTGACCACTGTAGCTGCCACTAATGTTGGAATCTGAGACAGCGATGATTGCTGGGATACCAACCCTTGCGATGATGAAATTTGATCACCACTGGTTAGTGAATGCAATGAAATGTCTTTGATGGATTTGTTATTTTGAACACAATTGGCACCCACCTTTGATTTGCTCCCATTACATGTGGCCTTCCTTGTGGTTCCTTGTTTTGTAGAGAGGGGTTTCTTTTGCAGCTTTTTAGTTTTACAGCTAGAGGACGGACCAAGAGGGGAGGTTTTGGCGCATGAACTGCTTGTGTGCCATGCAGATGTCCTTGATATGTCCGTGCTTGTGTTGGCCATTATGGTGTCAGATGCAGAGGTGGTGCCACTATTAACCTGGTTCTTGGCAGGAGCTGAAGAACTGGGTGTGTGGTCACTACTCAGTTGTAAGCCCCCTTGCCCCGCCATCTGAGAGATACTTTGGCTGAGGTTTGTCAATGCGCCAAAAGTATTAAGAGCCACATTGGTGTTTGGATCGGCACTGGTTGTTGGCTGAATGATTTGCATAGTGTTCTGGCTGGAGGCCCCTGTCTGCTTTACTGGCTGTACAGCGAATAATTGGCCATTAACAGAGATAGTCTGCTGCTGGCTTGATCCCACCGTAGTGCAGGGCTGAGCGCTCATGGAAGCAGATGAAGAAACAGGGCGTGGCAATATGTGAACAAGGTGCTTCCCTCCCACTGTCTGAAAACTAAGAGTGTTCTGTGCATTCCCGTTGCTGCATATCAGTTGACTGGAGTCAAGAGTTGGTAACCTATTACTTGTTTGAGCTGGGACTACGGATACAGCGTTCTGACTGGCAGCTTGTATAATAACAATTTGCTGACCTGGTGCCTGGCTGTTGAGGGCACCTCTCACTACAGCAGGTGAGGTTGGATTAGCTGGCTGGAAGATGATCAGGTTTGGATTGTTGGGAGTGGAAGAGACGGATGTCCCTGCAGGGTGGGTCATCTGAATTACTTGCAAAGGGGGAAGCAACGAGACCATTTTGGCGGCTGGCTGGACTGGAATTTGTGGCTGCGCTAAAACTGACTGCAAGGGTAGTGGTTGCAGGGGGGGCTGCATGGTAACTGCCACCTGTTGCTTGAGTTGCTTGTATGTGGAACACAATGAAACCCCCTCATACGCTGTTGTAGTCGAAGGAACTACAGTAACATTATTAAACGGTTGGCCACTTTCCGAAATGGAGAATGTACTTCTGGTGCTCAGATTTTCACTTAGTGACACTGGCAACATACTACAGCACCCCTGACTGACAGGGTGAACGGTATTGCCTGTTAGTTGTAAAGTAGTCCATGTAGTTTGTGTATTGCCTGCAGAACTCATGCGTGAAAACGTACTAACACTGTTTGAGTCTGAAATGCCAGTATATGTACAGGCTGGGTAACACACAGTCCGTGAACTGGCCATTGGACAACAAGACATCACACCTCCATTAGATACTGTCCTCAGTTTGAAAGATGGTGATGGAACGACAAGACCACTACCTGACACAGGAGCATTTTGGCAAATGTGTGATGCCAACATATTTTCAGAATATTCAGTAACAGGAAACTTTGCTGACCTCAACTCAGGTCTCTGGCTACTCACAGACGAAGACCCCAAAAATGACTGTGGCGTCATCCCACTGGGGTTCTCTACCCCTGTACATGGCATACCAATCTGCAGTGAATGCAATGGCAAGGCAAAGCAAGTATTAGTAGTAACATTGAGAACGCTCTGTGTAGGATGGCTGTTGGCAGTTTCCAAGGTGTTCTGCACAAAATTGCCTGTAGAATGTCCCAGTTCAATTTGTGCAGAAGTGTTTACAGGACAAGCTAAAGTGGTTGATGCACAGTTGGTAAGGGACAACTGAGTAGAAACATTCAGCACACTCGGTATAGTGCTGCTACTGGAGGTGGTGGTACACTGAACGGTGTTCAGAGAAGGTGTGGTTGTAGGAAGACATTCAGGAACTTCCTGCTGTGCGACCAGTGTTGGAAGTTGAGCACCATTTGCTAAAGGGCAAATGTCAGGCATTGCTATGGGTTCCATTATATCGAGACATGTTTCTGGTGTATTACTGTTCACTGTGGTAAGAGTCTGTTCTGGTGAACTCTGTACCGCAACTTGTTGGCAATTTCCATTTAATTGGTTTCCATTTGTGTAGACCAATATATCATCTTGCATTTGGTTGGAAGAAATAACCATTGTAACTTTTGTACTTTTGAATTTCCTCTTCCAATGAATGGTAGGGTCATCGTGCAAGCAGATGTCATTGGCTTTCAGTAACTCTGCAAAACGGTCATTTTCTTTTTGTAGCTCATTCAACTGCTTCCGAAGCCTTACAATTTCTTCACCTGCAAAAAGAACACAAATTTAATCTGAAGTTAATCAGGATTCAATTAAGCCTAGTCTCAGTACCTGATCTTATTTAAAATAAGAAACAATGTTGTCCTTTCTTTGAAACTGCTTTATTTCTCCAAGACAAACCATTACTCATTTTTCTATTTCTGAAGCTTAAAATCAAGGATGTGGCAAAGTCCCTGCCTTAGGTTATGAGAAAAGCCTCTCTAACATGCTTTCAAAATGTTTAGAGTCAATGTTCCCAATACTTAATCATTTTGAAATTCTCAATACTTTTTTTTTTAAAATGAGTTACCCATCCGACACAGCAAAAATGGCACTATGCCCGTCACTGAAAGGATCGCCCTTCTTCATGAAACAGCTTACTGCTTTTCATTCTAACAAGAATGATGTTCTGCAACCTATGCACAATGACATTATACAACCCACGGAAGTTGTAGGAAACGGTACTTTCATTTTATGTTTTAAATTTATGGTGAAGCAAGATAAAGGTTACTGCTTTTCAACTTAATGCTGATGTAAACAAGCATACAAACAAAATGTCCTCCTTTTCCAGCACAATTTTTGAGACAAAAAACGCCAAAGGGAGGAGACATTGTTCACTATTACCGTGCTTTTCCCTTTTTAGCAAACTGATATAGCAAGTTTCTGAAGTACATAAGACTATCTTCACATGTCACACAGTAATGTGCAGTTATATAGTACAATAATATAATAATGTCCTTCAGCATTGCATAAAAAACATTATCTAGTAAGAATTGACATTGAGATACACAGGAGATAATAGAGCAGATGGCCTAAAGTTTGGTCAAAGAAGTTGGTTTTAAACAATTTATTTCAGAATGAAAGAGAGGCAAGGAGGTTTAGGGAGGGAATTCCAAACTTTAGTATGTTGGTAGCTGAAAGTACAGCCACCTATGGTGGAGTCATTAAAATACGAGGTGCTCAAAAGGCCAGAGTTAGAGGACTGCAGACATCTTAAAGGGTTGTGGGGCTGCAGGAGATTGCAGGAATAGGGAAAGTGAAGTCACAGAGAGATTTGAAAATAAGAATGGAACATTTAAACTCAAGACATTATAATTCAAAGGCCCAAAAGAGGTCAGTGGGCACAGAGATAATGTGTGAATCAAGTCATGTGAGTGAAGGCAAAGATAGCAGAACAAAGGATGACCTAAAGTTCATGAGGATGGGAGATCAGCCAACAGTACATTGTAACAGTCAAGTTTAAAGGAATAGAGGCACAGTGAGGGTTTGAGCAACAGATGAGCTGAAGCAACAAGGGAGTTACGCAAAACGAATTATGTGTGATTGGAAATTCTCTTTGGGACACCACACCAATGAACAGTCTGACCATTGCTCAGAAAGGGTTGGGGGTCAGTGGGCTGGGGAAGGAAATTTGTCCTAGGGACCAGGGACAATGTCTTCAGTCTTCCCAATATTTAATAGGAGAAAATGCTCATTCAGTATAGGACAGCAGACAAACAGGCTCATAATTTAGACGCAGTAGAGAAGTCAAGAGAGGTGACAGATGTAGTTAGTTTGGATATTAATTGTGGTAGTGGGTTGTGTTTGTGTAGGGGGTGGAATGCAGTACTTCCAATGTCATAATCCAGAAGCCATTACTCTTTATCCAGTAAGGGGGTTCCACAATTTGAGAGTTTTTCTATGTATTGGGGAAAACAAAAGGAAAGCATAGATCTGGTATACTCAATGAGGCCCAGGGGATACCACTGGATATCTTCTATCATACTTACCATTTAGCCATTCCTGTTAGTAACCACTAACCATTCAACACTGCAGCCCATTATACCACAACTACTATCAAAACTTAGAGGCCTCTCCATTAGCACCTACTGCTGCAAGGTGCAGGACTCAAGGCAGTGGCATCAGCAGAGGCAAAGTGGCGGTTACAGCCGTGGCAACACTGCGGTGTTGGTTGGTCCAGCACAGGTAGCGTTGGTCAGCCTAGCTCATGACTCCTGGTGACAACAGCGAGTGTGATCTGGACATTTTCTTTTCCTTTTTGTTTCTGTTTCTTAATTTAAGCTCTTGTATTTAATTCTAACTATTGTATTCCAAGATGGCACCAGACAGTGGCAACACTGTGTACAGTTTTCACTGCACTCACGTACTAGGCTACACATGACAATAAAATCTGATCTAATTTAAATTTAATCTACTGGTTACACACTGATGATAAGAAATAGGATCAGGAGTAGGCTGTTCAGCCCCTAGAACCTGCTCTGCCGTTCAACAGGATCATGGCTGGTCTGACATTCCCCACATCCACTTTCCTGCCTTTTTCTTGTAACCCTGGATTCCACGACTGATCAAGAATCTACCTATCGCAGCCTTAAATATATAAAAGGACTCTGCCCCCACAAATCTCTGGGCAAGCAGTTCCAAAGACACTCGAGCCTCTGAAAGAAGGAATTCCTCCTCATCACAGTCTTAAATTGGCACCCCTTTACTCTGAGACAATGCTCTCTCGTCCCACGAGGGGAATCATCCTCTTAGCATTTACCTTGTCAAGACCCTTAAGAATCCTGCATGTTTCAATGAGATCACCTCTCATTCTTCTGAACTCCAGTGAGTACCACCCCAATCTGTTTAGCCTTTACTCATAAGACAATCCCACCATACGAGAGATCATCCTAGTGAACCTTCTCTGAACTGCCTTCAATGAAATGATATCTTTCCTTAAATATGTGGTCCTGAACTGTTCACCATTCTCCAGTTGCGGTCTCACCAGCACTTTGTACAGTTGCAGTAAGACTTCTCTATTCTCATACTTCAACACCATTGAAATAAGAGTTAACATTAGTCTTCCTACTCAGAGTACTGCAGACAATTCTGGGCACCCTTCTATGGGGAAGATGTTGTTAAATTTGAGATGGTGCAGAAAAGATTTACAAGGATGTTGCCAGGATTGGAGAGTTTGAGTTATAGGGAGAGGCCGAATAGGCTGGGGCTTTTTTGCCCCGAAGCATCAGAGGTAGAAGGGTGATCTTATAGAGGACTATAAAAGAATGAGGGGTAGGGATAGGGTGAACAGCCAAGGTCTTTTTCCTAGGGTGGGGAAGTCCAAAACTAGGTGAGAGAGGAGAGATTTAAAAAGGACTCGAGGGGTAATTTTTTCATGCAGAGTGTGGTACATGTATGGAAAGAGTTGCTAGAGGAAATGGCGGATGCGGGTAAAATTACGGGTAACATTTAAAAGGCATCTGAATGGGTTTATGATTAGAAAGGGTTTACAGGAATATGGGCCAAATGTTGGCAAATGGGACTAGGTCAGATTGGGATGTCTGGTTGGCACAGACAAGTTGGACGAAGGGTCTGTTTCCATGCTGTATGATCTAATTATCTACTGTGCCTGTATGCTAGTTTTCTGTGTTTGATGCACAAGTACCCACAAGTCCCTTTATGTTGCAGCTTCTTGCAGTTTTTCTCCATTTAAGTGTAAATCTTGACCTTTTGGTCTCCCTTCCAAAATGAACGTCACACTTTCCTATATCATACTCCCTTTGCTAACATTTTGCCCACTTATTCAACCGATCAATATTGCTCTGTAAACTGTTTTGTATCTCACTTGCAACTTGCCTTTCCACCCAATTTTTGTTGTCTGCAAATTTGGCTACAGTATTAGCTTCCTTCCACCAAGTCATTGAAATATATTGTAAACAGTTGTGGTCCCAGCATTGATCCCTGTGAAATCCTACTGGTTAGCATTTGCCAACTTGGAAAAAGTACCCCTTATCCCCACTCACCATTCCCTGCCCATTAGCAGATTCTCCATCCATATCAATATACCACCTCTGACTCCATGGGCTATTCTCTAATGGCTAACCTTTTGTGAAGTAACTTGTCAAATGCCTTCTGGAAGTCCAAACAGAGCATGTCTACTGGATCCCCTCTATCCACTTTGGTTATGACTTCCTTGAAAAACTCTAATAAATTAGTCAGACAATTTCCCTTTTATCCATGCTTACTCTGCTTGATTAGATTAAGATTTTCCAAACGAGCTGCTACACTTCCTTAATAACTGATTCCAACACTTTTCTAACAATAGCTAATCAGTACTGCCTCTCTTGTGCTGTCACTGCCCTACTTCATGCTACTCACACTCTTACAGTGCTCCTTGCTGTCTACAGAATTGCACAGCTTTTACAGTGAAGAACCAGGCCACTTAGACCAACCAGTCTATGCAGCGTCCATGCTCTACACAAGCCTCCTCCCATGTGACATATTACCCTATCAAAACAGTCTTCCTGTTCATTTTCCCGCATGCATTTATACATCTAACATGTTAACACCTATTTTATTCATCCCAACTGTTCTAATGGTAGCAAGTTTCCATTCTCTAGATATCTCCTTTGTTCAACTTACTAGGCATTAATTTATCTGGTAGATCCTTTAAATAATTAGAATTTCATCAGTCTTTCATACAAAACATTTCTGGACAGTTTCATCTGTTTAACATGATCTGAGGAACCAGTTCTGAGGAAGGGTCACCGGACCCGAAATGTTAACTCGGTTTTCTCCTTCACAGATGCTGCCAGACCTGCTGAGCTTTTCCAGCAACTTTGTTTTTGTTCCTGATTTACAGCATCCACAGTTCTTTTGGTTTTTAATCTACTTTTATGATACTGACTCTGCTAAATTAGTTTGTTGTCACATACTATTTCACTTGTGCTGAGCATGAGGGGCCAAAGGAGCATGAGGCTCTTTCGATATTAGTGAGGCTTGGATTCAGCTTTGTACACTATGCACTTACAGGTGAGTGGGGAAGAAATAAATATTATATCTATCACTAAAGAAATTAAATGAATCTAAAGCCAATAAGTTCCCTGGACTGGATGCGTTGCATTCTAAGATATTAAGAGAATAAGTTAGAGATTGTAAATCTACTGGTAGT
>JAHRHZ010000009.1:14409232-14444755 GCA_024137785.1 Ginglymostoma cirratum | reverse complement strand
AGATGTAATAGCAGAGCATTTAGAAATAAATTAATTAAGCAGGGTCAGCATGGTTTCATGAAGCAGAAAATCATGCCTGACAAATTTTAATAGAATCCTTTGAGAAGATAACTGGCAGGACGGATAGAGGGGAACAAACAGAAGTAATACATATTGATTTCTAAAAGGCGTTCACCAAAGTACTGCATGTGAGGCTAATTAGTAACGGTCCACAGTATTGGGGGCAGCTTGTTAGTACAGAAAAACGTTTGGCTAACAGAAAACTGAAGTTGGGATAAGGGGCCCATTTTCAGGATGACATTCTGTAATTAATGGAAGGTCACAGGGATCTGTGTTGGGGGCCACAATTATTTATGATTAGAATCATTAGAATCCCTACAGTGTGGAAACAGGCCCTTCGGCCCAACAAGTCCACACCGACCCTTGGAACATCCCACCCAGACCCATCCCCCTATAACCCACACATCCCTGAACACTATGGGCAATTTAGCATGGCCAATCCACCTAGCCTGCGCATCTTTGGACTGTGGGAGGAAACCGGACCACCCGGAGGAAACCCACGCAGACACGGGGAGAATGTGCAAACTCCGCACAGACAGTCACCTGGGGCTGGAATCGAACCCGGGACCCTGGCACTGTGAGGCTGCAGTGCTAACCACTGAGCCACTGTGCCGCCCCGATATGTATTGATAATTTGAATGAGGAAAATGAAGTATCAGCAGCAAGTTTTTGGATGACAATAATGAAGAGGAGCACATATTGAGGATGACAGAGTCCACAGAAGGATCTAAACAGGTTAAATGTGTGAGCAAAAAAGTGTAATATGAGAAAATGTAACGCTGTGCACATTAGCATTTAAAACAAGAAGAGGTGAGTATGATTAAATGGAGAAAAACTGCAGAAAACTTCAGCACAGAGGGATTTAGGGGCTCTTGTGCATTAATCACAAAGAGGCAACTTAGAAGTTCAGCAGGTAAGATGGAAAGCAAATTGAATTTTGGTCTTTATTTCAAAGGGAATGAAATTCAACCAACAAGGAAGGCGGGCTGGAACTATACAAGGCACAAGTCAGACCACACCTAGAGTACTGTGAGCAGTTTTGTAATTGGAAAAATATGCTGATATTGGATGCGGTCCAGAGAAGACTCACTAGGTTGGGTCTAGAAGGTGTCCAGGACTAGAAAAAGTTGTAAATTAGTTGTCCAGTTAAGACTGCAATGAGGAAGAATTTCGTCTCTAAAGTAGTTAACCTGTGGAACTCTTTACCACCAAGGGCTGTAGAGGCTGAGTCGTTAAGTATATTACACACAGATTTTTTGATCAGTATGGGAAATCAAGAAACTGAGTGTTATCAGATCAGCCAGGATCCCAGTGAATGGCAGAGTAGACTTTGAGCTAATAGCCTCCTGCTGCTTCTATGTTTTAACAATGTTGTGGCTTTAAGAGGTGTGTTTTGTTCCGGTTTCTTTTAGAGAGAGATTCTGGGACAGGTGACGAGTAGTCTATGAGAAGACAAACAACCTGGCAGGCTTTGGATTTGTTTTCTACAGTTGGAACAATAGATGCAGCGTGAGTAGGTGTGGTAAAATCTCACAAATCAAGGATTTTTAGTTAGCTTTCAGCAATTGCTGTTGTGGACTTGAAGTGGAAACTATTTTTCCTTCTCTAGACTACAGCCAAAAGCTAGGGGTTCTCTTCCTAAGCTGCTGGATTGCATAGGAGACAAAATCTGTTTTCTAAATTTGCCTTTTTGCCAAAGGGTGTCTTTATGGGATGTTGGTATATTGGAATAGTTAATAAGTAAGTTACTGCATCTAGTATTCTGTTAAGTTTTCGAATACAGTTAAGTTATTTAAGTTCTTCTTTCTTTTATTGTATTTTAACTATAGTGCTTAAATAAGTTGTGTTTTGCTTAATGTCAAATAGGTTGAGCAGTTGAATTGAATCTAGAACACAGCACTTTACATTTGCCTTTAAAATAAGAAAAGGTTAGGGTCTAAGCTATCTTCTTAAAATATTTTGAAGGGGTCTGGTCCATAACAACATCTTATTTTATTGCATTTAAAGCAGTTTAGAAAAAGGTAAAATGTAAGATGGTTTGTGGATGATAGCTGATGGAAAGGTTTAGAGAAATCAAGTTGCTGAATGTCAAATTATGTTGGGGTAAGTTGCCATTTCTTATCTGAAATAATGAAAGTGACTACACAATGATTATCACATCACACCTTGCTCTTTCGTTCCTCCATTCAATAGAATTTCATCATTCTGCCTCTTCAGTTCGGAGATGTACTTGTATGCTTGATCTAGTATCATGTTCTTACTCTGAAAAACAGGAAATTATAGATTAACAAAACCCAGCACATATTTTAAAAAGCAGTACAATGGAAAATTGGACTTTGGGCTACATGATGTCATGTTGGCACACTGACTGATGAGGAGCTGAGAACTATGGTGGAACAAAGACATTTGGATGTCTAAACAACAATTATTTAAAGCTGGGGTATAGACATAAAATCAAACCAAAGGCTAATCAAATACTAACTTTTGTCTCAGGGAACTTGAAAACAAAGGTAATAGTGTTATCTTTCAGTTTTAGAGCCTCAGATTGAACTCATTTGTTGCATTCAGTTCTGGGAACCAGACCTTGGGAAAGATATATCAGCATTGCAGGAGTATCAAGAACAAGGGGATTATAATCTTAAAACAAATTTAAAAGTACCTTTTGAAAAAAAAACAAAAGATCATAGACATTTAGAATTCCTTACCCCAAAAGGCTGTGGACATGGAAGATGAATTGAAGATTTCCGGACTTAAAATGAAAAGTTCTTCTTATAGAGCCATACAGCACAAAAACAGACCCTTTAGTTCAATGAGTCTATGCCTACCATAATCCCAAACTAAACTAGCCCCGCCTGCCTGCACTTGGCCCATATCCCTCTAAACATTTCCTATTCATGTAGTTATCTAAATGTCTTTTAAACGTCGCAACTGTACCCGCATCCACAACCTCCTCTGGAAGTTCATTCTACACACGAACCACTGAGTAAAAAAAACTGCCCCTCATTTACTTTTTAAATCTTCCTCTTCTCACCTTAAAAATGTGTCCCCTGGCCTTGAATTCTCCCACCCCAGGGAAAAAGACACCTGCCATTCACCTTATCTATACCCCTCATGATTTTAAAAACATCTATATGGTCATCTCTCAATTTTCCTCATCAGTTTCCATAATCCTTCATAAGCTCTTCACTGTTTCCATACAATCAGACTGTTTTCCTGACACCCAGTCCTAAAATCAGCCACAATTAGGAAAACTGAAGCAATTGCTTTTAGTCCAGACCATAAACCCCTTACCTTCACTACTAATTTTGACATCACCCCAGCAGTTATTTCAGGCGTAACTTGAATCTTCACAAGCTCAGAATCCTACTCAATTTGATTTGAGCTTCTGACCTCATGCTTTTTCCAGAAGGAACATCAACCTTGATAATGTCACTCCTAAGTCAGCCCATCTACCATTGAACCTATCTTTTCATGCTTTAGTCATGTCTAACTCCAACACTTTACAGATCAAATTACCTTCCCTCCATCCTCTGTAAAATTAAGCTCTTTCAAAACTCTACTCCCTGCATATTTTCCATACCAAGTTCACCCACAACCCTCGGCTCCAGGTCATTAGCAACACAAAATAATAGATCTCATCCTGGTGATTAATCCCCTCTGTAGTGTTAATCATTCCCACTTCTTTGGCTCCCGATCAATTAAACTCTCTATTCCCTAACTCCACACGTTCCCTTTCGCCTTGGTCTGCTCAACATTCTGGACTTTCCCCTCTAGACCTTCATGCCTTTCTGCCTCCTTCTACTCTCCTTAAAACTTGCTTCATTTGCCAAACATCTGCTTACTCCTCCCAAAATTCATTTTCTTGATATGGTAATTTTCTTCTCCTGTATAACTCTGCGAAACATCATCAGATGAAATACGGTGAGAGGATTCACTTCATAAAAAGTGCAATTCAACTGCACTTACTGTTATCAGAAATGACTGACACTGGTACAAACTTGGGAAAATTACTTCCCAAGTATCTGCTTGGTTGATTTAGTAATATTTTCACTGTTGATTCAGACTGATATATCTGGACTTGGCATTTCAATTTAGCACTGTGGTAATGTGGCATTGCTTGAACTACAAAAGTAGTCAAAAGGTTGACATTAAACTAAACTGAAATAATATCATGCTCATGGCTTCATACAACTTTGGGAAGCTGAGGGATAAATATTGGTCAAAGAGAACGCTTACTCTTCGTTGGCCTCGATTTTATTTAATGAGAAAGGCAGACTGAGGCTCAGATTAATATCCCATATAAAAGACAGATACAGAACAACACTAAATACCTCAATGTGATATAATTTAAAAGAAATGTAGTGACTTCTCAGCGTCAAAAAAATCTAGTGGGAAAGAAATTGAATTGGACAATTTTGGGCGACTTTACATTAAGAAATCCTGATTCCAAATATTCAAAATAATGACACACAATGAATAGGATACATCAAGTAAATCAGTGACAGATCTGCCATGATTTAATGGAATATTAGAACAGACTAAAAAAACTGAATGATCTGTTTCTTTCTGATGTTCCTGTGAACAGTCCTAATAAATTCTGTACCTACAGAAATGAACCACACGACACCACAGAAGAAACCATTAATATCATCTTCTGTCAATGAAAAGAATTCCTTTTTCAGGAATTTTAACAGTTGAGAGCAAGTACCATCAGTCCCTGACAATTTCACAGTATCAGCTATACTTGCAAGCTGCACAATTTAAAAGCAAAATACACTTCAGTTCTGGCTCTGAAAACGTCCAATTTTAAGGTACAGAATTGATATATTACATGATGGCAAGTCAGGACATTCTGTTAGTTGATTCACATCTCAGATTCAATGCTTATGGTCTTTTTGAACAGTGACTAGAAATGAATCATCATGCCTTGTTCTCCAAATTTCCAACAAGTATTGCCCAATAGAGATAAGAGTGAAACACACAGTACACCCCTATCAGTAACTGAGAACATGAGACGATACTTTTTGTTGCAATTTATAACCTTTAATGTTATTATCCATTCAATCGGTAGTAAGGATTTTCAGATCCAATCTTGGAAATAGTTTTACCTGCTTCAAGGCGGGAGAGCATGGAATAAGTTCTCCAATTTTATTTATTCCAGAGTTAATCTTCTTCTTTCGATGCCTTTCCACTAGGAACAACAGAATTTGTTTTTTTAAAAAATATACCAAGCTAGGTTTTTGCTAATTTCAGTTTCCCTTCCATTCCCTCGAGGTCTCTTAATATGTCCATGCACAACTAACAGATAGGAACTTAGTGTTGTGAACATGACCATTTCCCTATTACTCCACATCGTAGCGCAATGGAATTAATTTATGCAGCATGTTAACTAGATTAAAAGACAGTTGTATGCTTGTTGAACACACGCTAACTACCCCCTAATGTGTAATTATTTAACCATACATCCAAAAACAATAACATTGCAATCTTCAGTTTTCAAATTCAATTTATACCCACAGTGTTAATGGAATCTCGTGTAATCAGATTTTCTGATTGGATCTTTGCCTCATTTAGACGCACACTATATTATTCCAGGCCAGCACTGCTCCTTGTGGCCTCATTTCCAACATTAAAACTACAGGGGAAGATTATGTTAGTCCTCGCAGCGAACACATGGGCCCCTTGACTGCTTTTTGAAGAGGAAGAGAAACAAACATATTCTTGTGTAGATAAGAAGGCGTGGGGCTGGATGAACACAGCAGGCCAAGCAGCATCATAGGGGCAGGAAGACTTGACATTTTGGGCCTAGACCCTTCATCAGAAAATGGTGTATATTCTTGTGTATCTTTTTTTTTAAAATGATGTCATGAGAAAGATTAAATCATCCAGCAATTAGAATAATTTAACATGTCCATTACTGTACCAGACATCATCAGAGGAACAGTAAAATGGATAGGGCCATTTTTCTAACTGTATAATACATTACGTTTGACCATTATGGAAACAATCCAATGGGTACAGACATTCGTTTTTTAAAAAAAAAAATTATACTGTGAAACTGATCGCTACTGTAACCATGTAATGGAATGGAATTAACAAATGCTGTACTATAATATGGCATAATAAGAGTAGAATTGATCATTGCTCTTATAAAATACAATTTATTTGCTGAATTCTGAGTAGAATAATGCAATGGATATGTGTAATGCCACGGAAAAGGTAAGATAATCAATATACCCATTACTACAACAGGACAATACAATTTATCAGCTGCTATGAATAGACAAACTAGGAACAATAGTACGCCACTTGACCCTTCAAGCCTACTCCACTATGAAGTAAGATCATGGCTGATCTGATTATAACCTTTATTGTGACATCTCTTCATATCCCTGATAACCTATCACCCCTCAGTAATCAAGAATCTAGAATCCTCTCCTGATTTGTTGCATTAACTCTTTCTGCGTGGTTGTCTACAAAAAAATGCAATCTAGGCACATTCTCTTCCGGCACTTGGGAGAAATGGTGAGAAAGCTGGCATGGAAAAAATAGCCTCAACTGATGACAAGTTATTAAATCTACTTTCCATTTCTCTTCTCCTCATATAGCTCAGTCACTACAAGTGGTGCACTACCAGAGAGGAGCTAAGGAACATCGTGCAGACCAGCAAATGCCTGCCTAATGGCGCACACAACATTTCCATTGTTCACCATTTTAATGACAAAGTTATGAAGACGTCTACTCTATCCCATGTCCATTGTAGTTTGATTAATTCATAGAGATCGACACTGTTGATTAATCAACAATTACAATGTTGCTATGTCACCTGACTATCAGATGGTAGAAGGTGAACAGGATAGACATTGATCTTTCAGCACACACAAATCTTGTGCATAATACCGTTTTAGACAAAATCTTCAAACTGGTAAATTGCACTGTGAAACTTAAGCAGTTAAATAAATCCTAAACAGATTATTTCATGCCTCATTACGATGAAAGGCTCTGTTACTCAGTCTGAAGGATAGATTATTAACATGTCATATTGCATGTTGCACGACTGCAGACTTGACTTCCTCTCAGTATCTACACACAGCACCAAATTGCGAAAATTTAGTTTGCTTCCAGTAACACCACAATATTTTCGTAAAGTAAAACTTATTTCCTACGTAACATTGAGTCTAATATATACTGGAATATATTCTTACTGCAGTTATACAGGGCCACGGTGAGATAATGCCTATAGCACTGCGTGCAGTTTCAGCACCATCTTCTCAAGGGCAGCTAGGGATGGACAATAAATGTTGGCCTGCCAGCCATTCTTGATATATCCCGTGAGTGAATTAAAAACAAAATGTTTACTGGCCTGATTTCACTAGAGTAAAGGAGGAGGAGAGGGGATCAGGTTGAAACGTATAAAATTCTAACTAGGCTGGACAAACTAGATGCAGGGAGGATATTTTTCCTGGGTGGGGAGTCTAGAACCAGGTGTCACAAGCTTGAGATTTGGGATAGGCTTTTTGAGACTGAGATGAAGAAACTTTTCTTCACTCAAAGGGTAGTGATTGTGGAATTCTCTGCCACATAATGCTGCATAAGCCAAGTCATTCAATATATTCAAGAAAGACATAGTAAAATTTTTGACATCAAAGGCATCAATGGGAGAAAATGGGAATATGAGGAAGAGATGAAGGATCAGCCACGATCATAATAAATGGTGGAGCAGACTTGAAGGCCTGAATGGTCTACTTGTGCTTCTAGTTTCCATGTTTAACATTGTGCAATTATTACAAGCATATTCTACTAAACTACCACCCATAAAACCCTAAAGTCCAGTGAGTAGGACTAATTGGAAAACTCCATAAGATTCTTCTCAGCTAGCCAGAACATGCAGGATCCAACTGTGCTCTGTGAATCAATGATATCTAAGCATTTTAGTGAAATAACTGTGTACCTGTGTCTACAGTTTGAGATGTCTCATGAAAAGTCCTACATGCTCTGCCACCCTGTACAGTGAGGCTTCCTGTACAGGTTGCTGCTGTAAACCTGCACCCTTTTCACCACTGTCAACTGCCTGAACATGCCATTGCATTCCATGCTGCAATCTCGAGGTGGCAGGGATCTCCGGTGGGAGGCTGTCTTTTGTATCAGAGTTTTCCTTTTTAATATCTGGAATTTGTCATGGATCGTGTTTGTGTGCAGCAGTTCCATGCAACAGGAGAATCAGCTTGTTCAGGGACTAACAGACTGCTTGTATTTTCTGCAGCCTTGAGGAGTCAAAGTTCCATATGTACACAGGTTGCACAAGATTGTACAGAGGGCTCCGATTTAATTTGTGGTCGCACATCAGCCCCACTTTCTTGATCTTTGGTTAGCTGATGTGGATGGGGGGTGGGGTTAGTGAGATGGACAGATTGGAAGACCTCCTTGTGGGTTTGCTCTTTAGCTAAAATGGCCAGTAATAGGTGTAGACAGTAGGCCATAGAGTGAGTCATAATAAATGACTACCTGCCCCCTCTTCCATGCTTACATTTGCACCCAAGTGTTTTCTAAAAGAGTTAATACATTATCCATTGACACGCTTGAGATCTTTCATGGCCATTGGGCACATTAGGCAATGGAGTTGCATCCACACACATCATTTTAACTTAAAGTTTAAAATTTACCTTTAAGAGTTTGATTTTTGTTACAGTGCCCCTTTAAGAGACTGTTAACACTTATTTTGGTTTCATTTTATTGGTTAATTTCAAAGGTGTAGAAAGAATGCATATCTCTAAACATCACCTCTGATATGAGAATTTGCTGCATGTACAATGGTTTTGTTTGATGCTCCTGACTGCAGTTGTATATTTCTCTTCATATTGCGCTAACACCCTTTCCCTTGTACTTCCCTCCCAATTCTCTACCAAAATGACTTTGAAGAAAAGCACTTGAAGATGTACAAGAATGGCCTATAGAAGTTATTCCAAATTTCCATTCCTTTTCTGAGGTGAATAGTTAGGCTTCTTCAACAATGCTACTTCAGTAATTCTCCAATGTGGAGAGGTGCAGATGCAAAGCCACATCCTGCCCCTCTGTGCTGTCATCCATAAGAGCTCTAATATCTTTTAAAACAAACCCTTAAATTTTACTTTGACTTTTGCCTATGCGTTAGTCACAGGCCAGCTGTGGGTAATGCAGCTGATAAATTCTGCAATCGATGCTTTTCAAAACCACTTTAGTGCGGAGTGAATTAATCAGCAATCCAGACACTTTTTTACTTTTTTCCTTTCACCAGTAATTTTCTTTATTGGTTCCTGGTAGCTTTGAACAGGTCTGAGCTGCTGCTTTACCTGACTCATTCTTCTATTAAAAGGGATGCAAGAAAACTGAATAGGAAGACTGGTGCTTAGGTTTAGGACCACTAATAGGATTGGTGGGTCTAGAACTGGAGCATAGCATAGTAAGATGGAAGGCATTTCAACATATGCAATAGGGATGGACTAACAGTAGACAACATTTGTAGTTATGTTAGTTTTCAAAAATTATAAGAGTGAAACACTTTCTCACACTCCCTTTAAATGGTCTAAACCAATACTAGGATTTTGAACAATTGTATTTCTGAACCATGAACAGTTGCAAGCACTCACCTGCGTTGTGAGTTTCTCGATTTTTCTTCCTATGCATTCAAAAAAAAACAAATGAGACAGTGCACGTCCATGGAATTTACAGCACAGAGAGTGACCATTTAACCCAACTAGTTTATGCTGGTGCATATATGTAAATGTTCCAAGCTAGCCATCTCCCACCCTACATCATCTCACACCATCAACATATTTTCGATTCCTTTCTCCTGTGTACTTAAATACATTTCCTTTAAATGTATTTAAGCCATTCACTTCAATCAGTCTATGCAATAGCAAGTTCTACATGTCCACCTCCTCTGGGTAAAGACGATTCTTCTGCCTTTCTTTCAATCAGTTTCATACTTTATTATGAGATAGATCACCTCCTTCTATATCCATACACCAATTATACCATTAGCCTGTACTAATAGTCATACTGCACGGAGACGGCCCTTCAGCCCAGCTCGTCCATGCTGACCAGGTTTTCTAAAGTGAACTAGTCCTATTTGCTGTGCTTGGCCCATATCCCTCTAAACTTTTCCTATCCGTGTACCTGTCCAGATGTCTTTTAAATGTTGTAACTGTGCCCACCTCTACCAATTCTTCTGGCAGCTCATTCCCTCTGCATGAAAACGTTGCCCCTTCAGATCCCTTTTAAATTTTGCCTGTCTCACCGTAAACCTATGCTCTCTAGTTTTGGACTCCCCTACTCAGGGAAAAAAATCTCGGCTATTCACCTTATCTATGCTCCTCAAAATTTTATAAACTTCTATTCAGGTCGCCCCTCAGCCTCCTAAGCTCCAGGGAGAAAGGTCCCAGCCTATCCAGCTCGTCCTTATAACTCAAACCTTCCAGTCTCAGTAACATCCTTGTAAATCATTTTTGCACCCTTTCCAGTTTAATAACGTCCTTCCTATAGTACAGTGACCAGAATTGTACACAGCACGTGTATGTGAATGACTGTGTGTCTCTGAAGGAGCAGGTGGGTGTGTGAGACAGCCTGTGTGTGTGTGTTATGTACATTAGGTGTGCTATTTTTGCAGTTGCATACAATTTCAACACAAATTATAAATACAATTTAGAAGAGTTGTAGAATAGATTAAGGTAGATTGGAAGTAAGCATACACTTAACTAGTTGATGCACTGCATCTGCAGAAACTGTGCAGGGTCTGGCCATTTGTAAGAGATAGCTAATGGTAGCCTTAAAGAGGTATATTACTGGGTTTTATCCAGCATATACTGGTATCAGTGCATGACGAACAGTTCTGGTCATTATTGATTCTTGATGGATTTAAATACATCCTTTATACCCAACAAAAGTTCAATCACAAGTCTAGTTTCTGAAAATTGCTTCACACTTGCCTGAGAGTTCTATGCATAGGTGTCTGATTTTCTGTAATTTCTGGCATTATGACAGTAGGCTCCCCTCCACTGCTTTAGACTGTAATAGATAAAAAAAAATTAATGGAATGTCAATATAAAATCTAACTAGGTCAGTTCATTAGGAAGAATGCAACTCTATTTGGATATGTTTGAGGATGTCAGGCAAATATGCAATATTGCCTATGGTGAAATAACCTTCAAACAGTCACCATTAAAACTCTCAAACATAAAACAATCAAACATTTGAGTTAAGTTTTGGATGCTGTTGGCCTTTAGTGGAACTGTGCCCAGGCAAAAATTATCCCTACCAAACCAAGCATTTGTTACCTGAAGGCCTGTAGCCCAAATACAATGGGCCAGAAACTACTGACAGAATAATGGCAAATTACTGATGTGTAACTCATCTAGAAACTTGTGGCGACAAAGAGATTCCCCATAAGTTGTGAATCACCATAAGTCACTGGCAAATTTGCTCCCCTTTAGCCTTGTAAAAACAGCAACTTGTTTCAACATCAAAAACAGCAAAAATACAAGAACCCATTCTGCGACATCAGCATGGATGAAATGCCCATGAATTTCCATATATCCAGTAACTGAACTGAGCAGTGGAAAGATTCACAAACAGTTTTAGTGAAAATCATAGGACATCAGAAGATAAGATTCACGGTGATACTAACCCGCACGGCCAAGAGAATGAATCTAATATTTCAATGTGATTTTCAAATGCAGGACCATGTCAGAAATCAAAGTCCACAGGGGCTTTTGTGCACGTTCATCACAAAACTGACTGAACTGAACTCATGAATCGATAACATTTGGAACTGCCGTCCCTGCACAAAGTATGCAGCTTTTATTAGTATGTGTCCATATTCAAATTCTATATAACCAATGAGATCAAAAGGCATCTGCAAGGAAGTACCACCCAAATTGACGAGAGATAAATGTTCCTTAAGATCTTCTTCTTTGACAAAGCTATTGATTGCATGTCTCAATCTGATGTGGTTTGTGTCAAATTTTGTTTAACTTTTCCTGCAAAATAGCCTGGTACATTTTACTAAGCTGGTGTTTAGATAATGATAGTTTCATCCTTGAGCAGAGCTCTTAGCTATTTAAAGAAGTTGACAAAGGGTGTGGAGACTCACAGTGGACAGCTGTATTTTAGCATGAATACAGTAAAATTTGCAAGTACAAGAAATGTTAATCAAGTTCTACAGGAGGAAACTTAATCATTAAGCGCTGTTTTGGCAAACAAGTGCTGAAATCATTTAAAAGCACCAATGTTTGAAGCATACCCACGATACTCAAGCAAAACTGCAGATCAGAATAAGCAACGCAAGTGTGCAAACAGTGCAAGTTTCTGACATCCAATAAATGGTGATATTTATTATGTAACCTCTATGCCTTCATTATTGTCAATTCAAGATCACAATTTGATTTTGCAGAATTATTTTAATGCACATGATTCAACTAAATTGAGAAAGCAAGACAGGGAGACAAAAAAAAGCTGGAGTTTCTGAAGCCCACATGAAAATAATAGTGCAAAGATGAATTAGTTACTAACAACAAAAAAAAGTTGCTGATAAAGGGTTCTAGGGCCAGAAAGTTGATCCAAAATTAATTATTAAAATACTGATTAATTATTTGATGGCACAAAGCTTAAAATTTCTGTTAAGCAACATGAAGGCAAAACGTTTTGTCTTATAATGATCAGAACTGAAATGCAAGAAAACCAAATTCAGGAGAGAGAATAAAAATATATACTGCATGAGAAAAGAGCGCTGTATGGTCGGACTATGAGTGGCATGAGAAGGGACTGTTAACTATCGATCTTAGTCAAATGATTAAATTCAAACCAGGCAAGTTGACACTAATTAGTCAAGGTACTTGTTATGGAGGTGCAGCATGGATTGGCTGTCTCCAATTGCTCAGTTGTGACAAATCTGGAACTAGCAGGGCTTGATTTCCAACATGCTATCCAGGGAGTCATGACATTTGGGATATTGTCCCCCAAGTGAATAACCACAACTTGCCTCTACAACTTAAACTAGCAAGATGGTGAATTTAGTTCCAGAAGAATTTACTGTTTTGTTCTTGGGGTTAGAATGTACTCATAATGGCCAGAGATCAATTTACATAGTTAGAAAAAGCTGTCAAGAGATTTCCACCACTTTGCCTGCTTTTCTTTAGAAATTACCATGAATCTTTTAAAGAGAAAGCCATGGATTAATGTCCCCTCCGACAAACTACAGCTGTAACAAGGTAGCACTCCCTCAAGTACTACATTGGAAATGTCATCCTGGATTATGGGTTCAGCTTTGTTGAATGGAGCTTGAACCCATGACTCAAATTAGAGGGGAATATTAGCAACATGTCAAGGCTGACACTAGCGCAATTAAGTAACCTGAACCAGTCACCTTTTACATAATTAGTGACAATATAAATGCAAACTAGGATGAAACTATACCATGTATCCTGAATGTAAATACATTTATTATGATAATACACCCTGTCAATTTAAAAGATTATTGTACTTCACAGCAATCCTATCTGATTCATTACCTGCCATTTATCCAATGACACGTCTTCACATAAACCTCCTTGTTGCATGAATGGAGCATCAAAACCACGGAACAATCCGAACTGTCTCACAAAAATATCTCTTCCTGCAGCTGCATACCATTAAAGATAACCAGGAATTTTGTGTCAAATTTACAAACAGCCAACAATGAAAATGTTTATATGCATTTTGTGGGTATACACGTTCCTGCCACACAACTAACTTGCATCCTATTCCATTGTGGATTGGTTTCAAGATGTAAATCAAGAAGAGAACAGATTTACAGTTTAGTTGAAACAGAGAATGCTTAAGAAACTCAGCAGGTCTGGTTTCATCTGTGGAGAGAAAAACAGAGTTAACATTTTCAGTCCAGTCTGACTCTTCTTCAGAACTCATTTTAGTTGAGTTGCTGCGAACACATCTCGTTGAGAAGTATAGCTCCATCACAAGAAGAGAGGAAATTATAAAGCAGAGTCAACTCAAGTGACTTTCAAACATCACGTTGTAGTCTGATAACAAAAGATACGGCATGGGAGTTGGGAGGTTACTCACTCTCTATAAGGGATACTGCATTTGCTTGGTAAAGTAGAAAGATACAAAACAACGTACACAGAATGATAAGGAGGAGAGAAGAATTTGTCTTCAGTTGCATGGTCCCAAATGGAAAATGACATCTACATCATCAAAGCTGCCAAAACAAACCACGTGCTGCCTTACTAAGATCAATGCACTATCCAATGCGTATAATTTTTTGTCTGGCATCTGATATGTCTCACTGCAAAAACATCCAAGCATGAGCATTAAGATATTATTGTCCAAGACCAAACTAACAAATGGAGCTGACTCAGCTCTAGCATTTACAGCAGCATTTCTTAGACAGTTTCTAAAGATTGTACAGCTGAATTAGCACTCATCCAAAAAAACCTACTGTTGAAGAAGATGGGATCATTTCATACACAGAACTAAAGACTTTCTTTTAAGTTAGCTAAGTGAGGTTCCAATTCTTTTAAAGCTTACCATTTTTGTTCATAATATTTCAGTTCTAATAGTAAAGCTTGAAAGATAACAAATGAAATATTCTGAGAGATATGGTATGTGTCATGGCTGCATTAAAATATTCATTCACTGATACAAGCAAGAATGCATTAACACTTTTCCTCCATTTGTCCAAAACTTACACAACTCCTGTCATGAAACAAAAGGTACTGCAGATGCTGGAGAATCCGAGATAACAAGGTGTGGGGCTGGATGAACACAGCAGGCCAAGCAGCATCATAGGAGCAGGAAAGCTTGACGTTTCGGGCCTAGACCCTTCATCAGAAATGGGGGAGGGGAAGAGGGTTCTGAAATAAATAGGGAGAGAGGGGGAGGCGGATAGAAGATGGATAGAGGAGAGGATAGGTGGAGAGGAGGCAGACAAGTCAAAGAGGCGGGGATGGAGCCAGTAAAGGTGAGTGTAGGTGGCGGGGGGGTAGGGAGGAGATGGGTCAGTCCAGGGAGGACGGACAGGTCAAGGGGGCGGGATGAGGTCAGTAGGTAGGAGATGGGGGTGGGGCTTGAGGTGGGAGGAGGGGATAGGTGAGAGGAAGGACAGGTTAGGGAGGTGGAGATGAGCTGGGCTGGTTTTGGGATGCGGTTGGGGGAGGGGGGGATTTTGAAGCTTGTGAAATCCACATTTCCATCTCGGGTAACCACCTAGAAACCGATGTCCATTTCAAGCCCACTGACTCCCACAGCTACCTGGAATACACCTCCTCCCACCCACCTTCCTGCAAAAATGCAATCCCCTATTCCCAATTCCTTCGCCTCCGCCGCATCTGCTCTCAGGATGAGACATTCCACTCCCGTACATCTCAGATGTCCTCATTCTTCAAGGTCCGCAACTTCCCCCCCACAGTGGTCGAGAACGCCCTCGACCGTGTCTCCCGCATTTCCCATAACTCATCCCTCACACCCCGTCCCCGCAATAATAACCAAAAAAAGAATCCCCCTCGTCCTCACGTACCATCCCACCAACCTCTGGATCCAACGCATCATCCTCCGACACTTCCGCCATCTGCAATCTGACCCCACCACCAAAGACATTTTTCCCTCCCCACCCTTATCTGCTTTCCGGAGGGACCACTCCCTCCGCGACTCCCTTGTCCGCTCCACACTCCCCTTCAGCCCCACCACACCCGGCACTTTTCCCTGCAACCGCAGGAAGTGCTACACCTGCCCCCACACCTCCTCCCTCACCCTAATCCCAGGCCCCAAGAAGACTTTCCACATCAGGCAGATGTTCACCTGCACATCTGCCAATGTGGTATACTGCATCCGCTGTACCCATCATGGCTTCCTCTACATCGGGGAGGCTTGGGGACCGCTTTGCAGAACACCTGCGCTCAGTTCGCAACAAACAACTGCACCTCCCAGTCGCGAACCATTTCAACTCCCCCTCCCATTCCTCAGACGACATGTCCATCCTGGGCCTCCTGCAATGCCATGGTGATGCCACCCGAAGGCTGCAGGAACAGTAAATCATATTCAGCCTGGGAACCCTGCAGCCCAATGGTATCAATGTGGATTTCACAAGCTTCAAAATCTCCCCTCCCCCAACCGCATCCCAAAACCAGCCCAGCTCATCTCCACCTCCCTAACCTGTCCTTCCTCTCACCTATCCCCTCCTCCCACCTCAAGCCCCACCCCCTTCTCCTATCTACTAACTTCATCCCGCCCCCTTGACCTGTCCATCCTCCCTGGATTGACCTATCTCCTCCCTACCCCCCCACCTACACTCACCTTTACTGGCTCCATCCCCGCCTCTTTGACTTGTCTGCCTCCTCTCCACCTATCCTCTCCTCTATCCATCTTCTATCCGCCTCCCCCTCTCTCTCTATTTATTTCAGAACCCTCTTCCCCTCCCCCATTTCTGATGAAGGGTCTAGGCCCGAAACGTCAAGCTTTCCTGCTCCTATGATGCTGCTTGGCCTGCTGTGTTCATCCAGCCCCATACCTTGTTATCTCACAACTCCTGTCATGATGATTTGACCATTTGAAGCCAACAACTTACACTCACGTAGTGTTTTTCACACAGACTAATGTCTCAGAGGAAAGCGTGACATTAAAAACGGGTGAATTATTAAAAGTGATAAACCTTACTGAACAGGAACAACTTGTCTTTAATACAACATCCCAAGACACGTCATAAGAGTGTTATGAAACAAAATTTGACACCAAAACACTTAAGGTGCTATGAAGGTAAACGGTGAATAGCTTGATCAAAGAAGTAGGCTCTAAGGAGCATCTTAGAGAGATAGAGAGATGAAGAGGTTCAGGGAAGGAATTCCAAAACTTAAGGTCCAGACAGCTAGAAGCACCACTATGAACAGTGGTGTAATTTAAATTAGGGGGCTTAAGAGACCAGAAACATAATACTGCAGAGATCTTGAAGGGTCATGAGAGTGGATACTATAGAGTAGTGAGCATTGCAGACGATTTACAAACAACGAGAATATTAAAAGTGAAGTGGTGCTTGACTGAGAGAATATGTAGGTCAGCAAAAATAAGGGTGATGGTTTAAACAGGACCTGGTACGACCAAAGATGAGGGCAACAGCATTTTAGATGCTTTAAGGTTGACAGAAAGTAAAAAGTGGGAGACCAGCCATGATGCATTCAATTAGGTGGGGCTGTTCTTATAGCAGTACAGAAAGCTAACAGGAGACTTAATTGAAATATCTAAAATCACAAAGAGTTCAACAGGAAGAGACTGTTTTTGCTAACTGGACTTAAAGGCTTCACATAACTGGCAAAAGAACCAGAGAACAGAAAAGATAACATATTTTAATGCGAGAATGTACCATTTAAAGTAGATTTCAAACTTTCAAAGACCATCTAGGAATATAGGTGCTTGTGTCAAACTTTGATTGAAATTCAAAGGTTACCAAAGGTTCTTAAAAAAGGGTAGTCAAAAAGCAGCCAAAACCCATGATAAAAGACAAGCATACATAGACACGGGTGCTCCGATTAGATGATTAACTTTATCTCAAGAGCAAACGTATCCAGTACATTGTCAGGTTCCAAACTCTATTCCTGACAGCAGTGGTATCAACAAGCCTGAAAAATTAGGGTTAGCAAATTAACTAAAGCCATTTACAGATTAAGTATTTCTCATGGAATATAGCGCGAAAGGACATCATTCAGACCATCTCATATGCAAATTACTCATAATCCCTCTGGTTACCAAGCCTCCTGTCACTGCAAAAGAGATTTTCCCCATCGATCAAAATCTTCAAAATTGTTAACAGTTTTTCTTAAACTTGTGTTTACTTTCTTTCATCTGCATATATAATTTTCATTGACCGTTTTTTCCATGACATTCCATATTCAAAGCAACACATTCATAATTCAGTATTTCACTAGTCCACATACTTCCACTTAACATCACAATCTGGAAGAAAAAGATTAGTGAGCAACATTGAAGCCTGTGGGATGTGAGACAATACACTGTCATTGAAAATTGATTCACACATGGGAAACACAGGAATAACTTTTTCCGAGTGGCTGGCAGCGACTAGTGAGGTAACACAAGGATCAGTGCTCAGGACTCAAGACATTCACTATATACAAATGACTTGGATGAGGGAACCAAACTCAAATACACCAAATTTGCTGATGATACAAAACTGGGTGAGACAGAGTTGTCAGGAGGATGCACGAGGATTCAAGGTGATTTAGACAAGCTGAGAGTGACTAAACACATAGCAGATGCAGGACCATGTGGCTAAATGTGAAATACACACTTTAGTGTGAAAAACAGACAGGAACAGTATTATTTAAATAGTGATATATAGAAAAGTGTGGACCTACAAAGGAATCTGGCTGCCCTTCTACACCATTCACTGGAAGTTGACAGGCAGTGCAGCAAGCAATTAGGAAGGCAAATAGTTTACTGGCTTTCTTGGCAAGAGGAGCCAAGATCAGAAGTGAGGATTCTTACTATACTTATACAAGGCCTTGGTGAGACTAGTTTTGGTCCCTATGCAAGAAAGGATACAATCGCTATTGAGGAAAGTGCAGCAGAGGTTCACTAGGCTAATGCCGGGGATGATAGGACTGTCCTACGAGGAGAGATTGATCCGACTAGACATTTGTTCACTAGAGTTTAATGGACGATTGATTGATTTTATTGTCACACGTGTACTGAAACACAGTGAAAAGCTTTGTTTACATGCGGTACAGGCAGATCACAGCAAGCAGGGGATATACAAACCAAAAAGACTTAGAGGCATGTAGATTATATTATTGGAGATTAGAGTCCATTCAACAGTCGCATAACAGCCAGAAAGAAGCTGTTCCTGAACCTGTTTGTGTGTATTCAGGCTTCTGTATCTTCTGCCTGATGGAAGAGGTTATGGGAGGTCATTACCAGGGTGTGATGGGTTTTGATGATGTTGGATGCCTTTCTGCGGCAGCAAGGGGATCATATTGAAGCACACAAAACTAACACGACTGGACAGATTAGATGCAGGAAAGATAGTTTTATTGCTTGTTTATAATCTTAAGGAGTCACAATCTTAGGATACAGGTAGACCATTCAGAACTGAGATGAGAAAAGGCTTTTGTTGCTCAAATGGTCAGGAATTTGTAGAATTCTCTGAAGGCAGTGGAGGCAAAGTCATCAAATATATCAAAGAAAGAGTTTTTTTTAAACATTTTAAAGGCATCAAGGGGTTTGGGTAGAACATGGAAATGTGACACTGAGATAAGAGAATCAGCCACATCATATTAAATGGCACAGCAGACTCAAAGACCTACTCCTGCTCACTGTTTCTGTACATCTATGAAAATACACGAAAGAGGAGCTCAGAGATATGGTAGGACAGACTCTCTACCCATGCTATGTTGATTTTTCAGAGATCTGTGGGAAGCACAGTGGAAACACGTGTATGGTGGGGGTGGAAATTTGCACCACTACACCTCCAGTTCCACCCCAGCACCCGGCATTAGCTAGAATCTGATCCCGAAAGGGCAAAACCATGCAGTGCACCTGGTATGTTGTAGCACAACCTGGGATATCTCAGCTTTCAATATTAAAAGGGTCAAGAGAAGGCTCGAAAAGGTAGCAAGGGCCTGCGCTATCGCTCACCAAACAGAATTAAGTTTCTATTTAACTATGGTGCTGTTGGCACGCTCACATTCCTACTCTGTCCTTTCCAATTTTCATTTAGATTCTCATGGGATTTAATGATGGAAATACTTCCATTCAGGATGAAATTCCCTCCAGGATCACAGTATTCTCTCTATAGCGGGATGTGTTTCCCAGACAGGCTGTTGAAATAGGCACTCAGATGGAAATTTCTAAAACTCAGATTGATTGATTCTTGTTTGGTCAGGGCATTTTTCTTAACTATTTGTATGGCTGAAAATCAGTTATAGTTCAAGCTGAGGTTGACAACCCATTCAAAGGCTTCAGCTCTTGCAGTATGTAATCTGGCAGTTGTGTTCCAGGTGATACCTTCCAATTTCCATAGGAGGTTGACCTACCAACAACATAGTTTGTATACTGGAGGCACAGTTGAGATGAGAGTCAATGCACAGTCTAAGAGTGAAGCCAAGGTTCCTCAGCCTCGGGTTCCAAGTGACTAGTCATTCACAGAATTAGACACTTCTAATTAGTACCTAATTAGAATTAGGTACTTTTCTGAACTGTGTCAGTCTGTAGCCTACAAGTACTAACTGTTGCAATTTTATATTTTTACATTTTCTTTCTGCTATGCTTTTGATTTTAAAGGGAACCTGTATTAAACCTGTATTTTTAAAACTTAATTTGCAAACACTGAATTATTAATATTTCTGATGACGTGTCACAGGACCCAAAACGTTAACTGTTTCTTGTCCCAGATGTTGCCTGACCTGCTGAGGTTTTCCAGCAATTTCTGCTTTTGTTTCTGATGTCCAGTATCCACAGTTCTTTGGTTTTAAAAATTATTAATCAATTGCTATTAACAGGGGACTTATATTATCTCCAAGGCTCCACTGTGGTTATTATTTTGTCTAAACCGTTTCCCCTCTTCCAGCTAAATTGTCTTCCATTGCTTAAGGCAGAACTGTTCTTACCGTACAATAACCCTGGAACTACAAGCTAGGACAATGAATGCACATGGAGTGGTCAACTCTCGTATGATACCAGGAAATGAAGTTTCACTGATGAACAGTATAACTTAATTAATGGCAGGTAGGAAAACACCATCAAAAGGATGTGTAGTGTGCCCAAGTTACGTGGAGTTTGCAAGCTTTCGAGAGGACATGAGAAGAATTTTTAATGACACGTAGTTGTGGTACTCTCGTTGTGAGAAAGCCTGGATTTTCTTTTACTAATTTGTAGGACCTGGGCATTGCTGCCTGGCCAGTATTTATTGCCTGCCCTTGAGAAGGTGATGGTGAGCTATCTTCTTGAACCACTGCAGTCGGTAGACATACAATGTCCATAGGGTGGGAATTCCATGATTTTGACTCAGCAACACTGAAGGAACAGCGATACATTTCCAAGTCAGGCTGGTGAGTGGCTAGGAGGGGAATGTGTAGCTGGTGGTGTTCCCATGTATCTGCTATCCTTGTCCTTCCAGATGGAAATGGTTGCAGGTTTGGGTGGTGCCGTCTGAGAATTTTTGCAGTGTATCTTATGGATAGAACACACTGAAGCTACTGTGCATCGGTGGTGAAGGGTGCGGATATTGTGGATGTGTTGCCAAACAGGTGGACTGCTTTGTTCTGGATAGTGTCAAACCTTGCAAGGCTAGAATTAAGCCAGTAGTGGATTTGAAGGGGTCACAGCATCTAGCATTCAATGCTGCAGCCAGGGTAGTCTGCACAACCATGAAAACCACAAAAGGGAGGGACATCAAGAGAACAACTAATTAGAGAGCGTACTTCTGCCCCACACCATGAAGATTAGCCAGGGACTTGGTGATGTACGTACCCAAGGGAAACTGTAGCAATTTGGGGGAACTGTTAAGATAATCAGAAATTTAAATCTTTTGTGCGTTAATAAAATTGTCTTTCTTCCTATATATTTATATACAGAAAATGGCTTGCTTCCTTTCTGTTAAGATTATCTTACATTTTTCTTGTTGTTTTATTTTATCACGAAGCCATAGTCATACAGCATGGAAACAGACCCTTCAGTCTAACTAGTCCATGCCGACCACGTTCCCAAACTAAGCTAGGCCCACTTGCCAATGTTTGGTCCATTTCCCTCCAAACCTTTTCTATTCATGTACTTAAGCAAATGTCTTTTATACGTTGAAATTGTACCTGTGTCCACCACTTCCTTTGGCAAGCTTCCCGACCCACAGACCGCAAGCAGTGAAGACAGACAACAGCACCTCCTCTAAAATAATCTTCAACACTGGCACTCCACAAGGGTGCATTCTCAATCCCCTACTGTACTCCCTGTACACACACATCTATGTAGCCAAAATCCATATGAATGCTATCTACCAGTTTGCTGATGACACCATCATGGTAGAACGGATATCAAACAGTAATGAGTCAGAATACATGAAGGAGATACAGTGCTTGGTGTCAAGGTGCAATGATAACAACCTGTCTCTCAATGTCAGCAAAACAAAACAACTGATCATTGACTTCAGAAAGAAAAGGAGAAGGACATGCCCCTATCTATATCAACAGAGCTGAGGTGGAGAGGGCCGAAAGCACCACGTTTCCGGGAGTGACGATAACCCCGACGATCTGTCCTGACTGTCACATCTACATGGGAGATCCAAGGAGGCACAATGTCTCTTCCTCCTCAGGCAGCTTAGGAAATTCAGCATGTCCATAAAGACCCTCACCAACCTTTACAGATGCATCATAGAAAGCATTCAATATGGGTGTGTAACAGCTTGGTATGGTGGCTGCTCTGCCCAGGATCATAAACTATAGAAAGTTGTGTGCACAGTCCAGATCATCACAGACGCTAACCTCCCATCCATGGACTCTATTTACACTTCTCATTACCATAGAAAGGTTGCCAACATCAAACACCCCTCCCATCCTGGTAGTGCTCTCTTCCAACGTACTCTGTCAGACAGAAGATAGAGATGCTTGAGCACGTACACCAACAGATACAAGAACAGCTTCTTTCCTGCCGTTATTAGACGACTTAATGGGGCTCTCTAACTTCAAATAACGTTGATCTTGCTTTGTGCACCTCCTGTGCAGCCATATCCTTCTATGCCTTGCTCTGTTTAACGACCCTATGATCTGTATGGCTTTGTTTGCTACGATCTGCCTGTACTGCTTGCAAAACAAATCTTTTCACTGTACTTTGGTACATGTGACTACAATGAATCAAATCAAAATCAATCTTTTCTCAACCCTTTCCACTTTAAAAATATCCTTCCTAAACCAGGGCGACCAGAACTGCGCACAGTACCCCAGAAGAGGCCTCAGCAAGTCCTGTACAACTTCAACGTGACATGCCAACTCCTATACTCAAAGGTCTGAACAATGAAGGCAAGCGTGCTAAATGCCTTCTTAACCACCCTGTCTACCTATGATGCATATTTCAAATAACTATGTACCTGAATCTCTAGGTCTCTTTGTTCTACAATGCTACCCACAGCTCTACCATTAACTGTACAAGTCCTGTCCTTGTTTGTTCTACCAAAATGCAACACCTGCAATTCATCCAATCATTTTAATTGTGTAATAATTTTTAGCAAAATTATAGTTTTAACACATTATTTCACATTGAGTCACTCAGTCCTGTTACGTGCAGAGTGCAGCTTGAACCCAAGTGAGATTTTGCAAAGGTCTTTCATATCGTAAACCTTTGAGATGCAATGATGGAAGGCTTGTGATACGTCTTGACAATGTTTAGGCCAATCACTGTTTTCTAAAGCAGGCTTCCTGGGAATATAGATCTTCAATACATGTTTTTCAAATGTCTTAAAGCTTAAAAAAAAATGGAACAAATACAGATGGTGGAGTTCAGATATGGATCAAACTGACGTAACATAATCCAACCGAATAGTGCATCCGTTTCGAGGGGTCAATGGCCTTCACTTGTTTTTACACTCCCTCCCAGAAACAAAAGTCCAGATGGAAAAAAATAACAGTTAGACCAACTATCAATTTTCCAATTGTCTATTTATCACGTACCTGCATTGAACTGCCCAGGCCCTAAGCTCTGGAAATCCCATCTTCAACTTCTTTATTTCATTGTCTCTCCCTTCCCCCCACCACTTATACTAATATCTCATGTGGTTTGTGTCAAACTTGGTTTTAGAATGTCTTGTGAAGCACCTTAGGATATCATCCTGCATCAAAGTCACTTTATAAAAGCAGGTTATTGTTGTCATCATCAATACATGAGCAGGTATTAGAGTACTAAAAATACAGATAATTATTGACTGGTTTAGAACCATTGTATGTACAGAATAATGTTATTTATCATTGAGACATACATAGCAACTTTCTCAAGAAAGCCCTTACCATACAACGTAACTGTAGCAAATAGCATAAAGACATGTATTGATTGCACCTAGAACTGACAGCACAGAACAGACATTTAGCCCAATGGTCTACACTAGTATTGCTGCTCCAGGAGCCCCTTTCACTTTTCTCTCATCTCCCACTATCAGTATATCCCTCTGTTCCTTTCTCCCTCATGTACTTAGAGAGTTTTCCATTAAATAGCTCAAATATTGTGGGAGTACAAAGCATACAGCTGTACAGTTGGCATAGAGATGCAGTACATTTACACTGAGCTAAAGCAGGTGTAGTGTGTGTATTCTAACATTTGCAACAGCCCTGAAGACACACACAATGACTAGTCAACAACAACTTGCATTTATACAGCGAATGTAACAAAGTAAAAATGTCCCACAGCATCTCAAATAACAAAATCTGACACTGAGCACACAGGGACGTATTAGGGTAGGTGACCAAAAGCTTGAATCGAACAGTGGGTTTTAAGAAACATCCTACAGGAAGTCAGAGTGTCAAAGATTAAAAGACTGAATTCTAAATCTCAAGGTCAGGGCAGCTGAAGGCTCAGCCGCCAACGGTGTAGCAATGGAAACCAAGTAGAATCAGCTAAGAGGAAAAAGACAGCGAAAGACTCATTTCTCTCGAGCCTTTCAGGATCTCGAGTCATTTTCAGCAAATGAAATACTTGAGAATCACTACTGCAATTTAGAAAAGCAACAATCCATGTACAAGCAGCAAAGTGAGGGTAATTAGATGTTCTGTTTTTCGGTTTATGTTGAAAAGTAAATATTAGTCAGGGCAACAATCCCCTCCTCATCTTTAAATTCTACCACTGAATATTTTACATCCTCTCAAAAGCAGTCAAAAATCCGTTTGACACATTAGCTGAAATTTGGCACAACTCCTTCAGTATGGCACTAATGGCAAGGAGTATCAGCTTGGATTTTGAGCTCAAATCTTCGAAGCAGGTATGAACCCACAAGCTTCTGACTCAATGATGGAAGTGTCAACTACTAAGGCATGTACGACACCGGTTTACGTTCTCATTGTGGAACTGAGAGACTGGAGTCACAGTGTGATGCCAACACAGGTGGACGGAGGAGGTGCATCATGATTCTGCAACCACATGAACAACCAACTCCCACCCCCTAAACTGTGCTGCCTTACCTCAGGGTCCAGTCAGGAAGGAATTCACTTCTGCAGGGTCCCGCACAATCCAGGCAGCCGTTGCCCACATTGCCCACCCCTCCCTGCTGCGCTAACTTATAAACCTTTTGGAGGGGTGGGTGGTGAGGCTGTTAGTGGAGGTCAAGTGGTGGGGCAGAGTTTAAAGTACAGGGCTGAAGAGGGCCAGGATGCTAGGCTCTGAACCTGCAGCAAACCATCTGCTGGGGGGAGGGGAATGAATACGAGGCCTCTGCTCCTTCCCTCCCTTCGTATAACCCACCCTCCACAAAAGGCAGCTGCAGGCCCTAAGATTGGAGGCAGGGCTGAGGGTGAGGGGGTCAACCTACACACTCACACCCCCCCACCCCCTCCCTCCCTCAGGCACTCGGTCCAAAACTGCTGGAACTTTCTGTGTCTTGGAGTGGGGGGGGCTTTCAGGCCTTTCGTCCCCAACCCCCCCTCCTGACCCACCCCCCCCACTCCCAGAACCTCAGCTCCCTGTACACCCTAACCTGCTGCCCTCCGTTGTCATGGCGATCAGCCTATCCGCGCTCCGGCCGTGACGTCATGGTGCCAATGGGAGCTACCACTCGAGACGGAGCCGGAAGTACTGGTGAGGGCGGGGGCGGGGCCTACCCTCTATGACGTCGAGGGATTGACAGCGGGCCTCGGAGGCGGGGAGATGCGGTTTGCTGATTGAACGAGCCACGCCCATCCTCCACCCCGCACCCACCCCCAAACCAAAGTCGCCGAGTCGGGTGTTCGAGTCTTGCTCAGGGAGCACGTTTCCAAATACGTTGCTGGGGTTGCAGGGTTTGAGTAATAGGAAGATGCTTGGGGCTGTTTTCCCCCCAGAGAGCCAGAAGCTAAGGGGTGACCTTATAAAATCATGAAAGGGCATGCTTAGGGTGAATAACCACGGTCCTTTTCCCCCTAGGGTAGGGAAATCCAAAACTGCAGGAAATAAGTTTTTGAAATAAAAGGAGAAAGATTTAAAAGGGACCTTAAAAAGGGCAACTTTTTCCACACAGAGGGTGGTGCGTGTATTAAATTAGCTACCAGAGGAAGCAATAAAGGCAGACACAACATTTAAAAAGACATCTGGATGGGTACATGAATAGGAAGGATTTAGAGGGATATGGGCTAAATGCTGGCAAATGGGACTAGATTAATTCCACGTATCTGGTCGGCATGGACGAGTTGGCGCGAAGGGTCTGTGTGTCGTACAACTCTTATGACATATTTCATTATAAGGGCAATATAACACTGGACTCTGAAGCAAAACATACTGGAAACACTCAACTTTCCTGTTGATTAAAAATAAGGGTTATGGTGTGGGGTGAGGATAGAAATAACGTGTGGATAGGGAAACAGGGGTTAATGTTTCAGATCAGTGATATTTCATAAGAACTAGAACAACATAAAATAACTAAGCAGTGAGGTAGCAATGTTGGAGAACCAGCAGAAGCAAAATTTATGATTGGATAGCAGATGCTATGGCTTTTCGACCCTAGAGCAAACTTGTATTTACATCACTGGGCATAAATAGCAGCAAGTGGAGGTAAAGAAAGGGAAAAGAGAAATATGTGGAGAGCTCACTGGAACCTAACTGTTAGAAATGTGCGGGGAAGCATATGGAGCTGACAGATTAATATTAAGCAGTAGAGTTCATGGAACAGTCTTTCAACAGTGTAACACTAAGATTAGAGCCTCATATCTCTAAATACTGTGCAGTGTTCTGTTTAGACTGAATACATAATAAATAGGTAATAAGCCCAAGTCGAAAGAAATTGGTCTTGCCTTCTTCTTGACGAGTCTGACTTAATCACAAACTTATGGATGGACATAGAACATAGAACAGTACAGCACAGTACAGGCCCTTCGACCCACGATGTTGTGCCGACCTATTATCTTACTAAGATCAATCTACCCTGCATACCCTACATTTTAATATCCTCTATGTGCCTATCCAAGAGTCGTTTAAAAGTCACTAACGTATCTGACTCCACTACCACTGCCGGCAGCGCATTCCACACACCCACCAACAAATTATGGTGGCAGCGATGGAATCCACTTTCTAGAGAAATCATGGCAACAGATTAAGAAAAAGACCTGAAATTACCTCAAGAACAAAAAGTGATCATTGTTTCAAAAAAGTTGTTGGTATAGCTTTAAGGCCAGCTAGTAGTCAGTGAAGCCACAGAACTAAAACAGCTGCTGTGAAGAAAAAAAAACAACAGAAAACTCCTACAGAAAAACCACCAAAAAGAACTAATTCTGAATAAAAGCCTTTGATAGCCAGTAATAGACAAAATAAGAAATGTAGTCAGAGCAGTAAAAAGCCAACTCATTGCCAAGGAGATAAATCCAGACCAAGCAAAGTGGCAGATTACTAGACACTTAAAGCAGATTTGATCCCTTAGAGGAAGGGAAACAAAACCTATGCTAAATTTGATAGTCAAAGATCATTGTATTTTATTGATTAACATGATTTTGAGAAAGTTGCCACTCAAAGATTTTTAGAAATCTTTCAGCCATCTTGGAAAAAGAATAACATCCTTTGTCTCCATGAAGGCAACATTCTGACATCAGAAATCAGAACTTTACTTCAAAAGCAACTTTTAAAAAATTGCAGAAACTTTTTACATCTTTCAGTCTTTGTACTACAATCTCTGCAACAAGAAAGTTTCAATAAATAACTTTAATTAACTAAGAATATAACAAGGAAACAAGTGTTATACACTCCGATCAAAATCCAAGAGATCTTCAAGATCAAGGGATAAAAAAAAGTCTACTGCCTATCAACAATCAGCTAATGTAACAAAAGTCACCCGTACCAATCTTTACACCAGAACACTTGAACCTGCCAGATCCATTTGAAAAATCAGCAAATTGACGAATGTGGCAGCACAATTTGTTAGGCTTTGAACAGCTTCAGGATTGCATAATGAGCTATCACATTCTTCCCACATAGTAGATAAGTAAGATCATATGATACATAGACAACAGATCGATGAGAAACACATATCTGTTGCAACCCCATCACTTTATCTACTTGTTCCTGCCTCTTCATTGCTTCCTTCAGCATAGGAACCACATGCTCACTTGGAATAAAATCAGGCACCACTAGTGGTGTGCCGCAAAGTGCCACTTACCTTTGATCTTCTGGTTTGTACCATCTATCCAAGGTGGTGGCCAGACCATCAAAGCAATTACATTTCCAATATAACAGAAGTCAGCAGAGAAACAAAGGCTCACTGACTTCACACAGGTTTTTCTATACCTTATCAAAGAATTTCCTGACCCACCTGACCAACAAAGATGAAAGAAGTCGAAAATTTTGGGAGCACTGGGAGAGACACAAGGAAGGATTGTATAGTAAACAGGGACCAGCTAACTTAATTAATATTTATCATGGCGGAAGAAAAGCTCGGAGGAGTGTTGCTCAAGGGCTTTGGGACTCTGGAACAACCTTGCAATGATATCGAGGAGTTGCTCCTCACTCTGATAAATAGAATTGTGTACACAGTTAAAGAAATGCAAGGGAAATGTATGGGAAGCTAAGCAGCAGCCTGAAGTCTAGCTATGTGAACATTAGAAACATGTGCAGATAAGCATGTAGAATTAGAGTGACGAGCATTAGGTGGTAGAGTTCATGGAACTGCCTCTCAAAAATAGAACACTAAGATTAAAGCTTGGTATATCTTGGAATACTATATTATAGTATTTAGTCTTAATACACAGCAAACAGTATTACATAGAAGCCAAAAACTGAAGATAGTTGTTGACCTTGCCTTTTCCTCAGCCAGTGTCTTGAATCCAAACTCATGAATATGGACATAAAACTATGCGACAAAAGACTGGCAAGATATTACATGACAGCACTGAAATACTCAACAATTTGTGTAAATGCACTGAAGCTTATCACCGTTGCTCAAATCTACTATTTTTTAAAAAATGCACTTAGAGAAGCACAATATGATCAAAGGCAACATAGTTTTAGAAAAGGGAAATCTTGTTTAGACAAACAAGCTTTTTTAAAAGTGTGTAACTAATAAGGTAGGTAAAAGAGAACCAATAGATGTTGTATCTCTGGACTTCTGCAAGGCTATCAATAATGTTACACACAAAAGATTAATATAGAATAAGGACCTCTGGATTTGGGATAATATTTTTGCATGAATCAGTTTGGCTGACTAACAGGAACCACAAAGCAGGCATAAATGGGGAACTTTCAAGTTGGGAGGCTGTGAATAGTTGAGTACCACAAAATTTGTAGCTGGGGCCTAAGTTATTTACAATCTGTACTGATGAATTAGACGTATTACCCACTCTCTGTCTGATTATCGAAGTAGGTTGGTGATACAAAGCTAAGTGGGAATGCAAATTTCGAGGACACAGAGACTGCAAACAAGTGGGAAACAAGTTGGTAGATGGAATACAATGAGGAGAAACATAGGTTATTCGTAGAAACATAGAAAATAGGAGAAGGAACAGGCCTTTCAACCTTTGAGCCTACTCCGCCATTCAATATGATCACAGCTGATCATCCAACTCTGTACTCTGCTACTTTCTCCTCATACCCTTCAAAACTTGAGCCCCAAGAACTATATCTACTAACTCCATGGAAAATATGCAATGTTTTGGCCTCAACTACTTTCCATGGCAAGCAATTCCACAGGCTCGCTACTTTTTGGGTGAAGAAATTTCTCCTCATTTCAGTTCGAAATGGTCTATCCCTGGTTCTGGACTCCCCAGTCACTGGAAACCGCTTGTGTTTACCCTATCTTGTCCTGTTAGAGTTTTATCTATTTCTGTGATACTCCAACTCCACTCAGTCCCTCATTTTTCTAAAGCCAGTGAACATAGTCCTAATCGATCCAGTCTCTCTTCACACATCAGCCCTTCCATCCCAGAGTGAGTAAATCTTCACTGCACTTGCTCCAAAGCCTGAACGTCCTTCCTCGGATAAGGAGACTACGACTGCACACAATACTCTGGTTCCGCTCCTGTATTCAAAGTTCTTTTGCCGTGAAAGCCAACATACCATTTGCTTCACATTGTAGTTTCAGAATCAGGTTAAAAAAAATTGGCAAGAAAACTTCCTTATTTCCACCTACCACCCTCCCTTAGCTGAGAAAATGCTTCTCCACCATGTGGAAGAAATGCTTGCAGGAAGGACTGAAGGCAGCAAGAATACAGAAAATACTGTTGGGTAATAACATTCAACTCTACTCGTGAAAGTACAAAACATTCCATCTGCCACATTTCTTCTCTACTCGCTCAACCAGTCTATATCCCTCTGCAGACTCCACGTCATCTTCACCACCTGCCTTCCCACCTAGACTTTGCGGATGCCACAAAAACGAGCATTAGTACAGAAGACCTGTGTTCTGAAACTAACCATGCCCTGGTTCCTCTGTAACTACAAAAACTAGCTTCTGCTGACAATACGGAACTCCATCAACAAACATATTGGTTTATACACGGGGTCTAATTCATTGAGAAACAGAACCGGAAGTAATACCAACCACCCCAGCAAACCAAGGCATATAAATAACAAGCAGGACAGAACACAGACGATTCATCGGAGGCACACTGACGATGTTAACTAGCAGGGTGACAAAACATCTTCAACCAAACCCACCGACTCGGCCAGCATGTCTACAACCTCAAACCTCTATAACCCAAGCTACAAATCTTTTCAAAAACTTTAAATATGAAAAGTTGCCCAAGTATATCCTGCACACAAAATGCAGGACAAACCTAATCCAGCAGATTACTGCCCCATTAACTTCCTCTCAATGTTCAGCAAATTTATGGAACATGTTGTCGACAATGCCCCCAAGGTGGCACTCACCCAGTAATAACCTACCTGCCCCTGCACATTTTGTGTTTTGACACAGCCACTTGGGTTCTAACCTCATTGTAGCCTTGGATCAAACATGGATAAAGAGATAGACTTGAGAAGTGACAGTGATTGCTCTTGGTAAAAGGCAGTACTAGACCAAGAGTGGCATCAAGGCGCTGATAAAATTGGAGGCAATGAGAATCAAGGAATGGGACTCCACTGGTTAGAATCATGCCCAGCTCAAAGAAAAGAAGATTGTCAATGTTGAAGGTCAAGCCAGTCTCAGAACATTACTACAGGATTTCCTTAGGGTAGTGTCCTCAGCTTCAGCTGCTTCCCTGATGCCACTCCTTCCAAATGCTCAGAAGTAGGAATGCTCACAAATGACATCCTAGAGTCCAGTACCATTCACAACCCCTCCAGTACTAAAGCCACCTGTATCCCTAAAGCAAGACTTGGTCTGTTAAGTAACAAATAACATTCACACTATACAAATGCGAAGCAATGATCATCTCCAACAAGACAGCGTTTAATCATCACTCCATGACATTCAAAGAAACGTAAACAACAGGTGCAGGAGAAAACAGTGGGCCCACTCTTCATGGATCATGGCTGATCCTCCATCTCAACACCATACCCCTGCTCTATCCCCATACACCAACACATTTAGCATGTATAAATCAAAATCTTTCTTAAAAAATTTTAATTGGCTTGCACAGTACTCTGTGGTAGGGAATTCCACAGGTCCACCGGTCCGAGTGACAAAATTTCTCTTCATCACAGTCTGAAATAGGTCTACCACGTATCCTGAGACAGTTAGCTTTTTCTCTGGACCTTCACCCCTACATCTACTTGCCGATCCAAATGTACAACTTCATGCTCATCCACGTTATACTGCATCTACCATACATTCGTCCACTCACCAAACTTGTCTGAATTGTCTTGAAGTCTCTCTATATCTTCCTCGCAACTCATCATCTAGAACAGCAGCAAACTTGGAACGGAGTGTAATATTTCAATCAAAATCATTGCTATATATTTAAAATAGCTGGGCACGAAGCACTGATCCCTGCAGAACCTTCCACTCCAAAAATGACCGATTTATTCTGGCTGTATTTCTTGGCTGCTAACGAAATTACAATCCATACCAATATTTTACCACCATCCTCATGTAGTATCAGCTTTCAGTTCCACTAATTTCTCTGGCACTTTTTTTTAAAACTAATGCTAATCTCCTTTGATTCCTACTTCTAATAGATCTTTGCTTCCCTAGCACTTCGAACAAGTTATTTGTACCTTCTTCTGCAAAGACAGAACTAAATTAGTCGTTTTCTGATTTCTGATGAAGGGTCTAGGCCCGAAACATCAAGCTTCCCTGCTCCTAAGATGCTGCTTGGCCTGCTGTGTTCATCCAGCCCCACACCTTGTTATCTCGGATTCTCCAGCATCTGCAGTACCTATTATCTCTAAATTAGTTGTTTAATTGCTCTGGAATTTCTTTCTTTGATCCCATTACTATGACTGAATCCCCCACTATCAATATCCTGGGGAGTTATCATTGATCAGAAATGGAACTGAATCAACTATATGAATACTGTAGCTACAAGGGCCAGTCACGGACTGGGAATCCTAAGGAGATGGTGGAGTAATGGTATTATCGCTGGACTAATAATCCAGCAGGTCACACTATTGCTGTGGGGACATGGGTTTAGATCCTATTTGCGACAGCTAATGGAATTGAAGTAACAAATCTGGAAATTCTCCAGTGATGGAATTATCAATTGTCATAAAACCCATCAAGTTCACTAAGCATCCTTCAGGGAAGGAAATCCACTATCATTACCTGGTCTGGCCTACATGTGACCCCAGACCCACAGCAATGTGGTAAACTACCCTCCAAAATGCTCTATTCAGTCACACAAAATTAGGGCAATTAAAAATGGAGAACAAACGATTGCCTTACTGGTGATCGCATCCCATGAAAGAATAAACATTTTTCAAGGAATATTCTGGGGTTCAAATCGCTTAACCTCTCTAAGCCAGTCTACCATCTGCAAGGCACAAGTCAAAAGTGTGATGGAATATTCTTCACTAGCCCGGGTGATGCAGTTCCAATATCCAGGTCAAGGCAGTCCGCTTGATCAGCCACTGCATCCACCAACTAAAACATTCACACATGCCACGCACTTTCTTAACTTGAGTCTATACTTTAGCCTTCCATCAGTGTCTTTGGATCAAAATATTGGAAACTTCATCGAATAGGATGAAAGAATCCCTACAGTGTGGAAGCAATCCATTTGGCCTATCAAGTCAACATCAACCCTCAGGGCATCTTACCCAGACCCACCCCCGCTACCCTATCCCTGTAACCCTGCATTTCCCATGGCTAATCCAGCTAGCCTGCACATCCGTGGAGACTATGAGCAATTTAGCACGGCCAATTCACCTAACCTGCACAACTTTTGGACTGTGGGAGGAAACTGGAGCAGCCGGACGAAGCAGACACGGGGAGAATGTGCAAACTCCACACAGTCGCCCGAGGGTGGAACTGAACCAGAGTCACTTGTGCTGTGAGGTAACAGTGCTAACCATTGAGCCACCATGCTGCCCCAGTGTACATGAACTGCAGAGGTTCAATGCAGCAGCTCAACATCTTCTCAAAGGTATTTAGGGATAGGTAACAAGTTTGCCAGTGACACCCACACCCCGTGGAATATTTCTAAAAAGCAATTTTTTTAATAACTTATCCAACACTCTATTTGTCATTCCATTTGACCTTTTGTGTTCCAGCGAAGTCTCATCCGTCCCTTGTATATTACAGGCTTGTGTTATGAAACAGAGATGATTGTTCTAGTCATTGAGTAGAAAAAGTACAGTGGAATCAAGACAAATGTGTGGGCACATGGGACTTTGCCAGCAGCACAGAGGACAAGACAAGGTTCCTGCTGACAAAATGAACCAGTGAGCACACCAGACTATCCAGTATCACCTTTAAAATTGAAATATTTATTCCATGAAATGAAAAGTGGGAGATATAACTCCAATAGGCACAAATAAGTTCATAGGACAATTAGTTCTTGAAAGTACTAATTCAACTTTTATGGAAAAAAATGAACTATGCATGAATAGGTCTGAATTTTTTTTAAATACAAAATCAGATCATATCTTTGCACGTTTGAATTGGAAAACAAAAAAAATCCCATATAGAACCTGGTAAAGTAATAAAAACATGCCCAAACCCCATGCTTTGATTACAGTTCTGGCAGGTGGGTTGCTTGTCTCAGATACATTAATTCTAACTGGTGAAGATACAGAATGCTTTATGCGAGAATAAATTTGAGTGGTTTCAGGTTAATGTGGTAAGAATATTGCCACAACGCGTTGTAGAGAACAGGTTCCTCTCGACGCTCGCCCCCCAACCGTCTGTACAGACTTTTTTTTGGCAACAAACGTGCAAGCTCAGCCACTATTTCACTTCTGATTTTCCACACTCTGGCATGGAGAAATGTATTTGAGGGTTTTCTGCAATACATGTGCATCAGCTGGTTCTATCCTCTTGTAGTAGTTCTTTTTAGTTTCTATTATTCCAAAGCCAAATTTTCTGTAGAATTCGATAGCTGATTCATTGCTGATTTGAACGTGCCTGAAAAGGTAAACATATAGTGTTAATGTACACAACAGTATTAGAAATTCAGCATCACATCAAATCGCATTTACAGTACAGCTGCAGCAATGGCTGTTTTTACATTTGTAAATGTAGTTCAAATCTGGAGCCAGGGCTTAACCATATCCCGAAGGAAAATGAAGGAAGGACACCTCAGGGAAGGGAATCACATGCTTTGGATTCAATTTGCACACTGAGTTGGGGGTTTGCACTTAGATATTTTGTTTTTTTTTAAACCTATGTTATACTCATGAAGTGTGAACACACTGCGATTCCAGCACACAGTGGATGGACACCCCTTAATCTCGAATTCGGGCTGGGAGATAAAATAACGAACATCAATGCAAGTTCACTCTGAGAAGGCTAAAGCCAGGACCGTTCATATCCTCACTAATCAATAGCAAAATCACATGACAGTTGCTGGCTGTAGTATCAATGGAAGTTTAAAAGGAGCAAATTTACAGCAAGAACAGTCTGTGACCATATGCCACCAGTAGTTCCAATAGCTGTTCAGAATACATCTAGCACTTCCTGACCAGTAGTCAATTTGCAGCTACTTAGACAATTTTCTATTATGTTGTTTGTAAAATTATGCATGTTGCACACTTAAGACAGTTTAAAAGGAATAAGGGGCACTTCAGTCAGACCTCAAAAGAATAACAAAGACAAAGTTGCTGGAAAAGCTCAGCAGGTCTGGCAGCATCGGTGAAGGAGAAAACAGAGTTAACGTTTCGGGTCCGGTGAGCCTTCCTCAGAACCGG
>JAHRHZ010000009.1:14390878-14408832 GCA_024137785.1 Ginglymostoma cirratum | reverse complement strand
CCGGTTCTGAGGAAGGCTCACCGGACCCGAAACGTTAACTCTGTTTTCTCCTTCACCGATGCTGCCAGACCTGCTGAGCTTTTCCAGCAACTTTGTCTTTGTTATTGATTTACAGCATCTGCAGTCCTTTTGGTTCTCAAAATAACAACGATAATTCATCAACTGTCTGCCCCACAAGCAATGTCTTCACAAGAACATCTTCCTAAAGCCAAAACATTGTAATACTAAATTCTACATTTTAAATGCAGGTCAGTGCATAAAACTCACTCTGAACTTCTTACCTTCAAGGCAGACACACTTATGCGTCAGAGCACCTTCACTCAAGTCCCAGAAGGAAACAGAATGAATGAATAATTATTTTGATTTCTACTCTAAGGAACTTGACCATAATGAAGGAACGATGATTGATGCCCCTATTGAGTTGCATTTCTATGATCCCAAAGACAAGACGTGTCCAAGATTTCTAGGTAGATTGGGAGTTGCAGTGGGTGGTCAGTACAAAGTGTTTAGTTGTTTTCACACTTTTTCCATAGTCCACACTACTTCATAGTAGTGCCATATCCACAGAAATTACAAAATACTTTACCTGTTGCCTTCACCCTTCCAATATCTCTGCCTCCACTGTAGGGTAGAGGTTCAGAGGATTCACCACGAGGAAACGTGGATACAACCTGAAGTCTGGAGATCTAAAAGGATTTCCAACTAGTGATTAGCTTTTTAGCTAATAAGGAATTAGCTAGCTCCCACTGATAAATAGCCATTGAGATACTCCTTGTATCCATCAATGTTCATTTCCATTATTAAGCAGACTGCGCTGTTGAACAATACAAATATGTTTGAGTGTACAGAAATGCATTTGCTAAACAAGCAACATCCCCGTACAAACTAATGCAACAGCCATCTCTCAACCCAACTATCTGCTGGAAAGGAACTGGTTTGATAAAAATAGTGCATACTCACAGATAAATATTGTCAAAAGTCCCATCCTTTTCACAGATATTTAACACATGATTCAGCATTTTAGTTCCTATACAAACAAAAAGAATAAATCTTTCAATGCTGGGAGTCAGAGCACATTATGTTCCCTGAACAAAGCTTCTACGCATCACAAATAGGCTATAACCCCATCGTAACCCAACATGTCACATGTAATTCCTAGAGTGCACCTTGACCGAAAGTTTCCATATTAAGATGCAATCCTAGAAAAGCTCTTTCATTTTCCGCAGTTTGTGTGTCATTGGAATACTTTTCATGTTAGGTTCCAGTTCCCTGAACATGGTGCTGATCGCCATAGCCCATTATATTTTGCAACAAAACAGCATTGTTGGTATTTTATGCTATGACAGCGTCACATTCTAAACTGGACACCCATCGGAACAAAAGACTCCTGCTGTTAACCTATAACTCGCAGCCATTTGTGTGTGTCAGAATCTGATAACAGAACTGGCTTTAAACGTTCTGGCTTCTATACATCTGTAACAGGTTAACTCTGGACTCCGGAACAGTGGGTTCCAGCATATTCTGGAATTGCTACAATGTCACACATTTAATAGGCATCATTGTTTAAGACTGTATATCTGAATGATGTGAAATGATCAGCACTTTGAACAGACAGTTCCCAAATTCAAAACAGAAAGAAGTCAAAATGCAGTTAAGTATGAGAACCTGATGAATTAATCAGCTGGTGTTGCAGTCCATTCAACTGGCTCCACTGCCAATTATCAGACAAGACTGAACAAAGATAACAAAGCTGGACATGTAGTTGAAGTATCAGTGGGAGAGCACTTTGCATTCAGCGACCTTAACTCCTTTAAATTCAAGACTGTTATGGAAAAAGACAAGGATGGGCCTGAAATCAAAGTTGTCACTGGGGAAAAAGATGATTTTAAGGTCAGATGATTAGGCCAGAGCGGATTGGGTTGGGTGGATCTGTTACTTTCAGATAAATCTGTCACAGAACAGTGCGATGCATTGAAGGAGGAAATATGTAGAGAACAGGACCAGCATGTTCCAATAAAAAGGGTCGGACCACCACATCCTACAAACCCTAGACATCAAGGGATTTAGAGCAGTACATTAAGAGAACAAAAAAAAAAGAGAGACTTATGGCAGATACCCAGGGCTCAAAACCTTACAGAAGTTCAGACTGAGCAAACCCATAATTACTTCCATCTAGGAGGACAAGGGCAGCAGATACATGGGAACACCACCACCTTCAAGTTCCACTCCAAGCCACTCACCATCCTGACTTGGAAATATATCACAGTTCCTTCAGTGGCACCGCGTCAAAATCCTGAAATTCCCTCCCCAATAGCATTGTGGGTCAAACCACAGCAGGTAGACTACAGCAGTTCAAGAAGGTAGCTCACCACCACCTTCTCAAGGGCAACTAGGGACAGGCAATAAATGCTGGCCAGCCAGCGATACTCACATCCCACAAATGAATAAATTAAAAAAAAGAGAAGGAAGTTGAAGGGGAGATTAGGACAGCTAAAGGGGAAAATGAAAGAATACTGGCAAATGAAATAAAGGAAAATTCTAAATTGTTTTGTAGATACATTACGCATAAAAGCGTAATGAAGGAAAGAATACAGCCCATTAGGGACGAGTGATAATTTGTGCTTGGAACCAGGGAATGTAGAAATACTTTGGGTCAGGGTTCACTAGTGAGGGGGACAAAATGGGTATAGAAATCAGGGAGAAGGTCTGTGATACAATCATTTAGCCTAAACAGAGAGAAGGTTGAGTGGTTTGGCAGGCTGGAAATCTGTGTCCAGTGGGGGCCAAACAGGGGTCAGAGTTGGGACCCTTGCTGTTTGCCATTTATATAAATAATTTAGTTTTGAATGTAGGAGGTTTGATCACTAAGTTTGCAGTCAATACAAAAATTGGTGGGGTGGTAAATAGTGAGGATAGCTTTAGACTACAAGAGGTGAGAGATGGGTTGGTCAGTGGCAAATGGAATTTAATCTGGATAAATGTGAGGTGATGTACTTGGGCAGGCCAAACAAGGCAAACATAATAAATGACAAGACCCTGGCAAGCACCAACGATCAGATAGACTTGTTATGTGCATACACTAGATAGATAAAGTAGTTAAGATGACACATGATATACCTGCCTTTATTAGGCATAGAGTTGAAGAGCAGGGAGGTTATGCTGAAACAATACAAAATATGGATTAGGTCACAGCTAGAGTATTATGTGCAGTTCTGGCATCCACAGCATCGGAGGGATGTGACAGTACTGGAGAGGGAAGAGGGGAGACTTACCAAGATGTTACCGGGGCTGGAGAATTTCATTTATGAAGAAAACTGGACATAGACCGAGGTTCTTTTCATTGGAGCAGAGGAGATTGAAAGGGTATATGATTGACATGTATAAAATTATGAGGGGCATAGATAGGGAAGACAGGAAGAAACTTTCCCCTTAGTGAAGGGATCAATAGACATAGATTTAAGGTAATGGCAGGTGGCTTAGCGGAGATGTGAAGACAAACTTTGTTACCCAGAGGGTGGAGAGAATGTGGAACTCATTCACTGTATGGGTAATTGGCACAGAAACCCTCAAAACATTTAAGAAATATTTAGATGTGTACTCGTGATGCCAAAGCATACAAGACTGTAAGGCCAAGTGCTGGAAAACTGGATTAGAATAGTCAGGTTGTTGTCTTGAACAAGCACAGACGTGATGGGGCAAAGGGCATTTTTCTATGGTGTAGATCTTCATGACTCCTACAATTTAGGAGCCTTTAAGCAGAATATCAAACTGTTCCAAAAGATCATCACCCTGGCATGTTAACTCTTTCACAGCATTTGACTTGGATACTGCAAAGTCTGTTCAAACATGGTATTATTCAAACAACTCAAACTCGGTTCAGCGTGCTACAGAACATAAAAGACTCAGCAAAATATTGTTTGAATGATTATTTACGAGGTGGAATCCAGATGTCGAGAATAATAATCTATACAAACTGTGCATCTACTCTACCTGTAGCACCATGCAGAAACTTTCTGATATGTTTTGTGTCCAATTCCAAATGTCTCAATCATAGTTCAATTCAAGCAAAGAATATTTGGCACTTTACCTGCAATCCGCTGATAACAGATTTAACTGTGGGGTAGATTTCTCGCCCATTAAGCATGAATGAATACTAATTGCAAACTGTTATGCTTGTACTTTATTCCTAAGGTGAACACCGGAATGGATCACCTTCAGATTTCAGTTTCAAATATACAATACCAAGCATATGGAAATCTCCACCACGGGGAGTACTTGATGTGAATAGCATTGATCGACTTAAAAGGGAAGCAAGACAACACGAGGGAGAAAGCATTAGAAGGCTATGTTGATAGGGTGATAAGGGGAAAAAGGGAAGGAAGATCACAAAGTAGAAACACAGATACTGAGTTGTTGAGCCAAATGTTTGTGTATTTAAGCCTCAGAATGTATTTAAGTCCAGTTGCCACTCTTAGATTTCTGAACGTTCGCTGTATCATGGTCTAACTTTCTCATCTGCCCATCTCCTTTCCAACCACAATGAAATTGTTCTTCATCTCATACATTTTAGCTTTTCTTTTCCTAAAATTTATTGCATCATGCTTTTTAAAGGTGATCATGGATCTGCTACATTACAATTTCTGTCAGGGTAAAACTTGAAATTTCATCTCAACACCGCCTTCCTTCAACAGATATTCTCTACTCACCAACCAGTGCAAATAGATTTTCTGAATTTGTGTCATGAAAATCTCAAATTCTCAACACATTGTTGCAACAATCAAATTTAAATTAGATATCATCATTCTTCAAAAGAGAGAGCCAGCCATGGATGTCTAAGGAAATAAAGGAAAGTATCACAGAATATAACAGCGCAGTACAGGCCCTTCGGCCTTCAATGTTGCGCCGACCTGTGAAACTAATCTGAAGCCCATCTAACCTACACTATTCCCCCAGATTGAAAAAAAAACACATACAAAAAAAGCAAGAAGAGTAGTGGGAAACTAGGAGACTGGGAAATCTTTAAAGGCCAACATAAAGCCACAAAAAAAAGTTATAAAGAAATGTAAGATAGATTATGAGAGTAAACTAGCTCAGAATATAAAAACGGGCAGCAAAAGTTTCTATAAATATGTAAATTGTAAAAGAGTGGCAAAAGTAAACATTGGTCCTTTAGAGGATGATTGGCCAATTTAATAACTGGGAATGAGGAAATAGCCAAGACATTAAACAGTTATTTCGTGTCAGTCTTCACAGTGGAGGACAAATAACATGCCGAAAACTAATGGCAAAAAGGTCATAGCAGGTGAGGACCTGGAAACTATCATTATCACTAAGGAGGCAGTGCTGGGCAAGCTAATGGGGCTAAAGGTAGACAAGTCTCCTGGCCCTGATGAAATGCACCCCAGGGTACTAAAAGAGGTGATGGGGGAAAATAGCAAATGCACTAGTAATTATTTACCAAAATTCACTGGACTCTGGGGCGGTTCCCGCAGATTGGAAAACAGCCAATGTGACGCCACTGTTTAAAAAAGGAAGTAGACAAAAAACAGGTAACTATAGGCCAGTTAACTTAACTTCGGTAGTGGGGAAAAATGCTTGAATCTATCATTAAGGAAGAAATAGCAAGACATCTGGATATAAATTGTCCCATTGGAAACACCCATTGGGTTCATGAAGGGTAGGTAATGTTTAACTAGCTTGGCGGAATTCTTTGAGGACATTACTTGCATGGTGGACAATGGGGAACCTGTGGATGTGGCGTATCTGGATTTCCAGAAGGCATTTGACAAGGTGCCACACCAAAGGCTGCTACGTAAGATAAAGTTGCACGGTATTACAGGTAATGTATTGGCATGGATAGAGGATTGGTTGACCAGTAGAAAGCAAAGAGTGGGGTAAGTGGGTGTTTTTCTGGTTGGCTGTCAGTGGCTAGTGGTGTGCCTCAGGGATCAGTGTTGGGACTGCAATTGTTTACAATTTACATAGATGATTTGGAGTTGGGGACTAAGTGTGGTGTGTCAAATTTGCAGATGACACTAAGGTGAGTGGTAGAGCAAAGTGTGCAGAAGACACAAAGTCTGAAGAGGGATATAGATAGTCTAAGTGAGTGGGCAAAGGTCTGGTAGATGGAGTACAATGTTGATAATTGTGAGGTCATCCATTTTGGTAGGAATAACAGCAAAATGGACTATGTTTTAAATGGTAAAAAACTGCAGCACGCTGCTGTGCAGAGGGACTTGGGCGTCCTTGTGCATGAATCGCCAGAAGTAAGATTGCAGGTGCAGCAGGTAATTAAAAAGGCAAATGGAATTTTGTCTGCCATTGCTCAAGGGATGGAGTTTAAAAACAGGGAGGCTATGCTGCAGCTGTATAGGGTCCTGGTGAGGCCATACCTGGAGCACTGTGTGCAGTTTTGGTCTCCTTACTTGAGAACAGATATACTAACACTGGAGGGGGGGGTGCAGAGGAGATTCACTCAGTTGATTCCAGAGTTGAGAGGGTTGGATGATGAGAAGAGACTGAGGAGACTGGGATTATACTCATTGGAATTCAGAAGAATGAGGGGAGATCTTATAGAAACACGCAAGGTTATGAAGGGAATAGATAAGGTGGAGTCAGGGAGGTTGTTTCCACTAGCAGGTGAAACTAGGACTAGAGGGCATCGCCTCAAAATAAAGGGAAGCAGATGTAGGACTGCGGTCAGGAGGAACTTTTTCACCCAAAGGGTTGTGAATCTGTGGAATTCCCTGCCCAGTGAAGCGGTTGAAGCTACCTCGCTGAATGTTTTTAAGGCAAGGATAGATAATTTTTTGAACAGTAAAGGAATTAAGGATTATGGTGAGTGGGCGGGTAAGTGGAGCTGAGTCTCAAAAAAAAAATCAGCCATGATCTTATTAAATGGCAGGGCAGGCTCGAGGGGCCAGATTGCCTACTCCTGCTCCTAGTTCTCAAGTTCTTATTCTCACCTTTGGGTCAGAAGGTTGAGGGTTGATAAATTGAAATCCTTCAACGTGTCAGAAGAGGTTAAAACAAAGTTGTTAAAGGATATGGGATTTGTGGCTTTATAAGTAAGGCAGAGAGTAACAAAGCAGGAAGTTGCATTAAGCAACACTGGACTATTACATCCAATTTTGTACACTACACATCAGGAAAAATGTAAAAAATTTACTAGATTGGTTCCAGCAACGAGGGATTACCAGCCTGTGAGAAGCTTGGATTGCTTTCTTTAGATCAGAGAAGGTCAAGAGAAGATTTGATAGCAATGTTTTAAAAAAGCGAAAGGTTGTCAGAGGTGGCCAATAAAGGGAACCTGTCTGCAAATGGCTGAAGAATCAGGGCATGGGTTCAGAATAAATGGCAAAACAGAGGTAACACAAAGAATAGCTGAAAAACCAAAGCATTGTGGATACTGGAAATCAGAAGGCATAACAAATTGCTGGAAACACTGCCAGTATCTATTTGCAAGACCTGCTAAGTTTTTCCAGCATTTTCTGTTTTTTGTTTCTGATTTCCAGCATCTTTCAGTTTTTATTAAGTTACGACGTTGAAATGTACTAGCTGACAGGTTGATACAAACAGATTCAAAAGTAATTTTCAGAAAGGATTGGATAAATACATTAAAGTCAAGAAACACTACTGAAGTATGGGTAAGGAATCAGGGAGTGTGTATTTTTAGAACGCTCTTCAAAAAGACTGCCAAAGACTGAATGGGCCAAATGGCCTCCTGACAATATTCTACGAATTCATAAACTTGTGCACAAAATTCAGGCAGTCACTCTGCTATAGTACTGCAGGAATACTGCATTGTTAAAGGGCGTCATCTTTTAGATGCAAAACTAAACACTCCCATCTGTCTCCTCAAATGAGCATAAAAGACTTCATGGCACTGAAGCAGCACAGGGGTTATCCTAGATATCATGGCATTGAGGTAATTTATCCTGCAATGACTATCACTGTAACACATTCTGGCTGTTGTTGCCATGCTGCTTGTGAGATTTTACTGTTTATAGATTGGCTGCTACAATTCCTATAGCAGACAGCAATTACTCTTCAAAAGTACTTCCCTGTCCGTGAAGGACTTTGGAACATACCAAGATTGATAAATTCAAGTCTTGTTTGTCATTAGTTTCCCCTGTCTGAAATCAAATCCTGGCTTCCCCAAGAAGTCATGCAGAGATCCCAAGTAAACCCAAGAGTAGAGATGCAGCCCTCTAGACTTAGAAGAAACAAACATAATAATGATCACCAGAGAAAAACTACTACGGAAACTAATGGGGCTAAAAGCTGATAAGTTCTTGGATCTAATGGGTTTCAATGTAGGATTTTAAAGTAGCTACAGTAGTAGTGGATGTATTGATAGCAATCTTCCAACAATCCTTCAATTTTGGACAAGTCCCAGAGGATTGGAAAACTGCCAATGTAACACACAGAGACTAAAAGGTAATTTAGCCTGTCATTGGGAAATTATTAAGTCTACGTTGGGCTTGTATTCGTTGGAGCTTAGGAGGTTAGAGGAAATCTTTTCGCAACATAAGATTGTTCAGAGGTTTGCATGACATATGTGAAGATGTTGTTTCCCCATGTGGAAAAAGTTTAGGAAGTGAGGACATAATCCCAGAATACGGAGTCACCCAATTAAGACAGGGATGAGGGGAAATTCTATCCCTCAGAAGGAATTCTACAGGATCCTTTACTGAAGAGGGCTGTCAAGTCTGGGTCGTTAGTATATTCAAAGCTGAGATAAACAGATTTCTAATCAGTAAAGGAATCAAGGGTTATGGGGATCAGGCTGGTAAATGGAGTTGATGATTATCCGATTAGCCATGAATTCTCATTGAACGAGACAGTGGACTAATGGGCCAAATAGCCTACTTCTGTTCCCACATCTTATGATCCACTGTAGTTTTTTTTCCAAAGACAATACTCCCTCCTGGCACACATTTCTGCAGTTCTTTGATAAAAGCAATTTGCTTGTAAATAAAGTTTATTTACTACATTTGGCTTGTAGCCATCCTCATCCAGACTGACCCCAAAAAAAGTACAGCTTTGCATTCTGGGGTTCCAGTAGGGACAGCAGTCAGCAAGGGCAGTCAACTCAACACCAACATCTGATGTACAGTATGTACAGTATAAGTTTTTCAGAGGAAATTCACGAAACACAGACAGTTCATATCATTTCACATAGGATAGAAAAAATGAGACTCATTGGAGTTCCAAATAAACTTCTACACTACACTAACAGTGTCAATTCAACTTCCACAGGAGTGAAGACATCACTTACAACTTGTACAGTGCTTCTGACTCATTCATTCGCACAAGTCTTGAGCTGACAAACGAAACTAACCAGTGAAGCTAACCAGCAATTGTGAAGTTTAATGGTCAGAACAAACATTTGATGTTGCATTGCTTGTAATAATGTTCTAGAAATGCACTGGATAAACAAAATCACATCAAGAAAAAAGCCAACCTTGAGAAGAAGCTGTTTCTTCCATTGCAGTTCATCACTACCATTCAACATAGTACCGAATGGAATGTGAGTACTCCCTATCTAATGTCTCTATTTAATCGATCAACTTTCTATCCAGCCTATAAACGATTCATTTTAAACCCTGTAATTAGACGAGCTCTTAAGTTTCAATGATCCAAGGAATACAAGTATAGTCAATCTAATAGCCTTATTAGATAAGAAATTTCAGGAGTCAGAGGCACCAGAAGAATCATGATTTTGTGATCTTGTTCAGCTTACCTATTCCTAGCCTGCGGTACGGTGCCAGGCATCCCAGGGTCATGATGTACAATCGCTTCTGATTTTGTGAATGATCCACTCTACAGCACACTGCACCCACTGCAATGTCGTTGAAATATGCTGACCGGAAAGAAGGTGAAACAATTCTTAAACATTGTCTTTCAGCAATAAAGCTGTAACGTTTCAGCTAAAGCAGAAGCAATATCAAAACAAATTAATAAAAAGTAAACCACATTATTCTTCAGTACTTCATAACTTTCTGAATATCCGTTTATTGTCACAGAGGAGATTAGATTTTGAAGTATTAATCATTTATTTTATAATTGATCACTCTTTTGAAAAGTTACACATTTTAGTTCAAACCTAGGAACCATTATTGCTGGCTCTAAGTCTTAACTACTCTGAGATACTAGGGGAGGTGATGGCCTAATGGTATTATCGCTGAACTGTTAATCCAAAGACACAATGTTCTGGGGACCCGGGTTCGAATCCCGCCATGACAGATGGAGCCAGGAGAAGGGTCCAGACCTGAAACGTCAGCTTTCCTGCTCCTCTGATGCTGTTTGGCCAGCTGTGTTCATCCAGCTCTACACCTTGTTATCCCAGATTCTCCAGCATCTGCAGTTCCTACTATCTCATGACAGATGATGGAACTTGAATTCAATAAATATCTGGAATTAAGAGTCTAATGATGACTGTGAATCCATTTTCGATTGTCAGGAAAAACTCATCTGGTTCACTAATGTCCTCTAGGGAAGGAAAGTGCCATCCTTGCCTGGTCTGGCCTACACATGACTCCAGACCCACAGCAATGTGGTTGACTCTTAACAATTAGGAATGGGCAATAAATGCTGCCTAGCCAGCGATGCCCTCATCCTGTGAATGTATAAAGAGAAAAAAAAACAGTGCAAGTAATGGTGATTCCCATTGGAAATCCCACCAATACTGAATATGACTACTGCAAAACCTCCTCCCAGGCACTGTTGCATACTTGATCTTGTAGGACGAAGTCAGCTTTAAGCTAACTCCAAGGCTGGCCCAAAATCCATAGCTCCTGTAAGATAGGCAAATGCCCATGAGCCACTGAAGGTGATAATCGAGGAGGTACATAAATATTTTCATGAGAAGCTTTTGATTGGGTAGCTACAGAGAATCTGACTCCACCGGCAATAGATGGGGAAACCAGAGGATGCAAATTTCAGATGATTGGTAAAAGCAGCAGAGGGTAGGCAAGAAGATTGTTTTTTTTTTAGAAAAAGGCCATCTGGAATGTCCTTTCTACAAGGATGGTGGAAGCAGATTCAAGACTAACTTTCTGGAAGGAATCAGAAAATCTTAATCTTACTATGGAGCAGGAATAGGGAAGGGGAGGGTGCTAACTGGGCAGTTCTTAGAAGATTTAGCACAGGCACAACGGACCAAATGGTCTCCTGCTGTTCTGTATGACTCTAAGTTAGAAGACTGAGGTAACGCAGATACAAGAACATTTTTTACCAAACATAATGCCAATATAAATCTTCACTTATATATAAGAACCATAGCACAGCACATAAAATGCTCTTTCAGCCCATCAAGTCTGCGCTGGCCAAAAACAACCCAACTCTCTTAGCCCATTGTCACTTGGCCCATAGCATGTACACCAAGGCATTGCGTGTGTCTATATAAAGACTTAAACGTTATGAGGGTTTCAGCCTTTACCACCCTCACAGCCAGCGTGATTCCCACCAACCTCAGTGAAAAAAAACTTCGTCTCCTCTAAACCCCCTGCTTCTTGCCTTAAATTCCTGCCCCCTCAATGATCCCTTCTTCAAGGGGAAAGATTTTTTTTCCCCCCCATCTATCCTTTCTACGTCCCATGTGTCAAATCCATTTCTTCAAGTAGACGTTAGTGGATTGGCAACCAAATTCAAAGGCATTTGATTTAGATAGCAGGGGCATCTGTCTGGACATAATCACCATAGTCAAATGATATTCAGCTGAAAGTCAGATCAAGGGACAGCAATTTTTAGGGATCCTAAAAACTGAGAAAAAATACCTCCTTCTATCATCTGTGCTTTTAAAATGAAAGCATGCCTCTGTGAAACAGCATTTTCCCAAATCAAGATAATCAAATTCAAGTATTGCATCCACATGACAGATACATATTAAATAGACTATGTACAACTAGCAATCTGGACTACAACCCAGACTTCAAGGAACTGGCAGATAATGTGCAGTCATAGACGTCACACAGACTTTTATTTGTGAATCAAACAAAATTGATCGAATCTCATACCAACCCCGGCATTGTTAAATGCCAAGAGAAGCTGCTGCATCCCAGATGGTCTACAATGCATGTGTGCTACAGGTTTGGTTGCCCCTTCTGTTAATGCAATGAAGGTAGGATTGCCTTTAGAGTTGGTCAGTAAAAGCTGCCCTTTTCAGACTCCAATAAAAATTTCTGCTGTGCAGTCATGGGACTCAACCTTGCGTAAATTTTCTATACAAATTATGCAAATTCCTGCTGAAATAATAGCAGAGGAACAGTGATATTTTGTAACCATGCTTGCATGTAGGACACACTGTTTACATTCACAGACATCAACAATAATTTCGTTATTGGATCTGGGTAGCTAGACTTAAAAAACATCCACATTACCTGCCTGGGATTCTCTCCCTTTAGACTATAGTAAACAATCATGAGTGTGCAGATTAAGAGATGAAAACCATAACCCCATTCCTAAAAAGACTTAGCAAGATTCAAACGGGAAATTAGTGTTGATATCAGGACTCAAGTAGTTAACTAACACCAATAGAAAATGGAGGGAGCAATGTATTCAGAGATAATTTCTTTCAGATAAAGGTTTGAACCCAAATTCCCAGCCACTTGTAGAGGAAATCACATTTTCAAGCACAAAGCAAATAAATTTCACTCCAAAACTCTCACACCTGATCATTATATGCAGTGTAACATACATAGGAATACATCAGTGACTAGATCTGGATACACACACACACACACACACACACACACAAAATTTTTTATCCGGCACGGAAGAACTGATATCCAATAACTTAAAACCTTGACTTTAGGTTCCACAAATGACATGTTGGACATGAACTTCAGGTAGATTACTTTTTTTAAAAATCATTCGTTCATCTACCTTTTGAATAAAAAAAAGTTTGGAATAATTTCCACTTGCCTGGATGAGTGCAGCTCTAACAACACTCAGGAAACCTGACACCATCCAGTACAATGCAGCCTGCTTGATCAACACTCCATCTCACACTTTCAATATTGACCATCGATACACAGTAGTGGATAGCAACTACAAGATGCACTGCAACTACGCACCAAGGTTCCTTCAACAACACCTTCCAAACCCACAAGCCATACTATCGAGAAGGCAAGACAGCACGTTCCTGGAAACACCACCATCTGCAGGTTCCTCTCCAAGTCACACCATCCTGACTGAAAATCTATTACCATTCCTTCACTGTCAACATGTCAAAATCCTGGAATAGTTCCACAAAGGCATTGTGGGCATACCTAGATCACTGCAGTAGTTTAAGAAGGCACATCTTTGCAATGGCAAGTCAGGATAAGCAATGTTGCTGGCCATGATGCCTAAGCGTTTTAAACGAATATAAAACTAGTCTATGATGTTGTTTACGGTCTGTTACACAAGACCTTTTCAAAAAGGTATTATGGGGAGATGATGGCCTAATGGTATTATCACTGACCTGCTAATCCAGAGACCCAGGTAATATGCTGGGGATTTGGGTTTGAATCCTATCACAACGGATGGTGGAATTTGAATTCCTTAGGAGTCTAATGATGACCGTGAATCCATTGTCATTTGTCGGAAAAACCCTTTTCACGTACTAACTTCCTTTAGGGAAGGAAGCAGCCATCTTTACCTGGTCTGGTCCTCACGCGAATCCAGAACCACATCAATGCGGTTGACCCTTAACTGTCCTCTGGTCAGTTAGGTGTGGGCAATAAATGCTGGCCTAGCCAGTGACACCCTCATCCCCTGAATGAATTACAAAAAAAATCCACAAGTAGTTTTGACCTGGAAACCATTGCCTGAAAGATGGTGGAAGCATTTTAAATAGTAACTTTTTACGGGAATTAGATAAATACTCGAAGGGAAAAAAAATCTTGCCCTAAAAATTGGAGAACAGCAACATAGCAGAATCAGACAGCTCTATCGAAGAGCTGGCACACACTGAAGGGACCAAATGGCCTCCTTAAATGCTGTACCACTGATTCTACAAGCTCTCGCCCATATTTTATGTCAAAGGAGAAAGTGTTCCCTTTTTATCTTGCAACTGTGACTACACTCCATAGTTCACACTTGCTATTCTTTGCAACAAACAGTAATTTACGATTGAATACAATTAAAGAACTTGAGTGGTTAAGTTGAGTACTCAGAAGCAGAAAGCCCTGCATTTTGTTATCCGTAATATTATGTGGATTCCATTTCTCTTGTTTACAGGCAATAGAAATTATAGCATTCACAAGGTAAAATTTCAAAATCAGTGTGGGAGAAACTCACATGCAGTTCAAACTGCAGTTCCAACAGATAAGCAGTTAGGTTCCAAAGAAGCACAGAGCACACACCCATCAAAAGTTCGAATGAATGTGCAGTTATTTTTATTATTGAGGTTATAAGAAACAGAAAGATTTAACATAAGTTTATAGAGCTAATCTCAGATCCCAAACCAGAAGGTATATGAAAAGTAAATAATTAGTTAATACAAATGTGGGACCATTACAGGTGGAGACAAGATAATTTATACTGGATGACAGGAAAATGTCAGAGATATAAACAATTACTTTGCATCTGCTTTCATGGAAAGTCTCCCAGAAATAACAGGAGATTCAGTCATGTGAAAATGAGGGATTGAAAGAAATTAGTATTAGCAAGGAGGGAGTACTTGAAAAATTAATTGGATAGAAGGCTGTAATCCCAGAAAATTGAAAGAGTTGGTTGTAGAGGTCGTGAATGCTTTGGGGCTTATCTGTCAAAGCTGTATAGATTCCAGAAAAGTTACTGAAGCTGGAAAGTAGCAAACTTAACCTCACAATTTAAAAATGGAGGGACAAGGAGAATGGAGAACAAAAACCTGTCAGTTTGATGTCAGCCAAGGTAAAATGCTAGAATCCAAAAATGTGACGCCTGGGTATTTAGAAGAGAACTGTAAAATCGGGCAGAATTAACATGGACTTGTGAAAGGGCCATCAAGTACGAGAAAAATTGTTGGGAGTTTCTCGTGTAGCATAGATGAAGAAGAACCAGTGAATATGGTACATCTGAATTCTCAGAAGGCTTTGGTATAGGTCCCACACAATAGGTTTGTAAACAAAATGAGAGTAAATGGAACTGGGGTAATATACTAATATAGATCAAGAATTGGTTAACAGATGGAAAACAGAAGGTAGGGAAGCACAGATCATTCCTCTGGATTTTCTGAACTATTTTAAAGCAGAATGCATGAAAAGGACTTCACATTGTCAGCTTCTGCAAGCAAACAACTCTTTCTGTTCACTGTCACAACACTTTGGAAGATTTTCAATATATTTTGTATAGCCCTTCTGCCGTTCAAAAACATTTTTTAAAGCAAGATCAGCATATTTTCTCTATCCCTGACTGCTCGTGTGAAGTTGATGAACTGGCGTCTTCGACCATTGCAGTCTTGTCTGCATACATCTATTATGTTGTTATAGAACGTTCCAGGATTTTGACCAATGACAACTAAACCTCCTTTCAACAAGAAGAATGAAAATCTGCACGATAAATGGAGATTTGACACCCACAATAATTTAGATAACTATCTGAATACAGTACCTGAACAGTTTTACTCCAGATAAAATATTACCAAGTAAAGCGTCAACGATTTACTCAAAAAAAAAATTAGGAAGACGTGCAAGAGTTCACACAAATTTTACCTAATTTTGCAAGTTCTCCAACCTCCAGTACATCCTTGTAGAATTTGTCGTTGTAACTTACAGGGAAGATGACTTGGTTTAACCGTTTCAGCTGTTTGATGTTGTGCGGGGTAACATCTCCAAGCTCAATCCGGCTACTGGAACAAAGAAAATTATTGAATATAACTGTGTCTTCAGAAATATTACAATTAGAATCATCGAAATTCACAACTTGTGCTGACTCATCTGAGCAGTCTCAATTTTTTTCTATACCGCTGCAAGTTTTTGATTTAATTTCAATTGTCATATGTACTCAAGTACAAAAAGTATAGGATTACACAGAAAAGTGTATAATGTCGCCACACAAGGGACCATCTGAGGTACTTGTATCTAGATGCAGAATCTTCGGATCAAGGCAGAAAGAAAGGACAGTTAAAAGTTAAACTTCCTGAGGTATCTGTACAACTTTCATTTTAACGGAATGAGTTTCATCAATTTGTCAGACAGTGTTCCAAAACTCAGCAACACTAGGTGAAAACATTTTATACCTCACCATGCATCTTTTCCCAGTTGTTTAAGTCTACGACCTTGGTTTACTGACTCACTCTCAAGGAAAATGGTTTTTCCTCCGTGCTTTTATCAAAATCATCTAAAAGTATCTTTTTGACAACCTTTTACCTTCTGTTTCAACCACAACAATTCTATTTTTTTGTCTGATTTCTCCTCTAAACGGAAATATCTCACCCCTGATATGGTGCCCAAAAACATCCACAGCTCTCCAGTTATGGTCTAACCGGTGATTATGAAAACATAATCCAGTACAGGGGTCCCTGATTAACGAACATTCAACAAAAAGATGCTCACACTTACAAATGCAATGCCATATACTGGAGCAATTACAAATATCCAACATGCAGACATTACTTGTACTTATAAACAGCTGCTTCAGATTGCTTTGACACGTGTGCAAATTGACTTGCGACCAGACTCAAACAGAACCCATTTGCAACCCAGGTACTGTCTGTACTAATTTGAATGTAGAAACCATTAATAAACCCAGTGTTAGAATCACCGAGTAGTACATTCATCCCATCAAATCCAGCAACTCACCAGAGGATTCAGAAAATATTTACGAGGATGTTGCCTGAAATAGAGGGTTTGAGTTATAAGGAGAGGCTGGGACTTTATTCATGAACATAGGTGGTTTTGGGGTGATGTTGTAAAGGTTTATAAAATCATGAGGGGTATGGATAAGATGAATGGCAGGTGTCATTTCTCTAGGGTTGGGGGTTTCAAGAGCAGAGGACAGCTTTTTTTAAATATAAAAAGTATAATTAAAAATATATTTTTAAGGTGAGAGAGAAAGATCTAAAAAAGACACAAGAAGCAACTTTTTTCTTTTACACAGAGTAGTTCATATGTGAACAAACTTCCAGAGGAAGTGGTGGTTGCGGGTACAGATCCAAATGTCTTTTAAACATTGTAAAAGTACATGATAAAGAAATGTTTGGAAGGAAGTGGACTAAGAGCAGTTAGGTGGGACTACTTTAGAATTATGGTCGGCATGGACTGGATGGACCAAAGGGTTTGTTTCTCTGCTGTATGACTCGAAACACCCATTTAGTTAGCCCTATTCCCTGTTCTTTCCTGTAGTTTTTCTCCTTCGAGCATTTATCCAATTCCTTTTTCAAGAACACTATTGACTCTGCACCCACCAACCGAGGAGACAGTGCAATCCAAAAACTGAGTAGCCATTGCCTGTATTTCCTCATAATATCTCTGCTGCTTTTGCCAATAATGTTCAAGCTACGTCAACTGACCCATCAGGTTTGGAAGCCTTTTCATTTAATTTATTCTAGCTAATCTCATGATGAGCCTGCTCTGCTTTAAGGAAAACAGATTAGCTACTCCAGCCTGTTCACAGAACTGAAATCCCTGATCATTCTAATCATTAATCTTCCTTTTGCCCTCTCCAAAATCATCAAAAATTGGTGATTCCACACATGTTGGCCCAGGAATTAGCACTGCCTGTACATCAGGAAAATTCCTTGCTCTTCTTTTACTGCATAGCTGTCAGCCTGGATTTTTGCACTGAAGTCTCTGATTCAGACGTGAGCGTGTTAACACACCACCAAGAACTGACATTTCCCCAAAGCACACAGAGTTTCACGGAAAAGATAATGCGGTGTGGAGCTGGAGGAATACAGCAGGCAAGGCAGCATCAGAGAAGCAGGAAAGCTGACGTTTCGGGTCGGGACCCTTCCTCAGAAATCTTCAGAAAGGGTCCCGACCCGA
>JAHRHZ010000009.1:14299147-14390478 GCA_024137785.1 Ginglymostoma cirratum | reverse complement strand
ATTGTTGCTCATAAAAGCAAAAAAAGGTTTAAAGTGATGTAAGGAAATGCTTTTTCACTCGGCCAGTAATTGGGGGATGGAATGCGCTGCCTGGAAACACAGTGGAAGAAGATTCATTTGAGACGTTCAGAAGGGCGTTGGATTTTTTTTTGGATACAAATGGTGAGCAGGGTTATGGGGAAGGAGGAGGAGATTGGCACTAGATAACAGAACCTTCCAGTCACAATGGACAGAAAGGCCTCCTCCTGCACTCTCACTCTCTCAACTCCAACTCTCCTTTTCCCCTTCCCACCACTTTCACTCCTTATTTCCCCCACTTCCCCCTCCTATCTCTTTCCCTCTGATCCACGTGCTTTCTCCGATTCACTCCAACCTCTCTCCCACCACCAGCACACCCTTCTCTCCCGTTCCAGTCAATCTTTTCATCTCCATGCTTCCTCTCCCCTTCCATCCCACCCTTCTCCTCCCTCCCACCCATCTGCTACACTCCCTCCCTTCCTCCAGCCCCACCACTCCCCTCCTTCTAAAGATCCCTGCCCCCTCCAGCTCCTCCCTCACCTTGCCTCCTCCCACCCGACGCACCCTACCTTCCCACACTCCTTGGTCCTTCTTCACTTCATGTCCAACGCCCCTCTCCATTCACCCTCACCTTCTGCCTTCCTCTTCATCCCTCCCTCACCCATTATTTGTTTCTCCCTTTAACACACTGCTACTTGTGCCCTCTCCTCCTACACTTCCCATTCCTATGCTCACACTTGCTTACTTCCCTCTCCTTCCATGCTCCCAATCAGCCCAACTCCAGCTCCTACCTCCCTTCTGCCCTGTGCCCCCTCTCCTTCCTCCCTTCTGCCCTGTGCCCCCTCTCCTTCCTCAACCCCACCCTCCCATACTATTTGCCAGATTTGAATATATTCAATGACACAGCCTCTACTGTTTGCCAGACAAGAACTCCAAAGTCAAATGAAAAAAAATCCTTCATCTTAAAAATGGAGGACCTCTTATTTTAAAACTGTGCCTCCCTAGTTGTAGATTCCCTCACTAGAGGAACCACCCTCTCAGCATCCACCTCAAGTCCACACAGAATTTTCTATATTTTAATATGGTCACCTTTCATTCTTGAAAACTCCTAAGCATAATAAGACCACCCCATTCTAGAAATCAGCCTTGTTTATATCAGTCAACAGTGTTAAAGATTTAGGGATAACAAGGTGTAGAGCTGGATGAACACAGCAGACCAAGCAGCATCAGAGGAGCAGGAGGGCTGACATTTTGGGCCTAGACCCTTCTTCAGAAATGGGGGAGGGGAAGGGGGTTCTGAAATAAATAGGGAGAGACGGATAGAAGATGGATAGAGGAGAAGATAGGTTGAGACGAGACAGGCAGGTCAAAGAGGCGGGGATGGAGCCAGTAAAGGTGAGTGTAGGTGGGGAGGTAGGGAGGAGATAGGTCAGTCCAGGGAGGACGAGAGGTCGCGGGGGCGGGATGAGGTTAGTAGGTAGGAGATGGGGGTGTGGCTTGAGGCGGGAGGGGGGACAGGTTAGGGAAGCGGGGATGAGCTGGGCTGGTTTTGGGATGCGGTAGGGGGAGGGGAGATTTTGAAGCTTGTGAAGTTCCAAAACAGAATCCCCCTCATCCTCGCATACCTACCCACCAACCTCCAGATCCAATGCATCATTCTCCGACACTTCCGCCATCTGCAATCTTACCCCACCAAAGACATTTTTCCCTCCCCACCCTTATCTGCTTTCCAGAGAGAACACTCTCTCTGTGACTCCCTTGTCCGCTCCACACTCCCCTCCAGCCCCACCACACCCGGCACTTTTCCCTGCAACCGCAGGAAGTGCTACACCTGCCCCCACACCTCCCCCCTCACCCCCATCCCAGACCCCAAGAAGACTTTCCACATCAAGCAGATGTTCACCTGCACATCTGCTTATGTGGTATACTGCATCCGCTGTTCCCGTTGTGGCTTCCTCTACAGCGGGGAAACCAAGTGGAGGCGTGGGGACCGCTTTGCAGAATACCTACGTTTGGTTCGCACTGAACAACTGCTCCTCCCAGGCGTGAACCATTTCAACTCCCCCTCCCATTCCTCAGACAACATGTCCATCCTGGGCCTCCTGCAGTGCCACAGCGACGCTACCCGAAGGTTGCAGGAACAGCAACTCATATTCCGCTTGGGAACCCTGCAGCCCAATGATATCAATGTGAACTTCACAAGCTTCAAAATCTCCCCTCCCCCTACCGCATCCCAAAACCAGCCCAGCTTGTCCCCGCCTCCCTCACCTGTCCTTCATCCCACCTATCCCCTCCTCCCACCTCAAGCCCCACCACCCATCTCCTACCTACTAACATCATCCCGCCCCCTTGACCCATCCGTCCTCCCTGGACTGCCCTACCTCCCCACCTACACTCACCTTTACTGGCTCCATCCCCGCCTCTTTGACCTGCCTGTCTCCTCTCCACCTATCTTCTCCTCTGTCCATCTTCTATCCGCCGCCTCCTCTCTCCCTATTTATTTCAGAATCCCCTTCCCCATTTCTGAAGGGTCTAGGCCCGAAATGTCAGCCTTCCTGCTCCTCTGATGCTGTTTGGCCTGCTGTGTTCATCCAGCTCTACACCTTGTTATCTCAGATTCTCCAGCATCTGCAGTTCCTTCTATCTCTGAAACAGTGTTAAAGATTTATTTGGAATGTGAAAAATCTACTTTATATATTTCAATGTAAATTTCCATTTTCTTAAAGTTCTGCATTTGCACTTATGAACATTTCTCATTTTGAGTTTAAAATGGTCAATACCGAACAGAATACACATTTCTAATAGTTTTAAATTTCAGACAGACGAGAATACACAGGCGTTTTGCAAATAAAATTAGCAGTTGTGTTCAAATGATTTGCTACGCTTGCAGTGACAGCTGTTAAAGGACACCATTTAGACTGTCTGAACAGGTGCTAGTGTTAAAATAGAATAATGCTATGGGATTTCAATTTCTTTACTCATTGCTACCAACAGGAATAAGGCTTCTCTTCTATCTGACTGAGCTCAATCTTGAAATAATAGACACCAAACATCTTGAAATCAATTTAATTAAGGACTTCAAATCAATTAGTTCCTGCTTGGTTGTCAATCATTTAACCTCTAAACAATATAATGTAGCATCTAAAGAAGAAATGGTCCATAAAGGAATTGGCACATTGCAGAAGGCATTTCCAACAGGCAATTTTGCCAAACTCGTTGGATCCCTTCTTACAGGGGTGCAGGGAATCACAGACATTCACGTTCACTGTCAACCTCACTCTTATGTTCCCGACTGCTGAGCATGTATAGAACCACAGTGGGGGAGGGAGAGAAGGTGGTGGATGGGGAAGGGACACGCTCATAAGAGTTCTTTAAATTATCACCGAAGTCAATAAAGGTAGATGTAAAGAAAACGTTTCCATTTGTGGGGGAGCCCAGAGAAAAATGCCTTAAACACAAGTTAGATAATCAGTAATAAATTAAATGGGAAGTCACAAGAAACATAGTTCATAAAGTCATTGTGGTCTGCAGCACAGAAAAAAGGTGCTTCAGCCTATGCACCACGCTAAAAAAAAGCAACCATTCTAATTCAATTTTCCAGTACTTGACAGATAGTCTAGTGTGTCCCCGCATTGCAAGTGCACATCTAAATTCTTAGAAGTATGAGGGTTTCTGCCTCTACCACCCTTACAGGCAATTAATCACCAGGTAGTAATAAGAATATGGAACTTTCAAACACATGGAGTGGTTGAGGTGAGCAGTCTAGACACAGAAATACATTACATGGTTGAGGAACAGAACGATCTGCTGGCAAAGGGACAGGTGCTATGCTCATGTGGACAATAAGCAGGGCAGACGACTTCACTTAAATTGTCTTGTTTTCATGCTGAATTTCAGTATGCAATTCTATGCATTATAACAAGATGGAAGCAAAGTTAACGTTATTTACAAGTCAATATGAAGTACTGTCATCAATATACAGCAAATCTCAAAAAATGTAGCAGTCTTCGAAGATTAAGTATTTTCTTTCCCACCCATAAAGATTGGGGCACCAAACCCAAAACACTAACTCTGTTTTTTTATTTCACAGATGCTGCCAGACCTACTAAGCTTTTCCAGCAACTTTTCCTGATTTACAGCATCTGCAGTTCTTTCAGTTATCGTGTAATGAGATCAATCTCTTCTTCATTTGCAAGAAATTAGAGTTTCCTTAAAACACTTCAAAACAAGGTTAGGTGATGTAATAACGATTTACTTCAAAAACAAAATCCTTGGTACCACAGCAATTTGGAACATCCGGAGGATATGAAAAGATTCTGTTCAAGTGACAGCTAATATTCATGGTACACAAGCAATGACAATTTCCAACAAGAGTGAATCTAACCAACCATCTTGCCATGAAGTTCAACTGTATTCCCTTTGGTGAATCCTGAACTATCATTCTGAACTTGACCAGGCATACAAATACCTCCGTTACTTACAAAAGCAGGTCAAAAGTTCAGAATTTTGTGAGAAACAATTTATCTCCTGACTTCCCACTTCTCTCCACCACATACAAGGCATATGTTGAAAGTGTGATGGAGTGCACTCTATTGACCTGGATGAGCAGAGTCAACAACACTCAAACCATCCAACAGAAAGCAGCATACTTGACTGGCATCCCATCCACCACTTTCAACATTCACTTCCCTCACCACTGACTCACAGCATCTACCATCTACAAGATGCACCACAGAAACATACCATGGGTCCTCCAACAGAAGCTTCTAAATGCACAACATCAAGTCTCCAAAGGACAAGGCCAGCTCCACAACCTGCATGTTACCCTCCATGTGATACACCATCCTGATTTGGAACTATATAGCTACTTGTTTACCACTGCTGGATCAAAATCCGAGAACTATCTAACACTGAGTGTCCCTACACTTCAAAGACTGCTGTGGTTCAAGGAGGCATCTCATTATCACCTCCTCCAGGACAATTAGGGATGGAAATTATTTGCTGGTCTACCTGACTTTGCCCACATCCTACAAACAATTTTAAAAAACGCAATTTTCTTCTTTTGATTGTCAGTCGCTCATCAGTGACTTGTAAGGACAGTCAAGGTTAATCAAGCTGTATCCCCATGCAGTTTTGTTTAGAATCTGCAGTGGATAATGCACGAGATATGATGAATGTTCAAAATCTTCCTTCTGCATTGATGTAATTTTAGATAAAAGAGTTTTACAGATTAATGTAGCCACATGAGAAAGCACAAACAAACAAGTAGAAATATCCAAAATATAGAATAAAATAAGGCAACGTTCAGCTAAAGCAATGTTCCACTGCTCTCTAGTACTGATATATAAATATATTTTTGTTCCCAAAGTAAGAGGTGAATTTTTTTTTTAAAAAAACAATCACTTATTGCGGCCAAACAATGCTCGTCAGCTAGAACATTGTGATTATATCAGTAGTGAATGAGAACATTAGAAACAGGAGGCAGCCACTCAGTCCCTCAAGCCCAGTCTGGCCTGCAATTAGATCGTGGTTGACCTATTCCTCACTTATTTACTTCCCTTTGTTCCATTTTCCACAATGCCTTCATCCAACAAAATCTAACTTCCTTAGTTGCAAATGTTTCATTTGACCTCCCTCCACCCAAGTGTTTTTTTTTTGTTTTGTGAATCTTTCTTTGTATGGAAAGATTCTTCATGATATCATGCTGGAACATTTCAGGAATAGAATTAAGAGAACCTCCAATTGAAATATTTACTCGTCACAGTCCACCACTTGGTAACAAGCTTGCCCGAATCAGAAGGTTGAGAGTTCAAGCCCCACTTCATTGCCGTGATCATGAGATCTAAGCTGACCCTCCCATTACACAGCTGAAGGAGTGTGCACTGTTGAAGATGTAAGATAGACTGTTTTGTTTGAATTATAGAAAATGATGCTTTTGACCAAAGGTCTTAGAACTTCTCGCAGGGGAGACAGTGGCACTTGACTAGTAATCCAGAAATGCAGGCGAATGTTCTTGGAACATGGGTTGATATCCCTTCATGGCAGACGGTGAAATCTTAATTCCAGATTCTGGAATAAAGAATGCTAATCTAAGGGGGAAATCATGAAACCATTGTTGAATGTCATAAAAGCCCATCTGGTTCACTAACGTCCTTTAAGGAAAGACATCTGCCATTCTTATCTGGTCTTGCTCATATGGCTCCAGATCCAGAGCAACGTGACCAACTCAATCATCCTCTGGAGAAAAAGGGATGGGCTGTAAATGCTGGCATAGCCAGCGATGTTTGCATCCCAATGATTTTTTTTTTAAAAAATGCCCAGTCATTTTTTTTTTGTTCATACTGGAGCTGGGGTTTCTTTGGCTGTGTCAGTATTTATTGCCCATCCCCAATTGTCCTTGTGGAAGGATTAGAGTTGCCTTATGGACCTGCTGCAGTCAATTTGGTATAAATAAACCCACAATACTGTTAGAGAAAGGTAGTTCCAGGATTCTGACCCAGCAACCACAAACGTACAGCAATGTAGTTCTGAGTCAGGATGACATTTAGCCTGGAGAAAAACTTGCAGGTGATGTTCGTATTGTTGGCCAAAGGCCCTGTTCCTATGCTGCACAGCTCACGCACCTGTTGCCTTTGTCCTTGGTGGTCGAAATTGTGGGTCAGGAAGATACAGACTGAGAAGACATAACTGGTCACTACAGTTTACCTTTTAGATAGTACACTCTGCTGCCACTGCCTGTTTGGCCCAAATACTATTTCCAACAGAAGGTGGAAGCAGTATTTCACTACAGGAACTTCTCCAGACCCTTTGATAAAGGAGAATCTTTTGAGTTTTCCTGTATGAAAATACAGGAAGTCACCTACACAAACAGAAGTTGCTGGAAAAGCTCAGCAGGTCTGGGAGCATCTATGAAGAGAAAATTAGAGTAAACGTTTCAGGTCCGGTGACCCTTCCTCAGGAAGTCACCTCACCATCGCATCTGAGTCAATGAAATATCTCAACAGTTTGAGTGCTTAGTCAACTCAACTGCAAGATTAAAAGGTTGCCCACAAAAATCAAATACTGTTTTCATTACATGTAGAACAAGCAAAAAACCATCCCAGTTACAACTTAAAACCACATCTACATTTTCAACATGTTACGTTACTGGAAAGAGTGCAAACAGGATCAGTAAGCATGACAACATAGCTGAAAATTTTAACAGAAAAGGCTGCACAGGCTGGTGCTCTTCTCTAGTAAAGAGAAGCCTACACGAGGTCATCTAGAGGACTCTAAAATTAGAAAGAGGTTAGACACAGAAAAGATGGACAGCGTCAAACCAGGACAAACCTAGAGTCTTAAGAAATTCAGTCAAGATTCCAGAAGAAATATCTTCACCCAGAATATTGAAAAGGTGGAACTTGTTACCACAGGGAGTGATTGATGCAAATGGCCTGAATGCATTTGAAGGGAATAAAGTAAACATATGTAAGAAATAAACTGAACTAAATGCTTCTTGTGAGATGAATGGGAGTAGGACGAAGCTTATGTGAAGCATTAACACTGGCATGAACTGGATGGCCCAAATACGTGCTGTAAAATCTATGCAACTTTAAATTTAATTTTCAAAATTAGTCACACGCAGAGTAAAAATTCAACATAATTTTTATTCTAAAATTCTCCAATTGCATAACTGATTCCATGATCCAGATATACCTATCTTGGCAGTCAGCTAGATTTTCCTTGTTTGAAAACATACCTATGACAGAACAACATACCATACTGCATCATGATGGCAATATAAGATGCAATTCATTTGAGCAACTTGCATGCAAAATGACAGAAATCCAGTTCTAACAATGGGATGCAGTTAAAATAAGAGAATGCTGGGATCAGAATTGCAGCACAAGGGATTCTTAAACCAAATTAAATGGTACATTAAAACTCAAAGAAGATTGGTTTTTTTTCGCTGAACTGAACTGAATCTTGAACTAAAAAATCTCCGTCATTTCACATTACATGGCGGCAAACATTCAACCTAGTCTCATTCATTTCAGTTGTAAATTAAAAGGACTAAGGTCAGTAAAAGTGATCATAAGTTATAACAGAATTCAACTGGTTTACTAATTAACGTTCAAAGAGGCAAATCCGCTGTCTTTCCTTGGTCTTGGTCTATGTGACTTCAGTCCCATACTGTTATCGATAACTCTTAATTGCTCTCGGAAATGAGTTTGGAATGGAATGTATTGCTTTCAGAGCAATGTAAAATAGACAATAATTACATTACCAGCACTGCTTTCACCCCAAGAACAAAATATTAAAATAAATCCATGTAACTTGTAACATAGAATCCCTACAGTGCAGACAAAGGCCATTCAGCCCATTAAGTCTGTATTTCTGAGGAGCAGCCCACCCAGACCATCCTCATAACCCCACATTTGCCACAGTTGATCCACCAACCTGCACGTGTTAGGACTGTGGGAGGAAACTGGAGCACTGGTGGAAACACACACGAGAAAAACGTGGAAATTCCACACAGACAAACGCCCAAGATATGAATTGAATCCACGTCCTTGCCACTGTAAGCCAACAGTGCTAACTACCTCTGCAACTACAAAAATGGAAACTTCTGAAGTACCTCACATTAAGGTTTGACGCTAAATGGAGTGTAACTCAAATGCATTTTGCCCAATTTCCTGGGTAGTCTTTAAACCTAAGTAGTGGCTGACCCAAGTATTTGAAGCACAGAAGCACTGCTTGGACCACCAGTTTAAATAAATTTTCCAAATAGGATCACAGCTCTCTCTGGCCTGGAATTTTAATTTCCACATTTGAATCAACTTTACAAAAAAGCAAAAACTGAAATTGCTGGAAGTGTTTAACAGGCTAAATATAAGAGAGTCCCATCAATTAAAGGAAGGGTCTTGTTCCTGAAAAGTCAATTAACATGACCTATTTTGCCAATGTTCACGTCTGACTTGCTAACTGCTTCCTGCATATTTACTTAGACTGGACAATTAAGCATTCAGAGCAACTAGTTTAGACCTTGGCGTGCAGGTTCATTGTTCCTTGAAAGTAGAATAGCATGAGACAGGATGATGGAGAAGGCATTTGGTACACTTATCTTTATTGGTCAGTGCACTGAGTACAGGAGTTGGGAAGTCATGTTGCGGCTGTACAGAACATTGGTTAGGCCACTTTTGGAATACTGCATTCATTCTGGTCTCCCTGCTATAAAGAACCAGAAAGGGTTCAGAAAAGATTTACAAGGATGTTGCCAAGGTTGGAGGGTTTGAGCTGTAGGGAGAGGCTGAGTAGGCTGGGGCTATTTTCCCTAGAGTCAGAGGCCAGGGAGTGACCTTTTAGAAGTTTATAAAATCATGACAGGCATAGATAGGGTGAACAGACAAGGTCTTTTCCCCAGGTTTGGGAAGTCTAAAACTAGAGGGCATGGATTTAAGGTGAGAGGGGAAAGATTCAGAAGGGACCTAAGGGGCAACTTTTTCACGCAGAGGGTGATGCGTGCACAGAATGAGTTTCTAGAGGAGGTGGAGGCTGGTACAATTACAACATGTAAAAAGGCAATTGAGGGTACGTGAATAGGAAGGGTTTAGAGGGAAATGGGCCAAATGGGACTGGATTAATTTAGGATATCTGGTCAGCATGGACGAGTTAGACTGCCTCCATGCTGTACAGCTCTATATCCGTCTGATTCTAATACAATAACAGCATATTCCTTTTGTCCTCAAATAAAATCAAAATACTGCAGATGGGCATTTTCTGTGTTGGATTCCAATCTCCCTTGCACTTATCTAGCTTTCCCTTAAATATGTCTCTACTATTCATCTCAACAATTCTATGTTAGAGCTCAATATTCCCAACACTTCCCAGGTTAAAAAAAAACAAATTTCTCCTAAATTCCCAGTGTGAACTGTTATATCATACTTTAGAATTTACTCAGTAACATTTTGGGTCAGTTTATTTACTTTGCCTGGGCTGTTCTTTGTAAGTTCCCATGAACGGTCCCAACAACTTTTTTTAAATGGATGACAAAAGATAAATCTGTTGCAGACAAATTTAAGTAGCTCATGTTCCATACATCTGCAATCTAAATTATACACAAGATTTGATTACATTTGGTGCTGTTTCCTAGGTCAGAGCAATGTGATATGGCCTGACTGTTCCTCTACTTCTACTTCCTGTATAGTGCTTCTGACACATCCAAGAACCATGTTCAGAATGCTAAGTTCTTGTGTTCCTTGGTGACAGAGTCAGGAAGTAACTTTGTGCTTAGGTGATTTGCATGGCGTAGCAAATAGGTTGGTTATACTGGGCCTCTCCTCCTTTTCTTGCTCACACTATTAACCTTATATTTAAAACATTGGATTTTTTCCCTTATATTGACCTTTCAAATGCTCCTGCCTCTTACTCATGAGATATTGTGCCCAATAGCTTCACACTTGCCTCAACTTATGTTTTTCAGGTGTCCTATAACATTATTGCCACTTGCCACACAGTCTCTAGTTTCAGCTTAGTTTCACCAAATGTTTCTGGAGAGTCATCCAGGTAACACAACACTCCCTTTAATGCCTGGCCATCTCCTGAGCATTCCCAATAAGCTGTCTCAATGATAAGAGATAAAAGGTACTGCAGATGCTGGAGAATCCGAGATAACAAAGTGTGGGGCTGGATGAACACAGCAGGCTCCTGCTCCTATGATGCTGCTTGGCCTGCTGTGTTCATCCAGCCCCACACCAAGCTGTCTCAATTGTCAGCGTGTCCTGCCTTTCACTTACCATTTTTCACATGTTCACTTCGGTTTGATTTTGGAAGCAGCAATCAGGGACTTACATACTTAACTGTCTCTCAAGTATTTATTGCGCTTTTTTGCAGTAATTGAACACTGACACTTATACCAAGAATTAAACTGTCATTAACCACAGGGAAGATAGCATCATTAATGTTGGAAAATATTCCAAGGCACATCTCAGGAGAATTTTCAACAAGTCATAAGTAAAAATGTTAGGACATGTGACTAAACATTTATTCAAAAAGCTAAGCTTCAAGAAATATCTTAAAGAAGAAAGAGGTAGTGAGGCAAAGAAGCTGAGGAAGGGATTAGGGCAAAGCCTGATGAAGGTCACCAATGGTAGTGGGAATAAAATCAAGCACGCACAAGAGGCTAAATTAGAAGAACACATAACTCAGAGGATTGAACATTTGAAGGGTGGAGAAATGGACTAATGCCAAGGTCATGATTTTAAACAAGAATGACTATTGCAATAATCACCGTGTATTATAGAGATTTCTCATTTTTAATAACTCATTCACGTTTGTTTGAGAAATACAGTAAAGTCCCATACTTATCATTATTGAGGACAGACACAAACTAATGTGTGCAGGTTACAATTTTCTACACTTCAGTGTTCCCTTGAAAACAATGCTAACAACTGAGTATTTTACAGGTGTTAAGTACACTCTGACTCCTTAACAAATCGCTCTCTCTGTGTGTAACTAAAAATTGCTAAGGTTTCCAACGTAAGGAACACCACAACCTCAATTTCCAGCAGAAATTATCAGATAGTAATCTGGAGGAGGAATCACAGTTGATTTTAACTTCCTTAATCCAGTAATGTTACATCAATGCAGCTCTTCAGCAAACATCAAGAAATACAATACAAGCCAGTAGTAATTCTTCCAAACTGTGCAGCCCAGTTACACACAGATTTGATCAAATGCACTGACTCTACAACTTATTCTAATTCATACAACATCATTTCATTAATCCTGTTCCCTTACCTTTGTTTTTACTCCACAACAAAAATTAGAGATTAGGCTCAGAAATCTACATGGAAAAAAACTGTAATACTAATGGAAGCTTTAATTCAGGAAAATCACACAAAACAGAAAAGATTTATTTACATTGCATATTACACAATTTCAGGACATCCTAAAGCAGCTTATAGCAAATACAAGATTTGTCTCAATTCCCACCACTGATTTTAGTTACAACATAGTCTTGACAAAATAGTTAAAGCATGTGTTACAGCAAAAGCATAAGCAAAACTTTTTTATTTGAATACTTCCTTGCAAATTTCATTTCTTACCCTTCAAAATTTATTAGCGATTAGTATTTTAGATTCTGTTCTACATAGAAGTTATAAAGCATTGATAATAGCATCTTCAGGCTTCACAGGGAAAACATGTCAAAGAATAGAAAGTTATTGATAAAAATGTATTAATTTATTTTCGTGCCCAGTAGGGTCATTTGACCACTTTACGAGTAATCATAGTACACGAAAAATTCCCAGATAGTTTCATTTTCTGCTGGAACTAACAGAAACACAGAAAGCAACAGTTGAAACACTTCATCAAAATGTAACCTGTTAAGTGTAAATATATAAATAATAGATCACAAAACATAAACGGAATTGATGGAGCGAATTACTGGTAGGATTTGGGGGAGGCGGTTGGATTTATTGAGGTATTGCAATGGAGAGAGATTTAGCTGGGTTACGTCTCCAGAAGGGGGGTGGGGGTAGCTGGATTCTGCTCGGGGTTTATGAAGGGAGTCCGATTGAAAACTCAGCTCCTGGATTCAGCGTAAGAGAAAAAGTCAATTAAAAGTAAAGTACTCTGGATGCTAAGTATGTGATTTTTTTTAAAATAAGTGTTGAAAAACTCAGCAGGTCTGGCAGCATCTGGGGACAGAAGAAAAAACAGAATTAACGTGTCGAATCCGATAGAACACTTCTTCGGAACAGGAAAAAAAGGTTTACCTCCAACCTGAGACAGGCAGAGAGGGGAAAGAGAGAAGGCCACAGAAATCAGGCCCCAACTCCACCTACAACTCAACTAAAATAAAACTCTGACGGAGGAACTCCCGCCGCTTGCCCGAGGCCGCTGAGGGGAGCCGGGGGGGATGGGGCGGGGGGGAAGGTGGGAATCAACTCCGACAGGCCGGGCCTCTTCTCTTCCCTCCCTCGCCTGCCATCCAGCCTGCTTGTCAGTTGGACTCACCCCTTCATGATGGGCGGGCGCTTGTCCGTCTTCACCTGGTGACCGAGCGGCGAGGAGCAGGAGGATGGAGGTGAATCGCCCAAACTCTTCAGCCCCTAACACATGCCACTCGCCGCGCACGCTCCACTCCGCGCCACCCACTCTTCACCTCCAACCCCTGACCTCAGTCGGGGCTGGGGAGGGTGGCGGTGGTTCTGGGTGGGGGCGGGGAAACCGTTCGGCTCCTGCCCGAGGAAAGCCGAGTGCTCCCGACTGCGGGCCGAGTCCCCTGCGAGTCTTCCCGAATCCCGGCCAGGTCTCCGCGAGTGGAGCCGAGTCCGCCCGACTCTAGCCCGCGTGGTGCCGAGTCGGACCAACACAGAGGCAGGTCTTCACGAATGGAGACGAGTCCGTCCGGCTGCCGACCGGGTGTTGCCGAGTTCGCCCGCCACCCGGCAGGTCTTCACGAATAGATCCGAGTCCGTCCGGCTGCCGCCGAGTTCACCCGCCTCCCGGCCAGTTCTTCACGAATGGAGCCGAGTCCATCCGACTGTGCACCGAGTCAGCCCGACTGCGGGCCTGGTCTCCAGCAGTGGAGCCGCGTTGAGCCGAGTCTGAGTCTTGTCTCCGCGAGTGGAACCGAGTCCACCTCGGTCCATCCGAACCCTAAGAAATAATCACCCGCATTGAACAGTGCTGGTTTAAATTTCTCTCCTTTTTATTTTATATATAAATTTAGAGAAAATATAACCACCGACCATTGACGGACTATTGGAATTAACGGGAAAGAAATGACAGCCAGTGTGACCTTTTCACCCTCCGCCAGTTTCACATTGTGTTCATATCAGTCTTCGCGTAGAAATAAGCTCCCCGAAAGTCCCTATGAACGTCCTCCCGAGTGATGTTTATGTTATTTATTTTATTTTGGAACTTATTGAAAAGGCTGTTATCACGTGACTTGCTGGGGTCTCCCTCCCCCCACCTTGGAAATTGTAATTCATCAATTCGCAAACATTGTCGGAGTTTAAAACAAATTTGAAGGGAAACGATCAAATTTTGAATCGGTTTTTCTAAAAAAAATCCTTTGGAACGGCGGCGGGGTGACGCACCATGACGTCAGCGCGCCTTACTTTTTTCCCCCTCCACAGTGTACTGCAAAAGTCGTAAAGTTTGTGATTTTATCTACACTCTTTCGGATTGTGGCCTAAGGTGCGGTATAAAAACATTGAACATTAGACTCGAGTGAAATATTAATTTGGGCAACCCCGCCCACTCCGTGCCGGCCGGCCCGCCCCCGCGCGCATGCGCTAGGGTCAGCTGACTGAGCCGATCGGAGCTCGAGACGGGAGAGTCCGGAGCAGGTAAAGGAGGCTTCTCCCTAGCCAGGTATACAGAGGAGGGCTTCCCTTGTTTGTCTCACTCACTCGGCCAGCCACACTGTTGCTGTTAGTCCGCAGCCCCGATCGATTCGGCCTGTTAGGGGTTTTTGACGGTCGCACAGCGCCTTGGGGCTAGTGTACTCTGACACATAATCCGCCATCACCGCAGCCCCCCGGGCCCAGCAGGTACCGGCGAGTGAGCTGCTTGTGCAGACCTTACGGTGCGAAGCTATTCAAGCGTGTCCCTTCTCTGTCAAGCTGGCGGCGGGCTTTGGAGTATTGTGAGCGGGTTCGGGCCCTGCATCTAAGAAAGTGTGTGCTGGCGTTGGAGAGTAGCCCCGGGAGGAACAAAAACAGAAGTCGCTGGAAAATCTCAGCAGGTCTGATAACATCTGTGAAGGAAGATCAAGAGTTAACGTTTCGGGTGCGATGACCCTTCCCCCGATCCGGACCCGAAAAGTTAACTCCGATTTTTCTTCACACATGCTGCCAGACCTGTTGAGATTTTCCAGCGACTTCTGTTTTTGTTCCTGAATGATCCTGGGGCTGAAGGGCTCGTCAGATGAGGAATGGTCGAGGACTCTGGTTCTGTACGTGATGGAGTTTAGAAGGATGGAAGGGGGGATATGATTGGAACTGATAGAATATCCGAATAAGGGTTCTGACCCAAAGTGTCGACTTTCCTACTCCTCTGCTGCCTGACCTCCTGTGTTCCTCTAGCTGTGTTGACTCGGAATACTGAGGGTTCTGGATAGTGTGGAGACTGTTTCCACAAGTATGAGGTTCTGAGGGCACACCTCCGAGGGATGACTTCAGAATTAAGATGAGGAATTTATTCAGCCAGAGGGTGGGTAATCTGTTGAATTCACTGCAGCAGAGAGTGGTGGACGCCAAGTCATTGAATGTGTTTAAGACAAGTCCTTGAATGGTAAGTGCATCAAGTGTTGTAGAGAAGGCAGGTGAATTGGATTGAGAAACATGGCAGGCATGAGCAAACGGTGAAGTAGATCAGTGGGCTGAATGGCCTGCTTCTGCTTCTGTATCTTGTGGTCTTTGTTAGTGCTCAAATGGATTTGTTTTTCTATCTCTTATTCCCTTCCCCCACCTCTTTTTCTCTTCTGTCCTAATCCTCCTTGCTTTCTGCCCATCTCCTCCCGTTAGTTCTCAAGTTAGATTGTACTCTCCTCTCCCATCCCCACTAATCTGTGTGTCTGTAACATGCTTCTTTGCACAACCCTGGTTGAATTGTAAGTTTATCCTCTGGTAGATTGTATCATCTTTTCCCCCCTCTTTGTACTATTTCTCTCAATTTATCAATTACTTTTTTCCCCATTCGTTCACATTGCCCACTTTTCTGTTTGTCCCTCAGCTTATCCCACTGAAAAAAATTCCAACTGCTCTCTGGAGTGTGTATTAACATGTTTGTAGTTGACTTATGAATTGGCTGAAGTCTATTCTCCCACTGTACAAGACATAAATCATGGAAGGAAAGGGAGTGCGTGAGGTGTCAAGCACTGGTATACATCGATTGTGGGAAGTGAAACAGGAGTTTTGCAATACAAGAAAACTTGAAAGTACTGTGCAACTCCTCACTAAAGACAAGTTTTAAATAGTATCAGATCCATGCTGAAACATCCTCATGATAAATGTGCCCGGTATTGTGGACTTTGAATGTGTTACAGCAATTTCGGTTACGTGCATCTTGATAATATGATATTATTATAATTGTTTAATCCTAAATTGGTTTCTGCTTAATGTACATGTGTAAGCTAGCTTGAGTGTACATATCATATGTTGCTAGCTAATTCTCTTAAGCCTTTTATTCTGAAATGTTTGTTTGTGACTTCTTACAACTTGTGATTTAGCTTTGCTTTAACTTAATTTAGCTTTAACTCATCACCTAGCATTGAATAGAGCATCAGTGTCAGATTCTTTTTTTAAAAGAAGAGTCCTTCACACGTAGAAAAGTCCTGAATGTTTAAGGCAGTAATAGAAGACACTGAGAATGAGATGTAGAGAAAGGTAGTCAAAGGCTCAAATGAAAATAAAGTTAGGGAGATTTTTGAATATTGGCAACAAAAATTGCTGGGAAAGCTCAACAGGTCTGGCAGCATCTGTACAGAGAAGTCAGAATTAACGTTTTGGGCCTAGTGATCTTTCCTCCGTACAGGCCCTCTGAGGAAGGGTCACTGGAGCCAAAGTGTTCAGTCTGATTTTTCTCTATTGGTGCTACCAGACCTGCTGAGCTTTTCCAGTGACTTCTGTTTTTGTTTCTGATTTACAGTATCCACAGTTCTTTTGGCTTTTATTTGAATACCGGCAGTTAGGAATTAAAATGTCCTAAATGGTGCAATAACTAAAATAATCCCTTGATAATCTGAATTTTCTTAAACATTTTATATTGAATTCTTTGATTAAAATTTTAATTATTCTTTTTAAGAATTTCATATCCTCTCAGAAGTGTTCAAGAAGAAGGATACTGTACAAATGTAGAGTGCTTATGTTTTGTTTAAAGTTCTGAGTAGTGAAGGTTTTCCTTTATTAAATTGTTACCTGGAACCTTTTAAAAATTGACATGTTGGAAACTAAGTCTTTTCCAAAAGGTCATGTGGTGGAAATAGGAGGAAGACAGTAATGTCAGTTTTAGAATTAATGCAAATATCTGTGACTAACTGCCTGTAAAACTTGTGAAACAATTATAGTCATGTGGTAGCTTTCACAAAGTGTACAGCAAACTTGATGTTTCTTCAGAAATTAAGCGTAAAGAGTTAGCAAAAACTGTGCATAAAATGTAGATCTGTCTTGCAATCCTAATATTTGGGAACCACTATTTGAAGTTTTTTTTAAATCTTGCTCTTCAACTTTTATTTAGAAATCTACTTGCCTTCAACAAACCAGTGTATTAACAGCAGAAATATTTTTGGATGGTTAAAGGTCAAATCTCTGGATATATACTGCACTACTGGTCTTTTGTTAATGTACATTTTATAATGCATATTTCTTTGCATGTCTTGTGCAAGAGTATATTTTCCCTAAACTTTAGTAATGTAAATGATTAGCGCTCCGCTTGCACAATGTTTTCTCTTAATACAGAATACTCTGATTCTAATTAGTTTGCAGCCGTATTAATTAATTGTGTAGACACTTTGTCCCACTTAATGAGTGATATATTTAGTCAGCAGCGCTGAGAATCTTGCGTGCAGTTCAAGAACTTATTTTCCATAGATGAAGAGGTGGGGATAAATTATTGATCAAGTTTAACAATGGCCCAGAAGTTATACACAGTATTAATTAGATTTCAAGACTGAAGTATTAAATTACAAGCTCCGTTCCAGATCATCATTTGACTGGATACCCAGAAACACAGATGGCCTATTGTTGACTCTGCACTGGTCCTACAATATTATGGTAAATGAATAACACTGCAAATGCCTTGGGTGTAAAACCTGTATGTTGCTAAATCCTAGTGTTAGCCATAAAGAATTCTTGTGTCTATTTGTTTGGGAAAGAAATGTTTGATGCTTCATTGTTTAGGTATAACCTGAGCCAGATATGTAACCTAGTGAGATTTGATGTGTATCAAATTAAATTGATGTTCTGCAGTTACAGAACATTAATTTGTGTGCTTTAGAACTTAGTGTCAAGTATCTGTTTTAGTTTGTGATATTTGCTGATCTATTAAATCAGGAATCTGGACTTGTCCTATTATGTGTGAACATCATGAGTGTATGTTATGAACGTGTATTGGTTGATGTGTAGTGTTAAATTTTGGAGCAAGGCAAATATAGCAATCTCCAATGTAATCTTTTGGATTAATTTAGGTTGAGGTGGTCTAGCTTGTGCCAATTTCTGATTCAGTAGCTCTGCACTGGCTATCTTTGTTCTGAGCTGAACAGCTATAGCACACTTGTTAAATACTACAACAGTATAACACATGAACTTGTTTATTTCTGCCCAGTTGTGAGATTACATTACCATTTTTTTCTATAAACTTGCAGCTGAAGCAGAGCTTTATTTTACCATTTCAGGAGACCACTTATCCTGTCATGTCTATAACCAGCTCTCAAAATTGCAATTCACTCGTGGCATTCTCCATCTTCTCCCTGTAACCCTGCATGTTCTTCTTTTTGGATAAGTCTAATTTCCTTTCCACTTCCTGCTGTTGACTTTAGGCTTTAAGATATATCTGTTCGGTGGGATGCTGTGTTTTAGATGTAACACAATTTAATGGCATACTTTTCTTTATGGGATATGTTACCCAGCAAGGTGAAGAAACATCTGCAATCAAATACTGGCTCGGTGAGCAAGTCTACAACCCGAGCCACAAATCTTCTCAGGAAAAAATTCTTCCTTTTCTGCTAACTTCCTTCCTCACTCAATCTCCTGAAGCCATTAATGAGTTGCGTACTGGTAAAAGAACCAGAATGGCAGTCAAGATGTGAATTCAAATCAAACAATGGCCAAATTATAAAATTGAATTAAATTAGTTTGTTGGTTTGGCACCATAAAGTGCTGCTAGATTGTTGTCATCTGTTTTGATTGGTCCAGCATCACCCATGTGGCTGTTTTTGATTTGTGAACTTAAACTAACTATCAATGTCCACTGACTGTTGTTACATCTGAAGAATTCCTGTCAGGGCCCGACATCTATACGTGCCCATCAATAGATAGCAGTCAGAAATGAATTTATTTCTGATTACCTAGCATCACAAGTTGCAGGGGAAGGAAATGCCAAATTGACATTAGTATGTTTCCTGGTTGAGTCTTGGAACTTAATTTTAACTAATTTAATCATCTATATCAGGCACTAAATGTGCATTACAGTTCTATAATAATAATTCAGTTGGCAAGTGGATAGTAAACTAAAGCTTCAGTAACTAAAGCCTCCCCCTCTCTCCCTATTTATTTCAGAACCCTCTTCCCCTCACCCATTTCTGATGAAGGGTCCAGGCCCGAAACGTCAAGTTTTCCTGCTGCTATGATGCTGCTTGACCTGCTGTGTTCATCCAGCCCCATGCTTGTTATCTCGGATTCTCCAGCATCTGCAGTACCTTTTATCTCTTCAGTAATGCTATGGTGTTAGATTTGCAGCACCTGTGGTGGTTTTTATAGGTAATAGAAAGCAGAAGTTTCTAGTTTTACAGTAATAGTTAACAGCAAATCACAAATCTAGAAGTTGCAAAAATAATCTGTATTTGATTGCACATAGCATTTGAAACAAGGTGGATGTATTAATTAATATGTATTGCTGCTATTTAATGCAATTAAAATTTAGTTTAAAATATTACCAGTTTAATTTTAGTAGCTGTAATCATAATTAAAAAGAATGCCTGCAAATAATTGCTTATGGAACCCTTGTCCTTATTTTCAAGTATGTCCACAGCCTTCATCACTAAGCTGTCTTTTCCAGCCGTATCCACCCTGTGCTTTATGTTGAGAAAGCACAGCTATTCTTCTAGCTCTGGATTGAGGCTTTATCCCTCACTGTTATCTTTCAGACTTCCTTTCCCTAGGCTTTATTCTATTCCATCTCCAAAGTCCTTTCTAGCTGCATTATATGGTCTATTCAGCACGACAATGAATTCAATTCCTTTCTATTGTTTGCACGTCAGTTTGTGGTCCTGATCTCTGACCTGAGTTAATCCACAGCCATTTAGTTTGTAGGCTATTGGCATTGCTTGCTAGACAGGCATTTATTGCCCATACCTAATTGCCCTGGAGGAAGTGGTAATGGACTGCCTTTTTTAAACCACTGCAGAGATTGGAGGATTACAGGTGCCCACAGTGCTATTTTATTGAAAGGCTTTTGACCCAGCGACAATAACAGAACGCTTATATAGTTCCAAATCAGAGCATTGTGTGTCTTGTTCCCAATGCTTCAGTTCCCTTTAATCTCTGAGGTGGTGAGGTTGCAGGTTTGCACATTGTTGACGAAGAAGCCTTGGTGAGTTACTGCAGTGCACCAAGTCGATGGTACACGTGGCTGCAACTGTAGATCAGTGGTGATGGAAGGGACTGTTGAAAGTGGCAGATGGTCTACCAATCAAATAGGTTGCTTTGTCTTGGATGATGTTAAGCTTCTTGAGTGTTGGCATTGAACTCGTTCACGTAACTGGAGAGAGTTCAATCACACTCCTGGCTTGAGCGTATGTTGCAGGTGCTGTATATTTGTTCTTTACTCCTCAGTTAAGTTGATAAATGTCTTCCAGTAAAACTGAGGCTCAAACCTGGTGTTTTTGGCATTACAGATGACTTCCTTGAAAAAGGTTTTTACTCTGCAGGATATTGACGGCATTGTCTAAACCATGGCAAGAGTCCAACTAACTACATCACCGATCTTAACTAGAAGCTTGCCACTTGGTCTGTGAGCATTTAATAAGTCACCTCAAAGTTAACCACTTTCAAGATTTTTATCCAACCTAATTAGTCTTCCTCCTAGCTGATGTTGGCTTCTTAACAGAATTTGGCATAATTGAAATTGCCTGTGTTTAATAAATGAATGTACTTTTTTAAGTGTGCTATAAACTTTCTCATTTTGACATTGGATTTCATGAAAATTCAAGTATTTTGCAGTTAAACGGCCGTGCTGTGACAGCCTGAGTCGTTTGATCTTACGCTTATAAATATTCATCAAAATTCTTAACAAACATTATTATTAAGTAATTTGGTGTACTTGGGAGTGCACCTTCTGTGTCCCTATCTTAGGTGTATTAGATACTATTCTTCAGAATGATGTCTGTGGATCTAAGGATAGATTTATGACTTGGAGATTAATATTTCACTGTTTCAACTATGTTTACAAAATGTTCACTCTGCACCTAAATAATTTCTTAAAAACATGGATATCAAATTGTACTATTTGCTTATTTTTCTCTAAAATATTTTTGATGTGAAAACTTTGATCTGCAGGCCATGGTATATGTTGATTCTATCAATGGAGTGGCTCAGTGTTCATTTTCAGTGGTACAGATTTCATGACAGCGGTGGAACCATGTAGTTAAATGCTATGGTAAAAATGTTCCTTAAGGGTACGTTGCTGTCATCCTGAAAACTCATGCTATATAAAATACTTCACTTGTCGTTGAGTTAATAATAATGTGGACCATTAGAATAGTAAGACATCAGTGAGAAATTTCAGTGCCAGATTCTATTCACCTATTAGTGGTTGATAAGTATACATGGTAAAAAGCCACAAAGTCTCTTCCAAACTTGAGTAGATATAGGTCTACAGCAGACCCTAATCACATTTGCTTGCACTTTTCATGTGCTGTTAATGTTCTTCAAGTGCTGTTAAAGATTGAATCAAAGTGACCACTTGTAATTTGTTCTATTTTCTAATAACCCCAAAGCAGAAGTACTTTGTCACCCTACCCATCTCTCTTCTAGTAGTTGTACTAGATTTGTCTCTTTCCCTTCCTTGAATTGATAATCCTTCCAATTTACATACTACCTGACAAAACTTGCCATAATCTGTCTTTGATTCAGTATCTTGTTCATTTTTGTATTTATTGCCAAGGTACGAAAATTCCAGGTTTTTCTAAGGATGTTCTCATCTGTCCTGTTGTGACGATCTGTATCCTTACGTTCCTATCCTTTCATTTGGCTCAAAATTTTACTATTCGTCTTTATTTTCATTCCAGACTTTTTTTGTGCAAATAAAGCAGTTTGTGTTTCACTGCATGCTCCCTGCCTGCCATTGGCCAAATCATATGTTAATATGCAGAATGTGGATTCCCAAAACAGATTGCACAAGTTTGAAGTAATTTCAGAAATACTAACTACATGTCAATCACAGATTTGAATGAATGTGCAAACATTCTAAAGGTTAGGATGGTTAAAATGTTGGAGTAAACTTTTGAAAAAATGGTAGTTCTCCTGAAAAATTGTCTCCTTCCTCTCAGCTTCATTCAACCCAAAATGAACTACATTTAAAATGACGCAAATATCAAAGAAGAGGAAGTGCTGGAGGTCTTAAAATGCATAATGATAGATAAATCTTTGGGACCTGATCAGGTGTTTCTCAGAACTTTGTGAGAAGCTAGAGAAGAGATTGCTAGACCCCTTGCTGAGATATTTATATCATCCACAACCACCGGTGAGGTGCCAGAAGAATGGAGGTTGTCTAACGTAGTGCCATTATTTTTTTTTTAAAACGTTAGAGAAAATCCAGGGAACTATAGACTGGTGAGCCAGACATCAGTGGTGGATAATTTGTTGGAAGGGATTCTGAGGGACAGGATTTACATGTATTTGGAAAGGCCAAGGACTGATTAGGGATACTCAGCATGGCTTTGTGCATGGCAGATCATGTCTCACAATCTTGAGTTATTGAAGAGGTGATAAAGAAGAGTGAAGAAGGCAGCGCTGTAGATGTTGTCTATATGGACTTTAGCAAAGCGTTTGACAAGGTTCTGCATGGTAGACTGGGTACGAAGATTAGGTCAGATGGGTTCTGCGGAGCTAGCCAATTGGATACAAAATTAGCTTGAAGATAGGAGAGTGATGGTGGAGGGTTGTTCTTCATACCAGAAATCTGTGACCAGTGGTGTGTAACAAGGATCTGTGCTGGGCCCCCTGCTTTTCTTCATTTATGTAAATGATTTGGATGTGAATAAAACCAGTTAGTTGTGGTCAGCAGAGGTAAGGTTAGTGAGTCTGCAGATGACTTCAAAGTAGGTGGCGTACAAGATTATCTCCAAGTACAATGAGACCTTGATCAGATGGGCCATTAGGCCAATGGATGGCAGATAGAATTTAATTTTGATACATGTGAATTATTGAATTTTGGTAAGGCAAACCGGGACAGGGTTTACACACTTAACGGTAGGGCCATGGGGAATGTTGCCAAACATAGAGCTAGGAGAGCAAGTACATAGTTCCTTGAAAGTGGAGTCGCAGGTGGACGGGGTAGTGAAGAAGGCATTTGGTGTGCTTGCCTTCATAAGTCATAATATTGAGTACAGGAGTTGGGATGTCATATTACGGCTGTACAGGACATTGGGGCCACTTTTCGAATACTGCAAACAATTCTGGTTGTCCTTCTGTAAGAAGGATTTTGGATGTTTTCAGCAGTAGAGGTTTAAGCTATAGGGAGAGGCTGAATAGGTTGAGACTGTTTTCCCTGGAGTGTTGGAGACTGACCGGTGACCTTTTTAGAGGTTTATAAAATCAAGGGCATGGGTAGGATGAATAGCCAAAGTTATTTCCCTAGAGCGGGGGTGTCAAAATCTAGAGGATATAGCTTTAAGTGAGAGGGGAAAGATTTTAAAAGGACCTGAACGACGACGACTTCACACAGGGTGGTGTATGTATGGAACGAGCTGCCAGAGGAAGTGGTAGAGGCTAGTACAATTAAAACATTTAAAAGGCACCTGGACGGGTATATGAATAGGAAGAGTTTAGAGAGATCTGGGCCAAATGCTGGCAAATGGGACTAGATCAGATTGGGATGTCTGGTCAATGAGGATGAGTTGGACTGAAGGGTCTGTTTCCTGTATGACTCTGTGGCTCTGTGTTTCAGGCATAATTGCTCTTCAGGAAAACTATTTTTCATGGTTGCAGTGTGGTATTGCCAAAAGAGGCAAGTGTGCCTATTGCCAGCTGGATATGTACCTTGTCCAAGAGCTAGGATGTAAAATCTAAAATGCCTTTGTACTATTCTGGTTTACTTCACACTGCAATTTTATTTGATGTCTCTGATTTTGATGAACCAGTACACTCTGTTAGATTTTTAAGTTTGAAACACAACCTTGAGTTTTGGTAGGTGACTGAGTGGTCAGAGGAACATGAACTCTAATCAAAGAAAATACAAATTGTCAGTTTGAAATTAACTAGGGTCAACAAAATGGGTGAGAGAGAATGAGAGGGGCGGTTGGTTTTCTTTGCACCAAGCAGTATTTGAATAGTCAGGTTGCCGTCTACTGAGTGATAAGTAAATGCTGATACAACATTCTGTTGAATGTAATTTTAACATTGTCCATCTGATACGAAGCAGTTTGTTTAAATTGATGACATTCATAATTAGGAAACTAAAGTTAGCAGCATTCTGAGGAGATGGTCCCTGAAACGTGAGGATGTTGGAAAGTATACTTTAGCCAATGCAACAGTATGCATAAAAGCTGATATTGTTTATTATAATTCAACCTTGTGGAAACTTTGTAACCAGACATACTTGTACACTGTGACCAGAATCTGCAGAAGTGCAACCAGGAGTTTATTTTTTCACTTCAATCACCGTTGATCTGACTTTGAGGGAGTTGGCAGGTTTATAGCCCCTGGAAGTCCTGTAAAATGGCGCAGTGAGATCACAAGTATTATCTTTCCTCTGACAATATGATAGTGTCTCTTTAGTTTATCAAAACTAATGTGCTCCAGTATCCTATACGGATTGGAGTAGGGTTTCTGTCTCTTACATAAAGTTCTGTCATTGTACTTGGTCCTAAAACTGAATGTAGTAAGGAATTGATTTTCGTTAAATTTGATGATTTAAGCTTCACTGACAGTTCACCCGGTGGAGGTTGTCAATAGCGGATCCCTGAAAATGAGTTAAGTTCCGTTTTGGTTTTGTTTTTTTTTTTTTGCAACTTGTAGTTTTGAAAGTGTTAGGTTCCAGATTCAATTTCTGATCAGTGTTTCCCTTGGTTGATTCTGACCTGGACAGCTATGTTGTGCTTGGTGTTGGCAATTTAGATTAGGAAGGCGTGAAACTGGTTCTGATCACTGTAGGAAGAGTGTAACCAGTACACGATTGGCTTCACCACAATATTTGCCAAAGTGACTTCCAGATGTTATTTGTGCACCAAGATATTGACTCACTTGACCAGCAGCTGCAAGAGAAATTAGTTTATTTTCTTCATACCTGACTCCTAATTGAATGTTAAACTGTAAAGAGCGAGAAATTAGTTTCTATTAGGATCAGATATGAAATCTACAATTTCGATTAAATTTGGTACTGTACCCAGTTCTGGGTTTGTCGGCTTTTACTTAACAGCAATAACTTCCATCCCATGATAGTCTTGCCTGTCCCCATACCATTTAAAAGAGGCATAATGTTCCTTCTTTCCAGGTGTCTTGTTGATTCCATCTTTGCCTCAAATTTAAGTATAAAATACACAGAAATATTACAGCATAGGAAGAGTTGATTTAGTGTCTGCACTTGTAGTTTAAATGAGCATCATGACTTAGTGCCATTTTCCTGCCTTTTCCACATACCCTTGCAAATAGGATGATAACAATGCCCTACATGATCCAAACATCCTCGCGTGCTATGACCAGAGTCTGCAGAAGTGTAATCAGGAATTGGTTTCTCCAGTTCAATCACCATTGATCTGACGTTGAGGAATTGGCAGGTTTGTAGCCTCTGGAAGTCCAGTAAAATGGTGCAGTGAAATTCCTGTCCATCTCCCAACTTCGTTCTCTAATGTATCTCAGACAATGAACAAAAGCAGCACAGCGCCACATCGTTCCTCCTCCACCCAAAGTATGAAGCCGACTTCCGTTCTTGGAATTCAGATAGGGCTGGGAACTCGTGGAAAACTTGCCTCTCAGCCAGGAATTTCGTAGGCAGGATTTCTCTGGGATTGCTGAATTTACTCAAGTCTAAATTCCCATAGCCAGGTATAAACTAGAGAAAGTCTGTGCCATGGTAATGTCACTGGGCTCATAAACCAGAGGACCTGACTAACCGAAAGCAGCACAGCTTAAAATTCCACCACAGCAGCAGGGGAAATTTAAATTTAACCCCAAGTAATAAATCTGGAGTCGATAGCTCGTCCGATCTGGTTATCAATTGTCAATTTTAATATTTCTCTCATTATATCTGATATACTATGCATTTGTTTCAGTTTGATCAAGATGGATTTCAGCAAACTTCCCAAGATACGAGATGAGGACCATGAGACAATGGTGGGATACGTCCATGGTGTCTCTGGTCCTGGTGAGTATTTCATTTGTTTCCATATCATGAAACAGCTGGGTTGCTGCAAAGGAATGCGTAAAATGTGTGTTTCTTTGTATCAGCTAAAGATATCAGTCATCCTAAAATATTGCTGATGCATGGAAGTCATAGACTTATTGTGGACAGTGACTTTTATTTGGTAGGGATTAAGATATAAGGTCTTTTATAATGCCTCCTCACTCATCAGGTTCTTCCTCCTAATTTCAAGGGCAACGGTCAAAATTTGTTTAATGCCTTGCAAATTATTCTGTTCCCTATCTACAATAAACTGCCATCCGGAAACCATGATCATTCAGATTTAAATGGTCAATGCTTTGTGCAGTTGCAAAGTTCTGTTAAGGTTGCTTGCTTTCAAGGATGCGTTAACTTGTCTCTTTATTCTCTCTTCCAGTTGTCACTGCCTCTAATATGGCTGGGGCAGCAATGTATGAGCTGGTTCGTGTAGGTCACTCTGAGCTGGTTGGTGAGATTATCCGTTTGGAGGGCGATATGGCAACAATCCAAGTCTACGAAGAAACCTGTATCCTTTCGACATCGATTAACAGCATAAACTTGAAGATACTCAGTGGAACTTTTTTTTTGGCGGGCTGAGGAAATTTATGTTTTCAATGTCCATTTTGAGCATGCAGTTGACTAGACAGTTCTAAAGAGGTGCTATATTAGACTCCAGATTATAGTCCCAACAGTTTTATTTGTAAACACAAGCTTTTGGAGCCTCAGTCCTCCTTCAGGTGTTAGAAGGAGGACTGAGGCTCCAAAAGCTTGTGTTTGCAAATAAACCTTTTGGAGTTGAACCTGATGTCATGTGATTTCTGACTTCGTCCACCCCAGTCCAACACCACCATCTCCACGTCATATATTAGACTGGATAGATTGACTGTTTTTTTTCTCTCTACACAGACCTAATAAGTTTCTCCAGTGCTTTGTTTTTAATTCATATTTTCAACATCTGAAAATTTTGCTCTTAGCTGACTAGACAGAATGAATCTTGAAGGAAGTTATGCAATTGTAGGACAAGTTACACTAGTGATGAGCTCTTGAGCTAGTGATAGGAAAAGACCAGCTGGTCCTCAAGATTGTTTGTCCACAGATCTGCTCAAACTCCACCTGACAAATCATCCGAGGAAAGCGAACTGCATGTCTTTCCTGTGATTTTTCCAGGGTAACGCCGTATATCATTTTTAATCACATTTGCCTTGGGGAAGGAATGTGTTTTAGAAGCTTTTAGTTGTGTTTTTAGTCTCGTGCTACTTTCTCCCTTCCCTTCCTCTTCTAACGTTATGAAATTGGCTAACAACGGAAAGAAAAGCTGGCTGATTCATCAGTCTTGTCCCCACACTTCATAACCAGACACTTCCTTTATCCCCTTACCCTACTACAACCATGTGAGCATTTGGAGAGGCAGAATAACCCTGGGCCAAGGAAGTAAATGTACTCACCTGACTGAAGGCAGCCACATAATCTGTAAAATTATTTCACAGGTGACGTCTTCCTTTTAGTAACTTGTTCAAGTAGCTGTTCTTGTGTGTGGGCATGAAAAATTAGTGCAGGTTTTACAGTCCTTTAAAGTTTCTTGGAGCTTGGTTAATCATTTTATCAGAAATGTTGTTGGTGTTTTTTCTAAGCGCTCACCCAAAAGCTGGTGTATCTGTTGGAGATCCAGTCCTTCGTACAGGGAAACCTCTTTCTGTGGAGCTGGGCCCTGGCATCATGGGAGCCATTTTTGATGGGATCCAACGACCACTAAAGGATATCAATAATCTGACGCAGAGTATTTACATCCCTCGTGGTGTCAATGTGAATGCACTGAGTAGAGACTTGAAGTGGGAATTTACTCCTTCCAAGAATATGCGAGTAAGACCTTTCACTAAATCAATATGATTCTCAAAAAGAAGCTGCCTCTTACTAAATATGTTTTCATTCTTAACCGTTTTGTAATGAGTTCTAAACTGTGCATTATTCTGATACCAGTATAGTCATTTAGTACTTTTCTCAGTGACTAAGAAATAGCTTGGATTTGACAGAATTTAAGAAGCCTGTTGACTTCGGTCATATTAGCTCAACTCTGTCTATAGTTAATGACCTTTTACCATAGCAACAAGAACCAGTGTCTGTGAGTTCTAGTAATAGCTCACTATTGGGAACTACAAATTATATTGATTATTTTGTTACCCTTTGAACTCTAATTGTTTATTTTTAGGTTGGTAGTCACATCACTGGTGGAGACATATATGGATTTGTCTTTGAAAATTCTCTTATTAAGCACAAGATCATGCTTCCACCTAAAAGCAGAGGAACTGTTACATATGTTGCCCCACCAGGGTGCTACGATGTTTCTGTAAGTATGCCATAAATCTGAACCAAATGTGTTCCTAGTTGTATTGATTGCAAATCTGTTTCACAATGTCAAGATGATTGTGATCACACTTGTACGTTAACATAAGAACTATGAAATGACCCAGCAAAGAACTCTTCTTATGCGCAATTGGAACTGGACAGTAAAGCTTGTCTTGTCAGCAACACCCATATCCCCGGAATGAGTTTTTAAAGAATAGGTGTCCAATAGAAAGAAGTCCCAAGATGCTTTGCAAAGCTGTAAGCAAAGAGTATGAGATAAAACGTTGTGGAGCTGGATGAACACAGCAGGCCAAGCAGCATCAGAGGAGCAGGAAAGTTGACATTTCGGGTTGAGACCCTTCAGAAATGGGGGAGGGGAAGGGGATTCTGAAATAAATAGGGAGAGAGGTGGAGGCGGATAGACGATGGATAAAGGAGAATATTGGTTGAGAGGAGACAGGCAGGTCAAAGAGGCGGGGATGGAGCCAGTAAAGGTGGGTGTAGGAGGGTAGTCCAGGGAGGACGGACGGGTCAAGGGGGTGGGCTGAGGTTAGTGTGTAGGAGATGGGGGTGGGGCTTGAGGTGGAAGGAATGGTTAGGGAGGTGGGGACTAGCTGGGCTGGTTTTGAGACATCGTCGGAGGAGGGCAGATTTTGAAGTCCACATTGATACCCTTGGGTTGCAGGGTTCCCAAGCAAAATATGAGATGCTGTTCCTGCAGCTTTCGGGTGGCATCATTGTGGCAATGCAGGAGGCCCAGGATGGACATGTCGTCCGAGGAATAGGGTGGCGAGTTGAAATGGTTTGCGACTGGGAGGTGTAGTTGTTTGTTGCAAACTGAGCGTAGGTGTTCTGCAAAGCGGTCCCCAAGCCTCCGCTAGTCCCCACTGGCTCTAACCCCGCCTCTTTGACTTGTCTGTCTCCTCTCCACCTATCTTCTCCTTTATCCATCTTCTATCTGCCTCCCCCTCTCTCCCTATTTATTTCAGAATCCCCTTCCCCTCCCCCAATTCTGAAGAAGGGTCTAGACCCGAAACGTCATCTTTCCTGCTCCTCTGATACTGCTTGGCCTGCTGTGTTCATCCAGCTCCACAACGTTTTATCTCCGATTCTCCAGCGTCAGCAGTTCCTACTATCTCAGCAAAGAGTATGAGATACTAGGAAAATGACCAAAAGATGGATTTGAAGAAGGCTCTTTTAAGGAAGAGAGAACTGGAAAGGCAGGAAAGTCAAACTTCCTTGTGAGGAGGGCTGAGTGACTGAAGGCCTGGCTCTCATCAAAGGATCTGAAGTGTGCGGTGAGGTGCAGAAGAATCTTGACTCTTCCTCGCAGGCAGAGTTTGAACTAAGGAAGAGGCAACTTGGATCTGGAGAGACTTTAACAACATTTGAGTTGTGCCAAAGTCCAAAACTTAAGCAAATTTGTCTTTTATTTGTTCAAGTGTATTGGCATTGCTGGCAAGAGCAGCAATTATTGTTCATCCCTAATTGTCCATAAAATCATGATGGTAAGCTACTTTTTTGTTTTGCAACACGATGGTTCATCAAGTAAGGCATCTCTCACCAAGCCGTTCAGGGAAACAATTACAGTATTCTGACCCAGTGACATTGAAGGAAAGGTGATGTAGTTGCAAATAAGGATGGTGTGTGACTTAGAGGGTAAGTTGCAGGTGGTAGTGTTCCCATCTGCCTGCTGGCCTTGTCCTTCTAGGTGGTAAAGGTCACAGGTTTGCGATCTGCTATTGAGGGAACCTTGGGGAGTTGCTGCAATGCATCATGTAAGTGGTATAAACCATTTTTCCCTCTAAGTTGTGCAACTGCTCAGAGGTTCCGTGTACATCAATCAGCATGCCAACACAGACTTTCAGTTCCTGAAGTCACTGCCGTGCACAGACCCTGGAGGTCCACAAGGCAACAGGGAAAAATTACGGGCAATGTCGGTACACACAGCAGCCACTGTGCAGCTGTGGTAGAGAAAGTGAACGTTTATTGTGGTGAATATATCTTAATAAATGAATTTAACAAAATCTCCAAGCGCATTTAGATAGCAACAAAGCTGTTCAAATAACAATCCTTTGTGAAGATGGTAATAATCGTTTCTTGCTCTTATTCTCTCCTCCTTTCTTGTAAAGGATGTTGTTCTGGAACTTGAATTTGAAGGCATTAAGGAGAAGTTCACCATGGTTCAAGTATGGCCTGTACGTCAGGTAAGGCCAGTCACTGAGAAGCTCCCAGCAAGTCACCCTCTGCTGACAGGACAGCGTGTGCTGGATGCACTTTTCCCGTGAGTCTATCTTCAACAAAATAAACCTTGGTTCAAACTCGGACTTATCAAAATTCCCAGCTGCAGCGCCTTTTCATAACAATGCAACAGACTGATGATATAAAAAGCAGCATTTAAATTCCTGCCAGACACCATCTGAAGCTGAGATCAGCTGCTGTTTAGTCTCCTGTAGGGTATGTGCCAAAATCATGGAAGGTGGCAGAACAGGCAGACAATGTGCTTAAAGTCATGTGGGATCCTAGATTTTGTAATTAGAAACAGAATACAAAAGCAAGGGTTTTATGAGAGATCACAACTGATCCAGCTGAGTTGCTCTTGCAAGTGACCAGCTTAGGCAGAATGGACCGAATGACCTGTCCTTGTCCTGTAGTATTTGGTGATTCCATACCAAGATGGCTTTCTGGACGCAAACTGAAATTCTGCTAGAGAGATTCAAAAACTGTTTCAACTGGGTACCAAACATCAGGTTTTGAAATATAAAATTTCCTGATTCTGACCCAGAGCCACGTGCAGTGGGAGTTGATGTGGGCCCCAGTGATGCATGAAATTGATGCGAGCGCAGACTGGTATAGAATAATCATTCAACTCATGCCTGTACTTAAGTCACTCACTTTCACAGCTATTTTTCTTTTGTCCCCTCTCTCCTACTTTTGCTTCCTCTCCTCTAAGAATGGTCTTCACTCATGAGCACTGTCTCGTCAAGCCTTGTATGAACTTCAGACGAGGAGTTTTTATGGAAATAGCGTTGCTCACGTGGGGAGCCATATTATTACAAGCTATCTCGTGGGGATAGCTGTCTTGTTTTTAAGACTACTCTTACTTCAGTGCCTTTATAGCTTGACGATCATCTTTTTGAGCCATGTGAAGAGAGCTTCTTCTCAGAATTAATAGCCACTAAACAACCCTTCTCTTGATATGGAGACTAATATGCATTGATTGTAAGGAATACTTTGCATTTTTATGTTGACAGGAGAGTCAGCTTATAAGGGATTCATTGTATTTCTTTCTCCTGTTCCTGTGTTTAAGATGTGTACAAGGTGGAACCACGGCAATCCCAGGTGCCTTTGGGTGTGGAAAGACAGTGATTTCCCAGTCTCTCTCAAAGTACTCTAACAGTGATGTGATCATTTATGTTGGATGTGGGGAGCGTGGCAATGAGATGTCTGAAGTACTGAGAGATTTCCCAGAGGTTAGTTCAAGTTATTTTCAAACAGGAAATACTTTTAAAATTGGAAGTTGTTTCCAGGTAATTTTTTAAAGAGAATGTTCTGAACATCCAACTTGGATTCCTAAACTAGTTAAGTGGGCATTGAACTAGCTGAAGTGCAGAAATTCTCATCTTTAGTCTACTGAAATTGACTACCCTCTTGACAATCCTGACCCCAAACTTTTTCCCAAACATTAGCTTGGAGGTGAAAAGGTGTACACAAGAATCAATTTTAAAGTTTTTTTTTTTTATTGTTTTATGCTATTTAAAATGGTGCCTGATTGTGGCAACAGTTGAAGCTTTTCACTATGTTTTCATGCAAGTGTAAGCAACTATAAATCATTCATTCAATAAATCTTTCTCTTGGCATGGGTGTTCCTATTTTAGATGCTATCTTACATCTGCTATCTTAGCATTTGTAATTTTTCATCATGATTATTGTCTATTGATAGATTTGGTCTTCCATTCAACTCCTATTATTTAGCTATCCCCTGTTGGGTAAAGATCGCAGGGCTATAATTTTACTGATACACTTTTTTAAAATGGAAGAAAAAACACAGCATTGCAAGTTTATGTTTGTAGATAACTGAGTAAGTGTGCCAAATGGCTGCCTCTGTCCAAATTTAGAATTTAGATCATTCTGGATGCTAATGTACCCTATTTTTCTTGTTCCTTATAGCTGACAATGGAGGTTGATGGAAAAGTGGAAAGCATTATGAAGAGAACATCCTTGGTGGCTAATACCTCAAACATGCCTGTCGCTGCCAGGGAAGCCTCCATCTACACAGGTTTAACATTTAATTATTTTATATTTTAGTTTGCTTGCTGCATTGAATTGTGATTTGGTTGTATTGGCTTTTACTGGTAGAGAAACATTAATTGTTCTAATGTTTGTGTGTGAATAGATTTTATTTGAAGATAATCATACATTTACTTGTCAGTGTAGTACTTGTCAGCTCTACAATTAATAAGACAAATTGGTTACTGTTTGCTCCTGATTACCCAACCAACCTTCCTGACCTTTTTATTTAAATGATTTAGGGCACCTTGCATCCTTTGTTTTAAAACTGTTATCATCCCGTCCTTGAACAGCTATCTCTTCTCTCCTTTAAAACTGTACTGGTCCATCTCCGCCCTTGCTTGTGTCTCCTATGTTTTGGATGTGTCATTTCCTAGGTCTGTGACAGTTGTTCCCTGAGTTCCGTGTTTGAATTCCTTCAAACTGACATTTACTAAACCCAAGTGTCTCACAACTTACCATGTAATAACCATGTACTGCCACCTGTCTGCAGCCTCTCTCAGTTCATCAGTTGATTCTGAGTTCCACTGTCCAGTTTCTTGGAATCGTCTTGGTTTGTCACCATTCAAATCCCGGCCGGAAGCTTCTCTTTTCAACCCTGAGATGTTATTTTGACAGTGTTCAAAAGATTCATCCTTTCCTTATCCTCACCTGTTTGCTGTTGTTTGGTGACAATATCTCAAGCAGTGGGCTGGTGATGAACCCAACTCTTATCTATTGCTTCACCCCTGCTGAGTGCAGAACTGGTGATCTGCTTACCGCACTACTCTATTATTACGATGTAATGAAATGATGCAGGCTTCTCAAAGTTTATACTGAAATATTCTCTACTTAAATTTGTTTCTTCTTGTCTGACACATTTTAAAGGCATTACACTTTCTGAATATTTCCGCGATATGGGTTATCACGTTAGTATGATGGCGGATTCCACATCCCGATGGGCTGAGGCGCTCAGAGAAATCTCCGGACGTTTGGCAGAAATGCCTGCTGGTGGGTTTTTTGTGAGCAGTGTTGCAACCAAACTAAATAGTAGTCTACATTTTAGAAATGAGATCGTGATCCGGGCAAATTCAGGTCATGCTGGGGGTTCCTTCTTGCATTTATTGGTATCAGTTTCTCCTGATACTCTTGAAGGTTTTCCTTTTATGGTAATTAAGTCTAACTTCCTCATTTCAGAACATTTGATAACTGGCAGCTAATTTGTAATAATGAAAAGCTTTTTGTTTCCAAAGGCAGACAACACTGCGCTAGGATGAGTTGAGGTTTAGTTTCAAATAATTAAAGCAACTTTACTTTTGCAAAAAGATGTACTAAGTTGCCTTCTGCAAAGATTGTGTGAAAGATGCAATAATAGCAAGCAATAGTGTATCCTGGTTTTGCATTATTCTATGTTTCAATAATGTGTATTCAGGGCTGAAGATTATATTGGGACTGCTTACTGAAATGCCATCCATCTCATCCTGAGGCTATCTAAGGCAAATCCAAAACATGTAGCTCAATTCCATTTTTCTGAAAACAGTTGCAACTAGTGGAGTTTAATTTAAACAAATGTGAGATGTTGCATTTTGGTAAGGCAAATCAGGGTAGGACATAGACAGTTAACGGTCGTGTCCGGGGGAGTGTTGCTGAACAAACAGACCTTGGAGTGCAGCTTCATAGTTCATCAAAAGTGGAGTAGCAGGTAGACGGGATAGTGAAGAAGACATTTGTTACGCTTGCCTTTTATTTGTCAAGGCATTGAGTATAGGGGTTAGGAGGCCATGTTGCGGCTGCACAGGATATTGTTTAGGCCATTTTTGGAATACTGTTCAATTCTGGTCTCCCTGCTATGGGAAAGATGTTGTGGAACTTGAAAAGGTTCAGAAAAGATTTACAAGGATGTTGCCAGGGTTGGAGGGTTTGACCTCTAGGTCAATAGGCTGGGGCTATTTTCTCTGGAGTGTCAGAGGCTAAGGAGTGACCTTACAGAAGTTTGTAAAATCATAAGAGGTATGGATAAGGTGAGCAGCCAGGTGTTTTCCCCAGGGTCAGGAAGTCCAAAACTAGAAGGCATCAGGTTTAAGGTGAGAGGGGAAAGATTTAAAAGGGACCTAAGGGGCAACCTTTTCAGGCAGAATGTGCTGCATGTATCGAACGAGCTGCCAAAGGAAAAGGAGGCTGGTACAATTACAAAATTCAAAGGCATCTGGATGACTACATGATGTGTTTAGAGGGATATGGGCCAAATGCTGGCAAATGGGGCCAGATTAATTTAGGATGTCTGGTTGGCATGGACGAGTTGGACCAAAGGGCCTGTTTTCATGCTGTACATCTAACTCTGATCTGACTTCGACCTGTACTTTCAGAAGACTGATATGATCCAAATATTTGATGCAACTAATCAAGACTGTGATAGAAGTTAACTTGATCTGTTTTTCTAGACAGTGGTTATCCAGCTTACCTGGGCGCCCGTTTGGCCTCGTTTTATGAGCGTGCAGGTCGGGTGAAGTGCCTGGGAAACCCTGAGCGAGAGGGTAGTGTCAGCATTGTCGGAGCGTAAGTCCTTAATCAAACTAGAAGCATTAGCCCTGTGTGCAAGGGAGTCGATCTCAATGGGAAGCTACTGATGCCTTATTTCTTCATTGCTTTAAAAAAATTAAGTACTTTTTTAATTAAAATCTGCAATGATATGAAATGAAATTAAGAATAATAATGCATGTTGTGTGATTGTCTTTTTTTTTCTCTCTTCACTCCGAGTTCTGTCATGCTTGAATCACAATATTATAATTTTTGGTTCATTGTGCAGATGGTTGTGGACAATTTTTAAACTCCTCTCCACTGAAGACTTGATACGGATTTTTTTTTTATACATCCTGTGTCCTAGAAATCCACACAACAAACCCCAAAACACCACCTGAAGAGTTCTGGGGCTTTGTGTATCTAAATTGCTTTAATCACAGTCTTAATCTGCTAATGAGGTTCTTAATCTGCTAATGAGGTTTGTGTCTTTTTAAGCACTCATGCAAGGCAATAAGAAACTCCCTCAAGAGCTTAGATTAAACAAGGCAGTTCAGATTGTGCAATCCTGCTTGATTAACAGTTCAGTGGTTGCCCTCACTTTCTACGGCATGTCCTGCATTCTGGTGCTGCAGGGTACAAGTTATCTATCAGGCAGTTATGTATAGTTTCCACAGGATCCTTTAAAATCGCATCCAAAGGACATGTGGTCTGTGGTCTGTGGTATTCTTTCAAGTCAGTGGTAAAGTATTAGATACTATTGGTGCATGAACTATAGCTTGTGTCCCTCTTAACAGGTGGGTAATCATTAGGGACTATTTGATCATAGTGCTGCAGAAATTCAAAAAGTTCCTGCTTGTAAACCATTTTCAATCTAAGAAATCTAATATTTTGACAGAATGTTGTACGAAAACCATCTATTCATGTTATTTCTGCATGCTAATTGACTTCTTTTTCTGGCTTTTTTCATTTATTCAAACTTTCACCTTTTCCTTTTTCTCTCCCCTTGGCCTTTTGCACTTGTGGATTCTACCTTCTCTTGTTTTTATTACAAGTGGTTCCTTCAACAAATAATTTAAGTTGCATCTAGATTAACTGCCTGTTAAAGTTTTAGATGCTTTTGTCACTCCCTAAACTAATTTTTTCTTTTATGGCACAGTGTTTCTCCCCCTGGTGGTGATTTCTCCGATCCTGTGACATCAGCTACTCTTGGTATCGTGCAGGTAAACTGAAACAAATTTGAGCTTCTTCAGGCTTTTCATTTTTACCACTCCTGTTGGCAGCAGTAAATAAATTTAGAACGATTGATCTGTTATTATCTGATTTAACATGCATTAGGTCACATTCAACTGTAATGAGGATGATTCAGTGTATACAATCAATCATTTTGAATTTTACCAAGGATGGAAAGTTTTGGAAGTTTCTAACTCGTGCAATCATTCATATTTTTATGACATTTGTTAGTCTGCTTAAGAATTGGTGTATTATCTATTAGCATTCCTGCATTTCCACATTTTGTCCTGTATAAAACATTTTGATTTGTCTGAAGCCTATCCACACAAAAAAAAATTATTTTTGGCTGAGTGTTTAGAGGGCTCAGAATTTGCTGATTTGTGCGTTCTGCTGTTTGGCTGGAATTATTCAGGAGCATACAATAAGAACAACAGTTTATGCAGCCTGTCGAGCCTACCCTACAATACAATACCATCGTGGCTGATCCTGAGCTTCAGTTCCAGTTTCCTAGCTGGTCCTAATCTTTTGACTCCGAGACTACAGTATAGCACTAAATATACTTAACAATGGAGAATTCATAACCCTGCGGTCACGAGAATTTAAGATTCATAGTCCTTTGCGTGAAATAATTTATCACAGTCCTGAATGATCAATCCATTATCTGAGATTGTCCCTCTGTTTTTTAACTTCCCCAGCCCATGATAATCAGCCTGTCTGTGAACATATTGTCACACCCCTTCGAAATCTTGAACGTATGAATGAGATCACTGCCCATTCATCTCAACCTGAGTTCAGTTTGCTCAGCACTTTGTCATGTGGCAACCCTCCACCCCCTACAGTCAATCTAGTGAGCTTTGCTGCACTATCCCAATGCAAATATATCTCTATTCTTAAATATGGTGACCTAATTACTTCAAGTGTGCTCTCACCAAATCCCTGTAAAATTGTAGCCAAACGTATTCCCCGATTCCAGTACCCTTGCGCTAAAGGCTAATGTGCAATTTGCCTTGCAAATTATGTACTGTTTCTCCATACTATCTTTGTTCCTGGTGCAAACACACCAAGTCATTCTGAACATCAACATTCATAAGTTGAGCGTTTTTAAAGAAAAACTGCTTTTCTGTTCTTGTGCTTAAGGTTATTAACCTCACTCTATTCCGTATTATGCCATCTGCTATCTTGGTAATAACTCATTTGACGGGTTTGTATCTCCTTGCAACCTTTCCGTTCTCAATTTACATTTTCACCTATCTTTGTATCATTGACAAACTTAGCAACATTAGTCTTGTTCACGTTACAACTTTACTAATGACTTGGGTGAATAGCTGACATTGCAGTGCCTGGAGCTGTGGCACTCCACGAATTACAACCTGTTAAACAAGAACACTAAATTTGAATATTGCAGAAAAAAGACATTGTTTTCTCTTCTACTTATCAAGTTTTTAAAAAATCAACAAAATGTATTTTCTCTGCAATACTGAAGTTCTGTACAACTAAACTGTTTGAATACCACGTGTAAGCGTTGCTGAAATCCTTCTGTGCATTTGCTTCACTGTAATCTTACCACTTTACTTTGTGGCATCATGAGGTAGCCAGCAGCTTAAACCAGGCACAGTGACTTGAAGAAACAATTTTATTTTAAATCCTTGTTCATCCATTTTACTTTGGTCCATTTCTACATGTGAATGAGTAATGTAAAAATGGTTTGTACCAGAATAACTTCGATTATTGAAGCAGTGCACAGCTGAAGGAGAGGGGACAATCTCAAAGCAACTGGCCAAACACAGAAACAAGAAATGCGACTGCCAACATGTAGCTGGGCCAACATCTACCCGGCATATAGTTTCAAATCACCTCAACCATTTACAGAGTGTTTGGCCCAGATGGGGCCCCTAGCCATTTTCCCAATAACACTTCTAGACAGGGAGAATTTGCAGACTGGGTTCTGGCCCCTTGTCCTCATGCTCTTTTTGTTTTAATCTGGATTTCAAGCCGCAATATGAGGGAAGTGGTGGGGTAGAGGTCTAGTAACCCAGCACTCGGGATCTGGCAACATGGGTTTGAAACTCACCGTAGCAGATGGAGCAAGTTGAATTTGATACAAGTGTGGTATGTTGCCTCTATCAATTGTCATAAAATCCCATCTGATTCACGTTCGCTCTTTAGGGAGGAAATTGCCATCCTTGCTGGCCTACATACCCTTTTAACTTTGTGCTTGACTCTTACCTGCCCTTTGGTCAGCTAGGGATGAGTAATCTTGGTGTAGCCAACAATGCCTGCATCCTATGAACAAAAATGAAAGTTGTCACTTTCAGTGAAATATTGGTTCAGTAGGACCAACCTTATCTTGATTTGGGGGGTCATTTAGCTCAGTTGGCTGGACATCTGGTTTGAGATCCAGCCTGATCTCAATTTCGCTCCTTGCCTGAGTTAAATTCTGTGAAGTCCTGAAGTAGGGAAATTGGAAGATCTGAGATTGATTCTGATTCTGTTGTACTGCTGCTTCCCTGGTGAGAGAAACAGAGCTGGCGTTTTGAGTCCAATGTGACTATGCTTCGGAACTCAGTTTACTTCCTGAAGAGTCTTATTAGACTCAACATAACCTGCTGACTTTCTCCACTTTGTTTTTATTTCAGCTGTCCAGGATCCACAGTATTTTGTTTCTTCTCCCTTTATAGGTGTTATCTTCTGCAATGACTCAGTTGCACTTCTCCTCTGAGTCAAAAGGTTGTTTGTTCAAGTCCCACTGCAGAGCCCATGCTGGTAGAGCTGTCACTTAGAGAAGTCTAACAGTAAGAGTATGTGAGCAGTCCAGTAAATTGGGAGAACTACAATCTATCCTTCCAGTCTATCTGCAGTCTCGCCACCAGATGGCAACGAGATGCATTTGGGAGAAAAAGCACTGGCTGCTGTCTCATATCTGCTTCTATTACTGCCCCTCTATTTTCACATTGTTACTCCTTCCTCAGCCTCTTTGCTGTTGCCTGTGTACTCCCTGCCTCCTCCCATCCACACTGTTCTTCCCATCTTTCCTACCTTGCACCCTATTTCTTCAGGTGCCCACCTCTACACCCACACTTCAGAGGAACGAAGAGTTTGGGCAGAGGTGACTGCATTACTGAAGAAAATTAATGAGGCAGTGCAAGTTAAGACTGAGAGGAGAGTTGTCGCCGTCTTCATATAAAGGAACTGAAACATTTTGATAACTAACTTCCTTCTCTCTTTAACCTAGGTGTTTTGGGGGTTGGACAAGAAGTTGGCACAGCGCAAGCACTTTCCCTCAGTCAACTGGTTGATCAGTTACAGTAAGTACACCCGTGCTCTGGACGAATACTATGACAAGCACTTCCCTGAATTTGTGCCATTGAGGACCAAAGCTAAAGAGATCCTTCAGGAAGAGGAGGACCTAGCAGAAATTGTCCAGCTTGTTGGAAAAGTGAGTACGCTGCTTTTAATTTTTGTGTGCCTCATTGTTAGTGGAAAGCATTGCATTGTTCAAATCTTTTCCACGTGCAGCTGACCAGATTGGAACAGGCACCAGACAAAATGCAGATGCCAGAAGTATAGCCACCTATTTCACTGCTAAAGTCTTTCAAACGCAAGTTCCTATAGAGTTTAGATGGACAAACTTATTCATGCAACAGACTACAGGAGCTACCCTGGTCCTAACCCCTCAAACTCATTTCTTTAGTCTGAATTTCTCTCTGTCTACTTTAAAATGCTTCTTAGAAACCTACCTTTTAGTCACCTAGCCTAATGGATCCATATTTTGCTCCATTTTATCTAACACTCCTGCAAAGTTCTTTGGAATATCTTACTTGTACTTTTTCTTATGTTAAAAGCACTATTTAATAATTTGTAGTCAACTAAGTTAACTTCGAGAAGGGTGCCAACCTGACATGTCAACTTGCCTGCTCCTCTGATGCTGCCTGGCCTGCTGTGCTCCTCCAGCTCCGCACTGTGTTAATTAAGTTAACTTGTTGCTGTATATTTGCAACTGACATTTTCTTTCCCTAGGGGTCTTGCAGTTGTTTTTCAAGTTTGCAACTTTGCTGAGATTTAGCGTTGTAAAGAGTACAAGTTTGACCAATATTTAATTTGTCCCACAGCATCTTTTGGTTAGCCTCACACCTGTTCCCCAATCCAGCTCTTGAACACAGAATTTAAGCTAACAGTTCAGGGCAGTTCCAAGAGAATTAAACTGAGGCCCTGGATGCACCTTCAGATGGACATAAGATTCCATGGCACAATAGCAAAAGCAAGAAGTTCTCTGGCATCCTAACCAGCACTTTTCCCTGGAACAGCACCAATTTAGAAAAACCACTAACTTGACTGAATTCGACCTGTGTACTCATTAATACAGGCACTGCAACTGGATATGGGTATGAATTGTGCCCTCTGTTGCAGTATCATCAAGTGCAGCCTTTGTTCATATGTGGGTTACAAGGTTCTTTGGTATGTCTTCACTCTACAGATAATATTGAAAATAAAAATCTGGGACTTCTAATAAAAGAGGTGACGGTAGATTATCTAGTTTGGTTGCTCATTTGAAGTGTCTCAAATTTTTGTACAGGCATCCCTGGCAGAGACTGACAAAATAACTTTGGAGGTGGCAAAATTGATCAAGGACGATTTCTTGCAGCAGAATGGATATACACCCTACGACCGGTGAATGCTCTCCCATAATTTTCCTCTCTCACTAAGAACATAGTCTGTCATACCCATTTTGATGTGAAAATTATTTAACTAGAGTATTTTTAATACTTAATTTCTTACAGAATCTGTTTCTGCTCCACACTTACGAAAATATGTGATTGGATGCGCAGTGGTTCCACTTGTAGGATAGAGCAAAAGTAGAGACCAGCAATTTTTTAAGATATTCATCACAATATCAAATAGCAAATTCAGAAAAACACTACTTATCCTATGTAACACTATTTAAGCTCTTTACTCAGTGGTGAAAGTGTGGAACTTGCTACCATAGGGATGGGCTGAGATGAATAGAAAAGATGCATTTAAGTGGATGCTGGATAAACATGAGGGAGAAAGGAATGTGAAGAATATGTTGAGAAGGTGATGTAAAGTAGAACAGGAGACAGCTTATGTGGACCTTGAACATTAGCATTGACTGGGCTGAATTTCTGTGTTTTCTGTTAAGGGAGTGACAATAATAAATTGAGTTTGTGGAAGTATTTGCTCTCCTCTCCTGATTCTTAATGTGTTGATGGAACCTGTAAGAACCTTAATATATGACCAGTAAAGTCTTGTGTTTTATGTCACTAACTTCAAAGATTATGAAAAACAATAATAATGCAACAAAAACCAAAATTGCCGGAGAAACTCAGCAGGTCTGGCGGCATATGTGGAGAGCAAACAGTTAACTTTTTGAGTTCAGTGACCCTTCGGCATGGAATAAGGGTCACTGGACCTGAAACATTAACTCTGCTGGCAACATCTGCAGAGAGACAGATCTGCTGAGTTTCTCCAGCAATTTTAGTATTTGTTTCAGATTTCCAGCATCCTCAGTTTGTTTCATTTAAGTGCCGTAATGAATTCTCCTTACGGTGACATACGTGGAGATGAACTGCATTTTGAGAACTTGAGAGAGATAAGTATTTGCAGTGTGGGTATGTTCAGGTCACCAGTTAGTCTATACCTGCTGCCAGAGGAAATGTGTTTGCTGTTGATTTGATGTAGTTGGGAGGAGGGGAATAGAAAGTTAGCAATTGTAGAGCATAAAGGTGTCATGTCATCTTCATCATATTAAGAGATAGACAGTCTGATTAAGTATATAACTTCCTAGTGCTCTCTTACAGATTATTATTCTGGAGAATGCATATGGATAGTGGCATGGTTCAGGATTGTTTTTTGAGCGCGATCTAAATAGTTTTAAAAGAAGCTGGGGGCCAGGTTTATGCCAATGAACAAAGGGTTTGCATGAGTGTTCAAGAATTTAGTTACATATTTAGTGATGTTTTTGTTTTGGGGCTGTGATAGAAGAACAGTTATGTTGGGGAAAGGAGTCAAGTAGCTTGGGACAAGTGTGTCGATTTGAGGGCAGTGGAAAGTTGGAATTGAAAGCCTTGAGTTACACAGTAAAGAAATGCATGATTTCCTCATTCTTTAATGTCTCATGAGTGGATGGATTTAATAGAAGAATGTGAGAGGAGGTGGCTAGTGTTGGTGAGTAGCTTGGTGTTATTGCACTCGGCAATGATGCTTGTAGACTGTGATAAACTTGCTAAACTTCATTTGACAGAGTTTTCAAAGCATAATCCAGAATAAGTTTGAAGTAGCATGTGTTTTCTGTTGTATTCTGACAAAGCTATTCTGTTTTTTTTTCCCCCCACACCCTTAGATTTTGCCCATTCTACAAAACTGTTGGTATGCTGTCAAATATGATTGGTTTCTATGATCTGGCTCGTCATGCTGTCGAGTCAACCGCTCAAAGCGATAACAAGATTACATGGTCGATTATCCGTGAACACATGGGCGAGATACTGTACAAGCTGAGTTCCATGAAATTCAAGGTAACTTTAGAATAAGCACGGTGCTATGTTCTTATATCTTAGTCAAGCTCACTGCTGAATATATGATGGAAAGGAGTTGAAACCTAGTCTCAGTCGTAGAATCCCTATAGTGCAAAAGAGGCTATTCAGCCCACCAAGTCTCACCGACTGCCGTAGACCATCCACCCAGATCCAGCCGCGTACCCTATCCCCATAACCCTGCATTTACCCAGGTTAACCTGCACATCCTTATACTATTGGAGGAAACTTAAGCAACCTACACAGGCATGGGGAGAATGACTGTCAGTGTGGAGTTTGCACAGTCATACAGTAGGGAAACAGACCCTTTGGTCTAGTCAGTCCATGCAGAACATAATCCCAAACTAACCTAGTCCCACCTGCCTAATCGAGGTCTGTACCCTTCCTTTCCTACTCATGTACTTATCCAAATGTCTTTTAAACATTGTAATTGTACCTGTATCCACCACTTCCTCTAGAAATTCATTCCAAACCTGAACCACCCTCTTCGTTTTAAAAAATAACAATAAAAAGAAATTGCCACTTTTTTTTTTTTGTTTAAATCTCTCTCCTCTCTCCTTAAAAATGTGTCCCCTAGTCTTTAAGTCCCCCCCATCCTAAGGAAAAACCAGCTACCATTAACTTTATCTATACCCCTCATTATTTTATAAATTTCCATAAGGTTGCCTCTCAACTTCCTATGCTCCGGTGGAAAAGAAAATCTCAGACTATCCATTCTTTCTTTATAACTGAAACCTTCCATACCCAGCGACATGCTGGTTAATCTCTTCTGAACCCTCCAGCTTAATAATATCTTTCCTATAACTGAGCCACCAGAACTGCTGGATTCGAACCCAGATTTTTGGTGCTGAGAGGCAGTAGGGCTAATCACAGAGCCACTATGAGGTAGCAGTGAAGAAGAAAAAGTACTGCAATTTCATAAGTGTAGAGACGTTCAGTGCACAAATAGATTCTCAGTCCAACTTGTCCATGCCTTACAGATATCCTAAATTAATCTAAGATCCATTTGCCAGCTTTTGGCTCATGTACCTGTCAGGATGCCTTTTAAATGTTGTAATTGTACCAGCCTCCTCCACTTTGGCAGCTCATTCCCATACACGCACCACCCTCTGCGTGAAAAAGTTGCCCCTTAGGTCCCTTTTAAATCTTTCCCCTCTCATCTTAAACCTACGCCCTCTAGTTTTGGATTGTACTAAAGTGGGAAAACGACCTTGGCTATTCCCTATCCATGTCCATCATGATTTTATAAACTTCAATAAGGTCACCCCTCAGCCTCTGACGCTCCAGGGAATATAGCCCCATCCTATTCAGCCTCTCCCTGGCAACATTCTTGAATCTTTTCTGAACCCTTCCACGTTTCACAACATCCTTCCTGTGGCAGGGAGACCAGAATTGAATGCGGTATTCCAAAAGTGGCCTAACCAATGTCCTGTACAGCCACAACATGTTCTGTCAACTTCAATGCTCAATGCTCTGACCAATAAAGGCAAGCACACCAAACGCCGCCTTTACTATCCTGCCTACCTGCGACTACTTTCAAGGACCTATGAACCTGCACTGCAAGTGTCTCTGTTCAGCAACACTCCTCGGGACCTTACCATTAAGTGTATTATTCCTGCCCTGATTTGCTTTTCCAAATGCAGCTCCTCACATTTATTTGAATTAAGCTCCATCTGATCAATGTTCAGTTGTACTTTGAGGTAATCTTCACTGTCCGCTACACCTCCAGCTTTGATGTCATCTGCAAACTTAGTGACCAAAATTCCTGTGTTCACATCCAAATCCTTTATATAAATGACAAAAAGCAGCAGACCCAGAACCAATGCCTATAGCCAGTTTTATTCAGATTTCAGGGTTTTTTACTTCATGATTGATTGCAAACTACACATTGCACATTTAGAAATGATTTAAAAGCTAGAAATGGGAATGAAGGTATTCTTCACACCCCCAAAAAGTTACCAATCTGTCCGAGAAATACCACACTTTGAGGCATTGCAACTGCTCTTAATCGGTTTCAATGGGGTAACTGCTGTACGCGGGCCTCCAGTCTGAAAAGCAACCCTCCATCACTACCCTCTGTCTCCTACCTTCAGGCCATTTGGATGTGCAGCTGACAGTTCTCCCTATATCCCATGTGATCTAATGTTGCTAACCAGTCTATCGTGCAGAACCTTGTCAACTGTCTTAACATTGTCTATTTTGTCATCTGTTTAAGTTATGGGCCATGGCTGCTGTTAATTGGTATAATCTAATGTGAATGGTTCACCAATATCTATGTTGGTCAATGACACAAAACAGTTAAAAGTTTGTCCAGTCATCCCTGCTGATTTTTCAAAGCCTTTTTTAAAACTTAATGCGAATACAAGGAGAAATAAGTTTGCATGTTGACTCCTTGCCACCTTTGAAGCTGATTAAGAGGAGTTGCAATGCCTGAAAATGTGATATTTCTTGGACAGATTGGGAATTTTTTGGGGGTACAAGGAATATAGGACACTTCCCAATTATAGCTTTCAAATCCTCTCCAAGTATGCAAGTTACACATTGCACAATCAAGCATGAAGTAAAAGACCATGTAATTCAAATAACATCATGCCTCTTCTTGCCTTCAACACCCTTCACTCATGATTCATTATATCTTTTATGAACCTGATACTGTAACATTTTCCACACCAGCTGTCCAGCAGCTTCCTTGTAAAAATTGAATCAGTGTCTTAATTTGGGCCTGTTCCCGATTGAAATTGGTCAAAGAGAGCCTAACTCTTTTTTTTGTTTTGTAAACTGTTGCATCCAAGAGATGTAGAGGATTCTTCTATTATTTTGAGCTGGAGTCAAACCCCACCCAGTGGATTTGTTGAATCAGCAGTAGTACTGGATGTCAATCTTAGTAATAGTTTGATCCTTCAGTGGATATAGTTTTCCAAAATAATCCTAGAAGCATCCATAATTCAAAATTTGCATAACTTCAATGTCCCATCAAAATTAGAATCCTTTCAGTGTCAAGAAGTACATGGAGTATGAAGCGCTCCCACATGCAGGTGTGGATCTAGTTCAGCATTCTGTGAAGTGTGCAGATCAACTCATCATCAATGCTGTTGCCTTGGTTGCTTTATTTCGTTACATTTATCCCACTTTATTTAGAGAGGAATTAAACTTTAACCAAAAGCCTAAACTGTCCTAGTTGGTGCTTTTGACCATTCCAATTATTTAACCCAACATTTTTTAATACCAAATAATGGACAAATGTGTGCCTGAATAGTTTTGGCAGAGTGTGCGTAAACCTGCTGTTTTCGCTAATGAAATTTTCGTTTTTCGTGAAATTCTAACAGGTATGAGGTGCAGCTAAATAGGTTACCCATTCAATATACTGATGCATGTTGTTTGAAATCTTGTATTATGTAAAAATGTGGAAGCCTGGCAGAATTCATGGAAGGTCAGATGCTTTCACATTGAGCAATAGCATGTGCTTTCAAAGGCAAAAACAGCTGCATTTCACTGTTTTATTTTATGGGCTGTCTGCAGCAATGTTTCTGAGAAGAGCCATGTGTGGCAGGTTTGCAGTAATTAAAGGAGAAGTTAATCTGACTGTAGTATATGTAAATTCAAAGCTGGCATGTTCTAACATGAAGTTTTGAGCTGTTTGCTTGTTTCCTGCTTGTCAACTGTCAACTGTCAACTGTTTAAACAAATAATTTGGAATTGCACAGTCCATAATCCTGAGGCATACTCCAAGATAGTGATTATTAAATGTGCCCTGAATAAGGTATTAAACCTGACCTTGCTTATTGCAATGACATATTGATCTGACTGTATTTTCCTTCCAGGACCCAGTGAAGGATGGAGAGGCAAAAATCAAAGCAGACTACTTGCAACTCTGTGAAGACATGCAAACTGCATTCCGTTCTCTAGAAGACTAAAACTACTTGTTTCTGAGAAACTACAAAACAAAACCCAGTTTGTCCAGTATTTATAGCTTTTTTTTTTTTGCTTTTAGTTTTCTCACATTCCTTTTCTACGTATAACGTCTTAACTGTTTTGATGTATTTGATGTACAGTCATTGGCTCACCATTCCAACAAAGTTTGATAGGTCTAGTTTATTTGGAATGTCTTTCTAGAAGTGTGGGATCTACTTACCAGTCGTGAAAACAAATGTCAGTATTGTGTCTCTGCCATAACTGGTATTGTACACGCTTAGTTTTCTGCAACTAACAGGTCAAGTTCATTTTTAAACCACTGCAGAAACAAATGTGACCACCTTGCTTTATTTTTTAAATGTAAGTCAATGGCAAATGCGCATTAAGGTGTCCATGTGTATATTGACGTCTGTATATATTAATTATAGCTATCTGCACTATTGTAATCAGTTAAGCTTTAGCCTTATCCTTGGATTCTCATCAAGTGAATCCAAAGCATTCTGAAGTAATTCTGTTCTGGCATGAAATACGATGTCAAGTTTGAAATGATTTTTGGTATGTGAAGAAACTCTCATGAATTTGCCAGAGCACAGCTGCCATGGGGAAAGGGGCGTTGCAACAATACACACTCCAGTCTTAACAGCATTGCCAGCACTGGTGCTGATGGACACTGATGACATGCATGCAAACTTTAGCTTAGAAGTTTTAGTTAACATTGTTAGGTTTTTCATTAGTGTAGAATAGAGCTGAGGCAATCCTTGCAATACCAGCTGCAAACTTTGCAACAAAGCCAGGAATATTTTGTCCCACATGAGCTAAAGGCTCTGGGGTATGGATGAAGCAAGGTTTTGCGCAATTGTGCACAAAGCAGTTGATTTGGTTTTCTGTCCTAGCCCTGCCCACATCTTGAAATCTGTTTTGATTTGGGTGTAAAACTCAGACTAACCGCTTTCTAACTTAAACTAAAAATTTTCTAAACTTGGATCCTTTGGAGAGTTTGCAATAGAAAGCAAGTACCTTCATCTATATGAAGTCAGTGAGCCAAAGTCATGGCTGTCATTGTAGGGGAAAGCCAACCTGTGATTTTAAAGGATTGGTATATGAGTTTGTAATAAGTTTGCTTTTGTTGGAAACTGATTCCAGACCAGGCTGTTTGTGCAGAAGGGGGAAATTCAGAATGCCATCTGTGCTGGGTACTGCACCAGATTGGGATTGCAGTGTACGAACCCAAGTCACTTTAAAAAGTACAATTGGTTGGAAATGTGCTTAACATCCATTTTTAGTTTTGCCTTCCTGCTTTTAAAAAAAGTTGATGTGAAAAGTTATGTAGAGATTAATGATCTGGGCAGGCAAATTGAAACAATGAAGTTATGGGAAAACTGTCGCAGTGAGGAAGAACGTAATGGAACTAAGGTTATAACCGAGGAAAATGTTCATGAGATTTAAAATCCAGAAAGATGGGTCGGGGGAGGGGGTTTGAAATCAGAAGCTTTACATGGTATGGGGTACCCAGCAGTGCTACCAGTTCAAACACTGGGTGAGTGATGTTTCAATAGGTTTTTTAATAACTGTTTTGGCCTCTATCTTTGCGCAGCTGCCAAGAGCATGTCTCCAATCCTTACCCCAAAAGTTGACGTTTTCTCTCTCCCCAAATCAATTCTGCTTCGTGAAGTGTGATTGCTGTGTTTCAGGCACACGGCATTGTGGGATATCAATGACCTAGCTTGTCTATTCGTATTTTTGCAGGATCTTCAGTCCTGTTGCGGGATATTTCATTAACTGGCCCAAGTTGCCTTCCAGGAGTTTAGATTGCCTAGTTTGCACTACTAGTTTGTCTAATGTGAGTTCACTGATTAGCTGCTGTCAGAAATGTGTACAAAGTAAAATCTTAATTGTATTACTATTTTAGTTAGCTGTGATTTATAATATTGTGTAATAAATATTTTTCAGTTCTCATGGGGGTGCAACTGTTGACCCTGGGTAATAATGGGTTGCTTGGCTTTACAACTTATTTCATATTCCATTTGGCTCATTTTTTTTTTTTTAAACTTATCATTATGCTGCCCATAATGTGGTTAAGATTGTTGGTGGGAATACGCTGGAGGAGATTGGGTGAAATTTTTAAATGTGAAGCAGTAGCCTCTAGGAAAAACCAGAATATGTGAAAGCCATGTCCAGTACAGTTCCTGGATCAAGGAAAGTGCAGTTTAGTTGTGATTTGAAAATATTCACTAATGCTTAATAGTGCACTAATATAGTGTTAATGTTTAGTACATTTTAGAATGTATTTAACCTTTTTGAAATCTCATTTTCTTACACTAAGCGTAGAAGGCTTACTATCATAATTATTTGCATCTTCTATGCTTAAGGCCATGGCAATGCACTAAGACTTGTCCCAGTTAAATAAACTATCAAACCTAATTTAGGGCATTGGTGTAAATCTGTTGGGTTTATCAATGTTTGAAATTTCTAAATTCTTTGGTATTCATTCTGATTTGAGACTATTTTGAGCTGGCAATTATAGATTAAAGCAAGCTGGTTTTTCCCCTTGAACCAACTTTAAAGTACAGGTATTGCACAGTTTAGTATCTGTGAAAATTGGAAAGTAGTCTGCATTATTTTTGATTAAACTTCGTTGGAGGAGTCTGACCACATTCAGTTTGTCAGATGCAGTAGTTTACTTATTTGGCTTTAAACCACAGAAATATACATCGTCCATTTTGACTGAGGAATAGCAAAGGCAATGTTTAGTTCTGTTTTGCAAATTATTTTGAATTTGATTCTTAGTGCTTTCAAACAGCATTTCATCCCAAAAATAAAAGATTATTTGAAATAATGTCTGAAAATTATTCAAAGAAAGCAAGGCATTGGAAATCTGCCTGGTCTCTGCTTACCAGTGCCTGGAATGTTACAGCTTTAACAAAAAAAACGAGCATCTTGAGATATGATGATCTGCAGCAAATGAAAAACATTCTACACATCTGGAACGTGTTCAATGGTTTCTTCAAATAACAGTTTCATATGCAGTAAATGTGTGTAATTCTGCTTCCAGCTCTGTGGAAATGGGCATTCCCTCTGATCAAATTCATGTTAAAAGCCTTGTAATGCAGCAATTTACAATGAAATGTGGGTGTAATTATCTTGCTGTAAAAGGTATTGGAATATATTGGGAATTAAAGCAGTGATGCAACTGTACATTGTGATTAATGTATGGCAATAATTCAAGTTGTATTTTTCCAGTTTTGATGGTAAATTTCAGTTCAGCAAATGATTTGTGTGCATAGATGGTTACAGTTTTCATATTTGTTCAGTCATTGTGCAAATTATAAAAATAATTAATAAAGTTGCAGTGATGTCCAGTGATCGGTGGTGATATTTCAAGTGCCCTAGAAATTGACCTATGGTCTCTACAATTTATACTTGAATCATCTCAAGGGTTCAGTAAAATCTAAATTGCAGCTGAAAGTATTACATGCTGTTTGATGCCACACAAGGTAATAATTAAGGTGTAGAAGCAGAAGTGGGCTAGTCAGTGCATTGAATGGTGGAGCAGCCACTTTCCTGCCTTTTTCCATTCTCTTCAGTTACCTTACCTATTTAAAAAACCGGTCTATCCCAGCCTTAAACTTACTGAACAGCGCAGCCTTCAACAGCCTTTTGTGGTAAAGAATGCCACAGATTCACAACCGTTTGAGAAAAGAATATCCTCCATCCGTCTTAAATAGACGACCCTTATTCGGAGGATATGCCCTTTGTTCCTCTTCTCCCCGACAAGGGGAAAGCAACCTCTGCAATTACCCTGTCCAGCCCCTTTTAAGGAACTTCAAAAGTGTTTCAATGAGGCCACATCTTATTCTTCTAAACTCCAATGACTACAAGCCCAATGTAGTTAACCTCTCTCCATCTACAAAAATCCCTCCGTACCTGGCCTAACCCAAGTTTACCTTCTCTGGACATCCTCCAGTTCTTGTATATCTTTGCTTAGACAATGGGACCAAAGCGCTTCACAATTTTTCTTAGGTATGGTCCAACTAGTTCCTTACATATCTTTAGTAAAACCTTAGCAAAATATTTTCATATTCCATTCCCTTTTGAAGTAAAGAGCAGCATTCATTATACTTCCCCAATTACGTGCTGAACTTGGATGGTGGTTTATTTTTTGTGCTTCATACACAAGAATGCCCAAATTCCTGTGCTGTAGCTTTGAAGTCTCTTTATTTAAGTAATATCCGGCTTCTCCATTCCTTCTGTCAAAGTGCATAGCCTAGTTTTCTTATTTATTCCATCTCCCAAGCTTTTGCCTGTTTAATTAACCTGTCTGAAGACAGTTCTCTGTAAATCTCTGTAGTTTCTGTAAGACTCGCTACTTCCCACTTATTTTGTGTCATCCATGAACTGAATAATATACTCATGCCATAATCCAAATCATGATATTGTAAATAATTGTGACCTCAGCACTTATTTATATGGAACTCCACTGGTTACAGGTTACCACCTGAAAATATCCCCTTTATCAAAATTGCCCTCCGTTAGTTAACTGATCATCTACCCATGTTAATATACTACTTTCTCAGTCTCTTATTTTGTTGTCTTATCAAGCACCTTATCACATTTTTGGAAATCCAAATATGTTACATCTACTGGTTCCCCTTTACCTATCCTCCTAATTACAACTACAAAGAAAATTTTATCATGTCAGGCCTGATTTCTCCTTCATGAAGTTGTGCTAAATCTGCTTGATTATATTATGTATTTCTAAATGCTCTGCTATCACACCCTTTATAATGGACCTTAACGTTTTTCCCAATGACTATTTGGTCTATAGTTATACTGTTCTTTGGGAGTTTGATCTTTCAAATTAAACACCATACAAACCTGTACAGAGTGATCAACACATGCTACTAAATAATGGGACTTACTCTGATGAGTGCATTTGTATTAGGGACTTATCTGCCTTTATAACTGAGGTTTTCTGCAACGTACCTCAATTATGTAGATCGAGCTGATTGGATGGCAGTAAATGGTTGCCCTTCCATGCAATATAGCAATGATAAGAGAGGTGTAGTAGGAGATGTAATGCCAAGCACAGATTGTTGAAAGCAGAACAATAGGCACATTCAAATAAAAACACAAAATGCAAGAGAAGCTCAGCAAGTCTGACAGCATCTGTAAAGAGAGGAAGAGCTGCTGATTTTAGGTGAAAAGGAGTCATATTGGATTTAAAACATAGACAGTTTTCCTCTCCATAGACGCTGCCAGTCCTGAGTTGCTCCAACTCTTTCTGATTTCTAGCACCTGAAGTACTTTGCTCCTATAATAGGGCATAAAAGGGTTAATTGCAGCTTAACGTCAAATAAGAGAGTAGAAAGATTTAAAAAGGACATGGGGTAACTTTGTTTTAATACAGAGGAAGTGGTGGATGCAGATACAATCACAATGTTTAAAAGATATTTGGATAAGTTCATGAGTAGGAAAGATTTGGAGGGCTATGAGCCAAGCGCATGCAGGTGGGTAAATTTAGTTTGGGAACATGGTTGGTGTGGACTGGTTTTATAACTCTTATTGCTCACTGGCCCAGCTCCAGTAATGGTTAAAATATGTAGTTACTACTGTGCGAAATAATGAGCCTCCTTTCTCAAGGACCACTCAGCATCCAGCACCTTTTTTCATTAGACTGATGATTCAGTGAACAAGATATAAAGAAACACCTTGTGTTTGTTATTTATTCCTTATGCACCATTCAGCTACACAATAGGCATATGTTTCATAACATGGGAAATCACTGGTATTATACTGTTCCTCAAGTGATGACCTAGACGTTGGAGCTGGCACCCTGGTGCTCAAGAGTGACATCTGTCTGTGTAGAAGCCTGTCAGAATAACTCCAACTTAGGGAAAGGACTGTCATTTTCAAATTGGTACATGAGATATGAATAATCAGCAACGTAAAATGAAATAAAATGTGATTTGCAAAGGCACTTGGAAAGATGTGAAAGGAAGACATCCCATGGTGTGCAGATGTATGAACTTCTGTCATGCCCCAGCTCCTGTACAAACACGTGGTCTATCTCTACTGTATATGGGGCCTTATTCTTGTGCCAGGATTTGATTGTCTGTCTTAGAGTGGCTCTATTACTGGTAAACTGGAAAAATATTATTTGCTATGAATTAAGTTAAATCATCTTGGTAGACTCCACAATGGAACAGTAACAGTGTGCTATGAGAATAGTAATCTAGTGATGGGTACAGCTCCAAACACAGCAGCTGGGAAACTTAAATGCAGTCCCTTAAATAAACCTGGAATAAAAGCTAGTGTCAATAATGGTGACCCCATAACTACTGGATTGTTATAAAAATCCATCTGGTTGACTTAGTCCTTGAGGGAGGAATCTGCATACTGGCTCTGGCCTACATGTGACTCCAGACTTCAGTAAACTGGTTGACTTGTATCTGCCCTTAGAAACAGCCCAGTGACTCACTTGGTTGTAAAGCAGACAACTCACCTTTTCCATTATGAAATCTGTGCTTCTCTAGGAGGACTTAAGAATAAAAATCAAAGTCCAATGAATATTACAGCTTAGTGAAAGCAACACTGGCAACAGCAGTTTTCATAATCCATGAAAAGATACAGGAAAAAAAGATTGAGATAACATGAGTGTGATGAGAATGGATGAGCTAAGGTCCACACAGTTGTCAATCCAATATCCCACGTCAAAAATAGCTGTAAAGTAGAACATGTTTTATTTTGAGAGCCTATAGCCACCATCACATCAGGTATAAATGTTGCATGCAGAATAAAAATCTAAACATGCAATGCTTAATTGTCACTCTTATTTCTGTATTTAGTTACACAAGAAAAGGTTTTGGTTTCCTCAGTTATCTGGTGGTTGGTTTGCAATGTATAGTGACATCCATCAGCATGGGTTCAATTTTCGCACAGGTTGAGATTATGATGAAAAATTCTCCTCAATCTCTCCCCTCACCTATGGTGCGGTGACCCTCAGGTTAAACCGCCGTCATGAGCTGTTTTTCTCTCTCTAATGAGCAAACATTCCCACAGTCCAGTGGATTATGGTTACTTTAGCTTTTTTATTCAAGAAAATAAAACTGACATTAAATTTGACATCAATGTATTCAGATAATTGTAGAAATCTCTTCAGGAAGGTGATTTTAAAAATATCCATCTCATCATATAATTCACAGTGCATCAACATTGTTCATTTGCAAACTAAGCTGGAGCAACTTGAGCTGGAGAAGAAAAACAAAATAAAAATTGTTTGCATTTGATACTACCATATAAGAGCCCAGAAGGGCAACATAAAGATACCAGACACAGCACGTGTAGTCACGAAGGAGGAATTCTAATAATAGCGTTTACTTGCATCATCTGCCTATGCCCAAATCTGTATTCGATGCAGTAGAATGTCACCCGACTTTCATTAAAAATTGGCTCTATTTATTACCACCATAATTGCAGGACCACACTTACTGTCCATGCAGATGCAGTGCCTATGAGGTCACTGTCAAATGAAACTGTGATTGCGGGACCAAACAGAGCAGGGAGGTCAAGGGAAGTGAGGATGGAGGCTGGGGATGGGGACTGGTGTGTGCCAGTGCAATGTCAGTTTGACCACCAAGTGGCCATGTCTGCCAGTCATTTTGACACTAAAAAAATTTGATAAGGACCACATGTCAAGTTATTCTTCAACTCCAACAGAATGAGGCAATTAAATAAATAGTTCCGATGTGATTAACCAGGGGATTGAGCATTCCTGTCATTTCTGGCAATTGAAGTCTGCGTCTCAGTAGTGCCGCTTCTATTGGGACACATGTCTGACATTGTCATGAATGTATTACATTTTCTTCCAGGTAGGTCTCTTGTGGTGCAGTGGTACTGTACCTATCCCTGGACCAGAAGGACCAGGTTCAAGTCCCACCTGCTCCAGACCAATTTTATAATATTCCATCAGTCAGGGAACTGACATGATTGAGCAAAATGTTGTTTTTAATGCCCTTACCAACGTGTTAGATTAAAACAACCCCCTAGATTACTTCACTGATTCAGCTGCCTTTTATCCTCTTACAGTAGAGCACACAAATACATTTCATTCCCCACCTTCTCTATCACTGGGAAAGACAGTTTTCATTCCTAAACTTGCAATCCTCCATCCTGACAAAAAAAGACCCTGAACTATTCATAATGTTGCAGATATGGACCCTTGTTGGGTTTATCTATAACTTTTAAAAATGGGCAATTAATTATTTTTAAAATGGAAGCCATGGTTGGGTGTTCTCTTAAAGCATTTTGCACATGTAAGCCCAGTGTCTGCTGGACCTTGGGTAAAATGATAGTGATGGAGAGGGAAAAGCTCCAAAGATTTTCCTGACCAATGTTTTGAAAACTTCAAAATTTCTGTATTTGTCATCTCAGCTGTGAAAACCCAACTCCTTATCTTTGATTAGGGATCAATTTCATCAAATAAGATAGAAATTTAACGCTTATAATATCAAACAAGGGGGGAAATTACCAAATATATATATTTATGATCCTCACCAACATTCATGTGATCATTTCCATGATTTAGTCTTTTAAAGTCATAATTATATTAAGGTTGTATTCACATTGGCTGAATCTTAAAGGAAAACTACAGTATAATTGAAAACAAAAATAATGCTCTGTATTTGTCTAATGTACAAGACCATAGATACCTCTTTCAATAGAAACCATTGAAAATTGCTGAACAGAAGGAAATTATTTGCCCAGCCTTGTCTGTGTTGGTACTTTGAAAGAGAAGTCGTGTTTCGTCCCATATCTTCTGCTTTTTGTCTGCAAACCGTAAGTTTAAGTTCTCAAGTGCCTGTCCAACTCCCTTTTAAATACAAGAACAAATTTCTGCAGATGCTGAAATCTGTGCTGAAAACAAAAAGTGCTGGAGATCACAATGGATCAGGCAGTGTCCATGGAGAGAAACAAGCTAAAGTTTCAAGCCAAGACAACTCTGATGAAGAGTCATCTAGACTCAAAATATTAGCTTGCTTTTTCTTCATGGATGCTGCCTGACCCCGCTGTGACCTCCAGCATTTTTTGTTTTTGGTCCCTTTTAAATATAATTGAATCAGGTTCCATCACCTTTCCAGGTTGAGCATTTCAGATCCTGACAACTTCCTGAGTGAAAATCCTACTGAAACCTAAAGATTACTGAAAGGGATAAACAGAGTAGATGAGGATATTTCCCTTTGAGGTCTTCAGGAGTCTGGAACCAGGGAGTCTAAAACGAGGGATCACAATTTAAAAAATATAGGGGATGCCATTTAGGATGGAGATGTGGACGTTTTTTTTGCTCAGAGCCTTGTGAATCTTTGGAAATTTTTACCCCAAAGGGCTGTGAAAGATCAGTCTTGGATATAATTAAAGTAAAGGTTGATGAATTTCTAATTATCAATGGTATCAACAGATATAGGATACTGTAGGTAACAGTCATTTGACGTGTTCAATCAGCCATGATTGAATTAAATGGTTAAGTGGGCTGAAATAGTTGACTAGCCTAATTGTGTTCCTATGTTTTTAAAATGTTTCTCCTCATCCGATCTATAGATCTGTTGCCGCTGTTATTGAATCTAAGATCTCTGGTTATGGACCTACTGGCCAGTCTCTCTTGTCTTTTACCATCATGAAAATCTCCATTAGGTGACCTCATGACCTTCTCTGTTTCAAGGTCCGGGCCACAGGACATGTTTCTATGCTGCATGAGACTATGACTCTATGAGAACAATCTTAAATTTTCCACCCTCTACTCTCAACACAAGTCCCTCAGCACCAGGAATATTGTGACAAATGTGCTTTTTAAGAGTTTTTTTTACATCTAACCTGCAGGAATATGCCTTGAATTTTTCACATTTCTCCAGCTGAGAAGCATTTATGGAGTCATACAGCACGAAACAGACTCTTCAGTCCAACTTGTCCATGCTGACCAGGTATCCTAAACTAAACTAGTCCCATTTGCCTGCATAAAGAGATAACAAGGTGTGGAGCTGGATGAACACAGCAGGCCAAGCAGCATCATAGGAGCAGGAGAACTTGACGTTTCAGGCCTAGACCCTTCATCAGAAATGGGGGAGGGGAAGAGGGTTCTGAAATAAATAGGGAGAGAGGGGGAGGCGGATAGAGGATGGAAAGGAGAGAGGATAGGTGGAGAGGAGGCAGACAAGTCAAAGAGGCGGGGATGGAACCAGTAAAGGTGAGTGTAGGTGGGGGGGTAGGGAGGAGATAGGTCAGTCCAGGGAGGACAGACAGGTCAAGGGGGCGGGATGAGGTTAGTAGATAGGAGATGGGGGTGCGGCTTGAGGTGGGAGGAGGGGATAGGTGAGAGGAAGAACAGGTTAGGGAGGCGGGGACGAGCTGGGCTGGTTTTGGGATGCGGTTAGGGAAGGGGAGATTTTGAAGCTTGTGAAATCCACATTGATACCATTGGGATGCAGGGTTCCCAGGCTGAATATGAGTTGCTGTTCCTGCAGCCTTCGGGTGGCATCATTGTAGCACTGCAGGAGGCCCAGGATGGACATGTCGTCTGAGGAATGGGAGGGGGAGTTGAAATGATTCGTGACTGGGAGGTGCAATTGTTTGTTGCGGACCGAGCGCAGGTGTTCTGCAAAGCGGTCCCCAAGCCTCCGCTTGGTTTCCCTGATGTAGAGGAGGCCACAACGGGTACAGCGGATGCAGCATACCACATTGGCAGATGTGCAAGTGAACATCTGCTTGATGTGGAAAGTCTTCTTGGGGCCTGGGATTGGGGTGAGGGGGGAGGTGTGGGGGCAGGTGTAGCACTTCCTGCGGTTGCAGGGAAAAGTGCCGGGTGTGGTGGGGCTGGAGGGGAGTGTGGAGCGGACCAGGGAGTAACGGAGAGAGTGGTCCGTCCAGAAAGCAGATAAGGGTGGTGAGGGAAAAATGTCTTTGGTGGTGGGGTCGGATTGCAGATGGTGGAAGTGTCGGAGGATGATGTGTTGGATCCGGTGGTTGGTGGGGTGGTACGTGAGGACGAGGGGAATTCTTTTTTGGTTGTTATTGCAGGGACGGGGTGTGAGGGATGAGTTACGGGAAATGTGGAAGACACAGTCGAGGGCGTTCTCGACCACTGCGGGGGGGAGATTGCTGACCTTGAAGAATGAGGACATCTGAGATGTACGGGAGTGGAATGCCTCATCCTGGGAACAGATGCTGCGGAGGCGAAGGAATTGGGAATAGGGGATGGCATTTTTTGCAGGAAGCTGGGTGGGAGGAGGTGTATTCTAGGTAGCTGTGGGAGTCGGTGGGCTTGAAATGGATATCGGTTTCCAGGTGGTTACCTGAGATGGAGACAGAGAGGTCCAGGAAGGAGAGAGAGGTATTAGAGATGGTCCAGGTGAACTTAAGGTTGGGGTGGAAGCTGTTGGTGAAGTGGATGAACTGTTCGAGCTCCTCGTGGGAGCACGAGGCGGCGCCGATACAGTCATCAATGTAACGGAGGAAGAGGTGGCGTTTAGGGCCATTTGGCCCATATCGTCTAGACCTTTCCTATCCATGTACCTGTCCAAATGTCTTTTAAATGTTGTAACTGGATCTGATTCTACCACTTCCTCTCGCAGCTCATTTCACATATGAACCACCCTCTGTGTGAAAAGGTTGTCCCTCAGGCCCCTTTTAAATCTTACTCCTCTCACCATAAAATTATGCCCTCTATATTTGTGTCAAAATCTACAAAACCCCACAGAGAATTCTTAGGCCAGTTTTCAATTAACCCCTGACAAGCTGCTCCAAATGCATTATACTGTGTTGTGCCATTTAGAACCTTTCATTTTTTTTCTCTGTGGTTCTGTAAGTGTTCTATTGGCAAATTAATCTCAGTAGTAGATTAGACCCTGAAAAAAAAATTGTTTGGGTGACATTATCCAATTGACATGGGACACGGCAGAGTTAAAGCTGGTGCGTTCTCCTGTAAGCCAATCTTTCAAGTTGATGTTTTAGATCTCGGTTTCACTGGATGATTGAATCAGTACGGTGCAAACTTAACATACCTTGCTCTAACTTTTGACATGACATTTTTTTTCTTAAGTTTGGCGCCAAGGATACCATAACTCCAATAAAGACACCAGTACTTGCTGCAGCAATTGCAATGGTGCTTCCTAAAGATTCTTTTAAACCAAAAAGTCCTAGAAGTGAATAAGATGAAAAATACACAGCTTAATCAGAAAAATAGCATGTTACTCATTAAGCACATAGTCACATAGCTAGCTTTTCGTGCATTTCTTTTCACTTTTGACCCGCATTGGCCTTCAATGATCTGTAATTTCTTCTTTAAAACTCTCTGCCCCAATACCTCCTTTCTCTTTTTAAGGCCACCTTAAAACAAGCCATTGACCCTTCCTCCATACCTTCTTTGATTCAATGTTGACGTTGATTACTCTGCTAGTAAAGCATTTTGAACTTATTTACCCCTGTTATTAACACTGAAAGTTGAACATTTCTGCTACAACTTTTGTTGGTGAAGGAAGGTCTCCATAATTGACCAAATTTACTTTGATGCCAGTTTGAACATGTAAGTGGGATTTGTATCTCTTTATCTGAACAGGCGTGTATAAGTTCCATTTCTGTTATCAACACAATCAGGTTAATATCAATACTACACAAACAATTATTGTGTACTAAGAATTAATTATTTAAATGTAACATATTCAAAATACTAAAACTGTAATCATAGAATCCCTACAGGGTGGAAGCAGGCCATTCAGCCCACCAAGCCGACACTGACCCTCTGAAGAGCATCCCACCCAGATCCACCCAACCCAGTAACCCTGCATTTCCCATTGCTAATCCACCTAGCCTGCACATCCCCGGACACTAGAGGCAATTTAGCGTAGCCAATCCACCTAACCAATCTTTGGACTGTGGCAGGAAACTGGAGCACCTGGAGGAATCCCGCGCAGAAATGGGGAGAATGTGCAAACTCCACATAGACAGTTGCCCGAGGCTGGAATCAAACCTGGGTCCCTGTTGCTGTGAGACAGTAGTGCTAACAACTGAGCCACCGCATCACCCAAAAGTAATGTAAGATGTTAATTTTGAATTAGAAATTATGAACATTAACTTTTTTTTGACAAATTCATAAATTACAAGAAAGTAAACTAAGGGCCACAGTCCATGATACTAGAGGAGGTTACAGAAATGTGGGAGGCCATAAGGAATTTAATTACATAAAGTTGTATTATTAACAATAAAGGAATTTGTTATTTTCAAAGGAAAATATCAGCATTGTTTAGCTTTTGAAGGACTACAATATAAATTTACCTGCTCTTGATTTCACCATGAGGTGCGTACCATCGCCACTTAGAGTTGTCCCATTATTAAGGATTACAGTACAGAAGTAAGTGCCATCATCCCTCTCAGTTACATTCAGAATTGTCAAGGAAGCATCCCCATTAGATAGATGTCCACTTAAAAACACTCGACCAGAGTAGTTGCCCGCGCCTGTTGTGTTGTCTCTTACAAGATTGAACTTCTCAGAGGTGTCTTCTTTGTACCACAATACAGAGACTTGGTTTAAGGAAGGACCATCATTAAGATACCAGCATGGTAAAACCACCGACTTCCCTTTCTCGGCTTTCAACTTGGCAATACCCTGATTCACAGATGGCTGTTCTGGTTGGGCAAGTGCACCTCCTGCAACAGTTGCTTCAGTAGTTTTGGTTCCAATTGACTCAATAGTGTTTGCAGAAACAATTCCATTCCCAAAAGGCAGAAGAGTGACTATTGCAACTGCTTTCAAAGGCAGACTTGTGTTTATAATCGATTCACCACTTCGATTAGCCATGGTTTCACTAGGACGGGTTTCCAGATGAATGAAAGCAGAAGTGGCTCCACTTGCAACCATATGCTCAGTTCTGATGAATGCAGCTGTTTATAATAATGAAGGAACGGTCAATGTGCGTGGACTGTAACCCACAGGAGGTCAGCATTTGTGTTATGAAATTGAAAACCCGGTTAAAAGGAGTGCACACATAACTTTTCCACATATAATCCCTATAATGTGGAAGCAGACATTCAGACCAACCAGTCCGCACCAACCCTCCAAAGAGCATCCCACTAACACCCATCCAATTCCTGTAGCCCCAATTTCCTAATCCATCTAACTTGCGCATCCCTGGACACTTATGGGCAATTTACCACAGGTAATCTACCTAACCTGCACATCTTTGGACTGTGGGAGGAAACCCACACAGCCATGAGGATAACATACAAACTCCACACAGATAGTCACCCGAGGGACCTGAGTGGAATCGAACTCAGGTCCCAGGCACGGTGAGGCGCTAACCACTGAGCGACCATGCTGCCTTCATGGTGCACAGACCAAATCCACCATCTTGATGTTGATTAAATAGGAGAGTAAACACAGTGAAGTTGTTTCCATTTGTGAAGGAAACCATGACCATAAACATAAGATGGTCACTAAAAAAATCTAAGAGGGAATTCAGGAGAAATATCTTTACTTGAAGAGTCGTAAGTTGTTGTTATCATATGGAATGGGTGAGGTGGGTGGCAAAGATGCTTTTGAGGGGGAGCCAGATAAACAGGTCAGGCAGAAAGTACTAAAAGGATATATTGATAGAGGTAAGGTGATGAAATAAAACGAGGATTGTATGAAACATGATTACCAGAATGGACCTGTTGGGGTGAATGGTCCATTTCAGTGGTGTACTATTTACTATTAAGTCTAACATCTCAACCTTTATTTTTCTTTTCATGGTTGCTTCAATATGCATGATGGCCTATATTTATTAAATCCTACTTTTTCTCATCTCAGCTCTTTTCCTAAGGTCAGATTATTTTCCTTGATACTCCTCCAAGTTCTTTGAGTATGTGACCATGTACTTATTGCCATGGTTTTGGTATTCACATTCTTTTTCCTGTGCTCCCTACTGAACTTTTCTTTGTGCCTTCATACTGCTTATTATTAGATTCACATCCTCATGCAATAATAAAAATATGAAGCTTGCATTCTCTCCTGTCCACAGAAAAAATTGCACAGTCTACAAATAAATTGTGGCTGAGTAGTTTTTGGCTCATTGAGAAGGATAAATCAGGAGCGTTCTATGTTTTAATGCGCACTCACACCATTGGGTGTGTAACTCACAGAATTACTCTTTGTCTAACATTTACAATATTGAGGATTCTTGCTAGACCCAACTCAAAGTAAAAGGATCAATTCTAAGGATATTGAATGGCTAATTTCCCAACCATGTAGTTTTATTCGTTTTCCTTCTTGATATTGGTCTGTAATCTACTGGGGTGAAGCATCTTACGGTGAGCCCTAATAGGTAGAATTATTCCTGCATCCTGTAACTTTAAAAAAAAATGCTTCCCACAAAGTTTTGAAAGTGAGGCTTCTCTCTCTGTCTCCAGGATTTTAACAGGGGATTGGGTCCTCAAGCCCAGAATGGTGAAATGGACTAAGTGGGCTTTGTCTTAAATTCTCATTTTGTTTGATTTTTTTCCTTTCTTACGTTATGGTGGAGGCGCTGTTGTTCTGAGCTTTTTGTTTCTTTATTTTTCTAATTTATTTCTATGATTTTATACTTTGACATTTCTGCAATGCTGGAATTTTTACTTCTTTAGTTATCTAATTTTTTTTTTCCTAATTATTTGTACGCAAGAATCTGCACCTGGTTACCTGTATACCTAAGGTGGCATCGTAAGTGGTGACTTGTAAACTTTTTACTGTACCCAAGTGAGTACATGTGACAGTTAACCTAATTCAATTCAATAGTGCTTCGCATTCTTACACTGTTTCTCCTTTCCTTCCAAACAAGAGGAAGTGAGCAGTAAAGTGTGATGTCATGAGGAAAGGTAATGCCATAGCTCATTTAGGGTAGAGGTGGTGAGGAAAACAAACCGTCTATGGTTTGTTTCCCCTGATCCCTCACCCGATCACTGATGTATTACTCCACACCTTTGCTTCCATCAAGCCTGATCCTCCTTCATCTTCCTAAAATCTATTCTCATTCCAACATTTCCTCTCATGGCTCCCACTACAATTTTCCTGTTGAACTAACACGCCCAACATCTGTAACATCTCTTTCTCTTGCTCTGCTGTTCATCATCTCCATGCAGTATCCCATACTTTTGCTTTTGACTTACAAAGTGCAGCTGGCAAGGGTGCAGAGGCACTCTTATCCTCAACTAACTAATGTCCTACGCTGCCCATTCCTGCCCATTGATTTAATTGGTTACAAAATAATGTAGCGTGTGCATTCAATTTTACAGCAGGTACTAATAACACACTAGATTGCACATTTGGATCACAAAGTTAGCCTTAGGTTTGGGATAATGCTATATGTGAGCTAGTTTATTATATATGAATGTGAATCATACAGTGTCAAATATGGGTGGCTCAGTATTTACTGTATTTGCTGTGACTACACAAATACCGATGGTAATTAGACAACAAGGTGTAGAGCTGGATGAACACAGCAGGCCAGGCAGCATCACAGGAGCAGGAAAGCTGATGTTTCGGGTCTGGACCCTTCTTCAGAAATGGGGGAAGGGGAAGGGGGCTCTGAAATAAATAGAGAATGGGGGAGGCGATGATAGAAGGTGGATAGAGGAGCAGATAGGTGGGAGAGAAGACGGACAGGTCAAGGAGGCGGGTATGAAGCCAGTAAAGGTGAGTGTAGGTAGGGAGTTGGGATGGGGATTGGTCAGTGAGGTGGGAGGGGTGGGTAGGTGGGAGGGAAGACAGACAGGTCAAGGAGGTGGGGATGAGGCTAGTAGGTAGGAAGTGTGAGTGGGGGTTGGTCAGTGAGGTGGGAGGAGAGGACAGACAGGAGAGAAGACGGACAGGTCAAGGGAGCGGGGACGAGATGGGCTGGTCTTGGTATGACACCGGGGGTGGGGAGATTTTGAAGCTTGTGAAGTCCGCATTGATACCATTGGGCTGCAGGTTTCCCAAGTGGAATATGAGGTGCTGTTCCTCCAGTCTTCGGGTGGCATCGTTGTGGCACTGGAGGAGGCCCAGGATGGACATGTCGTCCAAGGAGTGGGAGGGGGAGTTGAAGTGATTCACGACTGGGAGGTGCAGCCTTTTGTCACAAACCGAGCATAGGTGCTCCACAAAGCGGTCTCCAAGCCTCCGCTTGCTTTCCCCGATGTAGAGGAGGCCACAACGGGAACTGCGGATACAATAGACCACATTAGGAGATGTGCAGGTGAACATCTGTTTAATGTGGAAAGTTTTCTTAGGGCCCGGGATGGGGATGAGGGGGGAGGTGTGGGGGCAGGTGTAGCACTTCCGGCAGTTGCAGGGAAAAGTGCCAGGGGGTGGTGGGGCTAGTGGGGAGTGTGGAGCGGACAAGGGAGTCATGGAGAGAGCGGTCCCTCCGGAAAGCTGATAAGGGTGGGGAGGGGAAAATGTCCTTGGTAGTGGGGTCAGATTGCAGGTGGTGGAAGTGGCGGAGAATGATGCGTTGGATCCGGAGGTTGATGGGGTAATACGTGAGTAATTACTATCCTTTGTCTGAGTAAATTAGACAAATGCTCAGATAGTACTGGGTACCAGAATTACTGTGCATTTATGACCCTCTGCTCAATGTCATTTAGAAGATCTAGACTATATTGAAAGTAAAATGATATTTCGTCCCTGTATTCCAATATTAGACACAAGCTATGTAATTTCGTAGTACTGGGTTTCTTTAAATAGTTGCTCTCGTCAGTGTAACTTTATCAGTCAGAAGGGAGAGAGAGAGAAAAAAATGGGTAAACAGACATGAATGGAGAGCAGATTGATTGAATCAATGGTTGAGAAATAGACAAAGAAAGAAATTTGTAAGTGAAAATACCTGTTCCGGTACATACCGAAACACGTTCACATACAGATGTTATAGAAAGGGCACGAGATGCATGTAGCAAATGCAACAAAGGGAGGAACTTCCACAATCTGACAGTTCCACTGTGATCTGCATTCACCAATTCACATCACCATGTGATAACTGTGATTGTAGCTAACAGCTGGCAGCAAAGAATAATCACAAAATAAACCTTTATATTCTGGAAACTGCACTTTGCAAAGGATGTGAAGGTTTTCCAGATGGTACAGAAGAGAATTACTCAAATACTTCCAGAATGAGGGATTTGGGTGCATGGAATGATTGGAGATGTGCGAGTTGTTCTTCTTCGATCAGGGAAGGATTAAAGGAAACCTTTCCAATGACTAAAGGGTCGCTTATCAGCGCATGGGGATTTATAGTGAATGGAAAAAGAGTGAGAGCAGAGCCTTAAGCAGGAAAACGTTTTCGGCAACAAATGGTTCGGATTTGTAATATACTGCATGATAGGGTGGTGGATATAAATTCAATATTAGCCTTCAAAATCAGATCAGAACTTGTAGGAGAAAAAAGTGCAGGAATACGGGGAAACATGGGATTAATTGGATTGTTCTTTAAAAGAATTGAAGTAAAATCACTGGATTGAATGACTATAAAAAAATTCTTGCATATCTGTAACCTTAAACTGAGAAGTAATAAAAACCAAATCAGTACAATTATACTCAGGGTGGTGTAATAAAATGCAAACAAAACAAAAAAAAACTACGGTTTTTGGCAGCATTTTCTGCCAAGTGAATTACATTGTACATCTAACTAGGAAGTCGGAAAGAGATGTCAATACGAGTGTCTGTTACAAAGTTTGTAAGATTTTCTGCTATGAGTAGCCTTCTATGCCACACTACGCTATGATTCTATGTGTAAACATGTCCCCCAAGTTCAGGATAATTTAAAAATGTGCATAACTGCCAAAAGTATGAAGAATGCCTGATATCATATTCAAATCATAATATAAACTTATTAATTTGTACCCGAGTGAAATCATGCAGAATTCAAAAACTACTCAGTAACTAAACTTTTGAAAATCAATCCAAGTTATTAAATAAACAAGTAATTCTCGTAAAGCGAAGATAAATGACTCAACTTCATTGCTCAGCAATCTTAAACAGTCAATAATTGCACAATCACCGCCTCAGACAGGAGGAAGGATTTCAAAACTGCCTACTACGTATGAAATTTGAAGACAAACACTAGGTTTTAAAGGGCAGCCTTGGGATGGGCAATGTATGCTGCCTTTGAAAATAACACCGATACTACGGTAATGAATTTTTTTTAAAATGGCTATCACCAACAATGTTGATTTTAACACCAGGGTGAAAGTTTAGTCCTTACTCACCAATTAGAAACACAAGCTGCAAAATTTCTTGAATGAAGGCTGGAGGACCGAGCGATTTCATGTTTTCAAAGCTTTCACTGCAGAAGAAATGCAGGCAGAGGCTAGAGAGTATTAGTCACAGATATCCATGACACTTCCATTTCAACGCAGGTCACATAGAAATGTTATTGCGGATTGAGAAAATATTTTTCAGATGTTGGGAACATTTCAAAGCAAAAGTCTAGTCACAGGTTATAAATATAATTTGGGGATATTAATTATCCTGCAAGCTTCAACTGAAATGGTTACAATTTGGAAAATAAGTTCTAAGTTCTTCTTTACAATATTTTATTTTTGAAGCTATTAAGAACAGTGTAAAATAAAATGGTGACCATGACAAGGCTTGAAACATGAAGTTGTATCAGAGATAAAAGGTACTGCAGATGCTGGAGAATCCGAGATAACAAGCATGGGGCTGGATGAACACAGCAGGTCAAGCAGCATCATAGGAGCAGGAAAACGAAGACGTTTCGAGCCTAGACCCTTCATCAGAAATGGGGGAGGGGAACAGGGTTCTGAAATAAATAGGGAGACAGGGGGAGGCGGATAGAGACCTCAAGCCACACCCCCATCTCCTATCTACTAACATCATCCCGCCCCCTTGACCTGTCTGTCCTCCCTGGACTGACCTATCTCTTCCCTACCCCCCTACCTACACTCACCTTTACTGGCTCCATCCCCGCCTCTTTGACTTGTCTGCCTCCTCTCCACCTATCCTCTCCTCTATCCATCCTCTATCTGCCTCCCCCTCTCTCCCTATTTATTTCAGAACCCTCTTCCCCTCCCCCATTTCTGATGAAGGGTTTAGGCTCGAAACGTCAAGTTTTCCTGCTCCTATGATGCTGCTTGACCTGCCGTGTTCATCCAGCCCCATGCTTGTTATCTTGAAACGTGAAGTGCCTGCCTTTTCCATTCGTTGATTAATGGAAGCGGACAGAGGACCTTTAAATCTACTCTGTGACCAGAAACCTTAAACAATGGTGAGAAGCAAGACAACTCATCACAATCTGCCATTAAGTCCATGCTCGGTGAAAAATAAAAGGGGTGGGGAAGGTCATTAACCACACAGCATGCCAAAACCTTGAGATGCCCAACGCCCATCACTGCAATTGGGTGCAACCTTGTAAAATGCGGGAATGCGATTTGCTACATTAGCTGGAACTATCATTTATTTAACTCTCAAAGGGAGCCTGAGCCCCTCGCTCACTCACGGCGGGCATCTCCGAAAGCCATGCAACATCCAATATGAAACGGACATGAGGAAAGGGGCACACAGAAAGGAAGGAGCATCAAAGAAAGAGAAAAATGTGTTTCTTTTCTTGGCATCCTTAAGAGTTTCACCACCATATATTTGAATGGGGCGACATGGGAGTCCGAAAGTGTTTGGTGGAGTTTGGATCAAGACTTCAGAAGTTATTTCTACCAGCTTTACTGTGTAGAATCAAAGTGTCACAATTCCTTGCAAGTACTTGCTTATCCCAATGGAGCAGCTTAAAACATATTTGAATGAGACCTAGTGACAAATTCCAAAAACTGTTGTCCACAATGTCAGGTTCCACTTTCACCTCTAACCCCGCTGGCACCATGAAAACAGCAAATGATTGGGCGTCATACATGCTCAGAGACAACAAGGAGGATTCATAGAATAGATTGGTTATTTGAATGCTCTTTTGAGCTCATTGTGTGGCTTATTGCATTGAAAAGGAATGCTGGTTTCAAGCAAATGACACTCCATTGCTAATGGCACCTCACTGCAGAAAGTACATTCTGTGTTCTTGGCAGCTCCTTGACCTCAGTCTACCTCTCATGCTCTGTTTTGTCATTGAGAATATTGCAAACTTTCAGTCTTGAGGTGTCCTGCTAGAATCTCTCATCTAGCAGATTGATGGTGTTTTCTGCTTGACCCTACAAAAAAAATTAACAATTGTTATATTCTACTGAGACAGACGCAACACCAGCGCAAACCCTTCACACTGATGTTTTGAGACAAGTTGTCACACTGATACGAAACAAACATAGTTAAGACTAGGTTCCTGTTTAATGGTTAGCGTCTTCAATATTTATGTTTCTTGGACTCACGCAAGTACTGTACTCCCACTGTAAAATTACACACAGATTATTTGTCATGATCTTTAATGCAGTTTGCAAATACCTGTGTAAAAAGAGTGGAATATTTTAGAATGTCTCAGTTAATAATCTTTTCACATAACTGACTTTGGTCAAATGTGGAGAGGTGCCATATAGGACTGTCTAAATATCCCACTGTTACATTGCTGAATTATTACATTGATTTGGCTTGCAGACAGTGAGTGGGGAGACAGTGCTGTAATGGTAGTGTCCTAAAGGTCCAAGCATAACGTTCTGGGTATATGGGTTCAATTCCCACCAGTGCACCTGCTGGGATTTAAATTCAATTAATTAAAAAAATGTGGAATTAAAAGCTACTTTCAATAAAGCTAACCATGATAACTGTCATCAATTGTTTTAAAAACCCATCTAGTTCATTAATGGCCTTTAGGGAAGAAAATTTGTCCCCTTACCTGGTCTGGCCAACATGTGACATAGGGGAGCACTGTGGCTCAATGGTTAGCACTGTCGCCTCACAGCACCAGGGACCTGGGTTCAACGTCACCCTTGGGCAACTGTCCATGTGGAGTTTGCACGTTCTCCCTGTGTCTGTGTGGGATTCCTCAAGGCCAGAGATGTGCATGTTAGGTGGATTGGCCATGCTAAATTGTCCAGAGATCTGCAGCCTAGGTGGATTAGCCATGGAAATTGCAGGATTACAGGGACAAGATGGAGGAGTAGGTCTGCACAGAATGCTCCTTGGAGGGTTAGTGTGGATTTGATGGGCTGAATAGCCAACTTCCACATTCTAGGGATTCTACTGTATGCAATGTATGATATCTATGACCCACAGTGGTGAGAGTTGACTTTTAACTGCCCTCTGAAATGGCCTAGCAAACCACTTAGCTGCGTCAAGCAGTTTCTTAAATAACCTCTGAAGTATTTTGAGTCACTCAATTTAAGGCTGGTTAGAAACAGAGGGACACAAATGCTAGTCTTGTCAGTGACACCCATGTCCTGTGATAGAAACAAAGAAAAGTTGAGAAACAGTTGAAGGGTTTAGGCCCGAAACGTCGAGTTTTCCTGCTCCTATGATGCTGCTTGACCTGCTGTGTTCATCCAGCCCCATGCTTGTTATCTTGAGAAACAGTTTAACGCTTTTACTATTTCATTAAGATTGCGATGTCAGAAGCAAGATTTGGACAAAATACATTCTGCTAGTTTACATACTGTAGCCATGAAGTTCACACCATCTTGATCTCACCCCTGCCTGAGGTGAAGTGACCGTCAGATTAGACTCTTCACCAATTATCTCTCTCTCTCTCTCTCTCCCTCTAAAGAGAGAACAGCTCTATGGTCCTCTAGGACTATGGCAGCAATCAAATAACTATAGTACGGTCCAACACATTTGGGTGAATATTTACCACGATAGACATAATCCGTTAGTCTTTCTATCAGAATGGATCAACGATGTTATGTTCTTTTAATGAAAAGAGAAGGCCGAGGGGTGACCTCTTTAAGATTTTGAAAGGGACCACAGAGGAAGGAGATGCTGTCATCGTTACCTGGTCTGGGCCTACATGTGACTCCAGACCCACAGCAATGTGGTTGACTCTTAACTGTCTTCTTAAATGTCATGGGAAGCTACTCAATTGTATCAAACGCTGGAAAAATCTCAAGAAAGGAATGAAACCGGACAGATCACTTGGCAATTACTGAGGCACTGCTAACAACTATAGAAAATTTACCCATGTTACTCTGCAAAGTCCTCCTTTCTAACATCGGGGGGACAGTATTAAACCTGAGAGAACTGTATCATAGACTAGGCAAGAAACAGCTTGACAATGTCATACTCACAGAATCATACCTTACACAATGTTCCAGAAAATGTCATCATAATCCCTGTGTATGTCCTAGCTCACTAACAGAACTGATGCGCCAGAGGTACGCATAGTGACCTACATTTGACAGGGTGTTGCCCTGGGTGTCTTCAACTTTGACTCTAGGCCCCATTTTACCTCATGGAATCAGGTCAAACATGAACAAGGAAACTTCATGCTGATTACCTCATATATTACTTCATTGGCTGATGAATCAGTGCGCCTCCATTTTGAGTATCACTTGGAGGAAGCACTGAAGGTGGTAAGGGTGCAGAATGTACTCTGAGTGGGGAATTTCAATGTCCACCGCCAAAAGTGGCTCAGTAACAGCACTCATGGCTGAGCTGGTTGTGTCCTAAAGGACGTAGGTGCTAGAATGGGTCTGCAGCAGGATTTGAGGGAATCAACAAGACGGAAAAACATGCTTGATCTCATCCTCACCAGTCTACTGGCTACAGATGCACTTGTCCATGACAGTATTGGTAAGAGTGATCACTACACCGTCCTTGTTGAGACAAAGTCCTGTCTTCATGTTGAGAATACCCAACATTGTGTTGTGTGGCACCATCACCATGGTAAATGGGACAGACTTTGAATTTTGATCTAGTAATTCGAGACTGGGCATCTATGAGGCCATTGCATCATCAGAACTGTATTCCAACACAATCTGCCACCTCATGGCCTGGCATATCCCCATTCTTCCATTATCATCAAACCAGGATATCAACCCTGTCTAATGAAGAGTGCGGAGGGCATGCCAGGAGCTGCACCAATCAACCGGTACAGTACAGGGCTACTTCCATTTCAAACAGAATAATAAGTAGGTGATAGACTGGGCTAAGTGATTCAAAGGATCAGATCTAAGCTCTACAGCCAGTTGTGAATGGTGGTGACAACTGAATAAAACACTGGAGAAGGATGGTCCACAAAATATCCTCATTCTCAATGATAGAAGAGCCCAGCACATCAGTGCAAAAGATAAGGCTGAAGCAGTCGCAGCAATCTTCATCCAGAAGTGCCAGGTGGATAATCCATTTCGGCCTCTTCCGGTGGGCCCAAGCTTTTCAGTCTTCAGCCAGTTTGATTCACTCAAAGTGATATCAGGAAATAGCTGGGGACTCTAGATACTTCAAAGGCTCTGGGCCCTGACAACATACCAGTGAGACTACTGAAAACTAGCATGCCAGAACATAGCTTGCCCAACCAGCACAGCCAAACACTGGCATCTCCCCAACAACGTGGAAAATAACTTGGAATATCCAGTACACAGAAAGCAGAACAAATCCAACCTGACTGATTACCATCCATCAGTCTACTTTTGATCATCAACAATGTTGCAAGTGGCACATACTCAACAATAACCTGCTCACTGAAGCTCAGTTTGGGTTCTGTCAGGGCCATTCAGCTCCCAACATCTTTACAGCCTTGGTTCAAACATGGACAAAATATGAATTCCAGAGGAGTGATGAAAGTGACTGCCTTTGATACCAAGGCCACATTAAGCATCAAGGAACTCTAATGTAAATGGGAATCAAAGTTAAAACTTGGAATCACACCTAGCACATAGGAAGATGATTGTTGTTGGAGGTCACTCATCTCAGCTCCGGGACATCTCTGTAGACGTTCCTCAGCATAGTGTTCTAGGCCCAATCATCTTCACTTACGACCTTCTCTCTGTCAGAAGGTCAGAAGTGGGGATGTTCACTGATATTTGCAATATGTACAGTATCATTCTTGACTTCTCCGAAACTGAAGCAGTCCAATTCAAATGGAGCAATCCAGATCTGGGCTGACAAGTGGCAGTAACACTCCTGCCACACAGGTGCCAAGCAATGTCCATCTCCAATGAGAGAGAATCTAACCATCGCCTCTTGACGTTCAATGGGATTATCGCCATCGAATCCCCCACTATCAACATCTGGAGGATACCGTTGACCAGAAGAGAAACTGGACTAGCCATATAAACAAAGTGGCTACCAGAACAGGTCAGAGGTTAGGAATCCTGCAGTAAATGACTCACTTATTGACTCTGCAAACCCTGTCCACTACCTGTGAGGCACAGGCAGGAGTACTATGGAACACTGCCCACTGACCTGGGCAGTTACCTGTTCAAATAACGTTCAAGAAGCTTAACACCATCCCGCCCACCTGAGAGGCACACAATCCACAAACATTCACTCCTCCGTTCAGTAGCAGCAGTGAGTATTATCTACAAGATGCATTGCAGAAATTCACCCAGAATCCTCAGACAGCATCTTCCACCTTCCACAACCACTTCTATCTAGAAGCAGTAGATACATGGGAACACCACCACCGGCAAGTTCCCCTCCAAATCACTTACTATCCTGACTTGGAAATATATCACCGTTCCTTCACTGGCACTGGGTCAAAAACCTGGAATTCCCTCCCCAAGAACATTGTGGGTCTACCAGCAATAAATGGGCTGCAGTGGTTAAAGAAGGCAGCTCACCACCACATTCTCAAGGGCAACTAGGAATGGGCAATAAAAGCTGACCCAGCCAGGAAAGCGCGCATCCCTCGAATGATAAAAAGAAAGAATAAGGGTCATACTTCTATTTATCAACAACACTCAGCCAGAAATACCAGTGACTATTCTTCATTGCAGAAAGACGTTGGGTGTTGGCGAGAGATAGTAGGGAGAAGGGTTGTGGAATGGATGGTGTTGGCCTACATTCCAACACTTACTGTATGAGCTTGTCTTTGTGAAGCTCGTTGGCATATTTTTCCACATCAAAGACATTATACAAATGCAAGTTTGGAGTCCACATAGCTCTATTGGTACAACATCAGACTTCCAATCTGAGGGCCAGGGTTCATGCCCCTGCCTGAGCACTCCTTTGGACTTCATACTTCATTAAAATGACAATTTAATAAAGAAAAACACCTCCTTGATGGGAGATTCAAGTGTTGTTTAGGCTCTTGTGGTAGTAACCCTACCTCTGGGCCAGGAGGCCTGAGCTCAAGTCCCACCTGCTCCAGAAGTGCCTGATAACATCTCTGAACACTGTCTACAAATTGTCTAGGAATGAAATTTGTTATTGCTGTTTATGAGAGTTAGAATATGTGATGCGAAAATACATTTGTAATGAAGAGAATTTTTCAAGGGAGGGATTCCTGGAAGGGACTGAAAGCAAAAAATGCTGGAGGTCACAACAGATCAGGGAGCATCCATGGAGTGAAAACAAGCTAACGTTTCGAGTGTAGATGGCACTTCATCAGAGCTGACATGGAAGACAAATAGGCAGATAAACTAATACAAATTACTGCAGGTGTTGGAAATGTGATATGTGCAGAAAATGCTGCAAACATTCAGCGCATCTGACCGTATCTGTGGAAAGAAAGACAGAGTTAACAGCTTAACGATTGCATATAATCTCTCTGTCTTCACAGATGCTGTTAGACCAGCTGAATATTTGTCACATTTTCAGTTTTGATTTCAGTTGATGGAGCATTCAACTTGCTGCAAGGTAATTCCTGAAACTGTAACAAGATTATCTTGGGTGGAAATGTCATGCTGTGTATAGTTTGGACAACTACTAAAGGTAATGTTGTAGTGAGCTATCCTATGGGCAGTGTTTGGTAATGTCACTAACCTCTTATGGGCTTTAATCCAGATTTACTGGTTGTGTGGTGCACAATCACAGACATTGCCCCTCTGTCCACACAACCTATGGTACTTGCTCACACGCCAGTTCCCCTAAAATGCTGAAGTGCGCTTCCTAGGGTCATTTAGAAGACAATTAACAGCCTCCCACATCGCTGTGGGTCTGGAGTCACATGTAGGTCAGATCTGTTAAGAATAGCAGATTTCCTTCCTTCAAGAGCATTAGTGAGCCAGATGGGTTTTTATGACAAATGTCTGTGGTTACACGGTTGGTTTCGGGTTACCTTTACATTCCAGATTTTTAAAATTACATTCAATTTTCACCATTGCCATAATGGGACTCAAGTCATAGAGTCACAGAGTTATACAGCAAGGAAAACAGGCCCTTTGGTCCAAGTGATCCATGCCGACCAGATTTCCTAAACTGAAATAGTCCCATTTCCCTTCAATGGGCCATTGAAACATATGACGAATCAGTAGTCTTGTCTTATCACAAAAATACCATCATCAGGAGACGATCTGCAGTATACTCAAGCTGCTTGAAAAGTTCCTCGGAATGATGTTTGAGCTGTGGGAGGGGTAAGTCTCAACTTCAATAAAGCATGAAGTCAGGTCTGTACTGGCCAGAGATTTCTCTGGACAAATACATATCCATAAAGCTGAAAAGTTCCAAAATGTTCCATCATGGGTTTCTGAAACTCTGAAATAAATAAATGATATATTTAAGATACAATTAAAAACAAGGACACCCTGTGACTGAATTCTAAAATTGTTTGTTATTTCTGCTGAAATAAAATGTACAGAATGCTTACACAAATTTTAAAAAGACTCAGTTGCCAACACTTAATTGTTTGATCCTACTTTTTTACTTAGATCCATTTTGTGTTGACGTGGATCATGTGCATAGATCATTGACATAGACATGCATTATGAAAGGATATATTACTTCAAGGTTGTCCATACCTCACTGAAGACTGGCTTTGTTTCCATAACAATCTCTTTAGATGGGAAACAACTGTGAGTTATTTTCCATGGAGAGGGTATGCTATCTGGATCAGATGTACTATTTGAAGTATGTGCATCTTCTCAGTCATGTGTCATAGATGTACAATATGATTTAATAATGTAATAGCTAGCAATAGCGAAACAATTATTACAGCATCCCATTGCATTTTGTTTGTTTTATTGTCCCCTAGTTTCTCCACCTCCATTGCATCAGTTCCAATGATGCTACTTTCTACAATAGTATTTCAGATGTGCCTCCTTTTGTCCTCAACTGAGGTTCTCCCCTGCTGTGGTGGACAGAGCCATAAGACGATAAGACCGTCAGTCATAGGAGCAGAAATTTGGTCTTTCGGCCCATAGAGTCTGCTCCGCTATTCAATCATGGCTGATAAGTTCCTCAACCCCATTCTCCCGCTATCTCCTCATAACCCTTGATCCCCTATCTATCTCAGTCTTAAATGGACTCAATGACCTTGCCTCCACATATTCACCACTCTCTGGCTGAAGAAGTTTCTCCTTATCTCTGTTCTAAAAGGTCTTCCCTTTACTGTAAGGCTGTGCCCTCGGGCCTGACCTATTTCCTGAACTTCTGCCCTCACTGCTTCCTCTCGCTCCCTCAGGCATAATAGAGTTCTGCTTTTCTTCACTTCCCACCCCACCAATCTCTGGTTTGGCTGCCTTTTCCATCGTCTCCAGGACAATGACACCACCAACGTGCCTCTTCTCTCCTCTCACCATTTGAAAGGGACTGCTCCTTCCATTACCCCCGCTCATTTATCACTCCAACACATCGATCCCTTCCCATCCAATCGCAAGAGGTGTAACCCTTTCACCTACACTTACTCCCTCCTCGCCATCTATGGTCCTAAGCGCTCCCCTTAGGTGAAGCAACGATTTACTATCACCTTTTTTAGTTGACTATATTTATTACTCACAATGTGGTCTCCTTCACATGAGGGAGATCAAACATTACTACTTTGCAGAACATCTTCACTCAGTCTACAGGCATGAACTCTCTGTTCACTTGCCACTTATACACACCTTCTTGCTCTCATGTTTACATTTCTATCCTTGGCACCATGGGGAGGCAATAACCTAGTGGTATTATCACTGGACTGTTAATTGAGGGACCTAAGTAACGTTCTGGGGGACCTGGGTTCAAATCCCACTATAGTAGATGGTGGAATTTGAATTCAATAAAAATCTGGAATTAAGAGTCTAAGGATGACTGTGATTCCATTGTCAGTTGTTGGGGACAAGCCCATCTGGTTCACTAATGTCCTTCAGGAAAGGAAACTGCCATCCTTACCTGGTCTGACCTACATGTGACTCCATATCCACAGCAATGTGGTTTGCTCTTAACTGCCCTCTGGGCAATTATAGGTTGGTAATAAATGTTACCATCACTGATGACACCCTCATCCCATAAATGAATAAAAAAATGTTGCAATGTTCTAGTGAATTCCAAGCCAGAGGAACAACGCCTTGTTTTCTGTTTAGGCACTTTACAGTCCTCTGTATCGATTTCAGCAACTTCAGAACTTGAACCCTGTCCTCTATTTCGCTCACTTGTGCTTGGGACTTTCTCGGTTTTCCTTTCAGCTGAGCTGCACTATATTCTGCCACCCATAGCTATTCTAGACCAAACCCTCTCTTCTGTTTGTGGAAGTCCTTGCCATAGGAAGGTGTGGAGACCAAGTTACTGTGTGTATTTATGATAGAGATAGAGATAGATAGCTTCTTGATTGGTAAGGGGATCAAAGGTTATAGAGAGAAGGCAGGAGAATGGGGTTGAGAAACATATCAGCCATGTTTAAAGGCAAAGCAAATTAATTGGTCAATTGACCTAATGCTGTTCCTATATCTCAGGACCTTGTGGTCTTATGGTCTCTACACTGCCTTTTGTCTTGCGACACCAATGATTTGTACTCTCACCAACCTGACCTTCCTTCTGTTCCATTTGATCCACCCACAATCTTTACTACAGAGTAGAAACCTTCACTTTTCTATCTCTCTCTTCAGTTCCAAAGAAAAGTCATCCTGCACTTAAAATGTTAGCTGTGTTTCTCTCTGCACCACTGCTGTCAGATCTGCTGAGTTTCTCCACATATTCTGCTTCATTTATCAGATCTCTAGCAATCCGTAATATTTTGCTTTTTTGTAAAAAGTTATCATCTGCTGTGTTAATAAGTAAAATGAATTGTTAAATGCCATGAAATGAATTCATAAGCCTCTTGTTCCTTAGAGGTCTATCATCTTTCAGGTTCCAGCTAGGAGCAGAGAGCAGAGCTGTTGAAAACCCACTCCGCAAGATAGACAGTCATAGCTCAGTCGAGAAAAATTTACAATGATATCTCTGATTATTTTTTAAACTCTTAAAATGCAATATCTATTAACCTGTTGCAGAAAACAATGAGCAGCTACCATTGGTCAACTGTATCTCAGTGGTAGCAGTTTCAATGCTCCTTCATGAAAGTTGTGGATTATGTTACCACATAATCTTGGCTGACACTTCCATACAGTTCTGTTTTCATGTTACACTGTTGAAGCTGCTTTTCTTTCATTGAGATGTTAAACAAAGGCTTTTTCTGCTCTCTGATGTAGATGTAAAATATTGATTTGCACTACCTGAAGATCAGAAAGGGAGTTCTGTACTGTGTCCAAGTTAATCTTTAAAACTATTTTCTAATCAACCTGTTCAGGTATGTTATTGCAAACCTCTGGAATAGATGGAACTTGAACCTGGGCCTCCTAGTTCAAAGGTACAGATACTACCATTGCACCATCCCTTAACGAAAGCAAATTATCTGGTCATTATCATTTGCTGTTTGTGGGATCCTGTTGCGCAATTATTGGTTGCCAATCTTCCTGCGCTCCGACAGTGTCTACAAATCAAAAGTTGTTCATTGCCTAGAAAACAGTGTCCTGATGTCAGGAAAAGCATTATATAAATGTAGAATTTTCTTTTGATCATTCACCTTTCCTATCTTGCCTCTTTGATGGGTTTGGGATCAGGTAAAGAGACTGTCATATCATAGAAGATACAAATAATGATGATGTCACTGATGATGTTACTCTAACTACAGCAGAACAGAACAACAAATAAAAGAGAAGTGTGTGTGTGTGTGTGTGTGTGTGTGTGTGGGGCTGTGTTTGTGTGGGTGCATATCTGTACCTCTGTGTGTCTGTGTGTGTGTCTGTCTGTGTGTGTGTGTGTGCATCTATGTGCATGTGTGTCAGTGTGTATGTCGGTGCATATGTGTGCGCGTCTGTGTCTGTGTATATGTCTGTCTGTGTCTGTGTATATGTCTGTATCTGTATGTGTGTCTGTGTCTATGTGTTTGTGCAAGTGTGTGTGTGTGGAGGGGGAGGAGGGGAACAGGGCTGATTATTGGGGTTGAGTGAGACCCAGTGAGGGAAGATTTTGCAGGAACAGTGAGAGTGACACTGCTTGATCCTTAGTGGGAGGCAGGTGAGTGGTAGAGACAAGGCGAGAGTGTGAGGTGGTGGAGAGAAGAATGTGACACTTACCCTGGAACCATGGAGAAGGTCATTAACCATTTCCGTATACCATTGAGACAGCATTGGCGTTAACGATGATCTGGGATCAGGCTGTCAAGGTCTGATGGTGTGGCCTCCTCTCCTTTGTGTCATTCCCTATCTCCAGGACCTCTGGATCTCTGTCACAGAATCCCAGTGCCATCTTCCCCAATTCTGACATTTTCAAAAAAATGCCTGTGATTGAGCAGGGCAGCTTCAGAATGCAGGTGCACCATAGCAATGGTCTAAAGATGGCATATACACACATACACACACTGGACTTGTTGCAAAACAACAAAACAGGTGACAGTCAGTCTCCAGCTCACTACTTAGGGAAATGTGTTAACCAATCAGGGTCAAACTGATTGGTCTATAATGTAACCAAAGCTTGTCTGTTAACTGTCAGTCATTATTAACTGGCGTATCATCCTTGGCAATGCCTTGACCAGAGTGAACTTGCCAAAATATCAGCATTCTTCTCTCACAGAGTACAAATGTTCGTACCCGCTCTTACTTCAGTATTTCTTGTGAATTGTGCGATGAGTACAAGACAAACAGCTTTGACAAAATGTATCTGTTTACATCAATATTCTAGTTCTGTATTATTAAATGGCTATTTGAACTTGTGTTAATAAATTGGATTCCTTTGTTAGCAATCTCTTTTTCAATTAAAATCAACATTGATCAATACGCCAAAATATGTATCAGCTGGTGACTTGCTTCATCGTAGCTTGTGGAACTTGGTGCACTTTGATCACTAGCTGCATTCACCTACATAAAAACAGTAGCTGTGTTTCTTCGAGAAAGGCATTAAGATGTAATGAAGTAAAAAATAAATATTTCATAAAATTATGTTAAAAGGAAATTCAAGGATAAAAGTACACCTTTTAGCAAAGGTGCTTTGAACTAATAATCAGGAGAAAGTAAGAACTGCCGATGCTGCAGTCAGAAATTACACAGTGTGGAGCTGGAGGAACACAGCAGACCAGGGAGCATCAGAGGAGCAGGAAAGCTGACATTTCGGGTTGGGACCCTTCTTCAGACCCATTTCTGAAGAAGAGTCCCAACCTGAAACGTCAGCTTTCCTGCTCCTCTGATGCTGCCTGGCCTGCTATGTTCCTCCAGCTCCACACTGTGTGTTACCTTGAACTAATAATTGATTTTTTTTGGTTGAGTTCACTCTAATACAAAGCAATGAGGTGCCCTGGTTTATATTTACAAACATATTTATAAGTCAAATCACATTTCTCTGACTTTTAGATTGATAGTTAAGTATTTTGTTATTCTTTCTCTAACTTTACATCACATCACTTGCTAATAAGGAGGAAGATCACCTCAGTATCTTTTGAATATGGCAAAAGGCACTGCTGGACAATTGGAGATGGGAATTGTAGAAAAGGAGTCATTCTCTCACAATATCTTTAAGGTGCATCTAGCAATGTGCTAAAATGAGAATTTGCAATATACATAAAGTAAACCTGGAATAAGGAACCAGAGGCAGAAATTCCTCTCCAGGCACAGCACTGCTGACGTGTATGGAGGTCACAGTTTGTTTCAGGAAACAGCTGGTAACATCCTATGAGGACTGCCAGGATTTCCAATGATCCTGGACATTATGACTGATACCTATGTGGCTGAATATATTACTTCTCATAATGCACTATACAGGAAAACATTTCTCTTTTGAAATGGCCCACTCATTGTAGAAATCAACAACCACCTCCTAAGCAGTCACCATTATACACCTCACTTTAAGACTACCTACAATCTCACGGTTATGATAGCCACACCTCATGACCCTATGTGACATATAAATACACAAATTGAACATAGATACAAGGTGTATCCATATATTTCAATTTCATCAGTTCTGAAGAACAGATCAGCCTTAAATATTAATTTGAGTGTTCTCTCAAAAGCTGCTGAGTCATCTGTTGTGCCCGTTTCTGTCACTAGTTGCTGAATCAGTATACCAGCTTTTTGGTGAATACACTCAAAACAACCTGTCCTTCTAAACTTATACACAACGAATCCATACAGAGCCAGAGAATTAACAAAAAAAAAGCAAAGACAAGCCTGTGATTGGTTAGAAGTTATATCCAATGGGGTCCTGGGTTCTCAGCTTTGACACCCTGTAGCTGTTGAATGACCTGATTTGGTTGGGAGGAGTACTACGATTGGTCTTATATTGCACTTCAGGTATTTGGAAAGAGGAGGATTAACTTTCCTGTTCTGACAATGGTGTGTTTGTGTCTCAGGTGTGAATTGGACTTTGTTCTGACACTGTCAGATTGCTTCAGAACAATTATAGTGAAGACTCAAACTTGAGTTGCAACCACTTGCAGTATCTGTGAAGTAGCATTCTGGCGAAGATATCAACATTTTCAGGCTAGGATGGTAGGGGATCGTTTGTAAAATGCCTGAATGTTAGTTACATTTTCCATGAAAGTAATAAATTTTCAATTAGCGATTGTTTTCAGTTCCTGTATGCATGTTATATAGAGTTCAACCAAAGAAAGCTCTTAACCTTGCAAAGAAAACATCCTCACTGCCAGTTAGTTACTGATGTGGAGGTGCTGCTGTTGGACTGGGGCGGACAAAGTCAGAAGTCACACAGCACCAGGTTACAGTCCAACAGGTTTATTTGAAATCACAAGATTTCTGACTGCTGCTCCTTTGCCAGGGGGACTTGCACCTGACAAAGGAGCAGAGCTCGAAAAGCTTGTGATTTCAATAAAACCTGTTGGACTATAACCTGGTGCTGTGTGACTTCTGACTTTGTCAGTCACTGAGTGAAGAAAATTAATAACTAGGAGCAGCAGACTCATTACTAAAAATTCCATTTTGCATTTTCTTGATGCTCATGCCTGATTTCTATAAAATGTATTCAATATAATGGTAACCTTCAATGTGTTTTGTATAAAGTGGCTGGCAGATATGTGCTCGATTTTAACCATAAATGAAATTATTAGTTAATTTTTATAAGGTTTCTTACATTTGCAATGAATCAGTATTTTAAACACATGCTTGTAAAAATTAATAGTTTAATTTAACAGGGATCAAAAAGTTTTCAATTTAAAGTATTGAGGACTGATTAAAAAATGAATACCATTGTTTGAGCGATATTTAAAGTGTAACAGCATGTGGCATGTAAAGAGTTAAGCCATGTTTCTTCATTATACTGGTTGTGTTGTAAGATTCATGCATGTCACGCCCAGTAACCCTGGTCCACCCTCAATCTGAACAGGAAACAACAGCGTTCATGTGAACTTTAACCCTTAAAACCTTCCTTCTTCAACCTGCAGCATTTAGAGTAGCTTCCACGTTCAACAGGTTCTACACAGTGTTTTGATGTGTGTACAAATGTCAGCATGCCACACTAGCATGGGTGTGGAACAGTACAGGTAAAACTACCAGATTAAGCAGGAAGGACTTTGGTACTTTTTCAAAATTAAGCTGGCTTCTGCTTTTAATTTTGCCTAAAAGCTACTTGCATTGAAAATCTGTTTTTTTTTTGCATGTAGCTGAACGTTAGTGACCCGTGTACGCTTGTTTTTTTTGTTTTTAATGTTGTGGCAATGAAGTACTTTGTTTTGTATTATAGGTTACACAACCTTTGTTTCAAATCACTGCATTAACTTAACGTGTGTGTGTGGGGCTGAGGCTGACGCTGACGCCGACAAAGCCAGTATTTATAATCTCTCCTTCATTGCCTTGACTGAGGTGGTGGTGAACTACCTTCTTGAACAGTTGCAGTCTGTGTAGCTGATCTACTGTAACATGTTGGTAATAGAAATCTGGGACTTTGTTCTTGGGTTGGCTCATATGTTTGGAGTCAACAGAATGATATTGGAGATGAATCTAATATCCTAGTTAATTAACTGACTAAACAGTCTGAATTTTTGGTCACTTTCTTTTGTGTAGACTTTCTAATTTGGTGTTTGTTTGGAACATGTGGTGTTCCAGGAAAAAAAAGTTCAAGCTCTGGCAAGGTGTATGAAAATAGCTAAACAGTTAATGTAATTATCAGCATGTCTAGCCATGTAAAAATTGCAAGCTTGTTTAAATTGTAGGAACATCTAATTAGTTAGCTTGGGGTCTCTTGCTTGTTTCATAGATGACAGCAGGATTGCTAAGAAGGCAGTTGTTGACTGGTGAATGAAGAGAAATGTTTATTTTTTTATTTAAATGCAAATCAATCTGTGTTGACTTTGGATAGATGTTTGTACATAGATCTTAAGCCGTTCTGTGATGTGTAGTACCAACATGTCTTTGGCTAAGTTCTGTTGTGATTGCTGTCTGAATAGACTGCGTCAATCTGACTCAAACTGGCGTTTTGTCAAGAGCTGTTGTGTTTTAACACGTGCCTAAATGTTTGCAATATGTTGTTCACTAATACTGGAGGCATGACAGACCAGTTGCAAATGAAGGATGCCAGCTAAAACAGGCTGGGGGTCCTGATGGAGAGCCCTAAACTCCCAGAGGACTCCTTTTTTACTTTTTGCCACATTTTTAATTGTAATATACCAACTAACATGAATTTCAAAACAAACACCCTATCAAAAATAAAGCTTTACAATCCCCAATTGCATTGCGTCAGATGAGAGCTACTACTAAGCCAATGTTGAAAGAAATGATAAAGGATGTACTGTTTAATGTTCTTGCAGGCAGTAGTTCTGTAGACTACCTGCTTTCTTGTGAGAGTTTCAATCTTCTACCCCTTTTACCAGCCCGCAAGAAAGGAAATGCCCTAAGTTTCTCTGTGAGCCTTGTAAAAGAAGACAAACCTTTGCCAGAGAAGGATACTCAATTCCCAACAGAATCGACTGCTTTCCCTGTGAGGCTGCTTACTGGCTGTGTTTAGTATGTATCTTAAGGAGTAGGCTATTCAGGTGTTTGAGCCTGCTCCACAATTCAATAGCATGATGGCTGATCTGTTTTCCTGCCTTTTCTCTGCCACTCTTGACTCACCTACTGATTAAGAATCTATCCCAGCCTTAAATACACACAAAGGTTCATCCCTACGGGTCTCTGAGGCAAGGACTTCTAAAGACACTCAACCCACACAAGCTGATTTAATTATATGCTGAAAAAGATTGAATTCCTTTTTAGTTTCTGAATCGGCCATTTACGATCTTAGCTTAACTAAATCAAACTTAGCCCTTTTTCAAATTTAGTAATAATTGTGGAAAGTGCAGCTTCCAATTCTGTGGTGAAACTTTTTGTTAATTATAATGTATTACTAGTGACAAGGGGAAAATTGCTGGGTCACTTTGTATTTTAAATGGCAATACAGGAACTAGATTTAAAGATTGAGTAATCATACTAACAATACAAAATGGTTTTAAAACACAAGCCAGATCTCTGTACTTTTCTGAGATACTTTTCAGCTTCCCCCTCAATGTTTTCTACAAATTTGAAGATTGATACAAAATGCAACTGCCTGCTAAAAAGTTGAATTATTTTATGAAATGCTCAGGCTGAGTTCTCATCCAGTATTACATTAGTTCGTATGCATCTCTAATCTCTATAATCCATATAACTAGCCAAACTTGCTTTTCTTGTGCACATTTATTGAAGCTATGCGAAATTCGATGACTCAATAATACTCCGATACAATTCTTCAAACTCATCAAGACCCATGCTGTGACAATTTTTTATTTTTTTTGGTTTAAAATGTCATTGTTTCCTTTCTCTGCAAATCATGTGCAGGTCTGGCTATTTGTAAAAATGAAACTTATTGTTTCTAACAAACACCTCTGTGATTTTGAAAATGTAAAATGCATGAAGCTAGCCCAAAAAGTATGTATTTTGTTCATACCAAAGGGTATTTTGTATTCGTGACCACTGCCGACAGAGCAGACAATGAATACCACAAGAGCCATCAGCTCTCTTTTTAAATTTGGTCTCCTGGATTTAAGTGCCATTAGTAGTGTGGCAGTTACTAGCTAACCTTTTATTTGCATGTAAAAGGGGTGATGGTGGAACACATTCATGAACATGACCTACTCTGTTTCAGTGGTACTGTGGTAACATCAAAGCTCATCAATCTCAAATAAAATGTTTGCAGTCTTGGCAACATCTTTTGCTAATTCTTTGGTGGTCAGTTTCAATGGTGAATTTTTAGTTTTAAGAAATTGGCCTGTGAGAATTTAGTATTCTGATGTGGCTGCTAATGCTGCTTTTTTTTTTCAATGACTAAAACAAAGCAAGGATGTACAGTAAAAGACTTGGATAATAATATACTGATATATGTTTACCATCTTTCTGAATTTGAAACAGTTTGCATCTCCAGGTCCCTCTTTCTAATGAGTCTTATGGTCTGATAAGACTATGGCAACTTTACCTTGCTTCTTATTAGTTCTGGGTTATATAACTATAAATATGTCCGGTGAAACGAGCATCTCTGTTATACTTGCAAAATAAATTTGTTTACTTTTCTAAACGTTATGCTTGATCTTGTCTACATAATAATTGCTTCATTTTGTGTGTGTGCCAAATTGGGTAAGAACTTTCCTATTCATTCACCATCCCCATAAATTACTGAAGCTGTGTGACACTTCAAGATGGAGGATAAGCTTTTGATTGCTTCAGGTTACCTTAAAGGTCAGCCCTGATGCCTGAATGATGTGTCCTAGAGATTTGATGGTAATGGTGTGCGTTTTGTTCACTTTGAGCCAATGGCACCTGTGGTTAGGAGACAAGCAATATCCCTTAATTTCATGGTGAGAGGTCATGAATACAGATTCACAGGAACCTGGTTGATTTTTGAGTGCTGGAACCATCCCAAAACACCAGCTGATATATGCAGCTGAAATTCTGCCAAAGACACAGGAGCAGAAGTAGTTCATTCAGCCCATCAGGTCTGCTCTGCAATGCAGTGAGATCTCCCTGATGTAGCATTGATCCAATTTCTCACCTTCACTTCTGTAGAAGTGGACATTGGAAATTTTCTTTACTAAGCCAGTGTGCTTGTGCATCCAATGTGACATGAGCAATTTTCCGCTTCCCAAGACCATTTTAAGTTTGGAAATTCTGACCCCCATTCTTTGTTTGCCTTGGCTTTCCCAGTCTACTTTTTAGACAAGTTGCAGATCTCTGTAAGGCTTTCAGTTTAATAGTGAATTGGTTTTGGATTACATACAAGATTTCTGTGATTCGTGTTCCTCATTGTACCAAAATGTGTAGCAGCCAACTGTCCCTTGATTTTTGAGTTGAATCCTGGTTCATGGAGGGTTGTATTTGGCTGACTGGAAGAAATCCTGCTTTAGCCACTGTCTTTTCCAGAAAGAAATAAAATTCCTGTTCCAATGTCTAATTGGGAGCTTGGTGCTTTATCTGCTGACCATAATTTCAGCACTCCAGTAGTTTCCATTACATCCCGTAATTTATTCCAGGTTTCCTCCGGGTGCTCCGGTTTCACAGTCCAAAAAATGTGCAGGCTAGGTGGACTGGCCAGGCTAAATTGCCCATAGTGTTCAGGGATGTTTAGGTTAGGTGGGTTAGACATGGGAAATACAGGAGTAGGGGAATGGGTCTAGGTGGGATCCTTTTCAGAGGGGTAGTGTGGACTTGTTGGGCTAAATGGCCTGTTTCCATACTGTAGGGATTCTATGAATCTATGAACAGCATTTCATTGGCACAATGGTTTGAAAGTTACTTGCTTTAGTAGGATTTTCTTTTGGTTTCTGAGTTAGGTGCTTTTTGTTGAAGCATACAGCTTGAAAATGTCCTTTCCTTCTCCATAAGACTGACCATTCTATAACAATTTTGAAAGGACTTTCTGATGCTGATTTTTGTTTCTTTCCCTCTGCCACAGAGAGAGCACCATTTGACTACTGTACCCTTTCTTCCAGATTTTACAGCCTTTGTGCATTTCCACTGCAGTGCCCCACAATACGTTTTTTTTTTGCCATCTTGTGTAAAATGCAGGATTGCACTCTCGCTACTACCTGCTTTTGTTAACTGCACAGCCTTTTGATAGTTGTGTGATATCGTAGCAATTCTGATTTTAAAGTCTACTTGAAGGCTCCTATAATGAAGTAATCCTGATTATCTTTCAATCTTTTGTCACAGTGGTATGTTTCCGAGTCAGGATGTCAAATGTCTTGGAAGGGAAGTTGAAGGCGATGGTGTTCCCGTGCATCTGCTGCCCTTGTTCCTTCTAGATCGTAATGGTTGTGGGTTTGGAAGGTGCTTTCTGAGGAAAGCTATATAAAATTCTTGAACACTTTTTTTCCTAACAACGGTACTGTGAGTGTTCTTGTAGCACATGAGCTCTAGTGGTTCAAGAAGTTGGCTCACTACCATCTTCTCAAGGGCCATAATGTTTTTTTTTAGCTAGTGACACCCACATTGCTTGAAAAAATTTAAGAGTTAAAAAATGAATTTTTGCATCGGTTCCCAGGTCCTGCACACCTGTTCTGACCTGGATCTCTTTTACCTGCTCCAGCTGTTCCTTACCCAAGTTCCACCTGCCCCAGATGGTACGTGGTGATGGTACAAGGTTAAGGCACAGAAGGTATGGAGAAAATTGTAGGATCTTCATGCTCAGGACAGGAAGCATCCCTCTGACCTTCTTCTGAAGGATTATTACGTTTTGGTGCACACTATAGCCCCTTGTGGACTCTGGCTGTCCATAGATCAGAGCATAACTATGTGGCAATGTCACTTGTTGCCCTAAAGTACTGATGCCTGGAAGGATGCCACCAACTGCACAATTTCTGCAGAACAGTTCAATGTTCAGCTTCATTCCTTTTCTTTTTGGAGCATGCTTCCTGGTTGCAGACTCTGAGGGAATCAAAATTCCACAATCTTTCAGGTTTTTCTTTTGTGTTTTTTAGCATTTAAATAAAGTGGAGGTCTTTGGAATGGTACGGCAAACTGATGGCACAGCCCTGCATTTAAGGAGGCATGAAATGGATAATCTGCAGTTATCTAATGATGAAATCCACTTTGCAGGGTAAGGAAATAGCTGCATGATAACCGATTAACCAAATCTTTGCTTATGACAGTTATGCATCTAGAAATCAGGATTTTTCTTCACAGATACACTTACCTACTCCAGGTTAGTTTAGTTAAATATGTCCCTCTTTGTGTGATGACATATTTGCACTCTTTCAGAGTGGCCCCTTCTGCTCACTATATTCTTCTGGTACCCATCCAACTTTGGGAGGGAAGTAGAAACAGTCAGCATTTCTCACTTTTATATTTTATTTATCTGAAGTAATTTCACTCTTCAGGAGTGAAACTATTTTAGATCCTAAAGTATGAATAGTTAGTTTTGTGAAAGATTCAATGCAAGCTAACCACAGCTTTTTATAATTGTGTAATGGGAAAATCCAATTTGCTTAAATGCTTCACTTTAAAGTTGTACCTTTCAAAATGCAACCTCAATGTTAAGCAATAGGATTACTGTAATTAACTCCAACACACTGTAGATGAGATGAAAACAGCATTTTACAAAATATCGTTAAATGCTAAGGCAACAAAGTTAGTGCAGTAAAAAGTTTTTTAGCTTGGAAAGGCTAAGCAGACCTTTCTAATGCATGACTATAATGTTCTTCTGTCTAGAATTGTGGGAAATAATACATACAATGAATATAACAATAAAGGAGACCAACCAAGCGTATCCAAAACAATTTGTACTGATATACGTACTCAGGATTTAAATACACTTCCTTTTGGAGACACTACAGTTATAAATCCTTTGGTTGTTTTCCAAGATAATGCATCATCAATGGTAAGATTTACTTCCAGTATTTTTGTCTTCTAGTTTTTGTTCTTCTAACTTTTTTTTTTATTTAATCTGCCAGTTGCTAACATGTATATGATTTACACAGTCACTCAGTGCTTACATCTACCTGTTGTAATGGAGATGAATTATCTGAAATATTAATTTTGAATATTGACTAGACATGTACATGTCATGGACTTGCACAATGAAGATTGTAAATTTTGCTTCAGTGAATTTTGTTTGCTTTAAACTAGAGTTTTTTTTCTGAGGAAAAGAACTTTGGTGACATGGTTGTCACCCCTGAACTATATACAATCTGGAAGGAGAGGGATGAGAGAGGAATCAGTTCACCCCTCCTAATCAGTCTTCATACATTAACTCTATAATGTTAAAACAACTTGTGAAATTAAAGCGGCCCAGATCGACATTGTGGAATATAGGATGAAAAGTCACAAGGAACTCATCAGGTCACTGCCTTTTCTATTGTATCTACTGACAATGCTAGACTATTTATTGATTTTTTTTTTTTTTTTTATATCTGAGGTTTTTTTTTTTGTGAAGCAAATGTATTAAGGGATATGTGTCAAAGATACATATATGAAGTTAGGCCACAGATTAGCCATGATCTCATTTGAATGGCATTTTGAATAAGCTGGAGGAGCTGAATGGCCTATTCTTATGTTCTGGTTGAGGACTTGTTGTGCGTTCTTGGGCTTTATTTCTCTGTCAGCAGTAACTCCAGTCTAAAACTTGTGTTCCGCTTTAACTACTATCCACTTTGAGGCCTGGATTGGGAGTTTGAAAGGTTTAGACCACTGACAAACTCGATCAGTGAAGGTGAAAGTACAGATTGTGAAGTCCTTTTGGCCGTTTTTCCCACTTCTTCTTACCTTGCTTACATTCTGTGTCCAGTGACATGTGAGGGAGATGCTGCACATGGTTATCACTGTTTCACCGCTTCCTGGGAAGAGGTTACCAACTCATGCCAGAGACTACACTGAGAGATGCCATTTCTCTACAAGCATGGCTGACCAGAAGACACCTGCTGTTGCCAAAGGCATATTGGAATGTTTACATGTTTATAATCATCTTGTGTGGCAGTGTTACCAATACGTTGTCCATAGCTATTTAACCCTTGGGAGGGACCTGGAGCTACTGGCTCAGACTCTCCGTTCATCACCTGGAGCATGCACTTCCTTCGCTCCCAATATACAGTGGCAGTTTGTGTACCAGATAGAAAATGTACCACAACTTCTACCACCTGGAAGGACAAAGACCGCAGACAGGTGGAACACTGCCACCTACAAAGTTCCCTTCCAAATTGCTCATCATCCTGACTTGGAACTATACCATCCTTCGCTGTCACTGGGTCAAAATCCTGGAATTCCCTGATGGAATTGTGGATGGCCTTACACCCCTGGACTGTTGCTGCTAAAGAGGTCAGTTCCCCACCAAATTCTCCAGGCCATTTAGGGCCAGGCAACAGATGCTCTTGCTAGGTATGTGCAGATACCCTGGGAGAAAACATGGAACAAGGTTTGATACTTTTTTTTTTGAGGTAGCATCAGTTTCTCAGCTGGGACTGTCTGAGTATTCTGTAGATCCAGGCTATGAAGTCTTTTTCACTTGCCAGGCAGCTCAACTGCAAGTCCTTGTTTATCTCCATGCTTATGAAATTTAAAAGCCCTCGAATTATATGTCTTTTTGAAGGCTGTCGTTGAGTTCTGAGTGCCTGCAGTCTTCAACTGATCTTGGTTACACTTTTTCACCTCTTCTCCCCACCAATTCTCCACCAAGGAGTCCCTCTTTCACACCCCAGGTCACTAGTGCGCATTTGATTTCACCCAGTGATAACTCTTCTAGGCATCTTTACATTGTTCCTTGTTAAGGTGCTGAACAGGTAATGTTTAAAAAAAAAAAGACGTTGAAGATAGGAGTAGGCCATTTGCCTCCCTAGCCTCCTCTGTTATTCATTAAGATCATGGCTGATCATTGCCCTAATCCTGCCCTCCATCGTACCCCTTGATCCCTTGTAGCCGCAAGAGCTATAGAAAATAATAATGGACTGAGTTTATTTTTAACCAGTTTGAAGTCAGAAGACATGGTATTAAGTTTTAGTTTTTATTAAAATATTTGGAATAGGGGTAGGCTGTTTAGCTCCTTGAGCCAGCTCTCCCTTCAATAGGATCACGGCTGATCCAATATTCCTCACGCCCACTTTCCTGCATTTTCCTCACAACCTTTGATTCCCCAACTGATCAAGAATCTATCCCAGCCTTAAATGTACACAAGGACTCTGCCCCATAGCTCTCTGTAGCAAGGAGTTTCAAAGACACTCAATCCTGTGAGAAGAAATTCTTCCACATCTCAGTCTTAAATTGGCACCTCTTAATTCTGAAACTAAGCCCTTTGGTTCTAGATTCTTCCCATGAGGGGAAATATCCTCTCGGCATTTACCCAGCCAAGCCCTTTAAGAATCCTTTACGTTTCAATGAGATCCCCTCTTCTGAACTCCAGTGAGTAGAGTCCCAACAATAATTATATCTTACGTCTGATCTTTAATGACAACATAGTGTGGCTTTGGTAACTGATCACCACAAAATATGTACTAAGTATTTTGAATGTGTGGGAGTTTGTAATCTATGTTTGTTTGTAGGATTGTGTAGAGTTTGGTTTATGTCTTTGGGAGAGTTCTATGGCTATTTCTTATTGTGTCAATAATTGTTTTTGCAAGACAATTCTTTCAGTGTGCTGTGCAATTCTGTAATATGTGCATTTCATAGAGGCATATAGGTTTATTGGGTGACAAATTACTGGCTTTACTCAACTGATGCAAATGAGGCATGTGGAAGCAACAAGTTGAGATCATGAAAGAATACTTAAATATTACAGAAGGCTATTTTCTTTGTCAAGTCTGCGCCGGGTGCCTTAAGGAGCTGTTCACCTCGTGCTACTCCCCCCACCTTCTCCTTGTGACCTCACTGAGTCTTGCTTTATCAGATACTAATACAACTGCCCCTCGAATGCCTCGATTTGAACCTGCCTCTACC
>JAHRHZ010000009.1:14264037-14289785 GCA_024137785.1 Ginglymostoma cirratum | reverse complement strand
CTGCACTGTCAGAGGGTCGGTACTGAGCGAGCGCTGCACTGTCAGAGGGTCGGTACTGAGGGAGCGCTGCACTGTCAGGGGGTCGGTGCTGAGGGAGCGCTGCACTGTCAGAGGGTCAGTACTGAGGGAGCGCTGCACTGTCGGAGGGTCGGTGCTGAGGGAGCGCTGCACTGTCGGAGGGTCGGTGCTGAGGGAGCGCTGCACTGTCGGAGGGTCGGTGCTGAGGGAGCGCTGCACTGTCAGAGGGTCGGTGCTGAGGGAGTGGCGGTCTCTCGACGCAATGACGGGATCCCGCACGCAAGCCTGTTCCCCGAAGCCTGCTCCTGGGGGTATCCTGCTCGCTCACCTGGTCCAGGTAGAGTCGGACCCGCCGCCGCAGCCGCTCTCGATCCGGCTTCACTTTCTGATTCATCGCCGCCACCTGCCCTCGCTCCCACACTGCCACTTCCGGTCGCCTGCTTCCGTCTGACAAACCCTTCCCTTTCCCTTCCCCTCCCCGGAGAACCGTAACCCGAACAGTCGGTCCCCCTCCCAGCTTCCCCTTGCCCCAGCAGCCAACCTGAGTGTTCCCTGAGCCTGAAGCCGCCTGTTCAATGTGATCAGGGAGTTATTGTCAATTACTTCTTTCAGTGGCAATACATTTGACGCGAATGACAGCAAATGTTACCCGAGTGCTTTCAAAAAGCAAATACTGCATTTATTAACTGAAAATGTTGGAAATCGTGTAAAGTCTTATTTTTCAGCAGATTCTGATGCTAACAAATCCAAATGAACACATGTTCTGCCCTTTCCTCAGGGTTGCCTGACAGTTTCACATACAGTCTGACCTACAGAATTTACCAACTTAATAAAGTGCATTTTTCCTTCAATGGTTAAAGGTAAAAGTTGTTTTCTGGAAACTGCGATAAGAGGAGATGTAGAATAAATTTCATAATTGAAATCATATTTGGACTACATTTCCACCGTGTAGTTTATCTGCTGCTGGAATCCTTATCAAAACCTTTGGTATCTCTAGATTTGTCTCTTTCATTGCATCCAGGCTGCAATCCCCCACATTTTAGTAACATAGAAAATAGGAACAGATGTAGACCATTCAGCCCTTTGAGCTTGCTCCACCATTTAGTATGATCATGGTTGATCATCCAACTCAGTACCCTGTTCACACTTTCACCCATTTCTTTTGATCTTTTGGCCCTAAAATCTATATCTTGTGAATCTGTGGAACTGATTGCCGCAGAGGGCTGTGGAGGCCAAGTCGTTAAGACAGAGAAAGATAGGTTCTTGATTAGTAAGGGGTTAAGGGTTTGGAAGAGAGGGCGAGTGAATCGGGTTGAGAAATATACCACCATGATTGAACAGTGCACCCAGCCTCAATGGGCTGATAGCCTAATTCTGCTCCAATATCTTATTGTCTTCTATTTGAAAACATTCAATGTTTGGCCTCTACTGTTTCTTGTGGCAGACAATTCCATAGGCTCACTATTCTCTGGGTGAAGATATCATTTTAGTCCTAAATGGTCTATCCTTATACTATGGCCCTGGTTCTGGATTCCCTGGTCGTCGGTAACATCATTTACTGTGCATTTACCAGGTCTAGTGTTATTGGAATTTTATAGGTTTCTACAAGGTTACCCTCTCAGTCTTCTAAGCTCCAGTGAATACAGTCCTAAGCAATTCAGTCTTTCTTCATACTTCACTCCTGCTATCCCAGGAATCAGTCTGGTAAACCTTCATCGCACTCCCTCCACAGCCAGATCACCCTTTCTCAGATAAGGAGACCAAATCCACGCACAATATTCCAGGTATGGTCTCACCAAAGCCCTATATAAATGTAGGAAGACAACCCTGCTCCTGTACCGAAATCCTCTTGCTATAAAGGCCAATATACTTTCTTCACCATATGCTGCACTTGCATGCTTACTCTCAACAATTGGTGTACAAGGCACCCAGGTCTCACTGAACCTTCCCTTTTCCCAATCTGCCTTCCTGACTTTGTTGCCAAAGTGAACAAGCTTTCATTTATCCATATTATACTGCATATGCCATGCATTTGCCCATTCAAACAATTTGTCTAAATCAGATCTCTGCATCCTCTTCACAATTCATCTTCCCACCCGCCCTCATGTCATACTGTCTGTGAATTTAAGCTAATCTGCAACACCACTGCCTGGGTCTTAACTTGCAGCAAGTCCTTCTCTTATTTCCTCCTGCCCCTGTTATCACAAGATCCCCATGAAATAATGCCTTCATTTTAAACACCCCTATTGTCAATTCCCTGCATTGTTTTGCCCATAGCTAGCTCTTAACGTCCTCCAGACCCACAACCCTCTGTGCTAGCTGTGCTGGTATAATTCTGGGTGTCTGGTCAACCTCAGTTTTATTTTAATTCAATTTTCCATTGAAGACCATGCCTTCAGTTGCTGAGGATATATAAACTCTAGGACTCTCCCAGTCTCTCCACATCCCTACCCCACTGTCCTCCTTTAAGACAGTCTTAAAACTAGCCACTTTGGCTAAGATTTTAGTTCCCTGACCTAATATCTTTTAATGTAGCTTGGTGTCATACATTGTTTATAATGCTCCAGTACGTGCCTTGGGACATTTTGATAATTAAAAATGTTGTATGAATATAAGTTGGTATTCTTGTTAGACCAAACAGTCTGTTTTTGTGCTGGAAATTCTATGTTGATTGCATTGTAAGTATTCATAGAGGGCTGATCATTATATGATTGCTATATTGAATTAGTAACTGTGACTCCTGGCGAATGGTCATAATGCTTCATTAATGTTTATCACGTCTGATGAGTAACCCTTGAGTTAGCCGTGTGTAGCACTCTCCATCTGAGTCAGAAATTTGTAGGTTCAAGTTTGACTTCTGCGTAAAAATCTTGGATGAAACTGTGGATCAGTATTGACAGAAATCATGTCAAACCCATTCTCTCGCTGCTCTTTCCTGTGGACCTAAACTATTAAAGGACCTAAACTATTAAAGGAGGGTAAGGGATTTCTTCCAGAGTTGTTGCGGGAGATGGGGTTCTCAACCTATGCTCTTAGCTAACACCTAATCTGCTCGTTAGCTGCATTCCCTGCATTACAACTATGACTACATTCAGTTGTTAAAAACAATTTAGAAACGCAAGCTTTACTTTTACTCCTGATAATGTTGCCATGCTTATTGAGTGATTTTTGTTCTTAGTTAAACACTGCCATTTCCAGATATAAGTCTAACAGGTGTGGTCCAGAGCATGGTCAAGGCCTGGATCCCCCAAAAAATGGAGTAACAATAGTAGACCGGCTCATTATGGAACACTCCTGGTGGTCAGGGAGTAGTGGACAGCAAAGAAGGTTACCTCAGAGTACAATGGGATCTCAATCAGATGGGCTAATGGGCATAGGAATGGCAGATGGAGTTTAATGTAGATAAATGTGAGGTGCTGCATTTTGGAAAAGCAAATCAGGGCAGGATTTACACACTTAATGGTAAGGCCCTGGGGAGTGTTGGTGAACAAAGAGACCTCGGGGTGCAGGTTCATTGTTCCTTGAAAGTGGAGTCGCAGGTAGATAGGATGGTGAAGAAGGCGTTTGGTACGCTTGCCTTTATTGGTCAATGCATTGAGTCATGTTGCAGCTGTGCAGGACATTGGTTCGGTCACTTTTGGGGTATTGTGTGCAATTCTGGTCTTCCTCCTGTAGGAAGGACGTTGTGACACTTGAAAGAGTTCGGAAAAGATTTACGTGGATGTTGCCAGGGTTGGAGGGTTTGAGCTATAGGGAGAGGCTGAATAGGCTAGGGCTATTTTCCCTGGAGCATTGGAGACTGAGGGGTGACCTTATAGAGGTTCATAAAATAATGAGGGGCATGGATAGGGTAACTAGGCAGGTCTTTTCCCTGGGGTGGGGGAGTCCAAAACTAGAGGGCATAGATTTAAGGTGAGAGGGGAAATATATAAAAGGGATACAGGGGCCAACATTTTCACATAGAGGGTGGTGCGTATATGGAATGAACTGCCAGAGGAAGTGGTGGAGACTGGTACAACTACAGCATTTAAAAGGCATCTGGATGGGTATATGATTAGGAAGGGTTTAGAGGGATATGGGCCAAATGCTGGCAAATGGGGCTAGATTTATATAGGATATCTGGTCGGCATGGACGAGTTGGACCAAAGGGTCTGTTTCAGTGCTGTATATCTCTATGACTCTATCGGGCAAATCCAGGCAGGTAAATATGTCATGGATCAGTGCTGCGCCCGCAGTAATGATTATACCCACTAGCCACGCTTCATCCCAGTGACTCTGTACATTCTGGAGTGGTTAGACCCTCAGATTTGATGGGCTGCCTTCCCCACTGTACAGCCTTGCTGACAACAATAATGAAAAAGAAAGAATTTATGTTTTCATAGCATCTTCCACGTCCTCAGGATGTCTCAAGGTACTTTATAGCCAATAAAATATACTTAAAGTGTAGCCACAGCTGTGCTGTAGGATACACAGCAGCCAATTTGCACACAGTAAGGTCCCACAAATAACACAAATCAGATAATCTTTCAATTTGGTGAATCTTGTTGAGGGACAAATATTGGCTCAGGACAGTAGAAGATTATTCCCAATTTTCTGTAAGTAGTGCAGTGGAATCTTTTATAGCTCCCTAAGAGTGCAAACAAAATATCTCATCCAAAAGACAGCACCATCAGCTGAACCGAATTCCCTAAGTGTGGCACTGCAGTATCAACCAAAGATTTTAGATTTATGAATGGGGCACACATGTCCTGTATTACTGTATTCTTGCAGCAGATGGTGCTGTCACCCAAGAGTAACAAATGACAGAAAGTGAGACAAGGGCCCAGATTTACTGGTCTCCAGATCGTCAGAGATCAGACCATTATGGAAATTGACAGATTTCTGGATACTGCTGACATTGAACAATATGGGGATAGTGAAGATAAATGGTTTTGAGATAGATGATTAGCCTCGAACAGTTTGAATGTCAGAGCAGGCTTGAAAGGATATATGGGATAACAAGGTGTGGAGCTGGATGAACACAGCAGGCCAAGCAGCGTCAGAGGAGCAGGAAAGCTGACGTCTCGGGCCTAGACCCTTCTTCAGAAATCTGAAGATCTGAATGAAATCTGATCACCTTGTTATCTCAGATTCTCCAGCATCTGCAGTTCCTACTATCTCTGAAAGGGTATATGACCTCCTCCTCTCCTGTTTCCTATGCTCCCACCCCTCACCCCTGTTATCCAACCTATTGTCACCCTACTTCCCACCCCAACCAACTTAACCACAGACTAGCTCACTTGCTTTCTCTCAGTAGCTTATCAAAGCAGATCTGGGATCTCTACTTACAGGAGCACAGTAGCTATTGCTGTAATACGGTTGCACAGTTTCTGTGAAGTTTCACAGCTGGGCCAGACGCTGCATCAGAGAACCGACCAGGAAAGGAATGAAGGATGTTTCTCGTCTGATCCAGATTGAAATCCCTATTTTCAGATTGGAGAATTTTGCCTCCATGTAAGGTACGTTGCAAACAGCAGACCCACACAATGGACTGATCACAGACTCATGGAGGAGTCTGTCTGTGTTCACATTGATGTTGGATGTGTCACATTGCAGTTCCTCATTCATTTTTAAAAACTATTCATTCATGAGATGTTGGCATGAGACTGGCTGGGCAATCCCTGATTGCCATTGGGCTGGGTAGCTTGCCAGAGGGAAATTGAGAGTCAATCACAGTGCCATGGTTCTGGGGGCCAGACCAGGTACAAATGGCACATTTCCTTCCTCAAAAAAAGATTAGTGAACCAAATAGTTTTTTACAACAGTCGATAATGGTTACATGGTTGCCATTAGATGCTCTTTTAATTCCATATTTTGTTATTGATTTCAAATTTCAGCATGGGATTCATCTCTGGAACATTAGTTTGGCACTTTCAATGAATAGTCCATTGACGTTACCACTACACCACCTCCCCAGCCCAGGTAACGGCTCCTTGATTCGACAACAGTTCAGCCTCCTGGTGAGGATAGCGCTGCTGCTGGGGCCGGTCAAGGTGACTACAGGGCAGGCAAGCAAGGGCCCCACTCGGTCGACTGTGCTTCTCTTCCGAAAGTCTGTCCCTGCCCAGTGTCCTTGGAAAGGGGCACACAGTGTTCACTGATGTGCTTGAGACCTTTGGCCATTGGTGCACACCCAGGGGGCTTGGAGTGCATCAATAACCACAGGAAATGTTATCTCAGTTTGATCAAATAGGATTCCTTTCAAGGTGTTTGGTTTCTTTTGCTGGTTATTGGTGGTGTCATAGAGTAATACAGCATGGAAACGGGCCCTTCGGCCCAACTGGAAATTTCAAAGGGGACGCCTGGTTCCTTTTCATTACCTCAACTGCTGTTTGAATCAGAAGTGGCAGAAATAAGGAAAACCTCATTTCCCATTAAAGCTCATCTGTCTATAGTTCCTGACCTCTAGCTAACTAACTCTCCATTGGAACCTGTCCCTTTGGAAAACCAACTCCTTCATGTTCATCTCTGGCTATAATCTTCTTATATGCATTTCTTTTACCTCTAGACTTGTTTATTCCAATGAACTTCCAATGAATGTGGTCTTCCTCACATACATGTTATTTTCATAGACCTCACCTCATCCAAATCCTACTGTCTGTATTTTAACTCAAGCCAAGTTCTGACCATATATAGCATCATCAAATCCTATGGGACAGAAAGATTATCATGTCTGTAGGAGCTGACCTATTAATGCCAGTCCCCTGTTCAGACTTCATAAGCCTGTGTAGGTTTTCCTCTTCAAATATTTATCCAATTTACTTTCGAAAGTTACTATGGAATCTGCTTCCACTGTTGTCCCATATCTTTCATATGTTTTCTCTGTCCACTCTGGTCTAGCAGGGGAATTTTTACAATTGAGATTGTTTCTGGATGGAAAAACTGCAAACACACAAACTTAATCAGAAATCACACCCATTCTACTGAATCGCATAACCTGTACTGGGGTTATTTCCAGCCTTGAAAGGCAATTCACTTGCATTTCGAATTGTCCTAGAATTTCCTCCGAGCTGATTTTCTTTTCTCCCTTCTTAGGAAAAGCAGGTTCAATGCAATCCAGCTAGAACAGAGCACCGTCACAGACAATTCCAACCCTACATGAGCAGCAGGACTTGAGAATTGTAGGAAGACAGGCAAAACAGGCCATGGGAGAGGAGTCAGCAGAAAGAATGAAAAGCTTGCATTAGAATAGCACTCATCACAACTTGAAGATGTCCCAAAATGCTTCACAGCCATTGGAGTACTGTTTTGAAACGTGACTGCTGTAATGAAAGAAAAACAGCAGTCAATTTGGACACAGGAAGGTCTCACAAACAACAATGTGAAGAAGGCCATATTATCTATTTTAAGTCGTGTGGCTGAGGGTTAAATGCTGGTACACCATTAAGTTGCTAAACATTGGCAATGATCATAGGACTGCAGGAACAGGAAGAAGTGATCCGCATTCAGGTCTGTTCCACCATTGAATTACATCATGACTTATGCGCACTACAATCTAGTCTAACTGCCTTAGTTTCCTATCCTGTAAGACTTCTACCCAACAATAATTTATGGATCCCAGTCTTAAAATTTTCAGTTGCCCCCCTTACAGTTTCAACAGTTTTTCAGGGGGAGACAGCTCCAGATATCCCCTCCTCTTTGTGTGAAAAACATTATCAGAGGCTGAACTTAATGAGTTTTCTCTTCCACATCAGAGATGGAAGAGGCCAGGTATAATGATAGCGACACAGACAGTAGCAGGTACTGTGAGTGTACAAAGACCTCAGGCATAGGAGCGTTGGCTATAGGACAGTCACTAAATTAGTGTATTGAATGTTGAAAGATAATTCCTTCAAAGAAAATAACTGGGTAATTACCTAAAAAAGTAGAAACTGCAAATTCTGGAAATTTGAAATGGGACAGGAAATGCTCCGCAGTTTCAGTGGCATCTGTAGAGAGTGCAGCACAGAACACTTTTCAGGCCAAAGGCCTGTGTTCTGATGAAGGATCATTGACTTGAAATGCTAACTCTGTTTCTCTATCACAAATGCTGACAGAGTCAGCAAGTTACACAGCATGGAAACAGACCCTTCAATTCAATCATGCATGCCAACTAGGTTTCCCAAACTAAACTAGTCCCATTTACATGGGTTTGGCCCATATCCCTCCAAACCTTTCTGATTCATGTACCTGTCCAAATGTCTTTTAAATGTTGTAACTGTACCTGCATCAACCACTTCCTCCAGTAGTTTGTCCCATATGCACACTTTTAAATCTTTCCCTTTCACCTTAAACCTATGCCCTCTAAGTTTTGAATTTTCCTACTCTAGGGCGAGGACCTTTGCTGTTCACCTCATCTATGTCCCTCATGATTTTACAAACCTCTGCAAGGTCACCCCTGAGCCTCCTGTGCTCCAGGGAAAGAAATCCCAGTCTATCCAGCCTTTCCTTATAATTCAAACCCTCCAGTCACGGTAACATCCTGGTAAATCTTTTCTAATTGGGCTGATGACTGAGATGATGTCATATTGTGTGTGATACACTTTTTCCTGAGTATTGGAGATTGGTTTAATATTTTGTAGTTTTCCTGCATTACGTTTGTGGATCAAAGTTTTATTCACACACAAACCACCCTTGATGACTAAAAAGGACATTACAGAGGCAGAGATTAAGACTAAATGCCAACTTCCGAAAAAGATGGGGAAACTCTTTTTACATTGGCACCTTCAGAGCAACAATGAAGAAATAAGTGGTCTCTTGTGTTAGATATTAACTATAAAATATCTGCAGGTTGTATTGGAGTTGTGCAGTGCAGAAGGAGGCTATTTGGACCATTGCACGCTGTGCTAGCTGTATGAACTATTCAGTTAGTTCCACTATCCCTCATCTTTCCCTATAGCCCTACAAATTGCTCCTTTTCAAAATGGTTATCCAATTCCTTTTTGACAGTTCCTATTGAATCCGTTCCCTGCACCTCCTTTTCAGGCAGCACATTCCAGATCACAACAACAACCTGCCCAAATTGCCAACAAATATGAACTTTGTACAAAGTGATCTTTCATCTCCTGGTGCAGGAAAGGTGGAGTTGTTTTTAAGTGCAGGGAGGTATCACAATTTTTGAAGTGCTATGAATTACTTTGAAGACAAATGAGAAGGCGCAGGTTGTTTTGTGTTGGAGGATGTGTTTTCTGTGCAATGTGGTTTATTCTGGGTGGAGGTGATATGGGTGGAGTAGGTGAGGGGCAGAAACCCAAGTTAACAACAGTGGAAACATTAGTAAGCAACAGAGAGTAGCACGGTGATGGGAGTTACACAAACTGACCATATTTCCGGTAGGGATACATAACAAACATCTCAAACCAGCAACAGCAAAGCTGCCCTGCACACTTGGCTGAATATGTGATCTCATCAGTACATTGAAGAGTCTCAGAGATTAGTGTTTTCCTTTCGGATAAATACTAATCGTCCAGACCACAACCTCACTCCATCATCCAACCAAAGAATTACAAAATGTAGCAACTTTACTTCACTACACCCCCCAATAAACACTCAAAGACCAGACTATTGAACCAATTCATTTTAATGTTCCGATGAAAGGTGATTGAGATGAAATGTTAAGTCCGTTTCTCTTGACAGATACCACCAGATTTCGTGATCTTTTCCAGTCTTTTTTGTTCTTATCCTGGATTTCCAGTGTCCGAAGAATTTCGCTTTTCAGCCTTCTATTCAGTTCCACACTTTTCATCCTGATTAAATTGATGTCTGTCATTTTCCAGGATTTTTGTATGGCTCTCTCTCAACCCAATTCCCCTTCCTCATCCAATATCCTGTAATTCCATCATAGTTCCCTAATCAGGTCACATGCCCAATAATTACCCCTCTCCAATCACACCTACCCACATCATACCCACCCCCTCAATTTCCCTCACCTAGCCAATAATTCCTTCCCATCCAATCACCGTCACCCATCAATTCCCCCTCAAATTCTTTTCCCTCCCCCAATTTCTCCACCCAATCCTCCCTTTCCCTGCCATAAGCCCTCCAAACCGCCAATATACTGCTTCCCTCATCATAACATAATCCCTAATACCTCCCTTAAGTCCAGGTGCAAATTTCCACCTCCTCAGCCAATCTATTTTCCACCAATGTCTCCTCATTCTAGCCCCTTGCTCAATTCCCTTACTCCAAAATCCTCTCCCTTCAGCTTCTCACTCCCACAATAACCCCTACCCAAATTCATTCCCGTCCAACTCAATTGCCCTCTTCGCTGAACCCTATCCATACCCACAAAGCAGCAGTCACTCGCTGACCCTCCTAAATCATTGAAATCCCGAGGCGATGTTAATCAATCGGTAAGCTTGGTGTGGAATCTTGCTTGTTGGAAAATTAGAAAAAATTAGGAGAGAAGGCATGCCCAATGATCCGGTTTAAGTTACGAGATTCAAGAACCTTAGCACAATAATTACGACAGGCAAATTACACTCAAGATTGAGCTGGGATTTCAGCTTTATCTGTCAGTTGAAGAGAAGGTAGATTGTTTAGCTGCATTAATGTGAACAATGGAGATTAGAATTGAGGATATCGTGGAGTTGGTCCAGGAATGTCACTTGGCCCCATGTCTCCTGTTGACTTTTACTTTGAGCCACTTGGTTGTACATTTTTACTTTTGCTGGTTCGTTTTGCTGGTGCAGATCTGACAGCTTCAGATTGTGACTGGGGACAAAAAGTAAAATGTGGATTAGGAGACAACCTACCAAAGATCAATCTAAATAAAACAAATCAAACAGTTTTATTTATTCATTCGCGGGATAGGGGCATCACTAGCTAGGCCAGCCCTTATTATCCATCTCTAATTGATGTTGACAAAGTAATGGTGAGCTGCCTTCTTGAACCACTGTAATCCTTGTTACTTAGGGGCACCAAGAAGTTCCAGGATTTTGGCGCAGTGACAGGAAAGGACCAGCAATATAGTTTTAATCTGAAAAGTGTCTGGCTTGGAGGGAAATTTGCAGGTGATGGTGTTCCCCATGCATTTGCCTTTTTTTGTCCTTCTAGGTGACAGAGATTTTGGAAGTTGCTGTCAAAGGAGTCTTGGAGAGTTAATGCAGTGCATCTTCTCAATAGTTCACACTGCTGCTATTGTGCATCGGTGCTGGATGGGATGTCAATCAAATAGGCCGCTTTGTCTTGGATGGTGTCACACCTCTTTGGAATGTTGTTGGAGCGGCTCTCAGCCGCAGAAGTGTGAAGTATTTAATCACACTCTTGATTTCTGCCTTGTAGGTGACAGGCAGGCCTTGGGAAGTCAGGAAATTAGTTGCTCACTGTAGAACTCCCCACCCCTGACCTGATCTTGCAGCTAAAGCATATAAATGGCTTGTACTGGTCAATTTCTTGTCAATGGTAACCCTCAGGATACTGATAGTGGAGATTTCAGCGATGGTAATGTCAATGAATATCAGGGGGACATGGTTTGATTCTCTCTTATTGGAGATAGTCAACCACAACCCTCTTCCTTTGTGCCAGGTATGACTCCAACCAATAGAGAACTTTCCTCCTGATTCCCATTGACTTCAGTTTTGTAATTGTACCTGAAAATCCAAACAAACACAGAGTTTTCCATTGAAAATTAAACTCTAATCTCATAAGCATTCATTAAAAAGATTTGCATTTTTATAGCACCTTTCCTGATGACTTTATAGCCAATTAAGTACTTTTGCAGTATAGTCAATGTTGTAATGAAACATGGCAGCCAGTTTGTGCACAGCAAGCTTCCACAAACATTAATGCAATCATGACCAGTTGATCTATTTTTGTAATGTTTGTTGAAGGATAAATATTGATCCTACACATCAGTTAGAACTCCCCTGCTCTTCTTCAAAATCGTGCAATGGGATCTTTTAAGTCTACTTGAGAGAGCAGACAGGGCCTTGATTTAACATTGCATCTGAAAGATCACACCTCAGTTGTGCGCTGACTGTGTTGGCATAGCTTTTTGGGTTCAAGACGTGGAGTGGGACTTGAACGCACAACTTTTGGACTCAGAGATGAGACAGCTACCTGCTAAGATGTAGCTGCAAGCTTAAATTCAAAATGAGTGGGTGGAGAGTTCCGGGGAGTTATGGGAGTTGGAGCTCTGTGCCACAAGTTCGAATTCATAAAAGTACTCCCAACATCCCTCAGGTCACCCAAGGATCCCCTAAGTTTACCCACGTTGTCTTATTTTAACTTATGCCTCTTTTAATCATAATGACTTGAGTAAAGTTTGTAATGCATCTAAGAAGGAATGTTGCAGACTGCAGTGTGACTCTGGCTCAGTCAAGTGATTATGTCAGCACTGTTAGCAGGAAATAAGTCACTGTCCACTTCCTGTTTTAAGTGCAATAGGCAGCCTGGGGACAGAGAGTGTGCAGAGTCCGGGGAATCGAGAAACTTCAGCATTGTGCACTTATATAGGGACTTTTCTTTGTAGTGAAACATCACAAGGTGCTTCACTGGTGTGCTATCAACTAAATCTTGTGCCATGTAGGGAGATATAATGACAGCTGACCGATGGATCAAAGAGGGAGGTTTTAAGGACTGTCTGAAATGAGGAGAAAGGGGACAAGAGGTGCAGAGATTTAAGGAGGGAATTTCAGAGCTTTGGAACCCCTCCAGCTAAAGGCAGGGTTTCTAAAAGTGGATTTGAGGATGTGTAAGAGGTTGGAATGTAGAGATCTTGGGAAGAGTTATATCCTCATAGTACAAAGAACATTTTGAACAGCCTTCGAGGTACATGGGAGAGAATTAAAGCTTTCACTGGTGCAGCAGACGTGTGGCATACAGAAACAGTGCTGGTGTCCCACTGATTGAAGGAATTACCTTTGAGTTCTGTGCACTGTAACAGCCACGAGGATAGTGAGCAATATGGTCCATGAGCTTCTCAGTTTTATACCAGTCTTCATGCCATTTCAGATGATTATATCGAGGCTGGACCAATTTGAGGCGCTCCTTCATTGTCTTGTTTTCTTGATTGACTCTCAGCTGTTCTCGGTGTCGCTTTTCACTGTTTAAACTGATTTAAAGGCAGTTTAAAACAAAGCTCACGTTAATTTAATCTCTTATCCAGTTGTCAGGACATTCCCAAGTCCTTTCTGGCCAACAAATTACTTTTGTAGCTACCATGACACAGACTTAAGAAGCAATCAACTTGTACACACCAAGTTTCCATGAATAGAAAATAAATCATAAGAACATAAGAACTAGGAGCAGGAGTAGGCCATCTGGCCCCTCGAGCCTGCCCCGCGATTTAATAAGATCATGGCTGATCTTTTTGAGATTCAGCTCCACTTACCCGCCCACTCACCATAACCCTCAATTCCTTTATTGTTCAAAAATTTATCTAGCCTTGCCTAAAAAACTTTCAGCGAGGTAGCTTCAACTGCTTCACTGGGCAGGGAATTCCACAGATTCACAACCCTTTAGGTGAAGAAGTTCCTCCTGACCTCAGTCCTACATCTGCTTCCCTTTATTTTGAGGTGATGCCCTCTAGTCCGAGTTTCACCTGCTAGCGGAAACAACCTCCCTGCCTTCATTTATTTATTCCCTTCATAATCTTATATGTTTCTATAAGATCTCCCCTCATTCTTCTGAATTCCAATGAGTATAATCCCAGTCTACTCAGTCTCTCCTCATAATCCAACCCTCTCAACTCTGGAATCAACCGAGTGAATCTCCTCTGCAGCTCCTCCAGTGCTAGTATACGTCTTCCCACGTAAGGAGACCAAAACTGCACACAGTACTCCGGGTGTGGCCTCACCAGGACCCTATACAGCTGCAGCATAGCCTCCCTGTTTTTAAACTCCATCCCTTGAGCAATGGCAGACAAAATTCCATTTGCCTTTTTAATCACCTGCTGCACCTGCAATCCCACCTTCAGCGATCAATGACCCTTTGAGGAAATACTGGCCAGAATATTGGGAAATCTCTCCTGCTCTTACTCATAATAAGGACATGGGATCCTTTATGTGAAATGGTGAGGACAGATAGGCCTCAGCTTAACGTTTCATCCATTAGCCAGTATCTCTGTGTTACTCCCTCAGTACAGCACTGGGAATCATCATCATAGAATCCATACAGTGTGGAAACATGCCATTCGGCCCAAAAAGTCCACACCAACCCTGACAGCATCCCCACCCAGACCCATCCCCCTATAACCCACACATCCCTGTACACAATGGGCAATTTAGCACAGCCAATCCAGCAGCCTGCACATCTTTGGACTGTGGGAAGAAACCAGAGCACCCAGAGGAAACCGATGCAGACACAGAAAGAATGTGCAAACTCCACAGAGACAGTCGCCCCAGGGTGGAATCGAACCCGGGTCCCTGGTGCTGTGAGGTAGCCTTAAGAAGGACACTTTAAGAAGGACAGCAAGGCTGTGGAGACAGTGCAGAGGAGAGTTACTGGAATGATACCTGATGTAGAGTAAAGGGTTAATTATACCACAACATGAACAATAGCTACTGAACATGTGCGTAAGGAGCTACGCTATGTTGACCTCGGATCCCACAGACCTGAAACCTGGTGGAAGGTGGCATTGGTGAAGCCTTGTTCTACCATGCTTCTGTCTTTAATCATTAGTAAACGTCAATAACTTGCACTTCCATTGTGTTCAGTCCGTGTCAGTCCCAAGCTGCCAGAAACTGCCAGTGATGTTCATGCTCCAGGGGTGAGGAACTTTCAGTTATGTGGGGAGTCTTGAAAAGTTGGGATTGTTCTGCTCACAGCAGAATAGGTTATGGGGAGATTTAATGGGAAAATGTTCAGAGTCAGGAAGAGGTTTGCTGAAGTAACCAAGGAGAAACAGTTTCCAGTAGTATGAACATTAGTCACTGGAGATCACAGATTTAAAATGATTGGAAAAAGAGCCAAAGATAACATGAGGTTATAAACTCACCTAACATCTTGTCGAGATCTGGAAGGACTACTGAAAGAGCGGTGGATATTTATTTGAGGACATTTTTCTTTTCTGCAAGACTATGAGTAAAGACCAGGGCTTAGTTAGGATCAATGGGATAACTTTTTCAATGATCGAATGCAGACAGAAGGGGCTGAATGGCCTCGTTTATGCTGGGTAGTTCAGTGAAAATAAAAACTCTTTTTTTAACTACCCAGTTATTTTCCCGGGGACCTGATTTGAGCATTGGTAACCCTAGACATTTACTTTAAGAAACTTAAAACTTCAGGTATACTTTTTGCTACAAGGAGCCACACGAAGCACTTCAAGCAGCACTTAGCCGTTGGAACACATCTAAACAATTATTGCCAGAGCACATAACCACAAAGGAAGAAGAAAAGTCAGAAATGTTACCTTTTCAATTTATACTCATTTTTGTTGTCAATTCGGCCTGTGGTCCTCATGATTGTTGACATCTTTTGAAGCAACAGCTGGTTATCTCTTTCAATGATAGACAGTCTGTCTTCCTCAAGCTGTGATATATATAAAATACAATTAAGACCTTCAACTCCATTCTTTGTAGGAAAGAACAAATTCACATTTTACATTTAAGGAGGTGAATCCGACTTTCTGGCTAGGGCTGATGGGTATAGAAACTTACTCTCGCGGTGTCCCAGAAAGGTGACTTGACACTATATTTATACACTGCCTTTCATAACCTTGGGGTGTCCCAAAATATATTACTTTTGAAGTGTAGTCACTGTTCGTTTAGGAAACCAATCTGCTTACAGCAAACTCCTATTAACAGCAGTGTAGAGCTGGAGGAACACAGCAGGCCAGGCAGCATCAAAGGAGCAGGAAAGCTGACGCTTCGGTTCGGGACCCTTCTTTATTTCTGAAGAACAGCAATTCTGATTAAAGTTCATTGATCTAAAAACCCAGCTCTGTTTCACTCTCAACAGATGCTGCCTGACCTGCTGAGTATTTCTGACATTTTGCATTTTTACTATCACAAACAGCAATATGTTAATGACCAGATAATCTATTTTTAGTGATGTTGTTGGGGATAAGTCAGGGAGTACTCCCCTGCTCCTCTTCAAGGCATACAATGGGATCTTAAACAAATATCTGAGAGCGGGTGGAGTCATCCTATCTGAAAGATATCATTCTCAGGCAGTGCAGCACTGCCTCAGTACTTCATGGCAAATGTTAGCATAGATTATGTGTTCGCTTCTCTAAAGTGAGACTTGCGCTGGGACTCAGCGTGACTGCATTTTCAGGACAGGAGGTGAGAGAATGGAGGGAGGGGGGAATTAAATATTTTAAAATGAAATGATTTCACATTTCAGAATTTACACCCAGAGACTTCCATATCCTGATGGCACAAATCCCAGTCGCTGTCCACCAACATTTCATCCCGACATGCTTGCTGTCCCTGTGACAAACAAAACTGCTTCCTGCTCTCAGAGCATGGGAAAATGCGTTAACTAGGCATCTTGCTGATTTCACTACTGCACACCATTTTCTCCCCACTGTTTCCCAGCATCACTCAATGCATTAAAATTTTTCCACATCTTAACAATCTGGCTGCATAAAAGCTGAACCAGCGTTCCTGAGGCACTGTCAGAGAGCTGTGTGTGTAAACATGGGCAGCAGCTGTATTCAGAGACAGAAGATTTTTTGCTGAATTTTCTTTGTTCCATTCAATTTATAGTCAATACTGGTACATGTCAAAACATAAAATCAATAGCACAGAAACAAGCATGTCAGCCCAACTGGTTTACACTGGTGCCTATACCCCTCACAAGCTATCAAACTTCATCTCACCTTATCAGCATATACTTCTATTCAATTCTCCCTTGTGTTTATCTGGCTTCCTGCAAAAACACAATGATTGGTCCCCTTATCCCGAGACTCTGCCATGTGTTTTGAAGTCCCTGACAAGCGGAAACAGCATCTACCCTATCAACCTTTTCAGAACATAGTATGTTTCAAATAGATCTCATTTTTCTAAACTCCAGAGAGTGTAGGCCCAAGTTACCCAGCCTCTCAACACAGGATAGCTTCCTCATTTCAGGGACAATTCAATCAATCTCCACTGTACCACCTCCAATACAAGTACGCCCTATTGTAAATGTAGAGGCCAAAACTACACACAGTACTCCGACTGTGATCTCAGCAAAACCCTGTACAATTGTGATAGGACTTTTAAATTCATTTACTCCAATCCCCTAGCAATAAAGGTAAATATGTTATTTGCTTTCCTAATTGCTTACTGCACTGATATACTAACTTTCTGTGTAATTTGCACAAGCACACCAAGTCTTTATGAACATCAACATTTTTAAAAAACATACTGATTTTCTACTTTTACAATGTAGGCGAACACTTTATACACTTCATACACACATTATACTCCATCTGCTGTCTTGTTGCCTGCTCACTTAATTCTCACCTAGATCTCTTTTTGCAGCCTGTTTGTGTCTTTCTCACAGCTTTTCTTTCCACCTGGCTTTGTGTTATCAACAAATTTGGACAAATTACTCTCTACCTCTACTTTCTATCTAAATCATTAATCAAGATTGTAAATAGCTGAGGCTCCAGCACTGATCTTTGAGGCACTTCACTAGTTACTGCCTCTCAACTTGAAAACGCTCCATTTATGACCATTTTCAGCTTCCTGAGTGTGAACCAATCCTCTATCTTTGCTAATACATTATCTCTAACTCCAAGAGTCCTTATCTATTAACCTTTCAGATACCTTTGGAAATCCAGAAATGCTACATCTATTTTATCTACCTCACTACTTGCGTTCTCAAAAAAACTCAATAATGACCACCTTGTATTAATTCGCCCTTGTTGTTGAGTTCTGTCCACAAGTAGAAACATCTTTTCTACATCTAACTGGTAAAGTTTCTACCGGATAGTCACTTTAGCACTGCAGTTCAAAGCAGGTAGATACATCCTACAGGTTCTTTTTACACTTTGTACATTTTCTTTGGTTCCACTTAAGTTTTTTTTTTGTAATACTGTCTCCATGGGATGTGTTTCCCATCTCAGCCATGTGGCCATTGGAAAGTGTATAGCCTGAAGTGAATAACCTCACTTCATTAATGATGAGAAAAGGTAAAAGGATTGAAAGCAATAAGAGACAGCAAGAGATTATCAATCACAGGCATTACCTTCAGCTTCTTAAATTTCAAATTAAGATGAGAATAGGTTTCAGGAGAATGGTTGTCAATTGTTGACTTTGCATTCTTGACCTGCAAGAGAAGGTTAAAGCAAACAAGGGAATGTTCAATGAAGAAACAGAACAGGGATCTGTGTAGTTCTCCCAAGCCATTCTACCTGGACCCGACAACTTGATAAACTCCACTCCCAATTAGATCTGAAAATGGACAAGTTACAGGCTCATAATAATACCAGTAGAAGAATCAGACTAGCTGCAGGTAAGCTCCTTCAATGGCAACATTATACCTCTCATACTCCTTGCAGCTTGACAAATAACCTGATGAGTATATATCTATTTTTTAAATTTATTCATGGGATGAGGGCCAGGCAGCATTTATTGCCCATCCATAATTGCCCAGAGGGCAGTTATGAGTCAGCCACACTGCTGTGGATCTGGAGTCATGTGTAGGCCAGACCAGGTAAGGATGGCAGTTTCCTTTCCTATAGTAGATTAGTGAACCAGATGGGTTTTTCTGACAATCAGCAAAGGATTCACAGTCATCATTAGCCTCTTACTTCCAGACATTTATTGAACTCAAATTCCACCATCTGCCATGGCAGGATTTGAACCCAAATGCTCAGAACATGACCTGGGTCTCTGGATTAACAGTCCAGCGATAATACCACTAGGCCATCGCCTCCCCTTCAAGCAGCCATTAAGTAAATGAACTCCAGGAGCACCATTAGGTCTCTCAAGCCTGTTGTTACAATGATGGATCAGGACCATGGAGTATTCATAGACATTTTTCAGATTTTAATTCCAGAATGTGTCTTCCTTTAAAAAAAAATCCATTACTGGAAAAGAAAAAAAACTTCAGTTGTAAATTAACTAACTGTACAGCAAAGTTCTGTGTGAAGACAATGGCATGTCACACCTGTAAAGAGCCTGGGAAACTACAAACAGGGAGACTTAACAAGATGAGATCATGTGGTGACTGACTATCTCCATCTCTCAGCAGAAAGCCACCTCTTGTTGATAAACACAGCAGGCCAAGCAGCATCATAGGATGCTGCTTGGCCTGCTGTGTTCATCCACCCCCAGACCTTGTTATCTCGGATTCTCCAGCATCTGCAGTACCTTTTATCTCTTGTTGATAAATCTGTTTTGCCCTCCAGGGAAGTACAAAAAGAAGGGTTAAGTACTGACTACAACAACAGTCTGTCTGTCATTGACCAGATGTCTTCGTGCTTGGAATGAGTACTGTGACAGTCACAGCTTTGAGATAGTCATTTAAACACCTCTGCACCGGAGGTAAAACAAAGGGAAAGATTCTCTCTGATTGCTGCCAGGCAGTTTAAAAGGAATTTCAATTAACCTACAAAACCAAAAATCAAGGCTCAGAGATAATAAGAACTGCAGATGCTGGAGTCAGAGACAACACAGTGTGGAGCTGGAGGAACACAGCAGGCCAGCTGTGTTCCTCCAGCTCCATATTAGAATCAAGGCTGAGTTGATCCTAACTTCACTTAACTATTCCATAACCCTTAACACATGAGGCTAACAAAAATGTACCAATCCCAGCTTTGAAATTTTCATTAACCAATTGTTAAGGCAGAAGCTTTCTTGTTTTGCAACACCAGCAAAGACCAACTTGTTCCTGGGATGTGAGCATCACTGTTCCCATGTCCTTCTAAGTGGAAAAAGGTATGGGTTTGGAAGGGCTGTCCCAGGAGCCTTGCTGAATTACAGCCGTACATCTTGTAGATGGTACACACTGCTGCCAGTGTGCATCAGTGGTAAAGGGTGTGAATATGGAATGTAGTGGATAGGGTGTTAATCAAGTGAGCCACTTGGTCCTGGATTGTGTCAAGGTTTGTCAGTGATGTTTGAGCTATACCCATCTAGGCAAATGGAGAATCTTTCATCACACCCAACTTGAGCCATGAAGATGATGGACAGACTCTGAGAACCAGGTCTGTGTGTTACTTGATGCAGAATTCCAAGACTTTGACTAGTTCTTGTAGCCACAATATATAAATGACTGGTTAATAGTAACTCCCAGGATGTTGATAGTGGGGAATTCAGTGATGGTAATACCAATGAACATCCAGGGGTGATGGACAAATTCTCTCTTATTAGAAATGGTCACTGCTTGGCACTTCTGTAGCATAGATGTTACTTGCCACTTGTCAGTTCAAGTCTGGATATAGTCTATGATTTGCTGTATATGGACATGGACTGTTTCTCTGTCTGAGGAGACATAAATGGTGTTGAACATTGTGCAATCATCAGCAAACATCCCCTCCCTCTGACCTTATGGTGGGGAGAAGGTTATTGATGAAACAATTGAAGATGGTGGGGCCTAGCATACTACTCTGAGGAACGCCTGCAGAAATGTCCTTGAGCGAAGAAAGTTGACTGTAACCACAGCCATGTTATTTTGTATTAAGTATAACTTAAACTAGTGAAGTGTTTTCTCCTTGATTCTTATTGATTACATTTTGCTAAGGGTTTTTAACAGCACCTTCCATTCAGTGGAGAGTGTTCCCTGATTCCCATTGGCTCTAATTTTACTAGGGCTGTTTTATTCTATACTTGGCCAAATGTGGCTTTGATGTTAAGGACAGCTCTGGAGTTTATATTTGGGACCAAGACTGTAATGTAGTCAACAGCTGTATGGCCCTGGCAGAACCCAAACTGAATTAAATGATCAGGTTCCTTTGCAAGTGCTGTTTGGTTGCACTATCTAAAGCCCTTTCCACCACTTTGCTGCTGAATGAGAATAGTCAGATAGAGTGGTACTTGCCCTGCTTTTTGTGTACACAGTATACGTGGACAATTTCCCACATTGTTGGGTAGATGGCAGCATTGTGGCTGTACTGCTTCAGGACACAGTTAGTTCTGGACCACAAGTTTCTAGTACGATTGCTGGAATGTTGTCAGTGCCCACCGACTTTGCGTCTGCAGCCATTTTTTGATATTGCATAGAGTGAATCAGATTGGTTCAAGACTGCCATCTGAAATCCTGGGAGCCTCAGGAGGTAGCACGGATGGATCATACACTCAGCACTTCAGACCTATTTTACATTGGTGTGCTGGGCAGCCCCATCATTGAGGATTAGGGTATGTGTGGAGTCTTCGTTTCCTGCTAGTTGTTTAATTGACTCGAACAATCACATCTGGATATGGCAGGACTGCAGAGCTCAGATCTGATATATTGTTTGTAACGGTAATGGTAAAGTGGGGGATATGCTGGGTGATGCAGTTACAATTTGTGGTCGAATATAATTCTGCTGTTGCTGATGGCCCACAGAACCCCAAGGATGCCCAGTCTTGAGTGGCTAAATCTGTTCCAAATCTATTCCATTTAGCAAATGTGTGGTATCATTGTATCCTCAATATGAAGATGGGACTCTGTCTCAACAAGGACTTTGCAGTGGTCACTGGTATCACTACTGTCATAGACAGATGCATCTGCAACAGAACCATTGGTGAAGAAGTGGTCAAGTAGATTTATCCCTCTTCTTGATGTTTTCACCACCTCCCATAGACTCAGGCTAGCAGCTATGCCTTTTAGGACTTAACCAGCTCTGTCAGTTATGGTAGTCCGAACTGTTGTGAGATGGACAATGGAAGTCCTCTACCCCGAGTACATTCCATGCCCTTGCCATCCTTAATGCTTCCGCTGAGTGATGTTCAAAATGAAGGAGTACTGATTCACCAACTGACAGGGTACAGTAGGCGGTAATCAGCAGGAGGCTTCCTTGTCTGTGTCTGATCTGATGCCACGAGACTTCCCGCGTCTAGAGTCAATTCTGAAGATTCCCAGGTTCTCATGTTCCCGAATGTAAACAGTTGTGCTGTCATCTCTCATGGGTCTGTCCTGCTGATGGGACAGGACTTACCCAGAGATGATGATAATGTCAATGCTGTCTGGGTCATTGTCTGGAAGGTATAATTCTGTAGGTGTGACTATGTCAGACTGTTCCTTAATGGCTCAGTGGGACAGCTCTCCCAATTTTGGCACATCTCCGAGATATTGCTGAGGAGGTTGACGACTATGTGTGCTGTTATTGTTTCCGGTGCTCAATGCTAGGTGGTCCAACTGTGTTTTTTGTTGCTAAACTTTGTAGCAGTTTTGATGTAAGTGAGTGGCTTTCAAAGCCTTTTCAGAGGGCAGTTAAGAGTCAACTACATTCCACATTTTATTGAATTCAAATCTCACAATCTACCATGGTATGTTTCGAACCTGGAATTCTGAAATAGTTCAGTGACATTACCACAGCCTGCCCCAATTGGCCTGTTGCTGGGCTGCGTCTACAATGTCATTAATTCTTCCTTGCTGAAGTGATTAGATACATTTCATTTGTATACAGAATGATATTTGAATCTCACTGGACAGATTAATTTGAAGAAGAGTCACAGTGGACTCAAAGGGTAATCCTGCTCTCTTTCCACGGGTGCTGCCAGACCTGCTGTGTTTCTCCAGCATTCTCTGGGTTTATTTCAAATATTCTCTTTGTACTTCTCACCGCTGGTGTGTTTGGAATCTGGAGGCTTTGGAAATCCTGGTTTAAATACTGTTTCTTTTTTGATGGAACACTGAGACCAGTTGGTATCACCAACTTGAGATATTTAGGATTTTATCAGTGAGAGTTAATCTATTTAAATGCCGCTTGTGGTTCCATCATATTCCTTTAATTGATTCAGTACTATGTAAACTTGGATAGTGTGGTTTGTGCAATTGTAATCAATAGTTTGCACAACGTGTTGTCATGGAGCATTCACCTTGATTCAAAGGCCAGCTTGCAGCTTATAGCCATAATTATATAACTAAACACTCATCTGCTTGATATAGTTTCTATTATAATGTGTTCCTTTCATTGTTTTGCCAGAAGCACCAATATTCTTATTACCCTAGCAACATCATTCCTAATGCTTATAACAGCAGGAAAAATATGACCAGGCACTACTCCACCATTAAATAAAATGATGGCAATCTTCTGCTGTCAGCTACACTTTCGGGTTTTACCTTCATATCTCTTGATTTCATATAATCTACTGATCACAAGTTCTAAGTTGGTATTATACACTGCCTGTATACTTCACATATTGACTCTCCTTAGAGTTTTTAACATTCTTCATGAATCCTATTGACTCCTGGGCCAGCACCAAATTCTATTCACATATTCTCACTTGTGCTTGCTGACTTCAGGTCTTGCAAAGTCTCCATCTTAAAATTCCAAATCCCGCCCCACATCAGTCAGAAGCTGGGCAGCTTCAAGGACTGGGAGATCATTGCTAGGGCCTAGGCTGCGACGCCATGAGGTGGTTGTCAGGGTGAATAGGTAAATTGATATATTTAGAGGAATTATGGGCTGGGGTTGAGCCGGGGAGACAGAAGCAAGGGCAGGCAATTGCTTTCCGTGTCCCCATCCCCACGCCCCCCGGCATGCTGTCCCAGACTGCACCAAAATTGGAGCAAATGGACTTCCTTCCCCATGCCAGACCATCCTGATTTCCTGGAAATCAGCCTCTTTTATCGACTGCTAGGAAAGCAAATAATTGGGCCGCTGATGGATCACGGTATTTAAGCGGCCATTAATTGATCGCTTAAGGGTCTTGTCTGGTGGTGGATCAAAAAGTTTACCCGTGCCCTTTACCCTCAGAACTTAATTATTGGGGTGGCATGAAGGGTGCAAGTATCTTCCCAGGGTCAACTCAACTAATTATTTGCCCTTCTTGCCACCTCCAAGTAGGGTAAGTCATGCATGCCGTATAACACCAACATGCCTCACTGCTGGACTTCCCTTCTATTTTTGTCACTTCCATGCTGGTTTGAGGAAGGATGAGGAGGACATTCCAGCCTCTGATTAAAATCAGAGTTACAACACAGGAAACCATTCAGCTCATCGAACCCATGACACCTTCCTGACCTAGCCTAGCCTCATACTCCCACTTTTCCCAATAGTCCTACCTACAGCGTTTTCCCTGCAGCTGCCCATCCAATTACCTTTTGAAAGCCAGCCGAAATCCAGAATACAAATTAAATTGTTTTCACAAGGACCAAGATTTTACTTCTTCCTCCCTCTCTATACCTGACTGTTTTTCTCTCTTGACCAAATCTTGCTTCAAATTGTTGTGAGCCATTTTAATCCTTCCATTATGATCCATTGCTCCACAGCACTCCCACACCTGTGGACACGGAGCCTGAGAGTTTGAAACTTATGAACTCGTGGCAGCTAGCCTCAAAATTAAACACTGACAAAAACACATCCACTTCTTCAAGTAGGAGGAAGGGTGTGGGTGGAGCTCACAACCACATTGTGAGGTTGAACTTCTCATGTGATTCATCGCATTTAAAGTTCCATAAATGTTTACATGAGCTGTGAACCGTACCCTTAACCGGATTCGACAATCAGACAGCTTTCTACCAACACATGGACTTAATTTAATATCCAAACATCTGCAGCACTCTATAAAAATGAACATTCATCTCATTCAGTCCATCACGCAAATGTTTTGTGTTTCCATGGAAATATTCTGGTTGCTCCATACAAACTGCCACTTACAAGTGCAACCTGTCCAATACTGCTTTGAAGTTCAAAAGTACATTTGTTGGCATTGAAAATCAATAGGAATAAGTGCTGTTTCACAGAAATGATAGCATGACATGAGTCACAGAATCTTATACAAACAGGAGGCCATTCAGCCTACTGTGCTTGTGATTAAACTTCCTCCCCTCATTTTTCCCCAAAGACGTCCATGTTTTTCATCTCAAATTATTTACCCAGTTTCCCTTTTCCATTAAATCACTTTTCACTGCCCTTTCAGGCAGCATATTCAAAATCACGACAACTTGCTGAATAAAACAAAACTCTTCATCTCTTTCTGCTTCTTTTGCCAATTACCTTGGAAGTGAATCTTTGGTTACTGACCCTCCTAACAGTGGAAACAGTTTCTCTTTATTAACTCGAGCAAAATTGTTCATGACTCATAGTAAATCTCCTGTACAACTTCTCAAGGCCTCGATATCCTCTTAAAATGCAAGGCCCTGAACTGGGCACAATACTCCAGCTATGGCCCAACTGATGATTTACAAAGTTGAGTCCTGTGCAAGAAATCACACTCCAACCAGAACCATCTATTCTAAACGAATTTCCGGTTGCATTTTTAGATTTTGTTTCCTTTCAACTACTTATCCATCTCACTTTTGATATGGTGTGGCTCATAGCTCTCTGCCTCCAAATCAAAACACTACGTGGTTTGTATAACAAGCATGGGGCTGGATGAACACAGCAGGTCAAGCAGCATCATAGGAGCAGGAAAACTTGACGTTTCGGGCCTAAACCCTTCATCAGAAATGGGGGAGGGGAAGAGGGTTCTGAAATAAATAGGGAGAGAGGGGGAGGCGGATAGAGGAGAGGATAGGTGGAGAGGAGGCAGACAAGTCGAAGAGGCGGGGATGGACCCAGTAAAGGTGAGTGTAGGTAGGGGGGTAGGGAGGAGATAGGTCAGTCCAGGGAGGACGGACAGGTCAAGGGGGCGGGATGATGTTAGTAGATAGGAGATGGGGGTGTGGCTTGGGGTGAGAGGGAAAAC
>JAHRHZ010000009.1:14175002-14262818 GCA_024137785.1 Ginglymostoma cirratum | reverse complement strand
CTTGAAATGGACATCTGTCTCTAGGTGGTTGCCCGAGATGGAGACAGGTCCAGGAAGGAGAGAGAAGTGTTGGAGATGGTCCGGGTGAACTTCAGGTTGGGGTGGAAGGTGTTGGTGAATTGGATGAACTGTTCGAGCTCCTCGTGGGAGCACGAGGCGGCGCCGATGCAGTCATCAATGTAACGGAGGAAGAGGTGGGGTTTAGGGCCAGTGTAGGTACGGAAGAGGGATTGTTCCACATAACCTACAAAGAGGCAGGCATAGCTTGGGCCCATGCGGGTACCCATGGCCACCCCCTTTGTCTGTAGGAAGTGGGAGGAATTGAAAGAAAAGTTGTTGAGGGTGAGGACGAGTTCGGCTGGGCGGATGAGGGTGTCGGTGGAGGGGGATTGGTCCGTTCTGCGGGACAGGAAGAAGCGGAGGGCCTTTAGGCCATCAGCATGGGGAATACAGGTACATAGGGACTGGACGTCCATAGTAAAAATGAGGTGTTGGGGACCTGGGAATTGGAAGTTCTGGAGGGGTTTACACTGGTTTGTATACTTTGCCACTCCCATTGGATTTGCAATTAGCGAAAGACCAGATCAGGCTATCTGCTATTGATAGCCTTTTCAGACACAATGAGGTGTGACTTTGCTATTCACTGTTCCCCCTACACCACTGGGCATATACAACCACTCCCTCCCCCACCAACCCAACCCGTCTCTTCCACTTCCCCAGCATACACCTCCCATAGAGAAACAGAAGACAGAAAGGTACAGAAAATAAAAGACTTTAAGAAAGGATTGTGGAATCTTAGGATACCCCAAACACTTTACAGCTAATTATGTATTTCTATAGTTTAGTTACTGTTGTAACAATAAGATACACAGTCAATTTGCATTTGGCAAGATGCTACTAACAACAATGGGATAAATGACCAAACTTACAGAAATTTACAAACACACAAATTATGAGCAGGAGGTTATTTGGCCCCTTGAGCATACTCGTGACTGAGCTGATTGTGAACTCAGCTGTATTCCCCTGTCTACCTTCATAACCTTTGACTTCTTTATCAATCAAGACTATATATAACTCAACCTTAAAAATATTTATTACGCAGCCTCTGGTGCTGCAGGGGGGAAGAGAACACAGAGACTAATAATTCTCTAATCAAATAAAATTTCTATTCATTTCTGTCTTAAATGGGAGATCTCTTATTCTTTGCCATAAGGGGAAGAATTCTTTCAGCATTCACCCAGTCAAATTCCCTCAGGATATTATATGTCTCAATGAGATAAGTTCCCACTCTTCTGAACTCCAATGGATACAGGACCAGCCTGTGCAACCTTTCCTCATGAGATCAGCTCCCCCTCCCCACTTCAATCTCGGAAGCTCAGAATTGAGTAAACAGTCTATGCAGTGTTTCTAATGCAATTATATGCTTTCTTATGTAAGGAGACCAAACTGTAAAAATACTTCAGATGTAGTCTCACCAATGCCCTGGACAGCTGTAGCATGACGTTCCTATTATTTATAATCCATTTTCCTTGAAATAAATTTCAGCATTTCATTTGCCTTCCTAATCACTTACTGTGTCTTCACATCAACTTTTTATGATTCATATACCAGGATACCCAAATGCCTCTGTACTGTCAAGTTCTGCAGTCTCTCTCTCATTAAATAATATGCTGTGTTCCTATTGCTCTTGCCAAAGTAGACAAGCTCACATTTTGCCACATCTGCCACACTCACTTAATCTGTCCATATTCCCTTGTAAATTACTTATGTCCTCTTCACAACTTAACATTCTATCTTTGTACCATTAGAAAATGTAGTTACTGTTCATCCAGTCCCTTCATCTTAGTCATTTCAATAATTTTAAAATAGTTGAGGCCCCAGTAATGATCCCTGTTGCTCTCCACTTTCCATTCACTGCTTTCCATTAACTAATCAATCCTCTATCTATGCTAATATTTCACCCATTAAATCATGAGCTGTTATTTTGTGTCATAACCTTCAAGGCCAAAGCATTGTAAGATTTCAGGAAGGAGTTGGATATAGTGTTTGCGGCTAAAGGGATCAAAGGATCTGGGGAGAAAAACAGGAACAGGCTGCTGAGTTGGATAATCAGCCATGATCAAGAATGGTGGGGCAGGCTAGAAGGGCCAAATGTCTTTCTCCTGCTCCTATTTTCTATATTTCAATGATGTGTCACTTTATCATATACATTCTGGAGATCCAAGTACACCACATCCACAGGTTTCACTTTGCAGTCATTTCTTCCTCAAAGAATTCTAATAAAATAGTAAAACTTGATATACCTTTCACAAATCCAGGTTGACCCTGACCAATTATGTTAAGCTATTTTAAGTGCCTTTCATAATAACAGATTGCTGCATTTTCCCTATGACTGGTATTCCACTAACAGGCCTGAAGTTTCTCACTTTGTGCCTTCTTTATTTCTTGAATAGACAAGTACAGTCACTGTTTTCCAATCTCTTGGGGCCCTTCCAGAATCTAGAGAATTTTTTAAAAATCACAACCAAGACACCTACTGTTACCTCTTTTAAGACTCTAGAATCAGGTCCATCAGTTCCTGAGGACTTGACAGCTTTTAGAGTTTCTTTTGATTTAGCTTAATTTCTAGTTCATAGAATCCCTGCAGTGTGGAAATAGGCTATTCAGCTCAACAAGTCCACACTGACTCTCCATAGATCACCCCACCCAGACTAGCACCCCCCAACACCACACCAACCCTGTATTTCCCATGGCTAATCCACCTAATTTACACATCCAGGGACACTATGGGAAAGTTAGCATGGCCAATCTGCACATCTTTGGATTGTGGGAAGAAACCAGAGCACTTAGGGGAAATTCACACAGACACGGGGAGAACATGCAAATTCCACACAGACAGTCACCCGAGGCTGCAATTGAACCCAGGTCCCGGGTGCTGTGAGGCAGCAGTGCCAACCACTGAGCCACCGTGCCACTCTTTTCACTCTGTGGTTCTTTTACTATGTCCTTTCCCTCGTGATTATAATTGTTTGAAGTCTCTCCCTTACTTTTCATTTGCTATTTACTAATATTCCAAGAATAATGTTTGCTTTATCCACAGTAAACACAAACTAAAAAAAACTGCAAACCAATTTTGCTATTTTATAACGTGACACAATTAATTCCCCAAACTCACTTGATCTAGAGGACCAGAGTTCACTTTAATTACTTTTCTCTTTAAATAGTTATAGAAAGTCTTAACTGTTTATTCTTGCTTTTATAGCTTGCTTTCTCTCATATTCTAATTTCTTCCTCTTAATTTTTTCTTTTTCATTCTTTGCTGGTTTCTAAATTTTCAGTGTTCAGTATTCAGTGTTACCACTAAACATTGCAAAATTGTTAGGTTATTCTTTCAGAAATAGTAGGAGATAACAAGGTGTAGAGCTGGATGAACACAGCAGGCCAAGCAGCATCAGAGGAGCAGGAAAGCTGATATTTTGGGTCTAGACCCTTCTTCAGAAATGGGGGAGGGGAAGGGGATTCTGAAATAAATAGGGAGAGAGGGGAAGGCGCATAGAAGATGGATAGAGGAGAAGATAGGTGGAGAGGAGACAGGCAGGTCAAAGAGGCGGGGATGGAGCCAGTAAAGGTGAGTGTAGGTGGGGAGGTAGGGAGGGGATAGGTCAGTTCAGGGAGGACGGACAGGTCAAGGGGGCGGGATGAGGTTAGTAGATAGGAGATGGGGGTGGGGCTTGAGGTGGCAGGAGGGGATAGGTGGGAGGAAGGACAGGTCAGGGAGGCGGGTTGGTTTTGGGATGCGGTAGGGGGAGGGGAGATTTTGAAGCTTTTGAAGTCCACATTGATACCATTGGGCTGCAGGGCTCCCAAGCGGAATATGAGGTGCTGTTCCTGCAACCTTCGGGTGGCATCGTTGTGGCACTGCAGGAGGCCCAGGATGGACATGTCGTCTGAGGAATGGGTGGGGGAGTTGAAATGGGTGGCGACTGGGAGGTGCAGTTGTTTAGTGCGAACCGAGTGTAGGTGTTCTGCAAAGCGGTCCCCAAGCCTCCACTTGGTTCACCGATGTAGAGGAGGCCACAACGGGAACAGCGGATACAGTATACCACATTAGCAGATGTGCAGGTGAACATCTGCTTGATGTGGAAAGTCTTCTTGGGGCCTGGGATGGGGGTGACGGGTGACGGGGGAGGTGTAGGGGCAGGTGTAGCACTTCCTGCGGTTGCAGGGGAAAGTGCCGGATATGGTAGGGCTGGTGGGAGTGTGGAGCAGACAAGGGAGTCACGGAGAGAGTGGTCCCTCCGGAAAGCAGACAAGGGTGGGGAGGGAAAAATGTCTTTGGTGGTGGGGTCGGATTGCAGATGGCGGAAGGGTCGGAGGATGATGCGTTGGATCCGGAGGTTGGTGGGGTGGTACGTGAAGTTGAGGGGGATTCTGTTTTGGTTGTTATTGTGGGGAGTGGGTGTGAGGGATGAATTGCGGGAAATGTGGGAGACACAGTCAAGGGCGTTCTCGACCACTGAGGGGGTAAGTTGCGGTCCTTGAAAAATGAGAACATCTGAGATGTACGGGAGTGGAATGCCTCATCCTGGGAGCAGATGTGGTGGAGGCGAAGGAATTGGGAATAGGGGATGGCATTTTTGCAGGAAGGTGGGTGGGAGGAGGTGTATTCTAGGTAGCTGTGGGAGTCGGTGGGCTTGAAATGGATATCGGTTTCCAGGTGGTTGCCAGAGATGGAAATAGAGAGGTCCAGGAAGGAGACAGAGGTATCAGAGATGGTCCAGGTGAACTTAAGGTTGGGGTGGAAGGTGTTGGTGAAGTGGATGAACTGTTCGAGCTCCTCGTGGAAGCACGAGGCGGCACCGATACAGTCATCAATGTAACGGAGGAAGAGGTAGGGTTTAGGGCCAGTGTAGCTACGGAAGAGGGACTGTTCCACGTAACCTACAAAGAGGCAGGCATAGCTTGGGCCCATGCGGGTACCCATGGCCACAATTTGATACTATCTGTAACAATCATGGCCTAGAAGGGTCTAGGCCCGAAACGTCAAGCTTTCCTGCTCCTATGATGCTGCTTAGCCTGCTGTGTTCATCCAGCTTTACACCTTGTTATCTCGGATTCTCCAGCATCTGCAGTTCCTATCATCTCTGTAGGAGATCATGTTCACTTGGGTGACACAGACTCCACACATTCTGAAAGACTATGCTGCTTTAGATGCATTTAAATGTTGCTCCAACATGAATATCACCAGTACATTCAGGGTCAATATTTGCATCAAAATGATAAAAGAAGTGGACCTGCCTTAATAAGTGGTGTGGTTACTGACCATATAAATGATAAACAATGTAACCATAATTTAGCCGTTATGAATTGCATGTTGTTTGCATCAGTTATAGAAGCGATACATCAAAGGGGGTGGGGCTTTGCAAAGTCATTTGAACTAGTCACTGAATGAAACGTGCTAGCATAATGAAACATTTCAATTCAACACCATTTATGAATTAAGTTGATTGAAAGGTTGGCATCTGTTCCTGTTTTAGTTTGAAACCAGCTCAGTGAATAAGAAAGAGAAGTAAATGCTTCAATTTAAATGGCCGTATTTCTTCTTGACATATTTGATTTGAAATAGAGTCACAGAGTCACAGAGATGTACCGCATGAAAACAGACCTTTCGGTCCAACTCGTCCATGCTGACCAGATATCCTAGTTAAATCTAGTCCCATTTGCCACCATTTAGCCCATATCCCTCTAAACCCTTCGTATTCATATACTCATCCAGATGCCTTTTAAATGTTGTATTTGTACCAGTCTCCACCACTTCCTCTGGCAGCTCATTCCATACATGCACCATCCTCTGCGTGAAAAAGTTGCCCCTTAGCTCTCTTGTAAATCTTTCCCCTTTCACCTTAAACCTATGCCCTCTAATTTTTGACTCCCCCATCCCAGGAAAAGTCTTTGTCTATTTACTCTATCCACGCCCCTCAACATTTTATAAACCCCTATAAGGTCACCCCTCAGCCTCTGACGCTTCATGAAAAATAGCCTCAGCCTATTCAGCCTCTCCCCATAGGTAAAACCATCCAACCCTGGCAACATCCTCGTGAATCTTTTCAGAACCCTTTCTAGTTTCACAGCATCCTTCCTATAGCAGGTGACTAGAATTGCACACAGTATTCCAAAAGTGGCCTAACTAATGTCCCCCGTGGCCGCAACATGTCCTCCCAACTCGTATGAATGTATTTCTTTGTAAGATAGCTACAGTGTGGAGAAGACTTTAGAAAGCCACTCCACACAGTCACCTGGTGGCAAGAGTCTGTAGTTGTCACAGAAAACTGTTTACATACAGAACTTACATACAGAACTTACATGGCAAATTTCAAAATGTATGTTGACATACATAGAAAGGTAAACAATGAAAAACGAGGATTTTCAAAAAGGCAATTGCGTGCAAAAGAAAAAATCTGTATGCATTAAATATTCAAGCTGGAAAGGGTTAGAAAGACTGTTTAAACAGATACAAACACTAATTCAGAGATAGTCGGAACTGCCGATGCTGGAGTCTGAAATAACAAGGTGTAGAGCTGGATGAACACAGCAGTCCAGGCAGCATTAGACGAGCAGGAAAGCTGACGTTTTGGGTCTGGACCCTTCTTCAGAAAAGGATTTCTGAAAAAAGAAAAAAGAAATCCTTTTCTGAAGAAGGATCCAGACCCAAAACGTCAGCTTTCCTGCTCCTCTGATGCTGCCTGGCCTGCTGTGTTCATCCAGCTCTACACCTTGTTATTACAAACACTAAGTGTTTGGTTAAGTAAATAGCTCTTCATATTTACATGAAGGAATGCGAACTCTGTTTCTATACCCACAAATGTCGTTAGACCTACTGAGTTTTTCAGATATTTTGTCTTTATTTTCAGATTTCTAGCAGCCACTAGATTCTGCTTTTATATTATGCTCGCACTTCACTACTTTAGGGCGTCCCAAGGCACTTTGCAGCTAATGAAGTCATTTTGCAAAGTTTTCACAATTATAGTGTAAGAAATAACATATATCTGCCATTAGTGAGTGACTTATGGTGTTGCCTGGGGTCAGAGAGTGTAAATTATTTGTTTTTCTTTCTAAAATAGCTATGGAATGGGGAAGACCTTAGAACGCCACTCCACAGAGCTTTCTGGTGGCCAGAGTATGCAGTCGTCACAGAGACTGTTTACATACAGAACTTACATGGCAAATTTCAACATGCATGTTGACATACATAGAGAGGTAGGCAAAGAAAGGGGATCCAAGCAAGGATTTTCAAAAATGCAATTGCATGCAAAAGAAAAAATCCGTACGTATTAAATATTCCAGCTGGAAAGGGTTAGAAAGGCAGTTTAAACAGTTAAGTAGATACAAACACTAATTGTTTGGTTAATTGAATAGCTCTTCACATTTCTGACCCGGCCATATAGCCATCCTCACATCTGGCAGTATTGACAAGCGCTGAGTTAATCGGAGTGGCTCAATCTCTGACCCTCCTGCTTTACCTTTCGCCGGTGCTCGTGGTAACAAGCTCGATCCCATTTCTCCTGCAGGTACTTGCTTCCAGTGGGCACAATAGGTTGATAGGCACGATGCATGGTGGAGACCGGGTTTATTAGCTTCCGGAAGCGAATCCGGGCCTGCACAAGATGCTTAAGGCAGGCATGTTTAGGGTATCCAGTGCTCCCCTGTGTCTGGCGTGTTTGTGCCAGATCATGTGTCAGTTGCTATGACAAGCGAGTGAATAGCTACAGGGAAGCTCTTTTGTTCAAAGTGTTTGGCCAGAGGCGAACAGGGAAAATACCGCTTTCACATCCCAGCTACATCTTCTCTGTCGATCACCTTCCCAAGGAATGTTGTACACGAAATACTAGAATTATATTAAACCAAAACTGATGATGGAAACAAAGAGTGACCACTTAAAGTTGTCAATTTGAGCCGGCCAATGTCATTTAGGGAACGAAACATACGTTACCTACTCTAGGCCTATTTGTGACCCTCACAAACTATCTCACTTGGGCTATACCCGGAGGTAGAGAGTAAATCATATCCGCGGGGACACCACGTTCAATCCTCTAGATCAAAACCATTTGAAGCAAACAGTGAGTTTGCAATTTTACACCCTACTCCTCATACTTGTTGGAGGTATTTTCAGCATGGAAAGGGGCGCCTAAAATGTGAGTCGGTTGCTGGTCTTCCCACTCACCCCTTTTGCGCAGTACCCACAAGTCAGCAGCCCACGTGCCAGTTTAAAAAATAAACATGACCAGACACTGAGAAGTTATCCACACCTTTGGACCAGAATATTTCAAGGTTCAGACTGGAATAGGGTTGGTGTGGGCAGGAGGCTGGGGTGGGAAGGTTTTTCTAAAAAAACTGTGAAAAAAAGTGTGGAGCTGGAGGAACACAGCAGGCCAGGCAGCATTAGAGGAAAGGAAAAGCTGACGTTTTGGGTCGGGACCCCATTTCTGAAGAAGGGTCCTGACCCAAAACGTCAGCTTTCCGGCTTCCCTGATGCTGCCTGACCTGCTGTGTTCATCCAGCTCCACACTGTGTTATCTCAGATTCCAGCATCGGTAGTTCCTACTATCTCTGTGATAAGGACAGTTGGTGCTCTTTGAGCATCAAAGTGACCCAATCCAGCAATACAGACACCTGCATTCTGCCCTGTGAAACTCAGCCCCAGGGTGTCACTGCATGCTGAGGTTCAAACCAAATTTGATTTGATTTGATTTATTATTGTCAGGCACCTAGACACAGTGAAAAGTATTGTTTTGCATGCTATCCAGACAATTCATACCTTACATCAGTACATCAGGGTAATAGAAAAGAATGCAGAATATAGTGTTACAGCTGCAGAGAAGGCTCAGAGAAAGAGCAACTCTAACACAAGAGAGTTCCATGCATAAATCTGATAAGTCCGTTGGTATGTGTTTTCAAACTTTTGTATCTTCTGCCCGATGGAAGAGGTGGAAGAAAGTGTAATCGGGGTGGGAAGGGTCTTTGATCATATTGGCTGCTTTCTCGAGGGAGCAGGAAGTATAGAAGGAGTCAGTGGAACCAAGGCTGTTTTTTGTGATAGACTAGACTGTGTTCACAACTCTCTGTAATTTCTTGCAGTCTTGGGCAGGCCAGTTGTCATACCAAGTTGTGATGCATCTGAATAGGTTGCTGTGGAATGTGCATTTGGTTGGACCATGCCATACCATCTGCCCCATGGAAACATTTGTGAAGAAAATCATCTTTGACCACTGGCCCATCGGGCCATTGTCCCCATGTGATGTCTTCCTGGCCCTGCCGGAAGAGCCAATGGTTGATTCTGTTGGACAGTTCCTGAGCAGATTGTCAAAGTCATTTGGTAGAATGTCTCATCACCAGAACCTCCAAACAGGTACCAATACATAACTTGGCTAATGGTAAGTAGGACCCATACTGTCAGATCATTGCCGTCCTACCCTCACCTTCGCTGTTGAATTCCTCCCTTACACAGGACTATATGCACTGTTCCCAAGTGCACACACTGAGACAACCATCAACTGCAGCTGGAGGACTTATAAATTCAGTGAAAGATGCTTGAAACATGCTGTCTTCCAGTTCAAATAGTTGCTGATGACTGGGTGTTGCAGGAAAACCAAAGAACAGAGTAAAGCTTGAGGCATTGCTTACAAAGTTTATATGATAAAAGGATACTGTTTAATGTTCCACCGCCCCCCCCAACACAGCATACCAAATAAGATAGAAGCTATTGTGAAAACTTTTGAGCTGTGTGTACTAGGGAATATTTGACATGAAATGTACATTGTAATTATAACCTGTTGTGACAAGAGTCATGAGGTACTTCACATATTGTGTTGGAATAAACTGACGTGAAATTGCACCTTTTATATAATGTTGATTTGACTATTATGTAATCTGCCTTTACAAATTTTATGAATTAAATATGTTTTTGGAAAAGAGTGTGATTTCATTTCCACCTTAACCTGTTTTACTCAGGAGTGGTCAGCAAGACGATTGCATCAAACCACAAAGAGCCATGTGGATTGCTTTAGCTTGAGAAGAAAGCCCACCAACAATCCCACAGTGATGGTCCTTAATGCCTTCCTCACAATGCTACCCAGTTTCCAGGTATCTGTTCTGAGATCAAATACACTTCTGGACAAGAACGGAACGTTTCTCCTGTAATGCTAAACTAAACTTTGTCCAACCAAACTCCCTCTCCTTACTCAGAGATAGTAGGAACTGCCGATGCTGGAGAATCTGAGATAACAAGGTGTGGAGCTGGATGAACACAGCAGGCCAGGCAGCATCAGAGGAGCAGGGAAGCTGACGTTTCGGGTCTGGACGCTTCTTCAGCTTTCCTGCTCCTCTGATGCTGCCTGGCCAGCCACGTTCATCCAGCTCTACTCCTTGTTATCCCTCTCCTTACTTTTGATTCCACCGGGCATCTTCAGCTTTTAATTTAGAAGAAAAAGCATTAACTGCTATTACTGGCAAACAGGTTCCACTTAATCATTGTTTTGTGGTGGGGTCTGGGAGTGGAATTTTTATAACTCATCTTCATTATACTGGAGTTTAGTGTCAGGAATGTGTAATGCCCTGAACAACAGGATCATTTTAAAGGCAGTGCCACATTTTACCCCACCCAGTTCTTGTCAGCAAAAACAGAATACTTTACAGCCCAGTCTGTGTACTGTGGTTTCTACTTATTGCATTGCAGGAAAAGGTTACAAGTAAGCAGCAACACTGCTGTTTGTGATATGAGGATACATTTTATGAGACTCTATTCCTGTCACTTAACAGGAGAATAGATTGCAGAAGTACATTAATGTTTGAATCACACAGTCTACCTTCAGAAAATAATTATAATAAATTGCTAGAAATGCATGAATCCCACAAATAACATACATTGATACGGTGAGATAGTAGGAACTGCCGATGCTGGAGTCTGAGATAACAAGGTGTGGAGCTGGATGAACACAGCAGGCCAGGCAGCATCAGAGGAGCAGGAAAGCTGACATTTCAGGTCTGGACTGCTCTTCAGAAATGCTATACATTGATATGGTGCCTTTTGTGTACGTGCTTCACAGGGCCACACATGTATGAAATATTTCATTGATGTTCTTATTTTTAAAGTGCAGATTGTGGACCTAACATCAATGCTATTTATAGGATTCATGAGTTTCTAGCATAGTTACTTGCTGAAGGTGGAGCTTGTGATCCAAACATAAATGCAATTATGCAATCTATTCTCCTGCTAACTTGTGTTTTGAAGGTATGGGATGAATGAAGACCAATACTTAAAATAACTGAAAATTGATGCATAGCATGTCCACAAGCTGTTGAAAAAATGACATCATGACAGGTCAATGATTGGGTTTGGATTTTTTGCTGCAACAGGAAATGACAGAAACCACATTGACATCACGCATGGAAACCAACCAAAGGTGTATCACATGTGTGATGTGAGTGGACAGCATAAATAGATGCTTGTGAATCAAATGTCTTCTTGTAGTCTCGAAAACTAGGGACAAACTTCAAATGGAACTGGTTTGCGAACGTTGGTTGGAAGACAACCTGGCAGTTTTATTACATGACAAACTGCATCACTCCAATTCCGACACACTCCTACCATTACTCATCTGGCATATCCATCATGCGGCGCCCACGTTGTCACCAATAATCTGGGTTTTAATAAAAAAGAAACATTTTATTCATGTCACTATTTGTTATCTCCCGGGCTGGGTCCAGACATTCTCCGATACTTAAGAGACTTCCAGACAGGCCGAAGTGCATAATCGCCAGACTCGAAACGTTTCTCTCCACAGATGCTGTCAGGCCTGCTGAGTATTTCCAGCAATTTCTGACTTTGTTTCTCATTTCCAGCAACCACCGTTCTTTGTTGTTTTTTGCTATGTTACAGTATGCGTTCTCTAGGTGGTCTCACCCGCTAGGAGTGGAATTTCACCACGTTTTCTGCAATTTTCTGACATTTATTTTCGTTGAAAGTCCGCAGGATACCTGCAGGATAGGAAAAAGTTTGATTTTGGGGGTGGGAGGTGTGGTGTTGGATAATTTTCAGTTGTTATCAATGCAGAGTTTATACATGACTGCGTTCACTACGACTACAGAATCATAAAACCTTCACTTTTTTAAAAAAAATCCAATTATCTTCAGAAATAATGGAAACTGCTTCTATTTCTGTTTCACAACAATTTGCTGATTAAAAAATGCTCATATCCTCTTTCTTTAACCAAAACTCTAAATCTGTGTCCTTTGGTTACCGTCCTTCCTGCCAGTGGAAGCAGTTTCTTCTATCAAAACCCTTCAGAATTTTCAACATATTTATTAAATCTTCCTTTAACTCACAGGAGAGCAGTGCGGGTTTCCCACCTAACTAAAGACCCTTACCCCAGGTACTACCGTGGCAAATCTCGTCAGCGCTCTGCCAAGGCCTTGGCATGAATGCGATATTTTACACAACATTGCGCAGCCGGATTCCACACAGCGTGCTGAGTTTTATTATTTACGTGACACAAAACTGACCAAATGCAAATTCTGAGAAAAGGAAACTGTTACAGATGAGTCAGAGTAAAACCTCAATTTCTGCCAGTTGTTTCGATTGTACCCTTTTTTCTTTGCGAGTAAATACGAGAGGGTCGGGCTAGTGTGGTCCTGCTGCCTCCGGACACTGCAGAGTGGAAATGAACGGAGAGCTTTACGAACCGACAGGATGAAGTTAAGCTAAAACACACGAACCGCTGTGAGTCGGAGTCTCGGCTTGCATTGGTTACATTCAGCAACATCGTCCTCTCATTGTTACATTGTATTGACAATGGGAGGGGATACTTTGTAACCAGCCGCCCTTCGTTCCAGTGTCCAAACACAAGCCTGTACATCAGAACCCGGGACAGGATTGCCCCCCCAAACCCGCACCCGGCTCCCTTCCATCCCACCCCAGACAGGTTCCCCAAATCTACACCAACAGCGAGCTTCCCCTGAGAGGTCGCCAGCCTCTCACCCCCGGCCCGCTGCCCAGAGCTCCCATACGCTACAGTAGCTTTAGCCCATCACACCCCAGGCAGCCAGGGCACAGCCTGCCCTAGGCACTACTGGCATACACTCACTCCAGTGCCGGCCCCGGGACTCGAACCACCGGCTAAATACCAGGGCCATGTGCCATGTCGCGGCATTCGACCAATCACCTGCCAGCGGGGGCCCGGCCTCCAGGCTTCCGCCAATCGGAGCGAGGGAAGGCGTTAGAGCGCAGCCAATAGAGAAGATCGTGGAGGTGGCCCAATCAGCGCGGTCGCTTCCCTGGGCTGGTGCCCAATGGGAGTGTGGCGGTGCGGGCTCTGGGCCAATGGGCGGTGAGAGTGCGGCTTGGGCTTGTGGATGTTGTGAGGCGGATGGTCGCTGTCTCGCTCCGGCGGTGGCGGCGGCGGCGGCGGGAATGGCGTTGGAGGAAGAGGGGCTGCGGCTCCTACAGAGCGTCAAAGTCAAGATCGGTAAGCAAGCGGGCGGGCAGGTGGCCGGGGCCGGATCCCCACTCATTGTCGGCGGGAGGGGGAACGGCTGGAACTGGGGAGAGAGATCTGACCCTGAGCTTCAACCAGCGTACCCCCGCCCTAGAACACTCATACCCCCCACCCCATCATCATCTGTCACCAGCTCTCCCTCACCCATCACCAGCTCTAATCCTATCAGTGCTTCTCTCTAGACTCTATCACCTCCTCCTCAAGTTTGCTAATCCCTCACCTTCCCATCCCCTTCCATCACACCTTTCCATTCCTCCTGTCTCCCACCCCTTATTGACCACTCACTCCCCTTTAGCCCTCGCATCCCTCAGCTCCTGCCCTGCGGTCCCCTGCCCTGTGCCCACCTTCTGATTCACCCACCCAATCTGTCCTATGTTTCCTTCCTCCCAGGAAACCCAGCCCCACACACCATGATCCTGAAATACACATCTTGCTGCCCCACACCCCCGCTGCCCCACATTTGACACTGTGCCCAGTGCCCATTCTCTCTGTGTGCATCACCGTGCCCCTTCTCCTGTGCACACACCCTTTAATCTGTCCTGTAAATTGCTGTCACTCTTTCCTTCATATGCTCCTTGACATACCCAAGTCCTGATCTCCAATGCTGTGTTTCTTCTCCCCATCCCCATCTTGTCCCCTCCCTGTCACCCTCTCACCAACTTCCCCATCACCATCCCCATTCTCCATCATCCCCTCCTTCATCTCCTCCATCCCTCTCACTCCACATCCCAATCTACCCCCTCCCCATTTCCCTGTATCATCTGTTCTTCCCTCATCTCCCCTTCCCTCTGTCTCATCCTTCCCTTCTCCTTCTCCCTCATTAACTCACCCAACATTTCTCCCTATCTTACCTCCATCTGTTTCCCCTTCTTCCCTCCCATTCTCTTTGTTCCAAATCCTCAACACCTCCATCCTTTAATTACCACACCCCATTCCGTCTTGCCTACCCCTCCCATTCCCCTCTCCATGTCAACCTTCACTCCACCCATTTCCTCTTCCTCTCTCTTCCCTTTTTCCCTCCCTTTGTCCCATTCATCCTATTTCCCATTTCAGCCCTCCTATCACCCCTCATTCCCAACATCTACCCAATATCACTCTCCTTTCTGTAGTCACCCCATCTCCCTGTCCTAAACCCCTCATGCCCCACCCATCTGCATCCAACCCCCATCCTCCCATTCATCCCTGCCTGATCCACCCTCTGATAACTCCACCTATTCCCTCATGCTTTCTCTCCTCCCATCTCGGTACTCACACTGAACTCCCCTCTTAAACAAAAAACAGAAATTCCTGGAAATCTCAGCAGATGTGGCAGCATCTGTGGAGAGAAATCAGAGTTAATGTTTCGGGTCCAGTGACCCTTCTTCAGAACTGCCCTCTTCTTACTTTGATCTTACGTTGTTCCTCCTTCAAACCCCTCCACCTCGCAAATCCCTAACAATCCCATTCTTTATTTAACTGCAATTCACTTTCTGCCCCCACCTCTCCCATCCCCTCCATGCCATTGTCTTATCCCATTCCCTCAGCAACTCCCCTCGCTTCACCACTTTCCTTCTCTTCTCTCACCACGGCCTCCCATCACTTCGGTCCTTCCCTTCCTTACCCTCCTCCCAAACTACCTTCTTACTCCCTCCCCACCCACACACCCTCTTTTCCCATTCCCTTTCCCCCTTTCCTACCCAACATCTTCTTCCCTCCCTCTTCTCCTTCCCTCCCTCTTCCCCTCCCCTCTCTTTTCCCCTTCCCCTTCCCTCTCCTCCCTTCCATCCCCTCTCCTCTGCCTTCTCGCCTCCCTTCTCCCCTCCCTTCTTTCTTCTCCATTTCCCCTCCCATCCCACTTCGCTTAACCTCTGCTTTCCCATCTCCCTCCCACTTGCCCCCCTTACCTTCTCTCCTTCTCTTCCTCCCGCTTCCCCCCTCCCCCTTTCATTCCTCTTCCCCTCTGTTCCCTCCTCCCTCCCTATTCCCTGCTCCCCTCCCACCCTCTTCCTCTTAGCATCTGTCTTGCCTTCTTCCCTCTCTCTTTTCCTTACCCACTCCCCTCTCCTCCATCTTCCCTTTATCCCCCATCCTGCTCCCCGTTTCTCCCGTGCCTTCCCCTCTGTCATGTCCCTTGCCCTTTCCTACCCACTCTCTCACTCTCCCTTACCTTTATCCCCCCCACTCCCCCTACTCCCCTCCTCCTCACCTGCTATGCTCCCTTTACCTTCCTCTCGACTCCCACCCTTCGCTTCCCATCCCCATTCCTTTACCCTCCCCGCCCCCTCCTCCTTCCCCTCCCCCGTTTTCCCCTTTACCCCTTTCACCCAATCCTCCCCGTTTCCTTCACTCTCCCGACTCTTCACCCCATTTCTCCCCCTCTTTTCCCCTTCACCCCTCCCATTCCCCCTCATCTTTACCCTTCCCTCCTCTCCCTTCTCCCCACTTCCTCCACCGTCACCTGTCCCCTCTACCTTGATCCACCCTCTGCTCCCTTCCCCATCCTCTCCTCCCTCGCCCCACCCCCTTGGTCTTTCCCCCTCACTTCACCCACTCTCTCCCCTCCCCTCCCATCCTTCTTTTCCTCCCTCTCCTCCCCTTCCCCTCCAGCACAGCTCTGCCATTACCTCCCCCAACTCACCTCCCTCCTCCTGTCCCAACTCCACTCCTTCCTCTATTCCCCCCTTTCCTCCCACCACCTCCTCAACAGCACTCTTTCCTCTCCCCAGTCCCTCCTCTTCTCCTCCATTCCTCTCCCTCCTCCTCTCCCCACTGTCTTCCCTCCTCCTCTTCTCCCTCTCTCCTCTATTCCCTCTGCCTTTCCCCTACACCCCTCCCATCCCTTCTCCTAAGTCCTGCTCTTTCACTTTAACCCTGCACCCCTTCCCCAATCTCCCTTTCCCCGTTCCTATCCTCCTCCCCACTTCCCCTCCATCCCTTCCTCCTTCTCCCCACTCCCCACCTCACCCCGCCCCCATCCTCCCCCCACATCCTACCCCTCCTCACCTCCTACCCTCCTCTCCTTGCCCATCCCCTCAAGCCTTTGGACATACTTATTTCTTGCTTCTTGCCTCTCCAACTACCCTCTTCCTTCCCACTACCCTCTTTTTGCACCTTTCCCCCACCCCCCTCAACTACCTGTACCTCCACTATCCCACCACCTCTTTCCAACCCGCTCCTGCTGACCTGTCCCCTCTTGGTGGTACCACCCCCCACCCACCAACCGCGTTGCTGTGTTGAGGCTGGTTATTGTGGACTTGTGTGCAACGCACGGAGAGCAGAGAACTCTGTGTGTTCCTGTACAGCATTGATGGGGAATCCCGACTCACTGACAAACAATAGAAGTTGCTGTTCAAAAGAAGCTGTGTAAATTTTTTTCAAAAGTGGCCGCAGGGAACTATTTGGAAGATTATACTTTCAGTGGTTTGAGAACGCTTTTCTGAGCTTGAATGACTGCGCCTTTCTGGGTTGTGTTTTATTGTGTCTGCCATCGTACATGTGTTCCCCGGGAAGTGAATGCACAGCTGCAGTTAACCTCAGCTTGTCCGAAATCACTGCTGTGAGTCACCCTGCAGGCCTGCAGATCTGTCTGGGAGGATCGTCGTTTTAACTTTTTAACTTTGTTTTCTTTAATTTTCTGCTTTGTACCAAGATTTTGTACCTAGGCACCTTTGTACCTTGAGGTGACACCATAAGTGGTGACTTGTAAACTTTTCACTGTACTCATATGACAATAAACCTAATTCAATCCATGCAGGGTTTAAACCATATCTAACCCACTGCCCCCAAGTCCCTTTGGGAGGAGGTGTCAAATCTTGGAGAGCTGCATGAGAAATTCACCTCCAGCATCGAAGATCAGGGCAATCAGAGAATAATCTTTGAAAACTGCATTTTTGGCTGGATTGTTTGCACTACCAGTTACATTTGTAGCAGATGACCACTAACAAGCCATGGAATTGCAGTCTTACCATGACTACACTGGGACTGCTGTCCCTATTGCAGTTCTGTGCCATTGGGACCAGAATTATTACATGTACTGTACAATATCTAGAGCTGTTGGGTCACTGGGGTGGTGAGGGGATAATCTGCTACCTCCTGACCAATGTTGTGTGAAACATGCTGAGATCTTTATCGAGGAAAGATTCCATTTGATTGGAAAGCTTCAGTCTCCAGTTTGCTTTTCTATTTGTTCTCTGCTCTCAGTCTTTCCATGTCCACTTTCGTAAACTCCAGGCTCTATATAGAGGTTCAGAAGATGAAATTCCTTGTAACTTATGATATTATGTATTTCCTAACTTATTACCAGCTGCCCAGGTGTTCTCCCAGTATACAGATTATTGAACTCACAGTACTTGTGTTTGTGGGTATAATATTAGCGAATTTATGTTATTTTTAACTGTTGAGTTACAGCTATTTAAACCATAGTGTAGCAGGACGTCTGCAACAAAGTGCTGTAAGAGAGTAACAGAAGAGCAAAATGCAGGTACTGCAGATGCTGGAAATACTCAACAGGTCTGTCAGCAACCGTGGAGACAGAAACAGAGTTAACATTTCAGGTTAATACCCTTTCACTAGAGTTCAAAGTGTGTTGTTCAAAGCATATGTTGTTTTTAATTGCTACACATCACTACTTGGCTTGCAAAGGATTTTCTGCGTTAAAAGGTGATGCAGCCATTTTTAAATGGGTAGCTTTGCCAACCCACCTCACCCTGATTATATGAAATCCCAGGTTCAAAAGGCTGCACAAACAACCTTTTAATACATTTGTACCCCATTTCTTTAATTCACTAATGAAATGTACAGACACATGCATCTTGGATGAATGTTTTAAGTGGGCATAAGATTTGCTGTGTTTGTGGATGTGGAATTTATTCTCTTGTTGTCCTCCTCCTCCTAGCTACAGATGTTGTTCTTTTTCGCCACCTCCCTTCCTGCCCCCACTCTCTATTCCATTTCCCCCTCCAGTTTCCCGAGGAAGAGAAGCCATTGAATATCCCAGGTTTTTACATTCCAGCTGCCTACTTTGGGTGATAGTTTCAACACTGCCCTTGTTTTAACATTTCCCAAAATATTGAGGAAAATGTATTCCCTCATGTTGGGAATTGTTTGAACACACTGGCCAGTTGGAATGATGTTAATTCTCTGGCTCACTGGTTTGTTTGCACTTTCAAATCTCGAGTCCTGCATGAGAATGAAACTGACATGTTTCCTTCAGATTGTTGCAAACCAAAAACCATGTGTGTTGACTAGAAATCTCCAGATGTCAACTGTGCTGAGCTCCTTGTCCAGAGAAATGAGCAGCAAACAAAACCAACACCTTCTACTCCAACCTCAAAATGTCCAAAAACATGCTAGTACAGGAAACATGGCAGCCAATCTGTGCACAGCAAGATCCCATAAACAGTGATGAGTTAATAATATCCATATGTGTGTTAGTTGAGTGATTATTATTGGCCTGGGTACTGGGGAGAATTCTCCAGCTTGTTTTTAAAATAGTGGCCAGACGATCTTATAAGTTCTTCCGAGAGGCCAGATGGGGACTTGATATAATGTCCCACCTGAAAGCTAGCACCTCTGACTTTGAGGTCAGCCACCCCTCTGGCAGTACAGTGCCCATTTACTATTGCTTTGGAGTACCATACAACATTCTTTGAAAGTAGAATAAGCCTGGGATGCCTGTTTTCAGAACATAGGGACACAGGAGCAAGAGTGGACCAATAAGTCCATTGAACCTGCTCCACTATTCAATACAATCATGGCTGAGTCCACATGTCAATGCCTTTTTACCCACCCAAACACCAGAACCCTGTCTGCTCAGAGTAATCAGAAATTTATCAATCTCTACTTTTTCTGTAGTTGCAAACATTTATCTTCCTCCTAATTAATTGCTAGTTACTATTCCATTCCTGCTGCTTCCCATTAGATCTATAAATGTTTGCTTTTTCAAGTATTTTTCCAATTCCTTTTGAAATGTTGAGTTTGTAGCTTCACCTTTTCGGACTCCGCATTTCAGGACACAACTTACTGCATACAGTCCATTTCTAAAAGTGACCCCTGTTTATTTTCACAGATTCCTAAAACCTGCATTCCCTACTCACTAACCCTTCTGCTATTGAGAGCAATTATTCCGTTTTCACATGGATGTTGATGTGTGCATAATTCCAGGGGAGGTTTTGGCTGGACTCCAATTTTCTGGGCATTTATGTAGATTTTTTTTGGCTGAGTTGTAAGTGGATCTTGTAAATCCTGTCATGTCCTGCATCTTTGGAAGCTCCAAGTATTTTCTTTGTTGTATTCCCTACAGTGTTTAAAACAATTCTTGTTAGAAAAGGGACATTTAATTGTCCATTACATAATAGTGTGTTAGGAAGCAGTTAATGTCAGAATGGTGACAAATGCTTTGTGGATGTCTATCATTGAGAGGAATGAGAATAACTCGACAGTTGGTAGTTCCATGGCTTATTCTGTGCCGTCCAACCCAAAATGGATAATGACTTGATTCTTAGATCTTTCAGGAGAGGAGGGAACAAAATAAAATTTTGTTGAGCGAGGGTAGGGAATTGAAGAGGCAATTGCTTATGAATGGGATTAAAGACTATAAGTAAACATCTTATTAAGTAGCTGAGAAAGGTCTTTGTACTGCTTAGAATGTCATCTTATTAGATTGTAATAGAATATTAAAATGTCCAATAGAATATTGCATTAATATTGGGACTGTTCATTTGATTGTGACCTCAAGCATCGATGCCTTGAATTTCTTTTTATGGTTTTACCTATCATTGTGTGCACAAGCAGCAATAGCTTCAGATGTGAGAAGATGCCGTTCAGCCCAGCAATCTCATTGTTTTACCTTGACCCTTGTTCTGGCTGGTCACCTTTCCTGGACTTCTTTGAGCAGCTGTCATGTGTTGTGAACGACAAATGTGAAACAAAAGGTTCTGCCCATCTTTGTGAATTTATCCTTTGGCGCTTAAATCTGACTCTGCTTGTGTTTGATTTATTCTTCTTCAAAAATAAACACTAATCGCTCTTCTCCAAGACCTATAGCCCTCCCTGGCTTAATGAAGGTTTCAGAGAAATGAAAAATTTCATAGTGTGTTGAGTTGAGCTGCATCCAGTTGATTCATGCATGTTGTGTCCTTTCCCAGCTGGATTGTGTTCTGGAGAGCATTGTGAAAGGTTTAATTACTGATGACTATTGTAGACTAACATACAGCAATGAATTTGTTGTCAGATTGTGGATGGCATTCTTGTCTTCGGCTCAGGGGTTTTTACTCCCATCTACTGAAGAGACTCAAGCATGTAATCTCCTTTGATACTTATAGTGCAACACTGAGGGAGAGGCATACTTTTGATGGTGTAGCCTTTTGCCCTCAAATTATGTAACCTGGACTGTAACCTGTATGTCTCTAAGTCTTTTTGATCTGTATATCCTTTGCTTGCTGTGGTCTGCCTGTACCGCTCATAAGCAAAGCATTTCACTGTGTTTCGGTATACGTGACAATAAATCGATCAATCAAATTGAAATGTGGGGCCCCATCTGCCCTCTCAGGTTGATGTACAAGATAACATGACAAGATTTTAATGAAAGACATAGAAGTTCATCCTGGTGTCCTGAGCCAATATTTGTCCTTCAATCAATATCACTAAAACAAATGATCTAGTCATTATCATATTACTATTTGTGGGATCTTGCTTTGCATAATTTGGGTTTCACATTTCTGACGACAATGGTTACATGTCAAGGTGTTGGCTGAGAAGCTCTTTGGGATGTCCTGAGGCTGCGAAATGCACTACAGAAATGCAAATTCTTTCCAAAGATTGTTGCACATTATCACTCAACATTTATGAATATTGGTTTCATTATGATTTCTCTTTCCCCAGTAACACATTGGATTGGTTCTAACAATGTGACAATGCTGAGCTGTAACTTTTAATTCTATTTTACAGTCCTGAGTAACAATGGGGTCTGTCAGGCAAACTTCCAGCTAGCGATATTAACTTGAAAGGAAGTCTTTTGTGGTGAAGTAAAACAATTTGATAAACCTGACATAACTGGTAATTTTCTTAATGGTAATGATAATGAAACATGCAATATTTATGAGATGTAATTGAACAGGGAGAGGGAGAGATCATCGAAGTTGAATAAATTGGCTGATTCAGATTTTGTGATCACTTCATCAAGATCTGCTCTCAGTGAACATCTATATATGAGTTTTTTTTCAAAGTTGCATAAATAGTTTGAATAATTATAAGACTTTTTAAGGGTGAAAATTACTGTTAAAAGCTTCATAACTGTGAATTAGTGACATAGTTATGAATTGTTATTGACTTGCTTGAACAGCTGTAGTGGGAGTGAAATGTTTAGCAGTGTGGCTTCGTAAAGCAGTATCCGACAAAAACCACAACCTGCATTTTTTAATTCACTCATGGTATGTGGGCGTTGCTGGCTGGGCCAGCATTTATTACCCATCCCTAATTGCCCATAGAAAGTGATGGTGAGCTACTTTCTTGAACTGCAACGGTCCATTTGGTGCAGGTAGATACAGGGACAGAGGGAGAGAGTTTTTGAGGAGAGAGCCTTTAGGGAGAGAGTTCCAGGATTTTGACCCAGCAACACTGAAGGAGTGGCAATATATTTCCAAGTCAAGATGGTGAACGGCTTTCAAGGGATCTTGCAAGTGGTAGTTGCCCATGTTCATCTGGTTAATAATGGTTATGAGTTTGGATGGTGTTGTCCAGGGAGCCTTGGTGAATTTCAGCAGTGCATCTTTAGGTGGTACACACTGCTGCTACTGAGCTTCAGTGGTGGACGGAGTGGATGTTTGTGGATGGGGTGCCTCTCAAGTGGCCGGCTTTGTCCTGGATGGTTTCAAGCTTCTTGGAGTTGCACCCATCAGGCAAGGTGGGGAGTATTCCATCATACTCTTGACTAGTGTCTTGTGGATGGCACACAGCACCTTTAACAATTTACGGCATCCCGTGCAGCTTCACAGGAGCTATTATCAAAAACAAAAATTGGCACAGAGTAACATAAAGGAATAGTAGGACGGCTGACCAAAGATTTGGTCAAAGAAGTAGGTTTTAAACTTCATCTTAAAGAGTGATGTAGGAATGTTGAAGGTGGAAATTTCAATGGTTGGGGCCAAGGCAGCTAAAGGTAAGGCTGCCGGTGGTGAAATGATTAATGCCAATGATGCTCCAGAGGTAAGAACTGGAGGATCACAAGGGCCTATGAGGGTTATATGGCTGGAGGAGATTACAGAGATTGGGTACAGGTCCTGGAGGGATTGTAAACAAGGATGATAATTTTAAAATTAGTGTGGTAATAAAAGCATTGTTCTACACTGGATCATTTACATTTATCTGATGAGCACCTCCCTCTGTGTGTATGCTGAATCTCCGAGGAGCATAAATTGTGGCAGTAAATTTTATGGGGTTATCTCACAATCAGCAATGAAATAATTGATCCAATAGTCCATTTTATTGAGGTTGACTAAGGCGTAAGTATTAGCAAGGACACGAGGTGAATTCCCCAGCTCTTCTTTGAAATAATGTCAGAGACAAACATCTACTTGAGAGGACTCCTTGCTTTGGCTTAATGTCTCATCCAAAATAGCACCTTTCACACCTAAAGTCTTCTCATAAGGTTATCAAACCAATTTTGTTCTTTCTGTCTCTCTTCTATAGACTAACAAAGCAGTCGATTTCTGCAAAGTGAGGTCACATCATCAGCCATGAAACAATGACAAAACTGTATGTTTTATTCAGTGTGGAGCTGGAGGAACACAGCAAGCCAGACAGCATCAGAGGAGCAGGAATTTCTGAAACGTCAACTTTCCTGTTCCTCTGATGCTGCCTGGCCTGCTGTGTTCCTCCAGCTCCACACTGTGTTATCTCTGAATCCAGCATTGGTAGTTCTTACTGCCTCTGATATGTTTTATTCAGATTGTTTAAGGTGTAAATAGTGCCACAACACAGGGAGAGTTACTTGCTTCTCTTCCAATTAGGGAAGTAAGATCTTTTTATGTCTACATGAGAGGCCAGATGGGGTCTTTTCGTTTAGATTTGTGACATTAGCAAATTTGGAAATGTTATATTTGATTGCCTCATCCAAGTTGTTGCTAAATATTATGAATAGTTGGAGTGCAAGCAATGATCCCTGTAGTGGCCCACTTGTCACTGCCTTCCACTTTGTAAATGATGTTCTTTTGTTTTCATTTGCATTATGAGGCTGTCACTGGTCAGACCGGCATTTATAACCCATCCCTAATTGCCCAGAGGCAGTTAAGAGTCAACCACATATTGTTGTGGGTTTGGAGTCACAAGTAGGCCAGATTGGGAATGTACACATTTTCCTTCCCCGAAGGACATTAGTGAATGTCTATTCCTGTTGTAACACAGTGTGAAGCTGGAGAAACACAGCAGGCCAGGCAGCATCACAGGAGCAGGAAAGTTGATGTTTCAGAAATTTCTGAAGAAGGGTCCCGACCTGAAATGTCAACTTTCCTGCTCCTCTGATGCTGCCTGGCCTGCTGTGTTCCGCCAGCTCCACACTGTGTTATCTCTGATTCCAGCATCTGCAATTCCTACTATCTCTATTCCTGTTGTTCCTTGTTTGCTAAACAATTCCCAATCAATGCCAGTCCCCCCATCCTAAAATATGCTGATTTTGCACACTACCCTCCTGTGTGGGACTCTATCAAGAAGTTTTTCAAAATCTAAATACACCACATTGGGTCAGGCACCATCAGAGGAGCAGGAAAGTTGACATTTTAGGTCAGGACCCTTCTTCAGAAATTCTGAAGAAGGGTCCCGACCCTAAACATCAATTTTCCTGCTCCTCTGATGCTGCCTGGCCTGCTGTGTTTCTCTAGTTCCACATTGTGTATCTCTGACTCCAGCATCTGCAGTTCTTACTGTCTCTAAATGCACCACAATCACTGGTTTTCCCTTATCAATTCTGCAAGTATGCCTAAAAAAAAGCTCCAGTGGCTTTGTCAGACACAACTCTTGTTTCATTAATTCATTTTGACTTTGTACAATCTCATTGGTAGTTTTGAAGTGTCCTGTTATCAAATCCTTTATAGCATTTTACTGACTATTATTGTTAGGCTAACTGGTCTGTAATTCCCAGAATTCTGCCTCCCTTTTTTAAATACTAGGGTTACATTTGCCATCCTCTAATCTGCCAGGACTGTTTCTGAATCTACAGAATTTTGGAAGATGGCAACAATGCATCCATTATCTCCGTGGCTACCTTTTTTTGTATCTTAGAATGAAGATTATTAGGTCTTAAGGACCTGAGCCAACAACAATGCAGCACTGACCTGCTGACAGTGCAATGCTGCATCAGTACTGACCCTCTGAAGTGCATTCTCATGCATTATTGACACATGTACAGTGCTGCATCAGTACTGACCCACCGATGGTGTGGTGTTGCCTCACTGCTCGTCCTCTGACAAAGCAGCGCAGTCTCGGTCTTCAACAATGCAACATATTGCCTGCTTTTTTTCTGAAGAAGGGTCTAGACCCGAAACGTCAGCTTTCCTCCTCCTCTGATGCTGCTTGGCCTGCTGTGTTCATCCAGCTCTACACCTTGTTATCTCATATTGCCAGCACTGCCTCTCTGATAGTGCAGCAGTCCTTGGATACTGAACTTCCAGCAGTGTAGCCTGCCCTCAGTACTCTGCCTCATATAGTGCAGGACTCCCTTGGTACTGACCCTCTGGCAAGGCAGCTCTCCAGTAGTGCAAAAAATCATAGCGGCACTGTCGGAGTGCTTGCATTGTGACTGTAACTCAGTACAGCATTCTGTAGGTATTGACTCTCAGCAGTGCAGTGCTAACTAGATATTGACCATCCGATAGAGTAGTGCTTTTATCTGCTGACCTTTTGGTGCTGACCCCGCAGCAGTGCGGCACTCCTTCGATACTGACCCAGCAATAGTGCAGCGTTACTTTGGTACTGAGCTTCAGACATTACAGTACTTTTGCAGTACTGCTGAGGATGTATTCCTGAATTTCAACATCTGGAGTAGGGCTTAAACTCAAACTCAGCACAGTGGTTTCGATTCTACTTCAGTAATTTGCACTGTGTAAGACATAGCTTTTTCATTGGGACCCTCTGAGTTGAATGCAGCATCCCAGGCTGTCTTGTAGAATGGACTGGATTCCACACTGCACTGGTCTGGAGAATGCTGGTGATAGAAGTTGAGTCTCAGACCGGGTACTGGAAACTTTGAAGGCAGAATGCTGAGCTGGTCTATGTGCTGAGAGATTTGTGAGATGGCTCGGGGTGTGAATATATAGCTGTTCCCCCTGCCTATTAATAACATGTATTTTCTTGTCTGTTGCCTGGGAACTTACAAGATTAAAAACCTAGACTGAAGTGATCTCTTTCTGTAACTGCTTATTCTCAGACTAAAGACAGCCTCATTTTACTGAAAACTCTCCTAGTATCAGCCAGTGTGTCTGCGTGAATATGTCTTAATGACATTGCTGGGCCTCTACCCAGACACTATGAATGAACTCAAATCCTGCCAGGACAGTTTGAGCATTTGAACTCAATTTTTAAAAATCTTGAAGTAAAAAGTTGGTCTCATTTGAAGTGATGATACAGCAGTCAGATGGTCATTAATATCCAAACGATTCAGCAGTTCCCCTAAGAGAAGCTATCCCGCTGTTCTGAATCATTCTGGGCCACATATCTCATTCCAGTCTCACTTCAAAATTGTTAACTGCTCCCAGGAGGAAAAGCAGAAATTGGTAGAGAAACTCAGCAGGTTCAGCAGCATCTGTGGAGAGAAAGCGGGGCCAATGCTTCAGGAGCAGTGACCCTTCTTCAGAAGATGCTGCCAGATCTGCTGAGTTTCTCCAGCAATTTCTGTCTTTGTTTCGGATTTCCAGCACTTGCAGTTCTTTGTTTTGTTCTGAAGAAGGCATGAACCTTCATCACTGGGACTGCAGTCCTTCAAGAAGACCTCTCCTGGCCTAATTAAGGGATGGACAATGGAGTGCCAGCCTTGGCAGGAATGCCGGTGTTTCTCCTTTGAATTCATTCTCAAGATATAAATTATGTTGTGGAAGACATACTGTAGTGTTTTGTTTATTGCTGCTAAGTTCTAGCATCATTGGAGCTCCCTGTTGATGCTTTGCAGTAGCTTAACAGATCTTGCTTGCAAAATAGGGCCTTAAAAGAGAGCTGTGTGGGCTCTATAAGTAGAGCTGTCATTTCTTTGCCCAAGGACCACCCTGGAAAACAAGTATTGTGAAATGGGAGGGAACTTTCCACACCGAACTGCTGTTGGCAGCGTAAAAAAGCAGCAGAAGTAATTTCAAGGTTTCACCTAATTATCCCAGGCTCATTAGCATTTTGTTTGTGTTTTGGTATGTTATTCTGCAGCAGTTTGAGATCTTTTTAAGTTTTCTGTTCTTGTTACAGGATTGGTGATTTGGTACATCTGGAATCTTACTAAAATTCCTTCCATTGTTCATCATTTCCTGTAGGGTTGCATTTGATAAAGGAAGGACCTTTTCCCTTCCCTCTCTCTCTGATACTTTGCTGTTAAACCTCCTTATTGAAGTTGAATGCAGTTTTGTTTTCCCTCTTCTGCGAATGTTGCTGTTCTGCCCTTGAATGCAGCATTTAATTGGGAGCTGGTCCCCTGGGGGTGGGGAGGGGAGGTGTTGGCGATAGCTCAGAGTGCTGTTGGGGGATAGGAGAAATGAACACTGCTCTTATTGATGCATTCTATTCTGAGCCTGTAAGAGCCTTGCTTTTTAATGTGCAGGGCACATGACCCATCTACAACAGTGCAGTCGCCTGTGGAACATAATGGTGGGGAAATAATGCTTTGAGCTGGGTTAAATTTGGCAAGCACTAGGAAACACAAAATTATTCTCCAGAACACATGGAGTTCAGGGAGGTTACTGATGATGAAGTCATTCCTATACGTAATATGACACGATTTAACCACTTTTACATAGCATCCACAAAAATTGCACAGACATAGTAATTGTAACCTTTCTTAAGCTCAATGAGATTTTTAAATTCATTCATGGGATGTGGCTGTTGCTATCTAGACCAGCGTGTATTCCTATAGTTAATTGCCCTGGAGAAGATTTTGGTGAACTGTTCCATTGACCCTCTGCAGTCCATGGGGTTTAAGTTCACCCACAGTGCCCTCAGTGAGGGGACTCCAGGTTTTTGATCCAGTGACGTGAAGGAATGGCAGCGAAGGTTCAAGTAAGGGCGGTGTGTGAGTTGCAGGAGACCACGAGGCAGTGTTTCCATTGCATCTACTGCCCTCGTCCCTCTTGGTGAAAGAGGGTCACAAATTTGGGCAGTGCTGTTGGAGGAGCCTTGGTGAGTTATGGCAGTGCATCTTGTAAATGGTACTGACTGCCTCCAGTGCGTCAGTGGTGGTGGGGGGTGGCGGGGAAGGGGTTGGGGGTTTGGGGGAGGGAGTTGGCATGTTGATCTTGCTGGCTAATAACCAAATAACCAAGTTGTTTTGTCCTGGATGGTCTAGAGCCTTCTGAGTGTTGTTGGAGCTACACTCATCCAGGCAAATGGAGAGAATTCCAGCACAGCCCTGGCTTAACTGTTGTCGGTGATGGACAGGCTCTGGGGAGTCTCATCATAGAATTCCAAACCATTAACCTGCCCTTATAGCCAGAGCATTTGGCTGGTCCAGTTCTACTTCTGGTCAATACTAACCTTCCGATTGCCTTATCAGACAGTGAGGATGTGTCTCTGCACCTCTCTGAAACTTTCCTCACAGACTTCCCACATAAGCCAATCATCAGCCAGGTGAGAAATCCCTGTCATCAATACAAGCTCCAGGGTGGAACTTCTGTCTGCCAATTGGCCTGGATTTATTGTAGAGCAGGAGAAAGCCATTCAGCGCGTGGCCCCTGACACCAATTACTAGCCTTATTTATTACTGAAGAAGAAAAGCCTTCACTAAGCAGTACATCCCCTGTTGGAGTCCTGGGTATATAACACTTTCAGCAATGCCAACAAACTGGAGATCCTGGGACAGCCACAGTGCTACTTGCATCTGTGTACACCTATAAATAACAAAGCAAGGTGCTCTATGAGGAATCCATGGACTGTGTATACTCAAGCCTCAGGCCAGGAAACTTGTGAGGTAACTTGGAATGTCATACCCAGCAGAGGCTACTATGGACAAGCAAACACAAATGCCAAAATGCTGGTCACTGCTGTGTACGCCTATAAACCTCTGGATCAGCTCATTCTTTTAAGAACAGCCTAATTATCAACTCATCCTTCCCCAACATCAGGCTGGTTTGTGTATGTTGTGAACAAGTACTTGTTATTGTCCCAAACGCTGACATTCCATGATGAGCTTGCTGCTGGAACGTCTCTTCTAGATGCTACTGCAACCTGCAATCCCAAATGGAAACATGGGGGGGTGCTTAAATTATCAAGGTGCAACCATATACAGAACGACTGTGGCTGCTGAGGATGTTTCCGAGCTGCAGAAGGGAGATATTACAGATAAGGTCAGCACTCTAAGACTACATCAGTGATCTGCCACAGGGCACTGGCCTGGAACCACTCATTTTCCGAGAGGCTGGTTTGGGAACAGCATGTGGTTTATGCACACACGTATCAAGGTAGCTGCAGGTTATTGGAGTGATCAGCTGCTTCCATTCAAATTGGAGGCCCAGAATTCTGGAACCTCAAGTGTGGAGATAACTTGCTGGTAACTTGGTAATCTTTTCAATAGCCAGGGTATGCCTTTGGAGGTGACCCTCTGAATATAATCCCAGGGATGTGGGGGTCAGGGATCGTTTGGGACCATCAGGAGCCTTTTGGGATTGTTAACTCTGGAGAAGATTTCACATAAAGTATGTGTCAAACACTTAAACTGTCAATATCTGTCAAAATATGTTTTTATGAATGAGAGTGTTTTTCTCAGTAGACCGTAGTCTAGAAGATTAAGTGAACTTTATTCATTCTCCTGTGTGCCTGGGCGCTTAGGACCACTCGGTGAGTTGGCACAGTAGGTGAAGAGGGGTAAAGCTGATGGGTGGAAGTAGGCAATATGTTGGCATTAGGGGTCTGAGAGGCCATGGGCCATGGATAAAGGGTATCAGGTGGTATAGATAGAGCATGGGGAGTGTGTGGAGGTGAGGGCTGGAGGAATGTTTTAATTTTTACTTTTTTAATTATAAGTTTTAATTTTCAAATTCTATTTTGCTGGCACACCTTGGCAACCAGCAGCTTACATTGCTCCTTCTAGGTCACCATCACCTGCGGTCCATTACAGTCCAACTCCCAGATCAAAAATGGGAAGGCCAAATGACCATTTTAAAGGTTGAGTTTGAGGAGCTGGAATTTCTCCCACCTCTACAAACCTGACCCAGGAATGAAAACTGGGGGAGTGTCGTTTCTCCCCCAAATATCACAGCGGCCAGGCTTCACACTTCCTGGATCATGATGCCAACCCTCAGTAGAGTACAGATAGGGCATGGTCGATGTGGCCACCTTATATACAAACAGCATTTTAAAACCATGGAAACCCTGACCAAACCACAGAGCATAAAATAGCATCGCACTCCTAATTCTAGTTTCAGGGTAAAATCCTGAAGATCCACTTGCTGTTCAGCAGGTTGTTAGACTGGCCGGGGAATTTTATGCCCCTGTTGTTCTCTGGTATTTAAATACTCTGTATGTAAACAATCACTTGTTATTATAGAACGTGAATGTTGCTGAAAGGAGAGCCAGTTTGTCGAAGCTTTATGTTTTGTACTTGTTAGGACAAGTACCAGAATGTTAAATTTCAAATGACCGTAGCAATAAATTCTACAGGAGAATAGGTTGCTATTTGCTGAGGTTTTTCAAGCATTCAAGTACAGTTGGTTTCCTGAGGTCTTGGGTAATTAAAAAAAGGTATGAAATGTAAACGTATCCCTTTTATTTGCAGAAAATGGCTCCCGCTGTATGACTATATGTTGTTTCAGCATGTGTAAATAAGCCATGTTACAAACTCAACTGATTATCTTAGATAGGTTCTTAAGTGTACCTATTAGCACACCCAGGATTGTTCAGCATGTGCTGCACAGTCACATTTTATTGCCATTGGCTGGCTGTAGCTAACTATGTTCTATACTCTTTTTCTTATGAGCAATTGAAGGAGCATGTTGTTTGGTTCAATCAGCCAATCGTTAGGAGGCGCAGCTGCTGTACTGGGCATTCCTTTGGCACTGAAGTTCATGTCTATCATTGCTCAGTCCTGCAGTAGGCAAGCATTGTTTGGACTTACAGTAGCATCCAGTCAGCGGAAATTGTCTGAGGAAGGGTCACCGGACCCGAAACGTTAACTCTGTTTTCTCCTTCACAGATGCTGCCAGACCTGGTGAGCTTTTCCAGCAACCTTGTTTTTGTAGCGGAAACTGTCACTTGTAGCAGCATGAAATGGCTTCCTTAACCTGTTGTTCAAATTTTTGAGAAATTTTACCTTTGCGGGTAAATTGAGATAGACTAAATGTTTCTGGTGGAATAAACCCTAACCTCCCATCCTGTACATGTTTCAGACTTGTAGACGATCTTTGAATCTTTCCTTGTTTGCCTTAATAGAGTACATCCAGCACTCAAATTCACTCATAATCTAATGCATTCCCCTTCTTTAACTTAAATTGGCTAATTGATTCTCTACTACTCTCTGCTGTAAGCCTACCTTCTCTGGTTACTGTATATGTTGGGATTTCTATAAGTTCACATGCTACAAGATTGACCCCATGTGGATAGCACGTTTTGCTCACCTTGTCAGCTTGACACAGAAATAAAGAGCATCAAAGCAGGGCATTGACTATCCCAGTCTGATCATTGTTCATTGTATTTCACACAAACTCTCAAATGGGAGACAAAAGTGGTTACTTTGGGGAGCCCTAACCGCAACAGCTTCTTGGAAAGACAGAGTTTCATATCTTGATTTGCTTTTGTCTGAAAATGTGCTTCCTACCATCATCCCTAAACGGCCTGGCTCTAATCTTAAGGTTATGCTCCCTTGTTGTGGTTGACAGAGGAGATACTGGGTATATTTAAAAAGTGTTTTTAACCTGTAACAGGATCAATATCTAGAAAGGTCAGCTTGACCCAACTTCCTTAAGATGTTTCTTAATCACAGACTGGCATTTAGTGAGAAACATTGAAATTAGTGCCTATAGAGAAGAGGAGATCAAACTGAAAGGTGATGCTACTGTTCACTGGAAATAGAGGATTGATGTGGAGAATCAAGACTTTTTTTATGTACTGTGTGCGTCTTTCTTTTATTTTGCAATTAGCAGTCTCCAAGTATGAAAGTTTCTTCCCAGGGATTGATTAGGACTATTCCTTTGGATTTCTGGAGCAATCAATTTGGAGCTCTTCAAGTGACCTGACCATTCCTTATGCAGCAGGTGTCTATTCTAGAACTCTCATGTGTTTCTGACAGTTACTGTCCTGAGGTTTGCTTTAACTGGGCTCAGTTGGTAAAGCACTCATCTTTGGTTCAGAAGGTTGTAAGTTCAAGTTGCATTCAAAGGACTTGAGCACAAACTCTAGGCTGAGACTTCATCGCATCACTAGGTAATGCTGCAGTGTCAGATCAGGTGTTCAGTAGAGACTCCATCTGCTCTCACAGGTAGATGTAAAGCTCCCATGTCAATATTTGAAGGATAAGAGAGTTTTCGTCAGAGTTCTGACCAATATTTATCCTTTAAACAACATCATTGTCAACAATCGTTGATTCCATTGCAGTTTGTGGGAGCTTGCTGGGAACAATTGTTTGCCCTTTTTCCTATATTTTTCCAAAAAATATACTTTATTCATAACATTTGTAAAAAAAATACATTACAAATTATCTTGACTTGATAATTACTGGAGGTGGAACAAAATTCACCTTGTGTAACTGTAATATTTACAATATCCATTGTATGTCAGGTGTACAGCCTGAGGGTGAAATCATTTCAAATTGAAAATTATAGAAAGTGCAGCAGAAATAAACTGTTTCATTTTGAGATGTCTCAGCACAATTTTAATATCCTTGATGTCGACAATGTAAATCGCTTGCCTGGGCTTCTACAGTTTCCAGTCCTATGGCTGTATGACCGTGTACTATGGCTGAAAGGCAGCCTATTCCAATTTTGCCTCTGCAGCAGCTGCCCCAACCTTTAGTCCATCTGTCAGCTGTTTGGCAAAGTGCCTCATTGATAAAACCTAACAAGGATCAGGACGTAGCTTGGCTAGAGATGAAAAAGGTCCTTCCCATCAAATCCGCCCTACATGCCCTGAAGTCTCAATCCCTCACTCCCTGCACACATTGTCCTTGAGGTGGCTGTGTTGGGGAAGGGTCTGTTATCCACCTTCTTTGGAATATGCCTTTGCAAAGATTGTCTGGAGCAAGGTGCAGTGGTTTTGTTGGTGTTCATCTTGAGCAGCCTTGAGCTGGAGGACTCTGAACTCGACAGTCTGTTCCCAGGGATGCATACCTCATCTCAGGACAAATGTCGATTGTGGCTGGAGGACCATCAATGTGGTCCACCCAAAACCTGTTGGTCTTCCAGTGCAAGGAATTGTCCCTGACCTGCTATTGCAGACTGGCACATGCCACAATTTCCACATTTCAACAGTCACTAGCCTTCAAAAAGTAAGTTGTTGGCTGTAAATTTGGGACATCTTGAGGTTGTTGAAGAGGCAAGCTGTTTCCTCCTTTTCAGACTGGGATTAAGATTGGAAAGCTTGAATATTGGAACCGATGGCTTTGGGAGTTGGGAAATAGACCGGGATGGGATAATAACAAGAGTTAATTTAAGAAAATAATTTTAAAAGTTCCATGGTGCTTGATTTGCAAATTTGCATATTGAATTTGTATTGGATACATGCATCATTGTGAATGGGAAGAGGAAAAGTTTGAACGCACTAATGCTGAATAACAAAGGCTGTATGTTGTGTATTAACATGTGTGGCAAATGATCAAAGATGATGAGTTATGGTGATAGAGTGACAAGTAGCCGCAGGAAGTGAAACATGCTGTGCACAGATCCCAGGGTAAATCCGGTACGTGCATTACCAAACTGAACTCAATTAGCCTAGACTCCTGGAAACTTGTGTATCTGTGAAGTTTGGAATTTCCTGTAATGGTGTAATTGGTGAGTTGTGGTAAACTTCATGCTGATCTTTCCCTCTCTGAATGACTGACATTTCTTCGGAATTGCATTAGTGTTGGTGGAATTCTACAAGCCAATGTAAAATAAATGGAAACCAACCAGGGTATGAAGAAGCTTCTTTTGCTTTATGAAGTCCCTCTTTGTACAATGATAATGCGCAGGTTTTTAAGGGAAAAGGATGCTTTATGCAAAGCTTTATGCTGTTATCAGTATATTTAAATATATGCAAACCACATTGGCACCTCAAAAAGGAAGACAATATTGTGAGACATGATATAAAGAAATCAAGAAAATAAAAATAGAATTAGGACTTTGTTACTCCTAAACACTCCAGCAATATCTATTCATCAAAATCTCCTCTACAGGAATCCATACTCCTACCATGCCTCAACTTATCCCTTTGATTCAATAGAATCCCTACAGTGTGGAAGCAGGTCATTTGGCCCATCAAGTCCACAATGACTGTCTGAAGAGCATTCCACCCAGACCCACCAGCCTACCCTATCCCTGTAACCCTGCATTTCCCATGGCTAACCCACCTAGCCTGCAGATCCCTGGATACTATGGGCAATTTAGCATGGCCAGTCCACCTAACTGGCACATCTTTGGACTGTGGGAGGAAACCCATGCAGACACGGAGAGAATGTGCAAACTTCACACAGACAGTCACCCAAGATTGGAATTGACAGATGTCCCTGGCACTGTCAGGCAGCAGTGCTAACCATTGTGCCACCATGCCACTCCAATACTTCACATCTGTTAACTTCAGCCTTTGTAATCCTCATCCATGACCTAGTCTGGTGATAAACTCAGAGTTGGGGACAGACTGCCTGAAAGCTGGGGACTGTTGTGGTCTGGAAAGCTGGGAGAAGTGTCAAGGTAGGCATCATAAAGCGTGAGACCCTACCCCAACTCCACCCTGCCAACAAGAGATCCCACTGGATCAAGTGCCAATCAGTAACCTAAGTGGTGACTCTCAGCCAATCATATTCCTGGGTATTGATGTCCTGCCCACTCCCCACACCGCCCAAAGCCCCGGGGGTTGGGTGGGCTTGGAATAGGCTGTGGGTGGAGGGAGTGGAGGTATTGGGGAAGTGCAGATTCAATGTTATGGAGGAGATTGGAGACGGTGGCTGAGGAGGGCAGAAAGGAAGGAGGGATTCTGGTGCCGGGATGTATTCCAGGGAAGGAGGTGGGTGAGAAGGGACAGCCCTCCCATCACAAGGAGGTGGTGACCGTGAAGGGAAATCAACTGAACCAGATCCAGTGACTAGGTGACAAGACACTTAGCTGTTGGAACCAACGGTCCTGCCTTTGTGGTTTCCCCCCAGCCTTTCATTCCTTCTCTCAGCGACTCCATTAAATGAAAAGTACAGATTAAGTTAGAGGTGTACACCCTCATTATAATATTTAAGTGATGTGCCCAACTTCTGGGGCTCCTCAACCCTCATCCCATCTTAGTTTAAAAAAGGAAGTGGGAAGGTTTGAGATATCTTCAGCGCAGGTTTGAAATTACTGACACCTTAAAATCCCATCCTGATCCAAACCCACCCTTTCAAGGAAGGACGGAGGATGTGTTAAAATTTCTCTCACTCTCACAACTAAATGTCTCTCACTAACATACATGACTTGCATCCTCTTGGCCACCAGTAGTGACCGTGCCTTCAGAAACCTCATCCTGCTTTCACTGCCGTTTCCTGCATAAATCTTCTTTGTCTTCTGCCATTAGACCCTTTTTAAAGTCCACCACCAAATTTTGGCCACTTGACCTTCAGTTCCAGTTTTGCCCTCGTTACTATAAACTCTGATATCCATCTTCTCAGGGCAACTAGGGATGGGCACTAAAAGCTGGCCCAGACAATATAAATTACTGGTGGGATGGCACATTGACCCGAGAAAAGGTTGAAGCATTTTACATAAAAGGTGGTGGTTCGAGTACATTCTGAGTGGTAACAGTGTGGATTGAGATTAATGACTTCAGGGAAAAGATAAGACAATGAGTGGGTCCAATAGAAGGTTTTGATCTGGAAGGCTACACTCTGATTTCAACGGGAGCTGGTGAAGGATTAACTGCATTTGTTAAAGGCGACATAATTGCCTATAGCAATACATTTGCCTATCACAACATAGCCTAGCAAGATGTCCCACCGAGCTTCACAGGGATATTACAAAGCAAAATTTGACAGAGCTATGTCAGGAGATTTTGGGATGGCTGAGTAGTCCCAAAAGTAGGTTTTAAAGGGAGTCTTAAAGGAGAGAGAGATGGTGTTAGTGGGGGAATATCACTGGTTATTGTCCAGGCATGAATTAAGGGTGAGGAAGTTATGTTGCGGGATACTGAACTCTGCATATCTGAAATGGTTAAGTGGCTCAGACAGGGAGGGCGATACCAGAGCTGGTATTTTTAGCAGGGGTCGGAGGAAGTATTTTTTTCCATCGAGGATGAACAACAGCTGGAACAGATTGTTGGAATGGATTGCTGAGGCCAGGAACACTAGGCCTATTGAATAAGCAGCTAAATGCTGGAGGATGGTCGGTTTGTTTTTCTAGGAGGATGAGATTAAACAGACCTAAGGGCCTTCTTCGCTGAAATCTCTCCTGTGCTTCAGAGGAAGTTGCACAATGTACTGCAACCAGATTGCCAGTGCAAAGCTATTTACATCACACTGAAGCTACAGCTACATGAAGGAGACCTGAGAGGACTTGTAAGGGTAGATACCAGGAGGATGTTTTCTCTTGTGGGAGAGGCTAGAACTAGGAGACAGGCTTTAAATTAAAGGGTGTACCTTTCACGATGGAGATGGGGAGATGTTTTTCCTCTTGGAGGGTTGGTGGTATATGGAATTTGCTTCCCCAGAAAGCAGGAGAAGCTGGGCCATTGAAATTACTCAGATCGTAGTTAGATAGATTTTTGATTCACCGTAGTGTCAAGTTATGGGAGGCAGACAAGAAAATGAAATTGAGACGACAACAGTTTAGCCATTATTCTTATTCAATGGTGAGCAATCTTGAAGGGACTTTGCTATCTCTTGCTTTTCATTATTTGCTCTCTGCTCCTGAAACAATTGAATCCTCGATGGGTTAGGCCTCAGGATATCCGCCAAAACTGATCCTTTCTTTTGTTGGTATGTTGTGTTTGCAAAATTCTTATTGTGAATATACTTAGTCACCTATGCCTGCAGGTTTTTTATTTTGTCGGTCTTCACATTGATCCATGGTCAGTGGGTACAATGTTTGCCTCTGAGTGAAAGGGTCATGGGCTGAAGTCCTACTCCTGAGGCTTGAGTAGGTAAGTCACTCTGTCACTTCCAGTGCACTGTTTACTATCTGGGATGCTGCCTTTTAGGAGAGACTTTGAAATTGAAGCCCCAGCTGTCCCCTGAGGCGGACATAAAAGATCCCATGACACTATTTTCTAGAAGAGCAAATGGGTTCTCTTTGGAAAATGAGTTAATACTTACCTCTGAACAAGCATCACTGGAAAAAGATTTAAGTGGTCATTTTCTCATTGATGTATATGGGAGTATGCTAAGTACAAATTAACTAATGCAGTTCCTGCATTGCAACAGAGAATATACTTCCAAATATTCTTAAATGACTGTGAAGCACATTGTGATATCCTGAGGTTGTGAAAAAGTGTTATTTAAATGTGCGCTTGTTCTTCCTTTACCTTTGATGCAGCTCGTTTGAGTTGCTATCTTTATTTACAAAAAGATAAAAAATATTCCTCAGGTCAGTTCATACAAGGTATAGATGCTTGTTTTCAGGATTATTCACAGTTTAATTCACAGAAGCTAGACACGCCAGTAAATTAATACACTTTGAAAAAATTGAAATCAGTCAATAACGGGTTAAAATCATCCTTTGAAAGTTGTTTTGTGTTTCCAGTTGGATAATCCGCAAGATTAATGGATGAATCAGTTTTTCGTAAACATTCATAATGTTATAAGCAGTTCCTGTGGGTTTCAGTTTGTTCAGAGTTCAAGTACATTACTGGAATTAAAGACAGAATGAACCGCCTCTGAAATTAGAGCAGTCAATCATTCATCATTAAAGATGGTGATGAGCAGGTGGTCATTTTAATTCCAAATACCTCTAATATCTTGGACATGTGTGGTTTAATTAGTATTTAGAATAAAGTCCATGTATCCCAACTAATTTTTACATCAATCAACCTGCCCTTCCCTGGAGCATGTATCAAACTTTCATTTTATACTTTGATGAAAGCTAGAAGCTCTCATTTTAACTTTAATGTAGGGACAGGAGCCATGAGAACTAGTTTCTTCATTCATTTAGATCATAGCTGATCGGTCTCAATTTCATATCTATTACTCAACAAAAAACTATCAATCTCAGTTTGAAGTAGTCAAACTGAATTCATTAAGTGTGTACAAGAAAATTTTCTGATTCAATATGTGGAGGTACCTACTAGAGAAGGTGCAAAACTTAACCTACTCTTAGGAAATAAGGCAGGGTAGGTGATTGAGGTGTTGGGGGAGGATCACATTGGTGCCAGTGACCATAATTCTATCAGTTTTAAAATAGTGATGGAAAAGGACAGACTGGATTAGAAAGTGAAAGTTCTAAATTGGAGGGAGGCCAATTTTGATGGTGTTAGGCAAGAACTTTCAAAATTTGATTGGTCGGTGGAGGGGGGAGCCGGGGGCGGCAGAGGGGTGGGCGCTGAAGTTCGCAGGTAAAGGGACAACTGGAAAATGGGAAGCCTTCAAAAATGAGATAATGAGAGTCCAGAGACAGTATGTTCCTTTCAGAGTGAAGGGCAAGGCTGGTAGGTGTAGGGAATGCTGGATGACGAGAGAAATTGAGGTTTTGGTCAAGAAAAAGAAGGAAGCATAAGTCAGACATAGACAACAGAGTGAATCCCTGGAAGAGTATAAAGGCAGTAGAAGTATAGGACTCTGTGGTTAAGCACCGTTGCCTCAGTGTTGGGGACTTGGGTTCAATCCAGCCTCAAGCAACTGTCTGTGTGGAGTTTGTTCTTCCTGTGTCTGTGTGGGTTTCTGCCGGGTGCTCCGGGTTCCTCCCACAGTCCAGAGATGTGCAGGGTAGGCGGATTGGCCATGTTAAGTTGCCCATAGTGTCTCGGGATATGTCGGCTACGTGGGTTAGCCACCTAGTTAAAGTTAAAGGGATAGGGGAGTGGGGTGGGATGCTGTTAGGAGCGGTGGCATGGACTCGATGGGCCAAATGGCCTGCTTCCACACTGTAGGTATTCTATATATTCAGTGATTCTATACTTGAGAGGGAAATCAGGAGGGCAAAAAGGGGACATGAAATAGCATTGGCAAATAGGGTTAAGGAGAATCCAAAGGGATTCTACAAATACATTAGGACAAAAGAGTAACTAAGGAGAGAATAGAGCCCCTTGAAGATCAGCAAGGCCACCTGTGTGTGGGACTGCAGGAGATGAGGGAGATACTAAATGACTATTCTGCATCAGTGTTTACTGTGGAGAAGGAGAACTTGGAGAAATAAAATAAAATAAACAGCAACATTTTACAAACTGTTCATATTACAGGGGAGGACGTCTTAAAATATAGAGGTGAATAAATCCCTGGGACCTGATCAGGTGTACTCTAGAACTCTGTGGGAAGTGAGGTAAGAGATTGCTGGGCCCCTTGCTGAGATATTTGTATCATCAATAGCCACAGGTGCAGGAAGACTGGAGGTTGGCTAATGTGGTGCCGCTTCTTAATTGGGGTGGTAAGGAAAAGCCAGGGAACTATAGATCGGTCAGCTTGACATCGGTGGTGGGCAAGTAGTTGGAGGGAATCTTGACGGACAGGATTTACATGTATTTGGAAAGACAAGGACTGTTTAAGGATAGTCAGCATGTCTTTGTGCGTGGGAAATCGTATCTCACTAACTTGATTGAGTTTTTTGAAGAAATAGCAAGAGGATTGATGAAGGCAGAGCAGTTGATGTGGTCTACATGAACTTCAGTAAGGTGTTTGACAAGGTTAGATCACACGGAATAGTGGGAGAACTATCCATTTGCATACAGAACTGGCTCAAAGGTAGAAGACAGAGGGTGTTGGTGGAGGGTTGCTTTTCAGACTCGAGGTCTGTGGCCAGCAATGTGACACAAGGATTGGTGCTGGGTCCACTGCTTTTTGTCATTTACATAAATGATTGGATGTGAACATGGAAGGTATGGTCACAAGGTTTGCAGATTACACCAAAATTGGAGTTGTAGTGGCCAGCGAAGAAGGTTATCTCAGATTGCAATGGGACCTTGTTCAGATGGGCCAGTGGGCCTAGGAGTGGCTGATGGAGTTTAATTTAGATAAATGTGAGGTGCTGCATTTTGGGAAGGCAAATGAGGGCAGAACGTATATGTGTAATGGTAAGGTCCTGGGGAATGTTGCTGAACAAAGAGACCTTAAAGTGCAGGTTCATAGTTTCTTAAAAGGGAAGCCACAGGTAGATAGGATAGTGAAGAAGGCGTTTGGTACACTTGCCTTTATTGGTCAGTACATTGAGTATAGGAGTTGGCAGGTCATTTTGCGGCTATACTGGACATTGGTTCGGCCACTTTTGGAATACTGCGTTTAATTTTGGTCTCCCTGCTATAGGAAGGCTGTTGTTAAACTTGAAAGGGTTCAGAAAAGATTTACAAGGATGTTGCCAGGGTTGGAGGGTTTGAGCTATAGGGAGAAGCTGAATAAGCTGGGCCTATTTTTTCTAGAGTGTCGAGGCTGAGGGGTGACCTTATAGAGGTTTCTAAAATCATGAGGGGCATGGATAGGCTAAATATCCAAGGTCTTTTCCCTGGGATGGGGGAGTCCAAAACGAGAGGGCATAGATTTCAGGTGAGAGCGGAAACATTTAAAAAGGGACCAAAGGGGCAACTTTTTCACACAGAAGTGGGTGTATATATGGAATGAGCTGTCAGAGGAAGTGGTAGAGGCTGGTACAATTACAACGTGTAAAAGACATCTGGATGGGTGTATGAATAGGAAGGGTTTAGAGGGATATGGGCCAAATGCTGGCAAATGGGACTAGATTAATTTAGATTAACTGGTTAGCATGGACGAGTTGGGCCAAAGGGTCTGTTTTCACGCTGTACATCTCCATGACGCTATGACTGTATGATTGTCAGTCCTAAAAGTGTTTTATTGAGGGTGGCGGAATAGGGGAATACCAGATTTCCCCTCGGCTTCTTGTGAAGCAGTGTTTCGTGACATCACACTGAATGGCCTGCTTTAATTTTATAGTCATGGCGCCTTGTCCTGGATACCCTCCACCAGAGGAAATACTTTCTATCGATACTATCAAATCCTGTCATCTTCTTCAATTAGTTTACCCTACGATAATTTGTTTATCTGAAGTTCTCGAACTGATCTGTTTGAATTAAGATACAGAAATTTCCATTCTGTAACAGGATATTTTAAATTCCAGTACGTTATGAAGCCATTATTTGTGTGTGTTATTCCAGTGTCAGTGCCAACAGTTATTTGACTGCGTGTGGTAGCACAGCAACTCTCACACAATGGCCTTATGTTTACATATTAGACAGGAATTGCCCTACAATGGGAACCAAGGAATGTTCTCCCCCTTTTATTGTTCCCCGAGAATAAAGGGTGAGAATGTGGGCAAGTGGTATTGAAGCCATTAGTTGTGATTAGGTAATATTGCTGAGCCCATTGCAAATATCTAAGACCTATTTGGTTATGGATGGTGCAGTTAGGTTCATGACATGAACCCACAGAGCCCACAGCCAACTATGCACAAAGAATTATACCATGCTTGCCATACTTGGTTTAGATAATTTTAAAATTAAAACTTTAAACAAATAACACATGGCACTTAAATGTCACCTTTAGTATAGGGCACTGCACAGGTTCATTTTCAAGCAAAATTTTACACCATTCCACAGGAGGAGATATTAGACCAGATAATGAAAAGCTTGATCAAAGAGGCAGATTTTACGAAGATAAGTGTAATTAAAATCAGGGATGCTCAACAGGTCAGAATAGGAAGAGCACAGAGATCTTGGAGAGTATTAAGTGTTGCAGAAGGTACAAACCTGATTGCACAGAAAGTGTAGCATGAGTAGTTTTGTCTTTTGCTTAACTCTCTGCACAGTTGAGTCTGTGTGATCCTCCAGTAACATTTTCTCCCTGGTTTCCAGCTTGTTCTTCACTCCTTGAAATGATTTGAGGTCCCTTGGCTTCTTGCATCCTACCTCAACAAGAATTTTTTTTTCACGCACCACCTGGATAGTAGCTGTTACCAGCTTGCTCAAGTGCACAGGGCATAATAGTGAAACTTGATCCTGTTCTTATGCACGCTTCCTGCTTAGGAGTCTATGGGTTGTAGTCAGCAGCAAGGATCCTGTGGAACTTCACTTCCCCCTCAGGCGGGGGCCAGATGAACAAGGGAGCAGGCGTAGGCTATTTGATCCTGGGAGCCTGCTGTCTCATTCAGCAAGGTCCTGTCTGATCTTCTGCCTCAGTGACAATTTTTTCACTTTCCCCATGTCCCTTGATCAGTTTAATATTTCGAATTCTGTTGATCTCCACCTTAAATATTCTCAATGACTGAGTTTCCACATTCCTCTAGGGGTAACAATTCCAAATATTCGCTACCCACTGGGTTATAAATTCCTCCTCGCCTCGCTTCTAAATGAATTCCCTAATATTCTAAGAAAGTGGCCCCTGATTGTAACACCCCCAGCCGGGTGGAGTGTAATCCCTTTGTCTACCCTATTAAGGCCTGTAAAAATCTTATATGTTTCAATGAGATCATCTCCCATTCCTTTAAATTCTAGGGTATATCAGTCCAGTCTCCTTAATCTCCGCTCATACGACAATCCTGCCATCACCCAATGAACCCATGTTGACCTCCCACTATGGCTAGTATATTCCTCATTGGTTAAGGAGACCAACATTGTAAATAGTTTAAGATGAGATCTTGCCAAGGCTCTATTTAATTCAGCTGAAGGATTTTTTTTACTCCTCTACTCAAATTCTATTGTAATAAAGGCCAATGTACCATTTATCCCCTTCATTACTTGCCATGCATGTGAACTCTCAGTGACTCATGAACTAAGTTTCACCCAGGTTCGTGTTGTCAGCTGCATCCCAACCACTTACTTGAGACATTTGTGAATTTCTGTCTTTCCTACCAAAAAGGCCACTTCTTATTTTTACACAATATAATCCAATTGCCAAATTCTTATCTGTTCACTCAGTCTGTCTTAAATCTCCATGATACAAACACAGTGAATGCTGAAGAAACTCAACAGATCTGGCAGCATCTGTTTTAAAGCGTTCTCCAAATTTCTCTGTGTTTGACCTTGTATCCTCCTCACAACTCACATCCCCACCTTGTTTTATGTCATCGACCAGTTTGGAAATATTCCATTTGGCCCCCACATCCAAATTATTGATATAGATTGTGAATAGCTGATCCATGTGGTCCCATTAGAAACAGCCTCTCATCTTGAGAATGACCTATTTATCCCTACTCTCCATTTTCTACCTGTTAACCAATTCTCAGCCCATACCAATACATTACCCCTGAATCCCATGTTCTCTAATTTTGTTCAGAAGCCTCTTCTGAGGGATTTGATGAAGCCTTCTGAAAATCCAAATATACCTCATCCACTGGTTCTCCTTTTTATATCTGTTGGTGACATCCTCGAACCTCCAACAGAATAGACTTACATGATTTCCCTTTTGTAAATCCAGGTTGACTTTGCCCATTCTTACCATTATTTTCCAAGTATCCAGTTATCGTATTCTTTATGACAGATTTTAGCATTTACCTTCTATAGGTATCAGATTATCAGGTCTGTCAGTCTCATTTCTCTCTCCCTCTGTTCTTCAATAGTTGGATAATGTTTGTTACTATACACTCTACAAGAACTGTTCTAAAATCTGTAACATTTTGGATGATGATCACCGATGCGCCAAAATCTCTACAGCATTCTTGAATGTAGATCATCGGGTTTGGAGGATTTATTAAATGTTGATCTCATTAATTTCTGCGGTACTACTTTTTAACCAATACTGATTTCTTTTTGTTCCCCATTCCCTTGGCTCTTTCGTAATTCTGGGAACTGATTTGTATTTTCCGCCATGTGGGCAGACACAAAAGGCTGAATCTTACATTTTTTGGCGTTGAATTTATGGAGGGATTCTTGCAGCAAGGCTTATCAAATTTTCATTACAGACCTGAGCAAACTTGCCTCATTAATTACCTATCCCCATCCCCACCATGTCCCTCATGCCCATTTTACCTTGTGCCATTCCTGGAAAAACTCACCACTGCCAGGGTAGGCTGGCATTGACTGGTGTTCTTGGAGCCCCTGCTGTCTTCAAAAGCCTGTATTGTACACAGTCAGTACAGGGCTGCCCTGCACGGTTCCTGACATTTACGCTGGACGTGACAGACAGGGGAAACTTGGAGTCTGCTGGATAAAATAGTGTCAAGGCAGGATTTCCTCTTCCCCAGAACCAGCAGTGGACAGAAGACCAGACCAGCCTGGTCCGTGGTTACCACCTGGTTCAGTGCAGCTGTTTGGAGGAATGCCCAGCAATGTCCAAAGAAGGTCAATGTCCTTCTCTACTCTTCTTTTTTCAGAATCCCTACAGTGTGGAAACAAGCCCTTCAGCCCAACAAGCCCACACTGACCCTTATAGCATCCCACCCAGACCCATCCATTGATAACCCACCTAATCGACACATCCCAGAACACTACGGGCAATTTAGCACGGCCAATCCACCCTAACCTGCACATTTTTGGAAAGTGGGAGGAAACCGGAGCACCCAGAGGAAACCCACACAGACACGGGGAGAATGTGCAAACTCCACGCAGACAGTCGTCTGAGGGTGGAATCGAACCCGGGCTCCTGGCGCTGTGAGGCAACAGTGCTAACCACTGAGTCACCGTGCCCGCCCCCCCACCCCCGACGTGTTATACTCTGCCAGTATAAGTGCCACCAACTTCTCTCTGACAGGCCATTCTCCCACTATCTGAGTTCCTGTACCCACCTCCCACCAACCTCATGCTCCAGCACTCTCAGCATTGTCTGCCTTCCCTCACTCACTGTCACCCACCCTAACCCCTGACACAACTGACCCTGCATGTTCCCCCCACCAACACTGTGTACACACTTGCTTGGGACAACTCCTCACCTGCACCAAAACTAACAGCGTTACCACCCATTTCCATCTTCTATAATAGTTGCCTCTCTCTCATTTCAGGAGGAAAACAGCCCACAGTAGGACAGAAAGAGTCAGGATGGATGGTAAGCTGTCCGACATTTGGCTGTTTACCCCTTAGATGAGAATCCTGACTCTGACCACCATGAGAGGCTGACTGACCATGTCCAAGCCTCTGGACTAGGGTGGCATGGTGGCTCAGCGGTTACAGCGCCAGGGACCCAGGTTCAGTTACAGCCTTGGACAACTGTCTGTGTGGAGTTTGCACATTCTCCCTGTGTCTGCGTGGGTTTCCTCACATAGTCCAAACATGTGCAGGTCAGGTGGATTGGCCATGGGAAATTGCCTATCGTGTTCAGGAATGCAGGCCAGATGGATAGTTTAAGGGGGTGAGTCTGGGTGGAATGTTCTTCAGAGGGTTGGTGGTGGACTCGATGGGCAGAATGGTCTGCTTCCATGCTGTTGGGATTCTATGTATGACTCAAATATCAAGGGTATTGGAGTCTGCCCTGGACATACTGAGCTGGCAGCCCCTGAGCCAAGACTATCCCCCTTGACTTGATCGAGATCTGTTGTCAAGCATGATAAGCTTCCTGGCTGAAGGGGCAGAGTGCACAAAGGCATAACAATGCAAGGCAGGGATGCTGTCAGCATTTAGGGAGCAGAGTGAATGAGCACTATGGCAGCGAGTGAAGAGCATGGAGGTGCAGCCTGGTCTAGTCCATGTCCTGGGTGTGTGCCACTGAGTGCACAGTGTCCTTGCTGCAGCATTATAATGAGAGTTGCTGGTGCAGACCAAAGTGCAGCATTAAGATGCGGAAGTGTCCTTTAAGTGGATCAAGATGTGCCATGAGTGTTCTTAGACGATGGTACATGTAGGATGCCAATGTGGTGTGTGTGTGTCTGGCCAGTGCCCATGGAAGGTGATCGGAGATGATGGTGTCCGGTGTGCAGCGAGCTGAAGTCACCAGGTACCTGCTCTGATTTCCATGCTGAGATTTTTTTGATGCCCAGCTTGTTTGGCACCTTTGGTAAGGTGGGAAGCTGAATATGACTGAGGTGTTTTAGGCCATTTATGAGATGCTTAGCAGGCTGTAATTCACTTTTGTTGGCAACTCGGTGCTACCTCATGAGCAATTCATCACATTGCTCAGCAAAAGCATAACAGATGCAACGGGATGCTCCCAATGTTGAGAGAGCTCACTGGACTTCTTGTTCAATTCTGTCACAAACCACACCATAGTCCTATCACTTAGACCCATACAAGATTCTTTCCAAGGTATTTGTTTAGTTTCTCAGTTATTTCCTTATTCCCTATTTTAAATTCTCTTGTCTCTGCCCATCGTAGGCTCACATTTGCTATTGGTGATCTTTTTCTCTTTATATACCAAAAGAAGCTTTTAAAGTCCATTCTTACATTTCTTGCCAATTTACTTTCACATTGTTAAATTTTAAATGCTCCCAATCCTTAGATTATTATTCTTTTGGGAAACTTTATGAGTGTCTTCTTTGATCTAATGCAAACTTCCAGTGACACATTTAATGTTACTTAGACCATCTGTTGCATTGAACCACTTGAAAACTACAAGAACAGAAGACATCTTAGTCCATGTCAGTATTTTCCCCGTAACATAAGCAGTAAGCGTATTTATCCATTATGTTCCCATCTGTATTCATCTTCTCGTCCTTCCTTTCTTTATATTTGGGTTGGGCTGTAAGTTGAAAAGGCTCAGTGTATAATCTCAAATGTTGACAATGTGTCTGACCTGACCATTAACTCTGGGAGTGAAACCCACAGCATTATAGCTCAGTATGTGTGAAGAAGTTTCTCCTATCCTTTATACTCAACATACAGCCCTTTCCTCTGACCACTCACCACCCCAACCACGAGAAACCAGCCAGTTTCTTGCAAGCCTTGCTCATATTAGCTAATGAGACCTGGGGCAGGAGACACGACCAATGTTTCTTTGTGGGTTCCTGACAAAGGAATATTCCTGATCCTGTAGCCCTGCTGAACTAACCCAGTCTTACCCCAGTCCCTGATCCATTTGGTGCCAGGTTATCTGTCCTCTCTGAAATAATTCCACAGATGCCAGTATCCTGTTACCAAGTCACCCTTTATTTACACGTGGAGAGTCCTTGACACTGATCCAGTTTCCTCAGAGCCAGCTCTCAGAGTGAACAGAACCTCTGACACTCCTTATCTGTCAGCCAGGGCTCCCTGATTGAACCAGATTAACAGCCCCAATCAGGGAATTAATTTTCTATGAGGTCCACCTGTCTGACCTTGTTACAATTATGACAGCCTCTCGTTAAAATTAGGCCCCAGTTGAGCTCCTTTGACCCTGATCTGGGCATCGGAAACAGGATTGATCTGTTCCATATACCCTGTTTACCTGCAAATATCTGGTAGTTAAAATCTCAGTCTTTGGGAAGGCAGCAAATTAGATGCGAAATAAAATTAAACAAAGAATTAAATTTTAGTCATGTCCCTTACACTCCCCCACACAGTTTACTTTCTACATGACTGGCAGAGTTAAAATCAGGTCTTTCGTTTCTAAACACACAATATTCTGGGGCAGGGCAGAAAACACCCTCACATTAAAGTTCTATTTATATTGCAAAGTTGAGATCTGAAACCAAAAGACAGCAGACACTCGGGAGAATACCACAACTGTGAGATTATTTAAATAAGTAATGATATAGAGTTTTAAAATGCTTTGCTAAATTGGTTATTTGCGTTCTTTGTTACAGCAGTCGATGAATATTGATCTTATGTAGCCAGGTCTTTAGAAGTTAATTAAAATTCCTTCCTAATAATTTAGTCTTTTTTTGGAATGAAGAATTTTTGGATCCCAGAATCTGACCAATCCAAATGATGCCAATCATGACAGTACTGGCTCTTTAACTGGGCTATCCAATTAGTCCGTCTCGTTCTGCTTTTTCCCCATATTCCTGAAAATTTCTCCCCATCAATGCATATCTAATTCCTTTTGGAAAGTTTCCTTTGAATCTGCCTCTACCAGTCTCGCAGAACATTCTAGAACATAACAACTCTGTATTTAAAAAAAAAAGTGCCTTCATCTCTCCCCACTTGTTTTTGGATTACTTTCAATCTGTCCACTGGTACTCCTGCCAGAGGAACACAGCTTCTCCTTAATTACTACATTTAAACTCCTCAGTTTTGAACACGTCTACTAAATCTGTCTCTAACCTCTGCTCCCCCAACGAGAACATTCACGACTTCACCAGTCTCTCTACACAGCTGAAATCACTCATCTCTGCAAGCAATCAAGTAAATCTCTTCTCCGCCCTCTCTAATGCCCATTAGTAACATCATTGGTCATTAGTAAGATTTTAGAGTCCATTATTAAGGATGAGATTGCAGAGGACTTGGAAGTGAATGTAAATTAGTCAGCACAGCTTCGTTAAAGGTAGGTCATTGCCAGACAAACCAGTTAGAATTCTTTGAGGAGGTAATGAGCAATTTAGACAGAGGAGAACCAGTGGATGTGATCTATTTGGATTTCCAGAAGGCCTTTGACAAGGTTTTGCACAGGAGGCTGCTAAATAAGACAGGAGCCCATGGCGTTAGGGGCAAAGTGCTGGCATGGATAGAGGGTTGGCTGCCTGGCAGAGGGCAGAGTAGGGATAAAGGGTTTTTTTCAGGATGGCAGCCAGTGACTAGTGGAGTTACACAGGGGTCAGTGCTGAGACCACAACTATTCATGTGATGCATTAATGATCTGGATGAAAGACCTGAAGACGTTGTTGGTAAGTTTGCAGATGACACAAAGATAGGTGGAGGGACAGCTCGTGTTGAGAAAGTGCTATCTAACCCCAAGAGACTTCAACTCACATCTCAGCGAGATTACTGAAAGGGTTAGTAGTGCCAGGAAGCAAGCTCAGCAAATGTTTTTGATGTAAGTGTGGTTTTGTGTGTGACAGCCAAAGCTATATCTGTCCTTTTCAATTGGTGCTTTCCCAGCTGTGGTAACTCTTATCAGGCAGTGTCATTTCCCTGTCAATTTGGTGTCTTTGCTTTTCCTTAAACCCAAACTTGTTTTGACACTGTTAAGATTATTTCAAAGCATTACTATGTAAACAGGCTGAAGATGCTCATTTTTTCATCATCTTGGTTTTGTGCATGGACCTTTGGTTAGTTGTCCTGGAAAAACAATGGTTTTCAAAACTTAAAACGTGGCTTTAAATTTCCTGAGATTTTCCATTTCTAAATGTGTAGAGGGTAAAGTGATCTTGTTTAATCTGTGACATTCTCTGAATGAAAGGAATTCCTTTGGTGGAGCTGAGATGGTCCAGCCCATGCTAACCTTGGGCATCTGCAGAATTCAGTGAATATATTTTATTGTTTAAATGATGTGGACAAAATTACCCCAACAACCACAGACTTTCATCCAGAAGAAATAAAATCTTATATTTCCATAGCATCTTTCCCAACCTCAGGATGTCTTAGTCACTCTACAGCCATTTTAAGTACTTTTGAGTGTAGTCACTCTTGCGACGTAGGAAATTCAGTTGCAAATTTGTGCAGAGCAAGTTCCCACAATGAGGTAATAACCAGCTACATTTTTATTCAGTGATGTTGGTTGAGGGAATGTTTCCTGTGATAATGGGATGAAATACACTCCTCTTCATTGAATTGTGTCGTGGGATCTATTACAACACTTCATAAATGCAGATGGGCTTGCTTTAACATTGCATCTAAAAGATGACACCTGTGACAGTGTAGCACTCCCTCAGCACTGTACTGCGAGTGTCTGTCAAGCTCATGTGCTCAAGTCTGGTGTGGGATTGTAACCCATCACATTCTGCCTGAGGAACAAAAATGCCAATCAGTGTTCCATGGCCAAAAACAACTAGATCATTCTACTGTGTTAGTGTGCTTCTTGCTATGTGGTGCAATGTTGGATGTATGCTACAACTTGCAGATGGATGTTTAAGATCCCAGAATATAGAATTTGAAGAAAAGAGATACAAAAGTATCCAGAGGGGGGCAGTTTTTTCACACAGAGGATGGTGAACATCTGGAACAGACTGCCAGTGGTGGTCATGGAAGTGAGTACAATTTTGTCATTAAAGAAACATTTAGATAGGTACACGGATGGGATTGGTATGGAGGGATATGGACCAAACGCAGGCAATAGGGACTAGTTTAATTGTGACTGTGCAGCACAGGCAAATTGGGCCGAAGGGCCTATTTCCATACTGTAGACCTCTTTGACTCGAGGAGATGTGTCCTTATGGTCCTCAAACTAATAGTTGCTGGACTAGTAATCCAGAGAACAGGACTAATTAAAAAGGCAAATGGAATTTTGACTGCCATTGCTAGAGGGATGGAGTTTAGAAACAGGGAGGCTATGCTGCAGCTGTATAGAGTCCTGGTGAGGCCACACCTGGAGCACTGTGTGCAGTTTTGGTCTCCTTACGTGGGAAGACGTATACTAGCACTGGAGGGGCTGCAGAGGAGATTCACTCGGTTGATTCCAGAGTTGAGAGGGTTGGATTATGAGGAGAGACTGAGTAGACTGGGATTATACTCATTGGAATTCAGAAGAATGAGGGGAGATCTTATAGAAACATATAAAATTATGAAGGGAATAGATAAAGTGGAGGCAGGGAAGTTGTTTCCGCTAGCAGGTGAAACTAGGACTAGAGGACATCGCCTCAAAATAAAGGGAAGCAGATGTAGGACTGAGGTCAGGAGGAACTTCTTCACCCAAAGGGTTGTGAATCTGTGGAATTCCCTGCTCAGTGAAGCGGTTGAAGCTACCTCGCTGAATGTTTTTAAGGCAAGGCTAGATAAATTTTTGAACAATAAAGGAATTAAGGATTATGGTGAGTGGGCGGGTAAGTGGAGCTGAGTTTCAAAAAGATCAGCCATGTTCTTATTAAAAGGCGGGGCAGGCTCTAGGGGCCAGATGGCCTACTCCTGCTCCTAGTTCTTATGTTCTTATTAATACTCTGGAAACTTGAATCCACATCTCACTGTAGTAACTGGAGAAGTTAAATTGAATGAATCTCAATCTGCAATGCGATGCCAGTTATGAAACTACAAGATTGTCACCATAATGCATTTGGTTCACTAATGTCCTTCACAGGAAGTAGACTGACATTCTTGCACAGTGTAGCGTGCGTGCTACTGCAGAACCCAGCAACATGCCCGACTCTGAACTGTCATCTGAAGTGTCTGAGCAAAGCACACACGTGTCTCAAAACCCACCGCAGAGAAAAGCAGGATGTGTTCACCCGCCCCACATGCTGCAGTGGTTCAAGAGGGTGGCTCAGCAGTATCTTCTCCAGAGTAATTAGGGATGGGCAACAAATGCTGGCCTTCCCAGTGACACCCATTACAAAGGATTAACCAAAGCACAATGCCTGGTCATTTATTTCATTGCAGTTTGTGGGAACTTGCTGTGGGAAGATTGGCTGCTCTTCTCCACAAATTCTAATAAAACATTCTGTGATTTTTCAGTAAAGTTACCTCTGATTAAATCTCACTCATTCTATCACTAATCATATTATTGGAGCCAAACTGCACTAGTTTGGTTTTGGGGAGTGGGGAGTGGAGATAAAATTTGGCTCTTAACCTGGGTTATTTCTTCATGCTGATGTCACATGATATTAATTCATCATTTGGTGGTTAGTCGAAGTGGCATTTGTTCCTGACTAGAGTTAGGAGTCATCGTGGGTTTTTTTGTATAAACCTAGACGTAGCTTTCAGTAAATTGCTCAGTAGTTTATCTCAAAATAATTGTGAACGACTTCCGGACTTTGATGTTTAATGCCGTTGATCATGTAGATATCCAACAGTGATGGGGATATGTTGAAGAAGACTTGAGTAATTTGTCTGTTCAGTGTAGTTTCCATCAGTCATGCAGTGAACCTTGGATCACACTCAGGGGAATGTGTGTATCAGTGGAAGGATGAGTTCAGAAGGAGAATGGCTTCCTTGTCTGGACTTGTCTTTGGCGTAGCTAACATAAGGCAAAACAGGAACTTCAAAATAAATTCCCTCATTAAAACTGTAAATGTGGATAATGAAATTCATAGAATCCCTGGAGTAAGGAAGCAGGCCAATCAGTCCACACTGACCCACCTCCCTACCCTATCCCCGTGATCCTGCATGGCTAATCCACCTAGCCTGCACATCCCTGGACACTATGGACAATTTAGCATGGCCAATCCACCTAAGCTGCACATCTTTGGACTGTGGGAAGAAACTGGAGCACCTAGAAGAAACCTGCATAGACACAGGGAGAATGTGCAAACTCCACACAGACAGTCGCCTGAGGGTGGAATCGAACCTGGGTCCCTGGCACTCTGAGGCAGCAGTGCTAACCACTGAGCCACTGTACCACCTTTGGACCAGATTTTCTGACTGTCTGATCATTATTTTTGCAATGTGGATAGAAGTTGCATATGGAGACCCTGCAGAATTCCCAGAGGCAGGCTCCGAGGGAATTGATGATTTGGAACCTTCCAAAAACATCCATTTTAATTGGATTCCACTGCAGTTTAGTAAATAGATACACAGGAAAAGTTAGGGTATTTAAAACTTAGTCCAACGTCTGAGTAAATGTTCAACTGACTCCCAGCCTACCTCAAACACCCTCACTTCACTTTCCCCAGACTTGTTACACCCATCAGATCCTGACCTAACAGCCTCCCCACTCCCCCAGGACCCCACACCCTATCCTCAGGAGCTAATTCCCCCTGCTATGCCACTCTCCCAGGTCTCAACATACACCCCAGGGTTGCCAGTCCAAACACACCCCCTCCCTCCTGACCATAGCTTGTCTCCAGCTGCCAGGATCCAATACCAACCCCACCTGGCCAACAGAGCCACTGTTGACTGTCCTGCTGGGGTTAACAGCATCCACTCCCCCCCACCCACATCCTCCTGGTTGCCATCACCCCATGAGCTCGAAGACTCCTCTCCTACCCAGCAGACCTGACATTCTAACCACTGCATCACCTCCCTGAATCCCTGCCCTCCTGACACGCTACTTACTGGCACCCTACCTATCTGGCTGTCGACTGCCTATACAGCTGGCACCCTACCTACCCAGCACCCTTCTTCAACCCATCTAGCACCCTAACCTCATACTTATCTTGCGTAGCTAACCGTTCACAGGAGCTCTCAGAGTGGCTGTCTGACATGCTGGAAGTCACAGAACACAGCAGCTGACTGTTGTGAGAAAGGGGGTGTGTGGTCTGTCTGTCCCTGACCATGCTGCATAGTGAGGGGCCCGTCAGATTTATAAAGTGTGGCTCTGCATTTCTGATGGTTCCCTGACTGGGATCGCCTGTTGGAAATGAGGAGCTCTCTGTCAACGTAAAATAAGGAGCGGTGTGGTAATCTGAGTGTACAAGGCGTGGGGCTGGATGAACACAGCAGGCCAAGCAGCATCATAGGAGCAGGAAAACTTATATCTATAATCTGAGTGTGGTTGCTACTCCTCGGAAAATCTAGGCCATTATTCAAAAAGCAGAAAGTCTGTAAATGGAAAGTCGAAGTTTTAGTGTGTACCAATTCCTAAGAAGTCTCTGTTACGGTGGATTATTTTTATCTTGAGTGTTATCGTTTGGGGCAATGAACAGGGATGGTAGAGGATCTGACATTCTTTCCATCAGACAGCTGGCCATGAATCTCTCCCACTCATACCATGTGCCATTGGCATGGGTTTGAAGGATTTATTCAACCTGTTTGGCCGTATTATGAAAGCAGTTTTCTTGGTCACCAAATCTGGGGTGGGACTTGAAGCTGGAGCTTATAGCTCGGAGGGAGGAATGCTACCCACTGCCATAGACTTCCAGAATATCTCCATAGTTAATGTCAAATAATTTTCATTAGCTCAGTCGTTGTATTGTTCCACAGGAACAACATTCAGTGCATTGAGCTTTCTGAGTGGATTGTGGCTGATCAAAACTTCATTGCAATTATCCACTTTTGCTCCATATCCCTTAAATCTCCTGAGCCAACAAAAATCTATCAATCACTGTTTTGAAAGTTTCAATTGACTCTCTGCCTCAACAGCTTTTCAGGGGAGAGTTCCAGATTTCCCTTTCCTTTGTGTGGAGAAGTACTTCCTGACATCATGTCTGAACAGCCTGGCTCGAATTATAAGGCTGTGGGCGCTTTGTTCTGGACTGACTGCACCAGAGGAAATAGTTTCTCTCTTTCTAATCCATCCAGTTGAATCAACCTAAACATTTTGATTGGATTGTGACTTAGTGAGATCCATGCCAATCATGATTGTGTAGCTGATATGAGAATGATCATGTGGACAGAAGAAGGGTGTAGGCCTGAAACGTCAGCTTTCCTGCACCTCTGACGCTGCTTGGCCTGCTGTGTTCATCCAGCTCCACACCTTGTAATCTCAGATTCTCCAGCATCTGCAGTTCCTGCTATCTCTTAGACGAACTGTGTTTGATAAACTACTATGTACAGATGTAAATACACAAAGAGTCAAGGCACTAGCTTAGTGATAAGAAGCAAACAGCCTCAGGGTATATGCAGACACCCACTACCTGAGGTGTTCCAGGCTGGCATCTTAGATCATAGAATCCCTACAGAGTGGAAACAGGCCATTCGGCCCAACAAGTCCACACTGCCCCTCTGAAGAGCATCCCACCCAAACCCATTCCCCTGTTTCTGATTTCCCCATGTCTAACCCACCTGACCTAAACATCCCTGGGCACTATGGGCAATTTAGCATGGCCAATCCACCCATGCTGCACATCTTTGGACTGTGGGAGGAAACCAGAGCACCTGGAGGAAACCCACTCAGATATGGGGAGAATGTGCAAACTCCACACAGACAGTTGCCCAAGGCTGGAATCGAACCCAGGTCCTTGGCACTGTGAGGCAGCAATGCTAACCACTGAGCCACAGTGCCACCCACTTCTTGTGTAGGCAGCAGTATTGGCTTAAACCATGAGGTGAAGCATGTTCACAGTGAGGGGATCCTGAGCCAACATCACATGAAAACAGAGTCCAAAAGACACAACTTTGGGAAAGACTCAAAGGCTGAACAGGACCTGAGAAGATGTTGAAGGTGCAGCCGAGTAAAAACTGGAAAGATGTCAAAGGACAGGAAAAGACCCTGGAAGAGTTGAAGTTACAGGGCTACGGAGTGGGAAGACTCTCAAGGGCAACATAAGGAACCTTGGAAGACTTTACAGCGTGGCCACGGACTGGCAACACTAGAAAAGCATTGGATTGCAAATCTTCAGCAATAAGAAGGAAAATCCCAAGCACTGACCCAGGTCAGCCAGGTGCAATCATCTGTCAGGATGGCATCTCCAGTAAATTCCTTCCCTTTACCTCAACTATTTGATACCACAGGTGGTCCACATGAGGACAGGAGTGGAAGCTTTGAAAGCACCAATTTCACTGCCATTGAATTACATGAGGCTTACAGGAGAAGGAACAATGCCATTAAATCAGCACATTTTATATGCTGTGGGTCTGTTGGTTGAAGTTCTGGTAAGACAAAGTGAGGAATAAAGTACTATGGAGTGCAATGAATTAATTGATGCATACTTGAGCCCAAAAGACATTTATTAATACAGTGATAAAACTTAGCAATTTCAGTGTTTGGAAGAATCATTAGAAGCCTTTTTAATGGATTTATGTTGTCTGGCAGAGTGTTATAGATACACAGTTTTGAAAAATAACTTGCCTAGAGACTATAGGGGAGTCAATATTAGGGATGAAGAGTGATCAGACTTTCTACAGTCCCAGAAGGATTTGACATTGGAACAGGCAATCCAATTGACTATGTTGGCAGATCAAAATTCTGTGCCAAAAGGGAACTTTGGGGATTCTTCTGGCATGGTCAAATGGGTAAGCCCAAAAATGGTGTTAAAACCTTCCCAAAAGCTTGGCAAAAAAGCAGAAATCAAGGTTATTGATCATCCAGACAGGAGGCACAGATCTTTAGATGTACGGGCAAATCATTCTGAAGCTCAGACACAGAGGCTAAAATGGCAGTGAAACACTGTATACATTGATGAATTAGAATTCCTCTTCGTCTATCAGGAATGCATGTATTTATCTGTCTCTCCGAGAGAGTGTGGATACAGTACTTCAGAATGAAGGTGAGAGAGAATTTCCAAAGCTATTTAAAGCTGAAGCAAATTGAAGCAGGTATATCACATTACTCTGCAAGAAGATGCTAAACCCATCTGCTTGCACACTTGCAGGATTATTTCTTATCCCCTGACAAGAAAACCAAAATCTCGGTTAGACAGCATGATTGAAAGCAGAGTCTAATCACCATTGACAGAACCAGCACGATGGTACTCCAAGAGACCATTCGAATGGACAATAAATGCTGGCTATTCCAGTGGAGCCCACTTTTCTTTTATTCATTGAATGCAGGCGTTGCCTAGGCCAGCATTTAGTGCCCCTGTCTAATTGTCCAGAGGGTAGGTAAGAGCCAACACATTGCTGTTGATCTGGATTCACATGTAAGTTAGACCGGGGAAGGATGGCAGATTTCCTCCCCTAAAAGACATTAATGAACCAGATGGGTCTTTATAACAATTTACAGTAGTTCCATGGTCTCCCTCAGGCTAGCTTTTAATTCAAGATTTTTGCTGAATTCAAATTCTACCGTACAAATTTGAACACAAAACATTAGCCCAGGGTTCTGGATTACCAAGGTGGTCACCTTACCCCTGCACCACCGGAATGAATATTAAAAAATGGGATTTCTGCAAGTCACGATGATGTACACTGTTGACCTGACTCTGACGTGAGTAAGAGAAAAGGCACCCAGCTTAGAGTGGTCTTGTGAAGAGAAGTCTGAGACACAAGAAAGCTGTATTTGATGACTTGCGATGTTCAGATCTAAATAAAGGCGTGTTATAGTACATAAGGAGATGAAGAACCTTACTGGGTGCTGAGGAACAAGCAGCCTCAGGGAATGTGCACATGCAGACACCTGAGGCAGCCCAAGGTATGAAAACACTGCTCCCTCAATGCACAACAGAATAATACTGGCTTAAAGTTCAAGATAAAGCATGGATCATTTAATTTCCCACCCTTGAGGGAATGCAAATGGGACTATCAAACCTGAACTCATAATTTAACCCTCTTAACACCAGTATCATTCTGGTGGAACTGCTTTATATCCTTCTCCAGTAGTTTGCTAACTGTGATTAAACCTATTCCTGAAAGTTTTGTCATGGTTTGTCCCAAGGTCCCACCATTAGTTAACCAGCACATCCACCCTACAATATACTTCTTGCACCAATTGGAAAGTAACAAGATTGGTAAATAACAACATAGGCCTTGGATGTTCTTCCCAGGCAGGCGTACGCCTACGATGAGAAAACTGTGTGTTCCAGGCGTTCCAAGTGACTTACTTTGGCTCCAGAGTCAACAATACGGGCTTTTGCCCTTTGGAAGATAAAGTGAGGGTGATTAAAGATACCCTAGCTCTCATATCTGTACTGGAGCTGAGGTCTTTCCTTGGGTTGGTAAATTATTACGGAAAGTTCATACGTAACCTGGCCTCCATCCTGACGCCTTTGCATCGACTCCTGAAAAAGGGTCAGCCTTGGAAATGGTTACATGGCCCAGCCATGGCTTTCAGAAAAGTGAAGAAACAGCTGTCATCCTCTCAGGTGTTGGTACACTCTGATCCCAAGTGAGATCTCCCTGTACAACATTGGGGTAGTATTAGAGAGGAATGCCCACAGTGTATCCAGGAGTTTGGCTTGTACAGAGCATAAATATGTTCAGCTAGAGAAAGAAAGTCATATTGGGAGTCGAGAAGTTCCACCAATACTGTGGCGGACATAAATTTGCAATAATAATGGACCACGAACCCCTGATGAGCCTGCCTAAAGAGGACAAAGCAGTGCCACCAGTAGCTTCAGGCCAAATTGTGCTGTGGGCTCCAATACTAAATGCATATATTTAAAAGTTGGAACACTATCCGGGAGGCCAAGTAGCAAATGCGAATGCGTTGAGCAGCCTCCAGCTGGCAGATACACTGCCAGTGGTACCGTCACTGGAAGAGTCTGTAATGGTTTTAAATTTTCTGGACACACTTCACAGTGACACTCTCAGTCTTTGGACGCAGAAAGGTCTGGTCTTGGCAAAACTGAAACAGCTGGTGGTGATGGGGGAAACCGAAGGGCTATCACAAGCAGAATTGAAACCTTTTTGGACCTGAAGAGACCAGATCACAGTAGGGGATGGCATATTATTATGGGGAGCCAGAGTGATTGTCCCGAAAAGATTGCAACCAGACACTGGCTGAACTCTACCAGGGTCATCTAGGGGTTTCCAAAATGAAGATGTTGGTGAGAAGGTATATCTGGTGGCTGGGATTGGATGCTGACATAGCTGTGTTGGTGGGACAGTGCTCAGAGTGCCTACAAGGCCAAACATTACCACCAGCAGCTCCCCCACATTCCTGGTAATGGCCGGGTAAACACTGGGCTCGATGACACGTTGACTGTGCAGTTCCTTTCATTGGTTCAATATTCTCAGTCATTGTGGACGTCCTCTCAAAATGGCTGGATGTGCACAGAGTTCATTCGCCAAACACACAGACAATGATACAAAAACTGAGTGCATCTTCTGCAGTACACGGACTCCCAAAGTGTTGGCCAGAGATAACGGGCCATCATTTACCTGTGGGGTGTTTGAGTATTTCCTAAAGCTGAATGGTATTTGACATGTAAGGACCGGTCCGTACCATCCATCGTCTGATGCTCTGGCAGAAAGAGCAGACCAAATGTTGAAGGCAGGCTTAAAGAAACAGCCCAGAGCTTCACTCGATACCAAACTGTCCTGGTTCCTATTTGATTATCAGATCACCCCTCATGTAACAACACGGATAGCTCCAGCAGAGTCGCTGATGGGGAGAAGACTCTGCACGAGGTTAAATCTGATCTTTCTGGACCTGGGGGTTGGGGAGGTTGAAATGGCATCAGGAATGCCAGTGCTGGACACCAAACGCCGCTAAGCAAGGGACAGTTTACTTCAGGAGACAAAGTTTGGTGTAGGAACCATGGGAATGGCCCTGCATGGGTAAGAGGTGGGTGTATATGAGGTCAGGTCCAGTGATGTATTAAATTTGGGTAGGTGCGACAGTCCTGAACAAGCACATGCACCATACGAATGCTGCAAACTCCGCAAACATTGTGGGAGCAAAATGTGCCCTGCTCTTCGACAGCCCTTCCAACTGTTGCAGAACTCATAGGTTCTCCCTGTCCATCAAGCATTGCAGATACCTTGGTATCTGAGATGGACACGGTGGATGTTCCTGCCTTAATGCCTTTGCTGCCTGAAGAAGAGAATGAATTTCTTCCGAGACTTTCCAGGCACAAGAGGTGAGCTACTGTGCGTTACATGCCACTCATATCAGAGGCAGAGTTGGAGGGACCTGACCCGGTGCTAAAACGCCCCAGGAGGAACTGCAAAAAGAAAATGGCCCACATTCTAGGACTCAGTGGCGGGTGAAATGTACTGAGTGTAACAGGGTCAGCCAGGTGGACTTCATAGAATGTGAATTCCCTGATCGGGGCTGTTAATCTGGGAGCCCTGGCTGACAGATAAGAACAGGACATCTTGTTTGACATCTTGTTCACTCTGAGAGAGCTGGATCAGTGTCAAGGGCTCTCCACGTGTCAACAAAGCATGCTTTGGTGACAGGATACTGGCCTGTGTTGAGTTATTTAAAAAATCTTTTTGTCTGTCCCATGATTATTCTGCAGGTTGTATAGAGCAGCATGAATTGAGCGCTCTGTACAAAAAGCAGGAGAATAAACTTTTCTCACGTTTCCTTCTGTCTCAAACTTTCTGCAGCCTAGTCAGACAACTGCATCAGTTTCTGTACATATTCGTAAGATTTGGTTAAATATCTTCCATTTGTATGAACTGACTGTGTCTAAGAAACGATATTGTCAGGAAAGACTGAATTTGCTTAATCTCTACTATCTACAAATGAGAAGAAAAGTGATCTTATTAAGATATTTAAAATTCTGAACGGTTTTGATTTTGTAGACGTAGAAAAGATGTTTCCACTTATGGAGATGACCCAGTCTAGGGGCCAGAAATATATGATCATCACTAATAACTCCACTTGGGAATTCAGGAGAATATATTTCCTCAGAATGGTGAGAATGTGGAGCTCAGAAATTACAGCACAGAAACTAGCCATTTGGATCAACTACTCTCTGCCAGGTTAGCCTCTGCACAAACCCACTCATCCCATCAGTATAGAGATGATTCCTTTCTCTCTCATCTTCATCCAGCTTCCCTTAAACAAATCTATGCCATTCAACATGTAACCTGTTACAGTGTCTTCCAGATTCTTACTACTCTCTGGGTCACAAAGTTTATGTCGAATTCTGTATGTGATTTATTTGCGACTGCCTCATGGCCTTTGATTGGATTCCAGGTATCATCTCTACAGCATCTCTTTCATAATTTACTGAGATGTATCAGTTTCTGCTTCCTCAGGAAAATTGCACAAGTTGGTTCAATGTTTCTGTTAGTTGTACATGTCACTTCTGGTATCATTCCTGTAGAGTGCAAAGAGAACACTGCAACATACGTAGAGCAATGGAGAATAGGAAATTAGTTATAAAGAATGCAATCTAAATTTACAAAATGAATGCTTTAGGAAATTGTGCATAAAAGGTTGTAATCTCATTTCAGAATTTGGGTAGTGGTTATAAACTGCTTGTGGTTTGTTGCTGTAGCTCCACCTTAACGCCTTGAATAGACTGCATTCTTATAATTCATTTCCTGTTCTCCATTGCTCTATGTATAGTGTATATTCGGCATTTCCTGTTGAGGAATGTTTGATGATGATTGTTACTTTAGGGGACCAGACTCTTTATCTCAAACAGTTGGAAACTGCTGGAAAAGGCTGGCTTAAAGAAATGTAGGTGGGAGCCTTGTCTCTCTCCTAGGTTACCTTTGCTGTGAATATGAAACATCCAGAAGGTATCCTAAGCTGATTAGTAGCAGCATGACTATACTCCATGGTCAGAAAGAATCTGCAGTATTCTCCTATGTTCAAATGTTTTGGAAATAGCCAGGTGCAAGAATCTTGTGAATCTGTCCAGAATGGAAGAGGGTGTGTGTCTGTTTTGGTAATGTCGAGCCAAGACACTGGGATGAGAGACTTGAGAGGATCTCTGTGTGCAACTGAAAGGGAAGCTAAGAGTTTGGTTTGATATCTCATTCAATGGATGGCACTTCTGGCAGTGCAGCATCCTGTCAGCACTGACCCTCTGACAGTGCAGCGCTCCCTCAGTACTGACCCTCTGACAGTGCAGCGCTCCCTCAGTACCGACCCTCTGACAGTGCAGCACTCCCTCAGTACTGACCCTCTGCTCGTGCAGCAGTGCTGTGCAATCTCAGTATTGACCCTCCAACACTGAAATCCTACAGAGTTCTGACTCCCCCAAATGTGCCGTGCTGTCTTGGTACAGATCTTTGGACATTGCAATGCTTTCAGCACTGACCTTCCAACAGTCCCATGCATCCTCAATACTGACAATCTGACAGTGTTGTGCTGACCCTGCAATAGCGCAGTGCACGCTTAGTATGAACCGCCTGATAGCGTGATGCACTCACAATGTTGACCCCCCTCCCCGGCTAGAGCAATGCATTGACAGTACTGACCCCCCGGCACTCCTTAAAGTGCGGTGCACTCACAGTCATGATTACCCTACCCCTTATAGTGTGATGCCTTCACAGTACTGACCTTCCGAGTGTGAGTCTCGCAGGACTGCACTGTGGTTGCTGGTCTGGGTTGTGCATTCAAAACTGAGGAGTTTGATGTGAGCCCACAACCTGTTGATTTGGTGACCTGAGTGCCATCCACCCTTGTATGACCGACATAATATTTTATGTCCACTTGGGGGACTTGGGTATTGCTGTTTGGGTCAGCATTTATTGTCCATCCCTAGTTGACCCTGGGAAGGTATAGGTGAGTTGTCTTCTTGAACCGCTGCAGTCCGTGTGCTGTAGGCAGATCCACAATACTATTAGGGAGGGAATTCCAGAATATTGACTCAGTGACAACGAAGAAATAGCAATATACTTCCAAGTTAGGGTGGTGAGAGGGGTAGAGGTGAACTTGCAGGTGGTGGAGTTCCCATGTATCTGCTGCTCTTGTCCTTTTGAGGTGGTAGTGGTTGTTTGTTTGGAAAGTGTTAGCTGTTACTGAGTGTCAGTGATAGAGGGAGTGGATGTTTGTTCATTAGGTAAAATAACTTCACGGTTGAAATGGGTGAAAATCCATAGTAGAAATGTGTATTGATTTTCTTGGTAGCCCACAAGCTGTTGCGGTTCATTCATTTTCAATGTTTTATTTGAACAGTGTGGTCTCTTTTTTTGGGTTTATTTTCCTTCCGTGATCCATTGAGGAAGTTCTGGGATATGGGGGAATTGGCTGGAAATGAAGTTAAGGCCACATTGGATTGGCCATCATTGTATTGAATGGCCAAGCATGCTTGATGGGTCAAATAAGCTACGCCTGCTGATATTCCTTGTTCTCTTAGACCTCGTACCCTGGTATCTGGGTGGCCAACTGTGAAACAGTCTGCCAGTGTTGCAGTTACAGCTCCTTTCAGTTACCTTCTTTCCCACTGATTGATGAGAAGCTCAGTAACTGCAATGTGAATCCTGTGTCAACAAACGTAAACACACACACTCACGATCACACAGCTACACTAGCACATGCACTTGCTTCACTTGAATGTTGAGGCTCTTTGAAAAATGAGTGTGAAATACTTCCAATGTTCCGAGAGAAATGTGAAGACAAATTCTTTAAGTATCTTCCTCTGTTTCTGCCCTTGCTGGGAGTTGCCAACACTGCAGGACTGTCCAGGATTCTATGACTTTGGATGTGGATGGAGGTGGATGAAGGCATTTTCATCACACTAACACCCATGCACTGCTACAGTTCAGCATCTTAAGCTTTGTCACCAATAGCTGAGTTCAGCATTGCAGTTCACAGGGCAGTGCACTGTTCAAGCTGCCAGAAGAAAAGTTGGTTTCAAACCTTCAGAAAGCCAGCTGTGTTGCAGTGTTTACACCTTGGGGCAGCCTAAACAAGCTGAAGTGCAGCCTCTCACAAACCTCAGTCGGAGGAAATCCTGACATTGAGAGCTGCCAATCTGCTCCACTAGCAGCTTCAACTGTATCAGACCACAAACCTCAGACCTCAGCAGTGGCTGCTGTGTGAACTACAAGGAGGTCCATGAAGGTTGACGATGGATACCAGACCCAAGTAATTCCTGGCCGTTTGAGAAGGGAAGGGATTGAAAAGGGTGGGTCCAGTTTTTGGAGGCCAGGCAGAGATATACAACTTGACTTATTGAGAAAAATAACCTTTCTACTCTCGCTGGTCTACCACTGACCAGGATATTGTGACAGGTGAGAGGGATTAAGACCCTTACTAGACCCAAAGGCAAGTAGGCTAATGGGAAAGTTATCCACTTCATACCTCATGTTGACCCAGGTGGGGAGAGCCGGAAGGTTACATGCTGGCCCTTGCACAAAAGCATTCCAAGGCTGCAAAATCCAGCCATGTTTGTAATAGAGATAGTAGGAACTGCAGATGCTGGAGAATCTGAGATAGCAAGGTCTAGAGCAGGATGAACACAGCAGGTCAAGCAGCATCAGAGGAGCAGGAAGGCTGACGTTTTGGGCCTAGACCCTTCTTCCGAAACGTCAGCCTTCCTGCTCCTCTGATGCTGCTTGGCCTGCTGTGTTCATCCAGCTCTACACCTTGTTATCTCATGTTTGTAATAACTGCTCCTTATGGAAACATTGCAGCAGTTTGCATGTAGAAAGATCCCAGGTTTGCTTGTGTTGGCTCACGGAACAATATTGTTTGGGAACTGGGGATATTTCCTGATATCTTGCAACCATTGCAGCAGGTTTTTATTTATCTATCTGAAACAGTAGACGAAGCCACAGTTGAACATTGTATCCAGGACTGCGTCTCCAGCAATGTTGTCCTCCTAGGAATTGCACTGATTATTGGCTTAAGCCCTGGAGAGGGACTTGTCCACCCAACTTTATGACTCTGAGATAAGAGTACTATCCACAAGAGTTGAGGCTGCCACTTTAATGTTCTTCTTTATGAAATTGCGGAGGGCAGCAGTTTAACAAGTCAAATCAAACCAGCAATTGCCTGCAAATAGGCTGCAGACCAATATCGATTACCTCACACCTGTAACGGAAGGGCTGCACACAGACCCTAAGTTTATTCACATTCCCTCGTTCACTTTTTCCATTTTATTTTTGCTGTTGTCTGCATATGTTCCATTGCTTCATTCTCTTCCAACTTACTCTCATTTCCTTATCACGCTTTTCGCCACTTGTGTTCCCGTCTCATGGATAGTCTGCATCGTTTTCTCTCTCTGTCCCTCTCTCTCTAGCTATCCTTCTATCTCTATTTCTCACCATCTCTCTATCACACTCACTTGATGTTTCTATCTTTCTCGCAGTCTCACACCATCTGTTTATCTCTCAGCCTACATCTCCCTGTCTTTATCTTGGTTACCATCTCTGTTAATACCTATCTCACTCTCTCACCGATCTCTGTAACTCTCTCTTTTGCCATTTATCTCTCTGTCTATCTGCTTCTATCTCTCTTGCCATCTCTCTGTTTTTCTCTTTTTTGCTGTTTCTCCCTATTTCTCAGTTGCCATGTTCCCTTATGTCTCTCGTTGTCTGTCTCTCACCACCTCTCTTGCTGTCTTTATCTATCTCAATGACTCTTTCTACTTCTCTCTCACTGTTTCTATCTCCTTTTCTTGCGCTTTCTGTCCGAGTCCAGCTGTTAATACATCAGATACGCTGACCCTTCACTCTTCTCTTGCCTCCTTCCCCTTGATAGTTAGTTTCTGCCATCTAGAGGTTTCTAATTGTAGAGAATCTGCCAATCTATGTGGCTTAGTTCTGGCCCAACCTGACATTTACCAGCATTTCTCCAAGCTGACAGGCCAGAGACCCAATGAAAAAATGACTACACAGAAAGAGGCCATGTTCAAATTGCTAAAAACTATCCATTCAAACCTGAATCATCATACCAACCCACCTGGTTCACCAATGTCCTTAATGTAAATTATCTTGAATACCTTATTATTTTAGTTGAAAGACACTATTCTATCTGGTCAGGGGAGTACATACGCTGTGGGGGTGGGGGGCCGGTAGCGGTAATGGAGTGCACAGGACCTTAAAGTTAGACTCAGGCTGTTCAGTCAGTAAACACTTCCTCAAACGAAGTGGAGGGGGAATCTGGAACTCAGTCCCGCAAAAAGGCTAGTGAGGCTGGTGATGCAATTCTCATTCATAATCGAGATTGGTAGATTTTTGTGGGCTATTGAAAGGGTTAGGGAGCCAAAGAGTCTAATGTTGTTCAGATCCAGATCAACGCTAATCCAGTAGAATGACAGAGGAAGCTCAAGGGGCTGAATGGCCTGATATTGTTGCCTACACACATGTGTTCCAATGTGTTCACCCTGGGCCTGTACGTGACTTCATTCCCACTCACGTGGTAACTTGAGGGGCAGGACACCAAAAGCTGCCTTTTTTCCACCGATGACCAAATCCTGAGCATGAACTTTCCTTAAAAAACAAGGACCCACCTGAATAGGTAGGTGAGGTTTAAAATCTCATTCAAAACCTGGCAGTATCTTTCAAGGAGGCAACCTGACATTTTGTCAGTGGCAAAGCACAGAACATCACTGTTTAAAAATAACATTTGACTGTGAAAATATAAGGTGTACTCTCCCAGTCTGTGCTGCATGTACCTGTTTGTGCATTCTGCCTCAATGATTAATTCTGTGCTGTACACCTTATCTGCTCTCTGCAGTGTGGAACATTTCCAAACAAGGACACCAGAAACTGTAAATTCTGCAGCATAGCTGAGATAACATTATTGAAGGGTAATTTATTTTAATTCTGAATAAATAATTGTTGTAATTCTTTGTAAATATTATGGCACATTGTGTTTGCATTAGATTGAGGGAGGAGATAAACTTTGAAATTTATTAACACGTAACAACTTAAGACAGGAAGCCCTCAGTCCTTTGAGCTGTCCTGACCCCAGAATTTGCTTAGTTAGCCCCATTGAGCCCACCATCAACTGTATTCCCTTTGGCCCATCAAACCTTCCTATCCCTGGTATTTCCTCGGTACATTTCTACTAATTCTGCACCTCATCAAAAGAAAGATAGCTTTGCAATTTTTTTCACATTCTCCAGGTATGGGTGTCACTGGAAATCACCCATTCCTAGTTGCCCTGAGCAGATGGTGGGCATTGTTCAATATTGTTGTGCTTGAACCACACAAGGTGCAGAGTTTAACACCCAACCCTTGCCCAATCAGGTGTGAGGATGGTGGATAAAGGACCCACTGCCTGTCTCCCTCACTCCTGATTTAAGTCTGTGGTAGACAATTCATGCTCCTCACTCTGCCACCATTGGTATTTAACTTATCAATTTGGATCCAGTCGGTGGGATGGAAACCAAGGCATCTTTCTTTGTTGAGAAGTTCATGAACTCCTCTGTCTTTCAGCTCCTTCCAATCGATTATTCCCTGTTGTACTTCCTTTAGATTTAATTGGTGAATTAATTAATCAGTTAGCCCCATTATCTGCTTCAGTATTTGCTATATTTAACACATTTACGTCTTCTCTTTAAATAATAAGATTTGAAACTGGCGAGGTTAATCCTCACACTTTTCCCAGTGGCACGCTTTGTTGAATGTATATTGTCCCAAAGTGAAGGGTTATATATACATAACATTCCATTGCCAAACCTTTCTCAGATTGCCCCTTGTATAAGATTTCCTTCAGAATTTAGGATAAACATACCCCTGTCTCTATATTAAAATCAATGTTTCAACAGCTAAGGTAAGTTACATTGCCCCTTTTATTTTATTCATTTCCCGGGTTAAGAGATAACATTGATTATCCTTTCCCACTCAGAATATGATAAACACTGCCAGACTCAAATAGCCACCCAGAAGATTGGCATGGGACACATCACTAAAAAAATTAGATTCATATCTTCTGGGACACCATGGCTGGAAACTTCTGAACTTGATATCGTTAATATTTTATTTATTCTCAGGACTGGCATCCAGTCTTGTCTGTGTGCACAACCAGTTTAACTGTCCAATCAAACTCCTTAACTTATCTGTTTCTTCCCCAGATGCAACATCATCTTTCTTTGAGGACCTAGTCTGATTAGCACTTCCTAAGCTACTCTGGCAATCCAGTGCCACTCCTGACTTGTGTTGATTAATGTTTAACGCAATTTTTTAAACACTTCTGAAGCCTGACTTCCAATCTTGAATCGTTTTTACTTTGTTTCAGAAATCACTGACATTCCACAGAAACTCACCACAGAAAATAATATGTGTGCATCATAGAGATACCAGCTATTTTCTCTCCCTTGTACCAGGAGAAAATTGCTGGGTTTGTTTTAAACTGAATTCAACCCCTGTTCAGTAAGAGGGGTCTAACTGCGAAATATCTTCCATATCACCTGGTTTTTTATGTGGTTTCAGATATACTTTCCTTTGAAACGTTTCATCATGCAGGTTTTGCATCAGTTGATTTATATTCCCAGGAGTATGTTGTTTAAATAAAGCTAAGATCTTCAAGATTACTTTTTCTGGAGTAGTGGATCCACTGAAACATCCTGGTCACAAGCTTCTCTTCAGAGCCACAGGCCATGAGTCTTGTTTGACCAATCAAGGAGTTCTTCTTCTATCCATCTGTATGGTAAGACTGGCTGTCCCCTACATGATACCACAATGTGAACATTAAATATTTCTAATTCTCCACCTCTTTTTGTTTGACATCCTCTATCAATGAAACTTCCAATATGTTTGTAGCCATTAAACCTCTTGATTATCTCTCCTGTTATTCCCACCCTATTCCCTTGTCCTTGTTCTTGTCAGATTACAACCACTACTTGCTTTCCTACCTTGTTCTGCACTACAACCACAAGATCTCCCTCTCTATTTTGTTCTGCACTACCAATACAAGATCTGCCCTCTTTTGATCAGATGTCCTTTTGCAGGTTTGTGATCTTTCATGTTCACTTCCTTTCATTTCAAACAAAATATGAAAGATATCCAATTCAGAAGTCTCCAGCCATGGTGTCCCAGAAGATATGAATCTAATTTTTTTAGTGATGTGTCCCATGCCAATCTTCTGGATGGCTGTTTGGGTCTGGCAGTCTTTATTATATTCTGAGTGGGAAAGGATAATCAATGTTATCTCTTAACCTGGAAATGAATAAAATAAAAGGGGCAATGTAATTTACCCTAGTTGCATTGATTTTAATATAGATACAGGGGTATGTTTATCCTGTATTCTGAAGGATATCCTATTATCCTAAGTTCACTTTCAGGTTCACTACACTGGCCTTCCACACCTTTACCTCATTTCACAATCCATAAATCGACGTCCTGTCCAAATTTTGCCAATGTGTGTATTTGCTGGTGGCTTTCCTTGCTCTGTCTCTAATATTGGAATTCCTCCATTCAGTGACCCCTCTATCATGTGTTGTTTTCCATAGCATATATGTCCTGTGTTTTGGTATTACATTGTCCATATCTAACGAGCCCTTCATCTGCCATAATCTGCTGTTTATGATTGTTCAACATATGATTATGTAAAGTGACTCATAACTTTCTATGATTTGTTCAGATTCTGTAAGTGTCTTTGCAGACTGTTTGGTTGCCATGCTGTAAAATTACTGTTTTTCCATCACTTCATATAACCTTACCTGTATCCTTTCACTCTTTTTTCCCTTCTCTTTTGTAAAATACCACGTCCCCTGCATTACAGTTTATTTCTTATGGCCTTTTATGATACATAAGGATCTCTGAATTTTCTCTGAAACTTTAGCTTTAATGTATGCCTTTATTTCTGCACACATTCACGTGCTCAGAAATTGTAGTTCCTTCCCAAACCGGGGCAAGTTAACATATTTCCAAGGGAATTTTTGGATTTCTCTCAAAGCCAACTGACATGGACTGTAGCTCCAACTATTTGCAGTGGGTTCTAATCGTGGACAAGGCAGATCCAAAATCCACCTTGTTTTGTTGTCTGTAATTTTGGGCAGTATCTTTTGTGTCACTGCAGAATTTTTTGCACACTGTTCTTTACTGAAGGGATTCTTCACTGTCATGTTCATCACCACAAATTCCATAATATTCATGCTTCCCTAAATTCATTGTAGGCAAATTTCACCCGCTTCCCACTCCCTTAGGAATTTTGCTAGTGTCCTTAAGTGCAGCCCCAATCAATTTCTCCAACAACTTGTCCACTATTGTTTTTTTATCTTCATTATACATTATTGTATAATGTGAAGGTGCCGGAGTTGGACTGGGGTGGACAAAGTCAGAAATCACATAACACCAGGTTATAGTCCAACAGATTCATTTAAAAACACAAGCTTTCGGAGCCTCAGTCCTTCTTCAGGTGTTAGAGAGAGAAGAAGTATCAGACATGGTATTTATAAGTAAAAGATCAAAGGTTCACACCATTGATGAGGATGTACTAAACAAACCTAAGATGTTGTTAAATCTTTAATCAGTTAGAAGGTTTTAATTGATTAATATGTATATGCAAATCCCCAAATTCCTTTCAAGTCACAGTCCTGAGAGAACTAAAGGTTTTGTCAGTATAAAGAAAAGGTAATAGTTTAGGTCAGACAATGCATGTTAGGTATGAGATCTTGTTTGTAATCTGTTTCCGTTTTAGTTTGGAGTCAAGGCTAGTTTTATTACTAAAGTAGGAATTTATAAAATGCCACATTGACTGATTGTGAGCTTTTTGACAAAATAAAATGTATCTGCAAATACAAATACACCCCAAAGATTCATATATGTGTGTGTGTTTTTGGTGGGGGTGGGTAAGAGAGAGTGTGTGGGAGCAGAAGAGAGAGGGATCTTCCATACACCCAAATTAGTTGTTTGCTTAATTGAATTTCTGGCATTTTCTGTTATTAATGAATGTTACCTATAATCAGGAAGGAATTAGAACCACAGCATATCTTGAAAGAGTGACACAGAAATTAATTCCCACCAGTAGGCAGCTGGAACATTTGATGCTGAGTCTTTGACCACACTAACATCCTGGGATCACCTGGTGAACACCCTTTGGCAATTCTGCAATAAAAACTGAGAAATTCCAGGCTACTGAAAAGGGACGCAATGAAGCAATCAAGAGGGAATGAGCAATAGGGACCCAAGGTGTTGTGATTGCAGTGTCCAGGAGTCAATGGTTTAAGACCATAAGATACAGGAGCAAACTTAGACCATTTGGCCAAACAAGTCTGTTCCACCCTTCAATCATTGTTGATATGTTTCTCAACCCCGTTCTCCTGCCTTCTCCCCATAACCCTTGATCCCCTTACTAATCAAGAACCTATCTATCTCTGTCTTAAATACACTCAGTGGTTTGGCCTCCACAACCTTCTGAAGCAACAAGTTCCACAGATTCACCACCACCCTCTGGCTGAAGAAATTCCTCCTCATTCTCAGTTTTAAGGGGTTGTTCCTTTCTCTCGGGACTGTGCCCTTGGGTCCTAGTCTCTTTAGCCAGATACTAGTCCTAGTATTAATGTGCAACCAGTGAGATGGGGGTGGGGGATGAGGAAGCACGCCCACAGAATTGTGAAATTGTTATGACACAGAAAGAAGCTATTTGGCCTCTCATCTCTGCACTGGCTTTCACCTGGTGTCACTCCCCGACCTCCTCCCTGTTCCCTGCACATTCTGCCTTTTCACATAACAATCCAATTTCTTTTCGACGGTCTCACTTGAATCCAGCTCCACCACATTTTCAGGAAGTACATTCCAAATCATGACCATTCACCCTGTGAACACATTTTACCTTGTGAACCATTAGTTGTTTTGCCAAGTTCCCTAAATCTGTACTCGCTTGTTCTCGGTCCTTCCACCAACTGGAACAGTTTCTCCCCATCTATTGTGTCCGACACCTCATGATTTTGAATACATGTATCAAATCTCGTCTTAGCCTTCTACTCTCCAATGAAAACAGTCCCAACTTTTCTAATCAATCAACATAACTGCAATATAACCTGGGTACAGCTAGGGGACAGTAACATGGCAATAACTTACTGAGTTAGTAATCCAGAGGCCCAGACAAATGTTATGGAGGTGTGGGTTCAAACTCCAACATGGCAGCTTGGGGAATTTAATTAAAATTCTAGTCTCTTTGATAGTGATCATGAACCTAGCAGATTGTGCTGAAGGAATCCATCTGGTTTACTAAGGCTGTTTGGAGGAGGAACCTTACATCCTTAGCAATAGAGTGGTTGACTCTTAACTGCCTGCTGAAATAGACCAGCAAGCCAGTTGAAAATGGCTTATTGATAGCTGTTTGAAGCAAAATACAGGTAAATTAGTATAATGCTGGCTATAATGCTGACTCTCATATCCCAAGGGCGAACATGAAAAAAAATTTTAAGTCAAATGTCTGAAGTATGTTAAATTTGGAAAGCGACAAGAACCATTTATCAGATCCTAAACACACCAGCTGTATGTGTCCTGGGGATGGGCAGAAGTAGGATGGAAAAAGCCAATCTTTAAAAATATGGCTTCACAATTCCCTAGTATAATACATTGTGAATAAATTGTTAAAGTCTCTTGCAAGTAAAGTCTCACTATCAGCCATGATGGTGCCCTTCTATTTTCTTTGCATTAACCACTGATTTTTTCCTGGGATTTCATCGCCAAATCAGCCAACAGTAACTTCCTCAACAAAGTTTCTAATTGTTTCCAGTGGTCCTCCCAAGTCTTATAATGTACCTTTACATCATCAATGTAAATTACACAATCAGGAACACTGGCTACTACTTGATCAGTTTCTCTCTGAAAAGTTGTTAGAGCATCTTTTCAGCATGAATGGCATAACTCAACATTGCAGAAGACAAAGGCTGATAATGTTTTCAGTTCTGTGTTTTAAAGGAACTGGCCAATATCCCTTTAACAAATCTATTTTGGTTAGAAGTCTGATACAGCTATTTCTGACAAAACAGTCTTCCAAGCAAGGAGTTGGAGAAGAGCCTGCCTTTGTTATTGTGTTGATCTTTCTGCAGTTGATGCAGAATCAGATTGACCACACAAACTTAAGTACTAACATTTCTAGAGAACTCCACCTGCTTTGACTAGGTTCAGGTTAGGCAGTTTTTCAACGTGTAACAGATGTATACTAGCTAGGCTTCATAATAAAGCCAGTTGTAGGCTTATTTTCAAATTAAGACTTATTCAAAGAAGATGCAATAATTGGTTACAATATACAGTTGGACAGTTGGGAATATAAATGTGTATCTCTTTTAATATCCCCAAGACAATCATGCAAACACATACACACATGCTTCAGGAAAGAAAAGTAAATTTCTCTTCAGAATTTGGCTTTCTGGGGAAAAAAGATAAAACAAGGATAAAATATAGAATGTTCCAAAATCAGCTGCTGTGCTAGTCTGGCACATGTGGTCAAGTTATTAATTAATCACAGTTATCTCTAAGAGTCTTGACTATCATACCTTGCTCAGGAATCACAGCATTGAGAAATTTCTGCCATCACTCTTTCAGCACAACAAACAGATTTCGCCCTGAACTCAGCAATAGGGTTCTTTCAGCAACTGGACAGATTAGCTGGGCAATCTTGCCAGCTTGTTGTCTTAAACCTCCCCCACCTCCCCTGCTCCCTCTATAATCAGACAAAGCAAGAGCCTTTCCAAGCCTGTCACTGGTCAAAATCAGTGGGATCCAGGAGTAGAGCAAGCACTAGTCATATCATTTCTCAGTTGCATTATGTTCACAGCGACCTTTCAGTTACCTTTTGGTGTGGTGACCACCTGGTCTGGCACCATGGCCTCTTCCTGTGGCCCCCACCCTGGTGTGGTATGGTGACCTTCTGCTTCCCACAGTGGCCTCCCAGCATGGCGTATTGCTGGCACGGTGTGGAGCCAGGCCTGGTGCAGACTGGAAGCTAGGTGTCAGCATGGTCTGTTGTACCAAACTTCTGTTTCATTTTATTTTGGACATTTCATTTCTCAATTGTCTAAGATCTCGTAACTAAAGAAGCTGTGCCTCAGAACTTTGTAGCTCAGTTGGCGCTGTAATAGGTGACGCATAAACTTTTCACTCTACTCATTGAGTAAAAGTGACAATAAAGTCTATTCTATTCTGTTCTTTTAAAGACACCACTTCAGGCATTCCCAAACACAAGAATTAACTCCCATCTTTCCACAATCCTTCAAAACTTAAGTGTTCCAAGAAGTATTACGTCTGACGTTTTCTTGACACAGACAATTCATTGCATATTAGTTTTTGAATTCCATCTACAATATTAGTTCACTACACCCTTGACATTCGCAAGATTCGTTCGTTTGTTAATAATTCCCAATTCTTGCTCTCTGTTTTAATTGTCAGAGGTATCTCCACTGTCACTCTTTTTAGTTCTGACTTTCATTTTGTGTTGGCACTTGCTATGTTTGTGCAAACTCACATTGTTGCGACAGTTTGATCCTCTCTTGTCTGTACTGCTGCTGAATGTAGCGTTTGAGCAATGAAGACCACTGGGACTGAAAGTTTGCCAAAGAATTTTTTACAAGGCTTCTGACAGCTGACAAAGCATGTTTCTTCCTGAAAATCTAACTCCTGTTAATCCTAAGAATCTATCCATGTTCACCACCTCAGCAGAGTCCAAATATTTAAAAGCAGACACTAAATTAAGGATCTTCAAGTGGAATTTTTGCAATCTTGCATATAGTCGGTTAGATTCCATTATATGTTCCTTGATAGAATATGCTTTTCACTTTCTAAATTTATCAAAGTCTTACCATTATGCATTTAATAAGTGATCTTTCTTATAAATTTTGTCTGTAGGTTTTCGTAGAATTTCCAAACATTCCTCAGTTTGGAATTGTTGAGGTTCCAGATCTGAGAATACTTTACTCCTGCCCCTGCTTCTAGAATGAAGTGATATTACCAATACCATACCTTGATTATTTTTTCCTGGTAATTTTGTACTTTTTGTCCATGTGTCACTTCATTTTTCCATTTATTGTAAGGTTCAGCTTTTCACAAAACATCGTTGGGAGGTCATATCCTGATACTTGGTTTCATTCATTCTCCTTCAAAGTAATTCCAATTAAAAGCCTCTGTCTGAAAATGCTTTCGAAGCAATTCTATTCATGTCATTTCGGATCCAAGCCAGTTCGCGAGACAGAAACCAAGACACCTCTCTTTGCTGAAAAAGTTTATTAACTACTCAGTCTTTCAGCTCCTTCTACTCATCAACCCCACTACTGCCTGTTCATATTTACCCAATCTATTAATTAAAAGCTCAATTAGTTGTGTAACTTATTGCTATGTTGCCATAAGAAGCTGCAGACTTCCCAGTGTGGAGAGCATGAACAAAGCTGTGCGCATGGCCTGTTGGCTTCCAGCATAGGTCCCATCTTTAAACTGACACTGCATGATTGAGGGATCAGATGTTGGGAATGGGGAGTACCAGTCATTTGCCATTGCTGCTGACTGAGCTCCCCTCTCCCCTGTCACCACCATCTTACAATCCCTTCTCCCACTGTTATTCCTGGGAGTCCAGTAACGATACACAGCCTCTTGGTGGGAGCAGCCACTGCTTCCCTGATGGCACTGCCATTCAGTAACGCTGCTGCCGTATGAGTGGCTGGTATCTCCGTGCAGGCAGGATCTCCAGGGCTCATCACTGCTTTGTAAAGTGCCTGAGCAGCAAAAGGACATGGTAGGCCTACCTGAGAAAAGGTAAATTGGGCTTCCAGTAGATCTCCATACAACAGGCCAAACCCCTGTCTCCTCCAGTAAATCCAACTCAGGGGCTCAGTCTGCATACAGAAGGCAGGTTTCCTCAAGGACATGTAACAACTGTTTGCTATTTTTACAACAATCTACTATCCTCGTGGTCACTGTTACTACTAGTTGTATCTTAACAAAACTGCATTTATACAGCTCCTTTAACTGTAAACTATTTCAAGATGCATGATTTCGAGAGTTCTGATGCACTAGTTGATACTGAGCACCTAAGGGACAGGAACAGAATGTTTCATGGAGGCGCTTGAAGGGGGAAAGGTAGAGATATTCCAGCTGCCTTATCACTTTCCCAGGATGTCCCAAAGAGGTTATATTCAGTGAATCATGTTTTGAAGTATAGCAACATTCTGTTTAATGGTAAAGGAACTGGAGAAATAGAGAATATTTTTACTATATTGGATGGATATGTTGGTTTGGTTCCGAAGTACCTTCATCTACTTTGTAGCCAGCAGTTCAGGATATATGACTATCTTATCCTTAACTAGGTTTCTCTATACATGGGGGCTTAATTGTTTGCTGTGTCTGGATTAACTTGGTGCAGAGCATGAGGACAGAATCTCAGTAATGTTACTTCTGCGTCCAGTGTGTGTGTAATCACTGTTTAATACAGCAAATAAAAACTTTGTAAGTGGAAAGTCCTGGATGCTACCTGTTACCTAGACAAGCACATATACAGGAAGTGTCACCAGTTACAGAAACGTCAGCTCCAGGTGTCAGAGCTCAAGTGTGACTAGTGTCAGCGGTTGCATCCGTGAGGCTGAGAAGTGCATGGATAATACATTTAGGGAGTTGCTTACAGCACAGGTTAGGGAGATAGGGACAGGCAGGTAAGAGCACCACACAGGTAGTGCAGGAATATCTTGAAACAACTCCACTTGCTAATTGTTATTCCATTTTTGATCCTGGTAGTGGTAATGGTTCCTCACAGAAGCATAGTCAAGGCTTAGTCCCTGGCACCAGACAAGTTTCAGCTGTGTGGGAGGAGAGGAGAAAGAGTGGAAGAGCAGTTGTAGCTAATGAAAGACAGTAAAGATTGAATTAAATCAGGAAATGAGAGGTTGGTATTACAATAATAATGGCAACTTCAATTTACTCATGGACTGGGTAAGCCTAATCAGCACTAACGTAGCAGAGGATGTGTTCATGGAGTGTGTCGAAAATGGATTTCTGAAGCTGTGCATTGAAAAACTAGTTAGTTTAGATTTTGTATTATATAAAGAGAAAGGACTAATTAATAAATTTTGAGAAACAGTAACTGTCGAGGAAATGTGTGGGAAATAATGTGCATAACATGACAGAATTCCGTATTCAGTTTAAATGTGATACAGTTAATTCTGAAACTGGCATCTTAAATCTGAGTAAAGGAATCAGTGAAGATATGTGAGGCAACTTTGTTGTCATGAGTTAGGAAGATGCCAGAAATTTTGATGGTAGACAGATGATGGTTAGCATTTAAAGAAATATTACACAAACGACAATAGATGTACATTACCCAAAGGCACAAGCACCCAAAGGAGAAAGCAAAAGAAGCCATGGCCAATGAAAGAAGATTGCATCAGGTGAAGGGAAGTGGCTTGTAACGATGCTGCAAAAAGTGAATACTGGAAGAAATTTAGAACTTCATAGAATCCCTACAGTGTGGAAAGAGGCCATTCGAGTCCACATCGCCCCTCCGAAAAGCATCCCACCCAGACCAACCCTGTTGGTAATTTAGCATGGCCAGCCCACCTAACCTGCACATCTTTGGACCATGGGAGGAAACCAGAGCAAACCCACACAGACATGGGGAGAATGTGCAAACTCCACACAGTCACCCAAGGCTGGAATTGAACCCAGGTCCCTGACGCTGTGAGCCAACAGTGCTAACCACTGAACCACTGTGCCAACTTGCCAAAGGAGGACCAAAAATCTGGTAAAGAAAGGGAAAAGAGCATATAAATGCAAATTAGTTAGAAACTTAGAGGCAGATTGTAAAAGCGTCTTGCAGAGATAATCAGAGTTCAGAATGGGTAGCTGTATCCCTGGGTAAACCACACAGTTGAATGTGCAGTGTTTGTAATCACCGATTAACCCCCAGGGAGAGGAAGGGGGTGAGTTTCAAAAGCAATATTCTTTAAAACGTCTAAGTAGGAATCTGTGAGGTAACGTTGGTGCTGGGCAGATATCTCTGTTCTGTGGAAGCCTAGATTTACAGGGGAGAAATAGTTCGGTTGGGAGTGTGGTAGACATCAAAACTTTATAAACATTGTGATGATCTCTGAAGGAAGGCTGAAGATTCTGTGCTGTAGGAGATAAAGTGCTTATCATTCAGAGACCTTATCTGGCCAAAAACAAGAATAGTGGTTAATGGCACCAACCAGAATTAAATAACGAACTCAAGGACTACAAGTCAGTGGTTTAAAAAAAATCAGTGCTTCTTGAATAATTGAAGAGTTCAGGATTAAAGCAGAAAGCTTGTCTTAATTTAATGGCTTCAATGTAATGAGTTATTTGAAGGTATTTCGCAGGAGCATGGTCAGACAGAATTTGACACTGAGGCACATGAAAAGCTGAAAACTTATTCAAAATGACAGGCATAAAGGAGCATCATGAAGGAGAAGGCCAAGGAGAAGAAGTTTAGGGAACAAATTCCAGAGCTTAGGATCTGGGCAGCTCAAGGCAGAGCTGCCAATAATTGAACAAAAGAAATTGCAGGAAGATAATTGATAAAGAATCAATTCCTGTTCTGGGAATTCTCAAGAGCAATTAGGAGTGGGCAACAGATGCTGGTCTCACCATCAACCCTCACATCCCATTAAAAAAAATTAGTGAACTGTAAGGAAATTACAAAACTGTCATGAGCAGGGCTTGTGTATAATTCTGCTGCTTGAAAGGAGCCAAAGATATTTTGGGGAGACAATGCGAATTGTAAACAAACAGAATAGGGCCAAGCATGTACATGATTCACCAAAAACTAACAAATCCAATTATTCTGTGGTTTAATATATATACATCCACTGTTCAAAAGATGAATCAAGGTAAAAGTTTAGAGGTGAATAAAGAGCTGGCTCACTTTAATTACCCCAGTACTGACTGGCTTAAACTTAGCGCTAAGGGTAATGTACCGGAGAACTTCCTTCATCAACATATCTGACAAGGAAGGAAGCAGATACAAAAGTAAAATTTTGCAGATGCCAGATATCTGGAAAAGAAACCGGAAGTACTGGAAATACTCTGTTTGACAGCATCTATATGAAGGCTTTTATGTTCAAATGTAAGATTTTCGACCTGAATTGTTTATTCTGTTTTTGTATCCACTACTGCTGCCTGACTGGCTGAGCATTTCCAACATCTTCTGTTTTTATTTAAGCAAGGTCCTTGGAAGTGAAATAGGGCGCATGGAATGTTTTATAAAGGAGACCACCTGACCATTATTTGGTTGAAATTAGTTATGCAAAGAGCTCACAACATATTAAAGATAAACATTCTCAATTTGAAGCTAATTTACGTCATTAAGGAAGAGAATTGGACAGGTAGATTGTGGAAGGTGGTTACAGGGTAGAGCTGTAATAGCGCAATGGAGACCATTCAATCTCTGACTTCATAGTTCCTGTGATTAAAGCTCTGGACTTTTAAACCAGGGGTTTCTGAGTTCACTTTGGGGTGGCACGCCGGTTAGCACTGCTGATTCATAGTGCCAGGGACCCAGGTTCGATCCCAGCCCTGGTTGACTATGTGGCGTTTGAACTTTCTCCCTGTATTAGCGTGTGTTTCCTCCAGGTGCTCTGGTTTCCTCCCACAGTCCAAAGAAGTGCAGATTAGGTGAGTTGGCTATGCTAAATTGTCTGGTGATGTGCAGGCTGGGGGTTTAGCAGGTGGGTTAATGGGAAATGGGGGTCCTGAGGATAGGGTAGGGATATCTGTTCTGGGTGGGAAGCTCTTCAGAAGGTTGGTGCAGACCGGGTGGGCTGAATGATCTCTATTTGCACTGTAGGGACTCTATGAAGAGAGTGTTCATGTACAGATGAGACCTGTTTATTTGAAGGGAAAAGCTAGACTGGATTAACAACCCCAATCAGGGAACTCATATTCTGTGAGACCTTGTTACAGTCACGGCAAAATCAACAGCAAGTTGAATCTTAAAAGATGTTTTTATTGCTGTGGGCTCTCAGCCAAGCATGCATAATACGGATAGAGGCATTCACTTGTTCCTGTGTGCCAATGAAAGAGAAATAAAATGCCTGAGAAGGTGCTTCTCACCCCCACACAGACCACCAGGACCGAACTGCCAGCAAGAGTATACACTGCTCCCTCTGGTGAAATAATAAACATGTGGCTATCAGAGCACAACTGTAGCTGGGATTTCTACGTAACTCACCTCCTGATTCCTCGAAGCCTGTTCACCATTTACAAGGCTTAAGTCAGGAATATGATGGTGTACCCTCTACGTACCTGGATGAGTGCAATTCCAACAACACAATACCACCCAGGTCAAAGCAGCCCATTTGATTGACACCCTATCCTCATTTACAACAGTAATTCCCTCCACCATCAATGCAGAGTGGCAGCAATGTGTATTATCTCCAACGACACTGTGACAGCATGCCGAAGCTCCTCAATAGCACCTTCCAAACCCAAGACTCTAGTTGCTGGAAGGACAAGTGCAGCAGATACATGGGAAGTTGGTATAATGGAATACCGTTGGCTAAAACTACCCCTCCACGCTATGCAGCAACCTGCCTTGTAATTGTACATTTTCTTTATTCATTTAGGGGCGTGGGCTTCGCTCGCTGGGCCAACATTTATTGCCTAATCGTTTCTGGTGGTGGTGAGCTGCCTTCTGGAATTGCTGCAGTCTGTTTGCTATAGGTTTACCCACAATACCGTTTTTTCACTGTTGCAGGGTCAATTTACTAGTATTCTCTCCCTCTGTCTGCTCCCCCCCGTGAGTGTACCTACACCATGCAAAGTTCACCAGCAGCTCTCTAATTAACGAGATTGGGCCAGCATTTATTGCCAATCAGCAAAGCCCAGTTCCTGTGAAAGTTTTTTTATTTTAAAAAAATCATCCAACTTCAGGGAAGTAAAGGAATTTAATCAACATTTCCTGCCCTTACTTGAACAAAGTTCTTTGATTTCTTTTGTCTTTTGACCCAGATTAGACCCTTCAGATGGACCTGAAAGAATCCATGACACTATTTGAAGAAGAGTAAAGGACTTACCCCAATAGACTCACCAATATTCATCCTTCAACCAACATCGCTAAAAAAATTACTTTTCTGGTCAATATCACATTGCTGTCTGCGGGAGCATGCTGTGTACAAATAATTTGCTGTGCTTCCTGCATTAGAACAGCGACTATACTCCCAAAAGTATTTCTTTGCCAGTAAAGTGCTTTGAGGTTATAGTTTGGGACTGCAAGTTGTTTTAGGAAATACTAAACTTACTTGTCAAAAGTTGACAAACCATCACTAAGAAAAGTACATGGGTAAGGAAGCTCAATGAAATCACTGACCACATTGTTGAAAATTCTGTCATCTAGAATTTAATAAAAACAAGATTACTCAAGACTGTAACCCAAAGAAAAAAATGCCTTGAAATATTCCTTGGTGAAAGCTGGTCTTCTGATTGGAGGAGCATTGGCGAATCAGCACGACTGATGCATAAACAAGGCTCTACTGCTGAAATGATGGTAGATATTTGAGAGGCTATCTTTGTAATACATTTGAGGTCTTTGATATATATTTGAGATCCCCTGGCTTCTGGAGAATTTTTCAGAGTCAAAGTTTAATTTCTAAGTCTATTTTTCAATGGCACCTATCAGAGCCACTTTACTCCCAGTGAAGTATCGTTTTGAAGTGTAGTCACTATTGCGATGTAATAAATGTAGCAGCCAGGAAGGGCCAACAACCAATAATGAGATAAATCAAATGGTACCCAATTTAGTGATGTTGTGAGGGATAAATATTAAGCAGCACACTGACAAGACCTCCCCTGTTCTTCTTCAAAAAGGTCAATGGAATCTTTCACATTGCAGAAAGACAGCATCTCTGATATCGGGATACTGCCTTAGAGCTGGTGCGAATGTATCAGTCTTGATTTTGTGGTCAGGTCACCAGAGTGGGACTAAAACTTCCAATCTGTCAGGTCTGAGAGGCAAGAGTGCTACCTACAAGTGACATCTTGAACATGTTGAGCTCACTTCGTGGGTTTCCTTGGAATCTTCCACATATCACACTTCAGTTGTTGCATGATGCCACAGTAATGCTCCCTATTCCTAGTCTTCCTTCACATTAAGCAGGAGCGACTGTACCTTGATTTACTATTTACCCTGTTCCACTGGATAATTATATCATGGACAGATAGTGATCATTCCAAGAGAGAGAATACATAGGCCTAACCCCATTGCAACTTTAATTCAACACTTATGCAATAATTTAAAGTTAACCTTTGATGACAGAAAATATATCAGAATTTAGAAACCTCTAGCTGTTCTCTTCAACATAAAGCATGTCCCTTGATTCTAAAGTAGTGGTAAATAACCTAATTCTTAGTTATTCAATACCCACACCTCCAAAGTCTTGATCAGGATTTCTTAAAGTGATCTTGGAAAAAGCCCGTCTTACAAACCAGGTAACAATTGTTACCTGCAGTTACTTTGTTGAACTGTTGTGGGAAATGAAGTAAAGTCATGGTAGCAACACAATGCAGTTGTTTTGCATTTATGTAGTGCCTTTAACTTAGCTTCGTAGTGGAGTCATCAAGTTAAATGTGACATCAAACCATATCAGCTGATATTGGAATGGGTCATCAAAAGCCTAATTAACAGACTCAGTTTTAGAGGAGCATATTATATGTAGAGAGAGAGAGGTGGAGATAAGGAATTCCAGAGCATTGGGTCTCTGCAACAATAAGTATAGCACCCAATGATGGAGCAATTAATGCAGCGAGTAGGAAGGTGGGATGTGGTGAGAGAATTCTGCTGCTGGTGAATGAAATAATCACGTATACTTCCCTCACTGGATCAGCATTAAACATGAGCGCACGGAATGTTGCTGATGTGGTACAGTGGTGATGTTCTCCTGTCATAGAGGAACAGTCTTGTAGCAGGAATTGTTTTGTGTATTTATTTGAGAACAAAAATGATTTAGTCAGATTATGGCCTTGAGTCTTTAAATACCAATAGGATGAGGCAAGAGCTGCAACATTTAATATATTTCAGAAGCTCATCAGCATTTTTAAATCCACTCTTGGTGTGCGCGCGTTGTGTGTGTGTGTGTGTGTGTGTGTGTGTGTGTGTGTGTGTGTGTGTGTGTGTGTGTGTGTGTGTGTGTTAAAGCTGACATTGCATAATTCCTAGTTCCCCTGAGAAGATTGTGGAGGTTGGGCTTGATACCAGTTCACAGGACAGATGAAAGATACCTATATTTGGGTGGGTCTGGAATCACAAAGAGGTTGTGTCCGGGGCAGGGGATCTTTGAGGACATTAAAACAAGCCAACATTGCCGTGGCCACTATCACTGAGACATGATCTTAAATTTTCAAGTTGACTTTGTGAGATTTGAATGTTCAGTCTCTGGGTTTGCAGTCCAGGCCTTTGGATTTCTAGTCTAGAAATATAATTACAACACCACCATATCCCAAGGTAATTGAGAATATGCATCTGCCCTGATCAATTTACTGCTGCACTGCAGTGATGAGAGCATGAGGTATGTTGGCTTTGATCCAGGAGTGGTGCAAGATTTTGCAAGAGCTTTCATAAGAGAAGAGCATCCTGTATTATGAAAAATATTTAATGAACATCTTTGCACTACATTTGTCACCCCTGAAGAAATCTGCGGGAATTCCAGGTTAATCTCCAAAATGTTGCAATCAACAATACTCTAAAGACAATGCATAGTGACAATAGAAGTGTGTAATATTCTTTGAAACTTCCATTTATTGGTCATAAAAATATTAGAGAGTAGTAAAATGACTGGCAGTCCAGAATGAACCAATTGGACGATGGAGAGTTTGTTCCAGTCGGCAGGTGGGTCATCATGACCATTCTGAGGAAGGGTCACTGGACCCGGATCATCAACTCTGTTTTCTCGCCACAGGTGCTGCCAGACCTGCTGAATTTTTCCAGCCATTTCAGATTTGGTCTTGTCGTGACTGTTGGCTGACCAATGGCAGCAGTGGGTAGGAGTGGCGGGATGCAGTTGCAGTCAACCAGTGTTGGCAATGAGAGAGTAAATCAGTGAAGCTGTTCCCAATGAGATCATGTGCCTAATAAACCGTGCTTATGCTCTTTGTGGTGCAGTGGTAGTGTCCATACCTCTGAGCTAGGAGGCCTGGGTTCAAGTCCCACCTGTTCTCTGAACAGGTTGATCAGAAAATAAGCATGCTTTAAAAAAAATAACCGCACAGCCTTCTTCTGCAGTGCACAGTCTGAGGTCAGAGATAATGCAATCGCATTGATCAGATTTCTCTTGAGCTCTGCACTGCCAGCTAATTATAGATTACTCTCGGCCGATCTGATTTGTGAGGAGTTTGTTTCATTGCTGTGGGATTGCATACAGACCATCGGAATTAAAGCAGCCATGGTGACCCAGTGCTTCTACATGTGTTGAAGTTATTCCGAAATGAGCTATTATAAGGAAAGTATTTGTATGCATTGTATTAGGACAGGGTGTGGCTGATGGATTGGAATTTCGATACTGAAAATGAACGAGAGAGAAAGTATATTTGATAAAAAGAGCCCGAGCCACTCCACAGGGATGTCAAATGGCAAGCAGGCTCAGTACTTCCCTGCAACTCATCACTTTCTTAACCACTAACAGCAAATTGGAATATTAATAATTTTTTGAATAGTTCACGCAAAGGACAACACCATTTCTTTTGTGAAACAGCATAATTCTAAAGGCAGAGACAGAGAGATGCTTTCGACATTGCATTTAACACACAGAAAGGTAAACTGATTAATTTATAGTTTTAAAGAGAGTGAAGGAACAGAGAGGTGTTGGGTTCACAGATAAATCTGTTAAATGTTACAGCACAAGCTGGTACCAAAGCTTTAAAAAGTCATAGGGCCCAATTTTAACTTTGCTGAAGTGAATAGTCCTTAATGAGTTCACATCAAACCCGTGAAGTGAAAAAAAGAGAAATTAAGTTAAATATTTATAAATCACTGGTTAGGCCTCAATTAATGTATTATATCCAGTTGTGGACGTAATTCCTTCAGAAGTCGAGAGGCCCTGGAGAGGCTGCTGAGTTTTTTTATTATTATGTAGGATCAGGAGTGAGCACTTTCCAAACCTCTGAGCCTCAGCGATAAGGGTTATAATTACAAAATAAGGATTTCATAGAGGTGTTCAAAATTATGAACAGATAGAACAAGAAATGAGATAGTGTTTCCATTGGTGGAAGAGTCGCTCACCAAAGAGCATAATCTATTACCGTATGTACTCATGTAATAGTGTGCCTTGTAATAGTCAGCCTTTGTCCAAAGAATCCAAACTCTCTGTATCTATCGCCCACTTCCCACTGAAGTCGAACTTGGCCTGATGTGAACCTTCTCATTCCTTGTGTCTCTGCAAAACAATAGAAGACACTTCTTAGCTTCTTTTGTGCTAGTTTCTGGTCCAGGGTTATTGGGAATAGTCTCTATCTGGTAATTCTATGATCAGCTGATGTGTGACCAGAAACAAGTAGGTAGCGAGATAATGGCTTTCAGTTCCTCAAATGTTACTCATATATAAGTCAATAAATACTTGGTCTCAGATATTTCACCTTTACTCATGTGTATATGATAGATTGAAGATCCTTGTTTTCAAATCCTCCATGGCCTCACCACCCGCCTTCCCTGCCCCATTTCTGTAATTTTCTCCCGATCTGCAACCCTCCAAGATTTTTAGACCCCTTCAGTTTGGTTTTTGCACAACCCTTATTTTACATGCTCCATCACTGACAGCTTTCGGCTACTAGCCCCAGGTGCTGAAATTCAACCCTAAACCATTTGCTTCTTTTTCTCTGCTTTAAGAAGCTCTTGAAAACCTGCCTCTTTGATTGCTCTTTATGCACACGTCTCATAATATCTCCTTATCCCCTTTATGTAGCTCAGTGTCAAATTTTGTTTTATAATTACTTTTGTGAAATGCCTTCGGCTGTTTTAGTCTACTGGATTACTGTGTAAATATGAGTTGTTTGTGTTCCAAGATAATTGGCAAAAAAATCATGTTGTGATCTACACTGTGCTATCTAAAGGACTGGTGGAAGGCAGTTAACCTTCATGGGACTGCTACTTCTAACACACAAATGGTGTGTGAATGTACTTAATATGTCAGCAAGCTTCAGAATTCCTGTTTTAATTATTAATTTAAGCCAAGGTAATGACTGTTTTTAGAAAAACATAGTTTTGTATTTCTGTGGTGATTTGTAATGTCCGAAAATGCTTTTGAGCCCGTGCAGCACTTTCTCAGTGTAGCTACTGTTGTAAAATGGGAAATCCTGCAATCAATTTGTGCACAGCAAACTCCCATAATCATCAAAGTATTAATAATCCCCATTTCTGAAGAACTGTCTAGACCCGAAATGTCAGCCTTCCTGCTCCTCTGATGCTGCTTGGCCTGCTGTGTTCATCCAGCTCCACACCTTGTTATAACCAGATAACCTGTTTTATTGATGTTGGTTGAGAGATAAATATTGACCAGGTGTAACCCCCAAACTCAGTGAACAACAAAGACTGCGAACATGTAATGATGTTGTCGGAGGAACAATTATTGAATTTGGTAGGAAAAGAGATGCCTGAGATTCAATTGTTGCAGACTGTCAACATTTAATAATGGTTCAATTTGAGCCTGAAGCAGAGAGCTTCTGTTTGATGCAAAGTCCAGGTTGAAAGGATGCAGTAGTCATCTGTTGCTCTTGGAGGGACACTCCTGAGAGTATAGTATCACTGGTGAGTTTGAGTCTTTCTGAAACTTGTTTAAAGTTTGAGTGATGATGGTAATAGCGCATTTGCATTAAGGATCAGCTGTAGAGCTAGCATAGGACTGGAGTCAGCCTCAGACCAGATCTAGAAAAGAGTGAAAGTTTCTCCTCCCTAAAGATGATTGGTGAACCAGTGGGGCTTTTAGAGTGGTCCAATGATCATTCATTTTTCTGGTGCCACCTGGAAAATCACGAGGTTAAATGAATTCAGTTTCATAACTAGATGGGCTACCAAATCTCATCTGCTAGTCCCAGTAAAATAACCAGAGCAGCAGGCTCTCTGACCATGTGCCAAAATTTGCATTAAACAAAACAACAGTATGCATTATGATCAACTGATCTTGGCCGACAGAAATTCCACTCGACAACATCCGATATACTTTGTTTAAACAACCAATTTCTTCTTGTGTTACTTTCTGTGAAAGACTTTTCTGATTGATCTCTTAACAACTGTGCTGCCTGAGTGTCACACTTCAAGGGACCATGAATTGAAGGCAGGGCGATCGCACTGTACCCTTGACTGTCTGACAGGAGTTACGTGTGGCGCATGCAGAAATCCTGACAGTTATTGTTCCAGGAGCACTGTGATGTGCCAGCCTTTATAGAATGTGCCCAGGACGACAACTGTCACATAGATTCTTGCAACATCTGTGAAGCCTGCTGAAATATTGATCCTGTAAACCATGAAGAGTTAAGAATGTAACTCCAGAGTGCAGTGCTCCTGGGAATGCACACTAAGTCATATCGGGGAGATGAACTCATAGAAGTATGACCACTTTGGATGATTTGCACATTTTTACCATTTCCTGCTTTGAGACATGTTTGCACTGGTCCTGCGGTGTTGTGGGATTGAAATGATGTCAAAAAATCCCATGTGATTAGGACAGAGCTGTCAGCGGGAGATGGAAAGATGAGAGAGCAAAACGGATGTTTTTCTGGATGTTGGCTGCTGCTTCAAGTATTATTTCACTGAAGTTTGCAGAGCACTTTGCAAAGCTGAAGTCTCTGTTTCCAGTAGATCCAGTGCAGCTCAAGTACTTACATCCTCTATCTTTCTAAAAATAGATAGTGCGGAAACTGAACAAACACATTGACACATGCCCATTTTAAAGAGCAAAACTGATAAAGGAACTTAAACAAAGACATGTACTTTGAACAAAACAAATGAAAATTCTAGAAAGGAACCCTGATGTTGTCAGTGTGTATCAGACACGCCATACCTGACAGCAAAGATTCAAACAATTCTCTTCTCGGAGTCAGTTCACTTTGGGACCATGGATTCTGTAAGATTTAAGCTGATACAGAAAGCCTGTTGTTACACCTGAGTCTAGAGGGATGAGCTGTCACTTTAATCCTGTTCCCTCATAAAATAAAAAAAAATCTTTTACCAAGATAACCAATTAGGTACCTTATCTCTATCAGACCGATTCAGTAGCTGTTCAATTGCGCATGGTGCTTTCCTGTCTGTTTTATAATGAGAACAATGCTGCAGGGATGTTGTTTGCCCAAACACAAACAGAAAGATCTATTAACTAACAAAGACAGTTGTTGATTTATTACGGAAACTTATTCAGTAAGGATGAGTCAGAAATATAGAAATATGTGCTTATCCTTCTAAATACCCCCATTCTCTTCAGTAAAAGAGAGAAAAGTACAGATTTCTCTGCAGCGATTGGCTTTTAACAAACAAAACTTTGGCCAGTGGATTACTCTTGAAGGCAAAAGGACAAAGCGTAGGAAGTTCTGGCATATGTGGCCAACTCACTAATCATGCATGGTTGTCTCTGAAGTCTGGTAGACACAGCGCGCTGACGAAATGCATTCTTGATACATTCTTGCTATCACTATTTTTCAAAAGAACAAGTAGGGTTTTCTCCTGAACTGATTTGGAGCTCTTTCTTTTCAAAAATGGGAGAGATTAGCTGGGCTGGAGATAATGGGTACTGCAGATGCTGGAGAATCCGAGATAACAAGGTGTGGAACTGGATGAACACAGCAGGCCAAGCAGCATCATAGGAGCAGGAAAGCTTGATGTTTCAGGCCTAGA
>JAHRHZ010000009.1:14153108-14172496 GCA_024137785.1 Ginglymostoma cirratum | reverse complement strand
CGCTGCACTGTCAGAGGGTCAGTGCTGAGGGAGCGCTGCACTGTCAGGGGGTCGGTGCTGAGGGAGCGCTGCACTGTCAGAGGGTCAGTGCTGAGGGAGCGCTGCACTGTCAGAGGGTCAGTACTGAGGGAGCGCTGCATGGCAGAGGGTCAGTACTGAGGGAGTGCAGCACTGTCAGAGGGTCAGTACTGATGGAGCGCTGCACTGTCAGAGGGTCAGTACTGAGGGAGCGCTGCACTGTGAGAGGGTGAGTACTGAGGGAGCGCTGCACTGTCAGAGGGTCAGTGCTGAGGGAGCACTGCACAGTCAGGGGGTCAGTATAGAAGGAGTGCTGCTCTGTCAGAGGGTAAGTACCGAGAAAGTGCTGCACTGTCAGAGGGTCAGTACTGAGGGAGCTGCACTGTCAGAGGGTCAGTACTGAGGGAGTGCGGCACTGTCAGAGGGTCATTACTGAGGGAGCGCTGCACTGTCAGAGGGGTAGGTACTGAGGGAGTGCTGCACTGTCAGAGGGTCAGTACTGAAGCAGTACGGCACTGATGGAGGGTCAGAACTGAGGCAGTGCGGCACTGTTTGAGAATTGGTACTTATGAAGTGTTGTCCTGTTAAAAGATCAATATTGAGAAAATTATGCAGTTTAGGAGGGTCTGTCCCGAGAAGCACTGTTATTTCAGTTGTACGGTACTGAGTGACTGCTGCAATGTATGAGGCTCGTTGCTGAGGCAGTGCTGCGCTGTTGGAGGCTCAGTATTGAGAGAGCTCGGTTATTTCAGAAGCATAGTGCTGCTGGTGTTTTGCATTGTTGGAGTTTGAGCACTGCAGGTCTATTGCAAATTTGGAGAGCTTCTCTCGAAATAGTGTTGCATTGATGGCAGTTTTTATGCATCCTATTTATATTGGAAAGTCTGTTGTTCCAAATTAACAATTATTAATTCAGCAAGATATAAGGTGCAACTGTCCAACAGACAGATTGCACCTTATATCTGGACAGATAAATTGGCCATTGGGTCGAAGTTTGAGTTGGCAGCTGGACAGATGTGTATAACCTGTGCCCACCAAGTTACAGCAGAGGATTGTATCTGTAAATAGTTGTTCACATCCCAGTCCTTCTTTTGTGTGTTGTCTTTCTCCAATGGTAGGATTTTATTGTTGTGGTTCCTGTATGTCTGAAGGAGACATTGAGACTTTTAAATGAATGATTCCTTGTAAAACAAAGGTGTTCAAAATGTATTGTGTATTTTACTTTCAAAACAGATTTCTCATTCATTGCCTGGCAGTTGCTGCTTTCCCTCCCTTTTTGTACTCTGCACTTGTCCTGTAGCTAATCCTGTTGTCCTGCAGCTAATCCAAAGTAGCTTTGGAGGGAATCCAAATGTTTAATGGTGAAGTGTAGATTTTGATTTTTGTATTTATGTGTCTTCATTCTCCTCAATTGTTTATCTGTTTGTGCTATCCAGCAGGATTCATGCTCGCTGGGTTTCCTGTATTTGTTTTGACGTTGAAATATAGAACCCTGTTGTGGAAATACATGTGAGCACATTTTAAGTGATTATGTATCTGGGTTTAAATATCTGAAAACCCTTCTCTCCTACGCAAAATATTTTGAGGTCCAGAAAGAATTTGTGTGTGCTTAGGTTTTTATTTGAAAGAGTTTGTTAGTTATTGTTATAATTGTAATTTAGTTGTTATTTCTCACAATAGAAATGCGTTGATTTAGTATTATTTGATTCAAATTTCCTGATGCCCTTATCCTTTCTTATCACTGTAATCTCCTCCAGCTTTAGCCCCTCTGAGGTCTCTGCATTTCTCTAATTCTGGCCTTGTGATTATTCTCGGCATTAATCACTCCACCATTGCTGTTGTGCATTCAACCATCCATGTTCTGATGACTCGAATTCCTTCCTTAAAACTCTCTACTTCTTTCTTCCTTTCAGATACTCCTTACCCCTTTGATCACGCTTTATCCCCCTGTCCTGTTGTTTCTTGACACAGCTTGGAAGATCTGTCTGTTAATCACAGCTAAGATGCACCTTGCAACATTTTACCACATTTGCCTTGTTCAAATTGGATGGTTTATGGAGACGTGATCCAAAGGTCATGATGCAGGCATCTAAGAGGGATCGCAGGAAGGTGGGGTCTTAATGTGTACTTTTGTAGATGCTCCACTCCTTCCTCAGAGAGGTGAAAGTGTGCTTCTTGACTCTGATTTTTGCATGGCGTTGTCCAGGCTCTTACTGTTAGATAGAAGTACAGTACAGAAATGACGTGTTCAATTTAATGTTGTTAGTGTTGATTTTCTTCATTGCTAGTACCAAACCTATCTCTGTTTATATGTTCCTTTAACCCCCATTCCTTCAACCACCTGGCTAAGCTGTCATTAAATGTTGAAGTGCTGTGATTCAGTCATTACTTTTGGTTGTGAAGTTCACAGACTTATAACTCTGTGCAGAACCATGACCCTGCTCTTTCTCTTTAAAATCTCTAATATTTTCGACTATCTCTGTCATCCAGGGAAGCAGTTTGTTTTGATATTTATTTTGCCCTGTCCTTTTAAAGTAAATATGAATATCTGACTCCCTCTCACTAAAGCAAAATACTGCAGGTTCTCAGACTCTGAAATACAAACAAAAATTGCTACAAGTGTTCAGCAGGTCAGGAAGCATCTGTAGAGCGAGAAATCAAAAGTTACAATTTCAAGGCTTTGACCTATCAATCATCACAATTTCTGATGACAAACCTTCAACCTGAAACTTGAACTCTGTTGCTTACCACAGCTGCTGCCTAAACTACTGAATATTTTCAGCACATTTTTTGTTCTGATTACTTCTTAATCGTTCTGACACAAAAAAATTCATGTGTAAAAAGGCCTTTTGATAAACTATTTGGAAGGTTCATACTGTATTATTCAGTGATGAAGTTTTCTTTGTCTTGCATTAAATTTCAAAACTATTTTTCCATTTCAGTTCAGTTTAACACTGAGTTTCGTTTGCATCAAATGCTTTTTCTCAGAGATCTGATTCACCGGTTACTGGTTGATATATGTTGGAACACCATGATAACATGATAAGTTATGATGGGTAATATATAATCTGTATATATGTAGTGCGTACAGTTACTATGTTTAAAAGACATTTAGTTAAGAAATGTTTCGAGGGATGTGGGCCAAGTACAGGCAAGTGGGACTAGTTTAATTTGGGATTATGGTCGGCATGGACTAGTTGGGTTGAAGGGTCTGTTTCCATGCTGTATGACTTTATGACTCTTTTATACTTAATATTGCTTGAAGGACATAAGGTTGTGGAATTATCGTAGAATTCCTGCAGTAGAGGAAGAGGCCATTCGATCCATTGAGTCTGCACCTATCCTCCAAAGAACATCGCACCCAGACCCACCCTTGACCCTATCCCTGTAACCCTGTATTTCCCGTGGCTAACCCACCTAGCCTGCATATCCCTGGACACAATGGGTAATTCAGCATGGCCAATCCACCTAACGTGTACACCTTGAACTGTGGAAGGAAACCAGAGCACCCAGGGGAAACTCAAGCACACAGTCGTCCGACTATGAACTTGGGTTCCTGGCACTGTGAGGCAGCAGTGCTGACCATTGAGTCACTGTATCAAACTCTGGAAATTATAGGTAAAGAATTTATTTTAAGCTTAATAGACTGACTTGAAATAGCTTATCTAAACTGAAGATTGGAGTTTTTATTTGTGAACACAACTGGTTGTAAATGTTTGCTTTGCTACAGACATTGCTGGGGCTGGGTTTTGAACAGTGACTGGCTTGAAGGGGATTTTGTTTTACCTGGTTCATTTGTAGGAAGCCTGTATTGAATAGGAAGAAAACTTGCTATGAAAAGTTGCACATTGATCAGTCCCACTTCTAAAAGAAAACTCTTTACACTGGTTCAGGATGAAGCCTATTTATTGTTTTGAAAGAGTGGTTCAAAGAAAATTTCAAGGTTGCATTTCCTGAGCAATCTGCCTCTGAAAGACTTCAGAGACAATGGAGCATCATTAGTGAGTTGGCCACATGTGCTAGAACATCAGACCAACAAACTCCAGAACTTCCCAAGCTTTATCATTTTGACTTCAGGAATAATCCATTGGCCAAAGTAATTTTTTTCAGAAAGCCAATCTCTGCAGAGAAATACGTGAAGCCTGTGGGAATATTTGGAAGGAATAGCATTTATGCTTCTGTACTATCCAGAGCAGTTGGTGGCAGGGCAGCTGGCGAGTCTGGCTGGACCCTGGCAATCAGTGGTGAGATGACAGTGTGGGGGAGATTCAACCCAGTGCAGAGGGAGAGATCAAGCCGAGTGTGGAGAAGAGATTGAGCCCAGGGTAGGGGAGGGATTGAGCCTAGCGCGAAGGGAGAGATTGAGCCCAGTGCAGAGGAGAGACTGAGCTCAGTGTGGGGGAGAGATTGAGCCCAGCGCAAAGGGAGAGATCAAACCCAATCCAGGGGAGAGATCGAGCCCAGTGTGGGGGGAGAAAATGAGCTCAGTATGAGGAGATTGAGCCCTGCGTGGGGAGAGATTGAGCCCTGCTTGGGAGGACATTGAGCCCAGTGTTGGGGGAGAAAATGAGCCCTGTATGAGGAGATTGAGCCCTGCGTGGGGGGACATTGAGCCTAGTGTGGGGGGAGAAAATGAGCCCAGTATGAGGAGATTGAGCCCTGCAGGATGGGGGGGAGATTGAGCCCAGTGTGGGGGGAGAAAATGAGCCCAATATGAGGAGATTGAGCCATGCCTGGGGAGCGATTGAGCCCTGCATGGGGGGAGATTGAGCCCTGCATGGGGAGAGATCGAGCCCTGCGTGGGGGGAGATCAAGCCCAGTGTGGGGGGAGAAAATGAGCCCAGTATGAGGAGAGATTGAGCCCAGTGCGGAGGAGAAAATAAGTCCTTGTGGGGAAAACCCAGCATGGAATGTCTGCAGGCCCATGGCTAAAGAAGGAGTGTAATGCTAAGCTTTTAACTATATTTCTTTATTTTTTACTTTATACTAAGAAGAACTGTAATGTTTAAGTTTTAACTTCATTCTTTATTTTTCTACTTTACATCTAAGTTTTTGTAACTTCGTACATAAGATGGCACCAGAAATAGTGACTTTGTACAGTTTTCACTGTCCTCCTGTATCCCTGTACTTGAGTACATGTGACAATAAAACCTGATTCTAATTCTGCTGATTATGTACATTAGCCAAGTATTATATCTTTATTGAATAAATTTGGTTTTGTAATAAATAATAAGTGTTTTTATTAGTGAACATAGTTGATTGATCGTTGTATTTAAAACCTGACATAGGTAAGGTATTTAATAGGCAATCTTGTTAGCTGAAAAAAATGTTTTTATTTTACGTTGTGACCTGTCGAGTAGGGACTAGGGTGATGGTACACTGCTCAACCCTCAGATATAACGGCTGTCTTTGGCATGTTTTCCTGATCCATCCATGATTTCTTTGAATTGGAGTGCAGTATCTGGCACATGCCTCTCGGATTCACTTTTGCTTCCATTGTGGGAATCGCCCAAGTGCTGACTCATCTTTTCTGTTTTCCCATCACATGTAATTTGTCAGATTATAAAGATGAAAATCAACTTTTCAAATGGAAGGCCTGCTATTAATTTACTTGCTGGGATTTGCTCAGGGGTCTGTATCTCCTGCACTAGAAGTGAGCTCCCAGTCTGCATTTCATTGAAAGAAGCCCAAATAATACGCCATTTCTACTGCATTTTAGAGAGTGAATTGTCAAGTTAAGTTGCACATATCAGAGTAAGTGGAGACTACTCTAATACAAATCTCCATGCCACATCATTTGCTTAAGGTCAAGCTCCTCATGAACTCCATCATCCCTCATTGTCCAGGATTTTTCATTCCTGTTCACTTTGATGCCCATTGCTATTGAATCATGCCCAATTCTGTGGGTGAAATCTTGAGATCAGGAGTTGTTTCATCAGCTGCTCTGTTCAGCCTCTGCCTCTGAGTCATTGTTTGTGGTTGGTTTTGCTCTGGCTGTAGTTCAAATTTCTGATGTGGCAAACAGACTTGCTTGCGGGATGTGAGATTCATACCATACTCTGTCGCCCTCAAGTGCAATACTTCTGGCAGAGAACTTTCAGGAGTTTTAACAGCATATAACTCCGTTAGCCGGCATGACGATAACCTCCGAGCAGGTAGAGGACTACGTTGCCAATGGGTGGGAAGACGCCTATTAATCCCATGTGTCTGGCCCATTCCAGCCTGTCACTGACCATCACAGCGTTTGATTGACCACAGTGAGATGAATATGAGCTCTAGGGAGAGGCTGAATAGGCTGGGGCTGTTTTCCCTGGAACGTTGGAGGATGAGGGTCACTTTATAGAGGTTTATAAAATCATGAGGACTGTGGGAGAGGGTGAATAGTGAAGGTCTTTTCCCTAGGTTGAGGGAGTCCAAAACTAGAGGACATAGGTTTAAGGTGAGAGGGGAAAGATGTAAAAGGGACCTAACAGGCAACCTTTTCACCCAGAGCGAGGTGCGTGTATGGAATGAACTGCCAGAGGAAGCAGTGGAGGTTGGTACAATTACAACTTTTAAAAAGCATCTGGATGGGTACATGAATAGAAAGAGTTTAGAGAGATATGGGCCAAATGCAGCTACATTAATGTGGAATATCTGATTGGCATGGACAAGATAGACCCGAAGTGTCTGTTTCCATGCTGTACATCTCTGTGGCTGTATAAATTAACATTTCAAACCAAATCAAAAAAATGAGACAATGCCATACTGCACATAAAATTAACAAATCACCTTTGTGTGTTCCCTTTGTGCCAGCTTGCTGTTGCCTTTGCCTTGTTGTTGTGCTCCTGTGCAGTGCTACATGAATGGCTGTAGCCTGGTTGGTGAAAGGATGCTAACTTTCAGAGGAGAAGACGACAGAAGACTTTGAACAATGACCTCAAGCAACACTGGTCTATGGCCCATTTTCCGGCTGCACCATCCAGCAGGAGTGGCAGGATTCTGGGCTTGCTGACAGGCAACAGCAGTGACAGGGATGGAGTGGCATTTGTGTAAACTGCTTACAGCAAAATATCCAGGTCCTCAGGGCTTGATCCCCAGCAATGACCTTCACGGATATCTGCTTCCACTGCCTTTTGACTGTGTGTTTACTGCAGGCCTGTATTCTACCTGGACATCTCTCTTTCACAGAGGCCTCCACACGCGCATGCCTCCCCACAATACCCCCACTCCACCCCACAACCTGCAGCTCCCATGCCCTTATCATTTGCTGGTCAGCTTCTGTTCAACCACAACTCCCAGTCTTTGCTCCATCTCTCCCTTAAGAGGCACAGCCCTCTTTTAAGCAACAAAGACTCAGTTTTAGTGGCACAAGCCACTCTTATTTTTGCCCCTTGGCCCGGTTAATGCCTTTGAAAAATCACTGGAGCTAGCGGCCCTGGCTGTCTGTCGAGATTGGTCAAATGAGCAGACAGTTCCAAGGGTTTAGGCCCGAAACGTCAAGTTTTCCTGCTCCTATGATGCTGCTTGACCTGCTGTGTTCATCCAGCCCCATGCTTGTTATCTCGGATTCTCCAGCATCTGCAGTACCTTTTATCTCTATCTGTCTGTCTGTTTCTTATCATTTGTTTCTCTTTCTCTTTTCCATCTCCAACTCTCTGCATCTACTTATATCTTTCATTGCTTCTTCCACTTCTCTGTCACACTTTCTTTCACTATATTTCTCTTTCCCTCTTTCTCTCTCTGCCTTTCTCATAATAGTTATCGATTTGGGTATCGGAGTGGAGGGTTTGAGATGTATTGGAGTCCCCATTGAGTTTGTTAGCATCTGTTTGCATCATGGATTCTTCCTGATGTAGAGTGAGTTTTCCCTGTTCAAGGTGAAAAGGCAGTGAGCTTGAGAATGAGCTCAGCTGCTCAAGGTGAGACAAGTTAAAGGGTTGTACCCTTGGGGGAGCTCTTCAGAAGTGTTTGCTTTGGGTGTAATTTCTGTACAGACTGTCACACAGGCTCCATGGTTACATCTTATTTTTGAGGAGTGGCACTCATTAACCCAAATAGCTAGCAAAATAACCACAGCAGTTAAAATACATTAATTAGTTCGCTATAAATTGCTGCCAGCTCTGGGCTGTGTATGTGTGAGAGTAATTTTATTTATGTTTCTTTTCCACCCACTTCAGTTTCTCATAAGTACATCTGCCAAGTTTCTAATGAGCCACAAAAGAGGTTTGCTCTTTCCTTGCGTTCTCTCTGACCTGGGGAAGTACCCTCATTTAGTCTGAAAACTGGCAGCCATTCATTTATAAAGGCGCCTGTCAAAAAACACTCTGTGACATTGATTGAGGGTTAAATATGGACATTAGGTGAGATGTTAGACTGATTCCCCTGCCTTCTCTGGTGACTGTAAAAGAACTGGGGGAGTGTCCCCCACTGTCCTGTCCAACCAACATTGCAAAAATGCATTTTCTGATGATTATTACACTGCTGCTTATGGGATTTTGTTGTGTGCCAATGGCTGCTGCATTCCCGATATTACAACAATGGTGGCAGAACTTGAAGAGTTCTTCAATGGCTGTTGAGTGCTTTGGGGTGTCCTGATGTCATGGTCTCTGCACTCCCTATCTCTGTAACCTTGTTCTGCTCCATAACTACCACTGTCTCTGCATTCCTCCAATTCTGAGCTTTTATACATCTCTGATTGCCATTGCTGCCCAAGCATTCAAATGCCTAGGCCCTGAACTTTGGAATTAATGATTCTCCCACTCCTGAATCTCCCCCCCACTTGTCTACCTAGCTTTTCTTTAAAATGCAGCTTCAAATTTTTGGTTGTCTGTCCTAACTTTTTATGGCTCTGTGTCAAATTCTGTCTGATGATTTCTCACAATGCAAGTTGTTGTCAATATGTTATGAATTAAGTTGAACCCTGATGGTCTGACACTTGGAGAAAGCATCTTTCTGCCAATGTGCAAGGATAACTGTATTAACCAAAGTTTGTACTTTGGTTGTGTTAAGAGATGGAGGGAACATAGCAGGGAGGAATTCAGGCATTTTTCTCATCGGCACTGAGTCTGGGATTTCCATGTAAAGTTCTGTAGAGAACAGCTTGCTCTTGTTTTGATACCAGTGCTATTTACATGTCCTTTCTTCTCGCCTTGCAGGAGAAGCGAAAAATATGCCTCCCTATCCAGGACCAAACAAGATGAGGGACTGCTACTGTACTGTCAATCTGGATCAAGAAGAGGTGTTTAGGACCAAAATAGTGGAGAAATCCTTATGGTATATGTTCTAACACTACTGAATTTTAATTTCACTTTTAATTTTCTTCCTACTGACAGTAAAATATTTTATTGTTGTGTCAAACAGCCAGAATGACATTTCTACATTTATTCAAAGGATTCTCACTCTCTGAAGCTGATACCTGTTATTGATAGACTTACACATGACTTCACATGTCTCTACTTCAGTAATTTGTCCAGAATTAAATGAATACAGATATCTTGGAAGAGTTGGAGGAGGTTCATGGATAGGGAAGGTCTTTGTTGATGCGGTTTATGGTTTTCTATGTTAACCCATGTAACATTTCCTGCAAATAGTTGGGTTTGTCTTGAGTCAGAGACCTTGAATTTCATTTACAACACTAACTCATCTATAATATGACAGTCACACACACAGCTTGGATTCTGTGATTAGTGATGGTACTGTACATTACATACATAGAGCTGACTGATTGAAGACATTACACTGACTCCATCGCACCGAAAGAGTGGCTGAAGATGAGCTGCTTATCTTTATGCTGAAAAGTCACATGTCACGATGTCAATACAGATACATAACATCAAAGGTACAGGCTTGCAAACAAAAGAATCAGATTAAGTGACATTCTAAAATTCCGATCACTTAATCTGAACTATCAACATCTTTTCTCGCCCAGCACTCCAAACCACCTCCCCAAACTATTACATAAATGTCCCCTCCACACTTCATGTCAGCTCTGATGAAGAGTCATCAAGACTCGAAACATTAGCTTGTTTTCTCTCCATGGATGCTGCCTGCCCCACTGTGATCTCCAGCGTTTTTTTGTTTTCAGTACAGATTCCAGCATCTTCAGTAATTTGCTCTTTAAGCTACATGTCTGTCTGATCTAGAGTACATTACATAATATTGCAGAGGCCTTGATGGGATTAGATTATGGAGATGAGAATTTTTTAAAAAGGCAATGCTTGACGAGGAGCCAATGTAGGTTAAGGAGCACAGGAGTGAGGAGTGGACAGGACACGGTGTCAGTTAATACATAGGCAACAGCGGTTTGTATGACCTCACGTGTTTGTAGTATAGAGTGTGAGAGAGCAATTGGGAGTGTGTTGGGGTGGTCAGGTCTGGAGGTAGCAAAGACACCCAATAAGGATTTCCACAGCAGATGAGCAGAGGTAGCGGCAGAGTTGAGGTGATGTAATGGAGAGTGAAACAAAGTGTCTTAGTGATGGCACACATATGTGGTCGCAAAGTCTTCCAGAGCCATAAATGACTTCAACTTTATGAGCAGAATGACTCAGTTTCAGACAGTTGCCTAGGAGAAAGATGGAGTTAGTGGTCAGGAAATGATGTTTACAATGGGGACAGCAAACAATAGCTTTGGATTGCCCAAAACTTTATGACCTCTTCAGTGTGGAATGCTTGGAAGCAAGTCCTTTCTGGATTTCTGAATTTTCTGGATTGCGGAATTATATTAGAATGGCTAAGCACAGCTGTGTGAACCAGGAAACACCATAGACAGAAAAATCCATTTGAAGCACAAACAATGATAAAACACTGAAAAGCAGTAATAAAATTGTTTAATTATCAAACCGCTGTTTCTATTTCAAAATTATGGTACTACATTGATGCTAGTCACATCGAGGATCTGCTAAAAACATTTCCAGCCATCTTGTTTTGTCTGAACAATATATATCTAGACTGGAGAGATTACAGTGGATTTAAATGGAGAATATTTTTGTTAAAAATAATGAAAAATTCCTCTCTGACCAGTCTCAGGTGATCACATAGTGCAGATGTCTATGAAATGTAAGTCCACTAGCCTTCCATATGATATCACTTCTGTCCCAGTGAGCTAAGGCTGTGTTTAATTCTGTGACAGTAGTGAGGTCTCAGTGGGATATAACCTGAGTTTAAAAAGATGAGACAGCTGCCTGGGTAGTTTCTTTACCTTGTTTGGATTTCTAACCTAGAAGTAAATGTTGAAATTTAAGATTCATGTAGATTCACTATTAAAGTGTGTTGTGACAATTTTTGTTTGCATTTGTCAACGGCCACACAGTGGGATACCCAATTTCAAAATTTTGGCCCTTCAAACATTTGTGAGCCTCAGCATTTTAATTTCCTTAATTTTACCTGATTAGTACCGAATGCAAACAAACCGAAGAATGTTGCACCATATTCTGCTGATTAACTTACCCAGTACGGAACTTGGTGTGTGGTATCTGAAGTTTAGTGTGCAGTTTGGACAATCTGCATCATTTTTCTTGTTTAGAATGAATGGAAAAGCACATCAGATCTTGCATGATACAGAAGAAAAAACTTACGTGCCATTTCTGTCAAATTTAGAACAACCCAACATCCTTTGCAGCCAATGAAATGCGATTGAAATGAGGTTGCTATTACAACATAATAATGGCCTGAAAATCTATTCTAATGATATTGGCAGAGGAGAAATTACTAACCAGGGCATTATTTTTCTTCCAATAATGCTACGATATCTCTTACATCCACCAGAAAAGGTAGATGGGGCATGGGTTTAATATTTCTGCCAGAAAGATTGCAACTCTGTCAGTGTAGCACTTCCTCAGTGTCGCACTCCTAGTGCCAACTAAATTTTATGCTCACATCCCAGGACTGAGATTTGAACCTACCTACAAATTTCTTACTCAGACACAAGATTGTCACTGCAAATCACAATGTAGCATTCAGATATTTACTGTGGATAAAACATTTATGCTTGCGACCCTTCTGAATAGCTTTACTGAAATGTAGTTCAGCTATTATTAGAGAACTGTACAATTATTAAAATATAGTCTGAAGTTAATTATTTTTTAAGCTCTGGTTAAAAAGAACCTTGGAGATTAATGTTCTGTGCTTACATGTTCTGTGATAAACCTGCCTGAAACGTTTGACTTTAGATGAACAAATAAGTAAATTTAATGCTAATAATGGAGGGAGATTTATTTAAATAAATGGGTGAGTTGAGTCAGGCTGCTTTATGTTTGAAAAACCAAATTGTCTGTACCCCTTATACACTTGATCAAACACGTTGTCAGGACTAATGAAAATGAAACAAGATCAATTTTGCAATTTGCAGTTCTGACACAGATCTTCTTTTGATGGCAGCAAGCAATGATGTTTCAGCAACAGAGGCTGCTTTCTGTGCCATGGAATATTCACCCAGGAAAATGAGTAACTGAGTCATCAGCTGGAGCCTGAATCGGATGTGCTGACCTTGTGTTCAAAGCCCTGATGAGTGTTTTAGATCTCAGAGCCATTGGTGTCAGGAAAGCTTAGTCATCAGGTTTACATTGAATAGAAGAGGAAAAGCCCAGTTGGTCCATCAAGGTCACAGTCTATAATGGCTGGAGTGTGGCATCAAGACATTGCCTCACACCAAAGTACTCACCAGGGAAAGAACAACTTCTATCTACATAATGCCTTTAACATGGAGAACTATTTCGAGGTATTGAGCAGAAACATTATAACTAAAGCCCATGAGTAGATTCTTGGCCAGGTGACTGAAAGCTGGGTCAAGAGGTATGTTTTAAAGAATTTTTTAAAACTGGAAAGTGAGGTGGAAAGGTTTAGTGAGAAATTCCCAGAGTTTGGTGCCAAGGCCATTGAAGATGCCAGTTTAAAATCAGAAAAGGTCAGAGTTTGAGAAGCACAAAGATCTTAAGAGTGATTTCGGGCAGGAGGAGATGGGGACGGCTAAGGCCACCATGGAATTGAAGAAATATTTGAGTTTTTAAGCCGCAGTGTTGCTTGAGTAGGAGTGAAGGTCAGTGAGCACAGTGATAATAGTGGAACAGGCCTTGCTGTCAGTTAAGAGCTGGAAAGGTAAAAAGTACCGGAAATAAACAAAAATCTTTCACGTGGACAGGGGTCCTCAAAAAATTCTCTATGAGCTTCCCAAGCAGTCAGAGTAGAAGAGATTGCACAGACTAAATTATCTGGAAAAAGGCATTTAACTTCTGTATAATACAATCTCAGCTGCAGTCAGGAACCTGTCCAGCTCCCACCGCACCCAGTGGCAACACATTCCGGAGGTTCACAACTCTCTGGGAATGGAAGCCACACCCAACTTCCAGTCTTACCCTTACATTTATCCCAGAATGTATGACTTTATTCTTTTTTTATATAGCCATCGGGGATCTGAGGGCTCCACCCCATTAAATTAATAGGTTTGAAAACTAAAGTCAGAAGTTGCAACTGAGCGACACAAAGAGCTTTGTTGTTGCTCCAGCTGATGAAGACCAGAGTCTTCCTGTCATCTACAGTGCTGGGAAAGTTAGGGTGAGACTCAAAGAGTGCCCACCTTTCATGTTTCCAGCCAATCTCAACTTGTAATGGAGTCTGATGAGCCAATTTCACACATCACTTACATCAAATTATTCAGTTCAAATCTCAAAGCATTTTTAATTTGCTTCCATGCTCTTTTGTGTTCCAATACTTCAAATCTTTGCAAGTGAGCATTAGAGGCTTTATTGACTAAAACCAGGGATTTCGCCTGTCACTCCTTTCTGAAAAGATAATTCAGTGCCAGCATTTGAACAAGAGTCTCCCTTGACAAGTGAATAAAGACACTGCTTTTTTAGCTTTGCCAAATAAATATACAGAGTTTTTTTTTATATTTGGTTTCGGTTGAGAAGCAAAGCAGAATTGTCTCACATTTGCTTACAGCGCACTCAGAGCTGGCAAACTGAACAGGGACCCGTTGAGAATGTAACAAAAACAGAAGTTGCTGGAAATGCTCAGCAGGTCTGGCAGCATCTGTGAAGAAACATCAGAGGTAATGTGTCGGGTCCAGTGACCCTTTCTCAGAACTGATGATAGCTGGAAAAATGTTGGTTTAAATGCATAATTTAGGGGTGGGGGGAGAGGGGTAAGGAGTAAACGATAGGTAGGGATAGTGCCCAAAGAGAGAGAAGGGCAGTTGGATAGACAAAGGAGTTTGTAGCGAACAAAAATGGAAATTGCTGGAAAAGCTCAGCAGGTCTGGCAGCATCTGTGAAGAAAAGATCAGAGGTAACATTTCGGGTCTGGTGACCCTTCCTCAGTTGATAACGATCTGGCTAGGAGGGTGAATAGCTGTTAATGGGGACTGTGACTAACAATAGGTAGTGTGTGACGGCAGGCTATGTGATAACGAGGCCTAGTGTGTGGGGTAGGGGGCTGGGACATGGGACAGTTTAGGCCCTAAAATTATTGAATTTGATATTGAGTCTGGAGGGCTGCAGGGTCCCCAAGCGGACAGTGAGGTGATGTTCTTCTAGCTTGTACTGAGCTTAGCTGGAACACTGCAGCAGGTTTGAGACAGAGATGTTGGACAGGGAACAGGGTGCTGCATTAAAGTGGCAGGCAACTGGAAGCTCAGGGTCCTTTTTGTGAGAGAATTGTTGAGAATGTCTTTTTTTCGCATGTTACTGCTGTGGATTTCTGTGACTTAAACTCCAGTACGGCAGTGACTAACTATTTGCCAAGATTCCCAGGGCCCTGTCCTGGGAGATTCTGCTGGAGCAGGACAATAGAATTTGTGGCCATGCAGTTTGAAAGGTCGAGGGGTCCTTTCTGGGTTAAATTGAGGATAGGTTATATAGACGAGGTTTGCAATTCCTCAAATAGGCATAATTAAGGTGTTATTTGTTCAAAATGCTTATGATGATAGAAATAGTTGGTGGGTTTGATAGAGAGAAACTACGTTCTGTTCTGTAAAGGGGCAGAACCTTAAGATGGGAAACTGACCATTCAGGTTGATGTCACGTGACACATTTTCACAGAAGCGATATTAATGAAGGGTATTAAGGATTCTGGAATAAAGGTGGGCAAATGGAATTAAAATACAGACCAGCCATGATCAAATGAAATGTTAGAACAGACCCAGTGGGCTGAATGGCCTCCTGTTTCTGCAATGCTGAGTTAAGGCAGAAAAATACAGTCAGTATCTGAGGGATGGGCTGAGGAAGGAGGGTCATGGAAGTGTTGCCAGGTAAAACATCCTTATCACATGGGCAGGGTGGACATTTTGAGTGTGTTTTCTAAGGTTTAGCTTCCAGCTTCTGGCCTCCAACAATGAACTGTAATTACCAGTAAATTAGCAATAACGTTGTATTGTCATTGTTCTTTACTGCGCTGGCAGAACACCCTACAGCGCTGCATATGCTGTGGATTACTTTAGAGGGGCAGCCAATATTCATGAGGCAAAGCAGGCAACCAAATATTCACAACAGATGAAGTGGATGACCAGTCAGCCTGTTATTTTTCAGGTTCTGTAAGAGAATAATGTTGGTTAGAATGTGAGGAGGACTCTCCAACTCTTTGCCCCAGTCATGGCCTGGAAAATCTTTAACTCCTAGCTGAATAGACAGTGGGCATGGTGAAAGTGGGTACGGCGAAAGTGGGTGCGGGGAGCCTCTGAAGCAGGGGAGGGAGCGATGATGAGAAGAAGGCAAAGAGGAAGTGGAAAAGCAGTGGTAAGGAGAGGAACAGGAGTAGGAAACAAATTGATAAAAGATGTTACTTCTCAGAACCAATGGTCCCCTATCAATGATAATTCTAAAAATCACATTAGAATAGTTAATTTGGTCAACCTCTTCAGACATATTATAACACACCTCCCGGGCAAGTGGCCCATCAGTGTGCCACAAGACTCTTTCAGCTTTTATATAATTCTAAAGCAGCGGGGTTTGTTGAATCATTTGCAGCCCTTGCATTCAGACTGGACCTTGCGATGAATACTAATTAATCACTATCATGTGACATAAAATTAATGCCAGATGCTGCAGTACACAAAGCCTCATTCTAACATTCAGCCATGGAACAAATACTTCCTAAATCTGTTCAACTCCTCGCTCCCTCCCTCACAGCACCTTTAACATTCACTCTGCAAGTTGCATGACCAATCTTAACCAGCACTGCGGGAATCTGTGATCTCGTGCGATGTTCTTTCTATCATAAATAGCTGATGCATCATTCAGGAACTCTGCTGAATGGTGGTGTTTATCACTAATGTTTACCAACCTGATCGCGACCCCCCCCCCCTTCTCATTTCAAGACAGATCTTTTCCTTTACAATAAAGGCAGACAATGAGGTTGAGATTGAGATTTGTAAGGTTGACACACGATTTTGTTAGAATTATTTTTAATGGTGAAATATACATAAAAAGATAACTTTCAAATTTATCTTAGCAAATTTGGGCTTGTCTCTTTAGGATGCTCTGATGTATGGAGGAAGGATTTGCAGGTTGAAACCCAATGAATCCCAGGCCCTAAGAAGACTTTCCACATCAGGCAGATGTTCACCTGCACATCTGCCAATGTGGTATACTGCATCCGCTGTACCCGTTGTGGCTTCCTCTACATCGGGGAAACCAAGCGGAGGCTTGGGGACCGCTTTGCAGAACACCTGCGCTCAGTTCGCAACAAACAACTGCACCTCCCAGTCGCGAACCATTTCAACTCCCCCTCCCATTCCTCAGATGACATGTCCATCCTGGGCCTCCTGCAATGCCACAGTGATGCCACCCGAAGGCTGCAGGAACAGCAAATCATATTCAGCCTGGGAACCCTGCAGCCCAATGGCATCAATGTGGATTTCACAAGCTTCAAAATCTCCCCTCCCCCAACTGCATCCCAAAACCAGCCTAGCTCATCTCCAGAGATAAAAGGTACTGCAGATGCTGGAGAATCTGAGATAACAAGCATGGGGCTGGATGAACACAGCAGGTCAAGCAGCATCATAGGAGCAGGAAAACTTGACGTTTCGGGCCTAAACCCTTCTCATCTCCACCTCCCTAACCTGTTTTTCCTCTCACCCCAAGCCACACCCCCATCTCCTATCTACCAACATCATCCCGCCCCCTTGACCTGTCCGTCCTCCCTGGACTGACCTATCTCCTCCCTACCCCCCTACCTACCCTCACCTTTCCTGGCTCCATCCCCGCCTCTTCGACTTGTCTGCCTCCTGTCCACCTATCCTCTCCTCTATCCATCCTCTATCCGCCTCCCCCTCTCTCCCTATTTATTTCTGAACCCTCTTCCCCTCCCCCATTTCTGATGAAGGGTTTAGGCCCGAAACGTCAAGTTTTCCTGCTCCTATGATGCTGCTTGACCTGCTGTGTTCATCCAGCCCCATGCTTGTTATCGCAGACACGTTACAAGTACCCTTTGGCCATAAAGCCCTGGAGTGGGACTCGAACCGGGAACCTCTGGTTCAGAAGCAGGACACTACCCACTACACTTTCTCCCTTCAGGGAAACTAAGAATATGCAACATGCATGTTCTAAAAATGACTAAGAACAATTCTGAATTGGGGTCTGATATGTTGGGCTGCTCTAACACATTTCCACAGATTCAGTTTCATATGTTTTCTGTCTTTTGTTTCCCGTAAGTTGGAATTAATCACAGTTTTAGAATCAAATGGTGGAACTTTATTGAATGTTTTTCTTGCCACTCTTCATACGGATGATAGACTGATACATTGTTACAGGCCCCATGACTGAAATACAGCAATGACTGTGGATATGGATTCACAAAGCAGTTAGTCCCTGACTCTTTAAGAAAACTATAACAGTACACCTTTTTTATGAGACTGATGCCCTGTCTCTCCATTCAGACAAAAATTAAAGGTCTCACTGTTTTGAAGAGCAAGGAATAGTTGTCCTTAATTTCCTGCCAATAGTTACCCCTTAACCATAAATTTAAAAAGAGAGGATCTGGTCATTATCACATTCCTGCTCGCGATTCAGATTTTGGCTGCTGTTTACTACACTGCACCAGTGATTGTAGTTCAATAAATACATAACTAACTGTAAAGCATTTCTGGAGATCATGAGGGGTGTTGTAAAAATGTACATTTTTCTGTTGAATATATGAGAAGGGGTATTTTTATGGGGTCAATGACCCTTTTCCTCACCTTTAACTTTTCTTGTGTTATTGAGATTCCCTGCTTGTCTCTGCCATCGTGAAGTTGGTTTCAGGTTTGCACAATTAAGAGTCAAACGTTCTAAAGCAAACACTGAAAACCTAAAGAGCCATCTGGGAGTGATATAAAGTTGAAAGGATCAAACATAGAATATTTGTACTTTGAAGTTCTCTGAGCTGCAATTACTCTTTTGTAGCTATTCCCAGGTTTTGACCTGTCAAGCTATAAGTGTTCCAGTGAGTGAGCATTTCACAACTGCCTTACGTATCACTTGAATGTTATCATTGACACAATGTTGTCCAGAGTCCAGTTCAAATTGTATTTTACTATTTCATTTTTGAGTATTGCTGAAAAGAGACATGTTGCCGAAGCTTTTTTGTCTTCTGAACAATTGTAAGAATGCAAAATTTCAAATGATCTTAACATCCTATACTCCAGGGGAAAAGCGTGTAGATTGGTTGACAAATTGACACTCAAATTGCCAAGGTGTTGTCATGAAGAAAGCACTGGGGAACTATTGGCCCTCTAAGCTGCTGGACAATTCAGAAAAGGTGCAAAACTTGAACTTTTTTATGTGCCAAAGTATACCTTTTTCATTAAAAGTTCTGTAAGTGCATACAAAGGTTTAAGAACAGTTCTGTACAGATTTTGCAGAGAGAAAGAACAACACATTGGCGTTTGATGTTCTCCAGAGCTTCCATGCAGTTGCAAAACAAAGCATTTCCTGCCCATATAAGGAAAACTATTTACATTCGTTTTATGACAATGAGGGGATTTTGGATCTTAACAGCCTGTCGTTTTACTTTGGCAGAAAGACCTTAGACAGTGGTCTTTCCCCACTGTGCCATGGCAACAACTGCTCCAAGCTTTAACGCGTCCCTCAGCATGTGGTCCTGGACCTTGGAATGTGCCAGTCTGCAGCACACGGTTGAGGTCAACCCTTCACACTGGAAGACCAACTTTGTTTCGGGCAGACCAAAGAATGTCTCTCACCGAGTTGATAGACCTCCATGTGCAGCTGATGTTTGTCTCAGTGTCCTCCACACTCAAGGAACCGCCCATAGAGCGCAGAGTCTTGCGTCATGGTGCTCCTCGAATGAAACTTGTCCAAAATCTCTGCCCTCTCTCAAGACCTTCTTTGCAAAGGTGCAAAACTTGAAGATATTAAACATGGTAGCAGGACAACTTGACGTTTCGGGCCTAAACCCTT
>JAHRHZ010000009.1:14110940-14148108 GCA_024137785.1 Ginglymostoma cirratum | reverse complement strand
GAGAATCCGAGATAACAAGGTGCGGAGCTGGATGAACACAGCAGGTCAAGCAGCTTCATAGGAGCAGGAAAGCTTGACGTTTCAGGCCTAGACCCTTCATCATCTAGGCCCGAAACGTCAAGCTTTCCTGCTCCTATGATGCTGCTCGGCCTGCTGTGTTCATCCAGCTCCACACCTTGTTATCTCTGCTTGTTGCTGTTATGGTGGCAAAATCAGAATTGAACAAATGGCACGATAAATGTTCGGTTGTGGTTCATCATGCATTGAGCCACCACAGTGATGGATTAGTTATGCACAGAAAGCATAGCCAGTCACAGTGTTTTAACAGTGTTATCTTGGAGAGGAACATGTTCCTGATATCCTCCCCTGCCTGACTTTAGAAGTACAACTGTGAAATATTTTGAAACCTTTTTACTACACACTGAGTCATTGCAGGCCATTTTTGAGTTGCGAGTTGGAATCTTTTATGTTGACATTGCTTATTGATGGACTGAGTGAACTGTGGCGGATGGAATTCAATATAAGCATGTGTGAGGTTAGCCATTTTGGATTGATGGATAAATGAGGTACTTCCTGGATGGCATGAAGGCATTCAGTGGATGTCCTAAGAGATTTGGGGCTTCGGCTGCATAGATCTTCAAAATGTGATGAACGGGTGCAGAAAATGGTTAACAAAGATAATGGAATGCTGGCCTTTATGCTTAGAGGACTGGAATACAAGGATGCAGAAGTTATGCGGCAGTTAGACAAAACTTGGGTTAGACCCCACTTGGAGTACTGTGAGAAGATCTGGTACCACATTTTAGGAAGGATTTTTCAGTCTTCGAAGGAGTACAAGGTAGGTTTACAAGAATGACACCTGGACTTCAGGGATTAAGCTATGATGAAAGATTATACAAATTGTACCTATTGTTTCTGGAATTTAGAAGGTTAAGGGGTGATCTGATTGAAGTCTTCAAGGTTTTAATAGGAAAAGACAGGATAGATAAAATTAGACTATTTCCACTGGTTGAGGTTACTAGAATTAGAAGGTATAGTATGTGAATTCGGGCTAGCCTGTTTGGGAATTTGGGAATATTAGGAAGCACTTCTAACCACAAAGGGTGGTAGATGTTTGGAACTCTCTTTGATAACAACAGTTGATGCAGGATCAGTTGTTAATTTTAAATCTGAGATAGGTGAATTTTTGTTAAGAACAGGCATTAAGGGATATGGGCCAAAGGCAGGTTAGGTTTAGGGTCGGGCCGTTGATCGGCCACGATCTCATTGAATGGTGCATCAGGCTCGAGGGGCTGAATGGTCTACTCCTGTTCCGATATTGATCAGAATTAGCCGACATGTCTTATCTGAAAGACTATGAGTCTGACAGTGCAGTGCTCCCTTCGTACCGACCCTCTGATAATGCAGCTCTTCCTCAGTGCCAATTCTCCAATAGTGCAGTTTTGCTATGTGTTACTAGTTGCTGTGTTACCTATTACTAACAGTGGTTGCACTTTTACCTTTGCACATTGTATGTGTAGCTTCTTGGGATGTCCTGAGAAATTACCAAAGTGAGGCGTGAATTAGAGACTTTTCTTCACTGTTTTTATGCAGCTGAGGGAGTTCATGGCTTTTTGCTGGAGGACTATTCTTATTCTGTCTTGTGCTTTGTTCATGTAGAACGGGTGTAATGCAAAAGAACTGACTTCACCTCAGATTGACCCAACTCGGCAATGACCCCAACTACACTACTGGGATTGCGCTAAGTTCAGTAGGTCTTAGGATACGAGTGATGTCCAAGACTTGAATGAGCTGCATTCCAAACAAAATGACCAGATTTTATTACTATTTCCTGAAGGAGTCCATACTCTTGCTCTTGAGTGTTTTTTTAATTGCAGGTGATTGTACATTTCATGAAGTAGTTGTTATTTTTCTTTCACGCATGTGACTCCTGTCTTTTTTCCTTTGCACGTAGTCCAGCGATATCACAAGTTTAAAATTTTCATCCTTGTATTCAAAACTAATGGCTTCCTTTCTTTATAAACCTCCTCCAATCCTTCAACCCTTCCCAGATTTCTGTGCTTCTCCAGTTTTGGACTGTTGCCCATCACTGATATCCAGCATTCCATCCCTGGTGGCTGTTCCTTCACCTGCCTGGTTTGTGAGCTTTGAAATTTCCTCTCTCAAGTTCTCTGCTTTTCTCTCTTCCTCATTCTTCATAAAGTCCACTTTTCCCTCCACCCTGCTGGGAATGGAGATTTTAAGTTATAAGGAGAGGCTGGATAAGCTGGGACTTTTTTTTACTGGAGCATAGGAAGTTGAAGGGTGACCTTCTGGAAGTTTATAAAATCATAAGGGCTATAAATAAAGTGGACGGCAAGTGTCTTTTCCTAGGGTTGGGGTTTTCAAGACTGGGGGTGTATTTTTAAGGTCAGGGGAGAAAGATTTAATAAAGACATAAGGGGTAACTTGTTTATATAGAGAGTGGTTCATATGTGGAATGAACTTCCAGAGTAAGTGGTGGATATGGGTACAGTTACAATGTTTAAAAGACATTTAGAGAAGTACATGAACAAGAAATGGGATATGGATCAAGTGCAGGCAGTTGGGACTAGGTTAATTTGGGATGATGTTCGGCATGGACTGGTTGGACCGAAGGTTCTGTTTCTATGCTTTATGACTCTATCAGATGAAAAAAAACCCATCAGTTTCCATACTCAGGATTCAGCTCACTGTCAGGAAAATCAGACACACTTCAGATTTGATCCAGTTCTGCTTCTACAGTTCTTTCTTGAGCAGCTGCTTCTCTTGTGGATTCAAGATCTGGTGATACAAAAGGAACTGCATGCTGGAGAAGCAGGCTTGTTCTCCCTAGCTTAAGGTGAGATTAATTAGAGCCGTTCACCAGCATGAAGGGTTTCAGTGAAATAATTAAGGAGAATCTGTTCCCATGGTGGGATATTTGGCAACCCGCATCGACACAGAGTTAAATTAATTTGGCAACAGAGTGGAGAAGGAGATGAGGAAATATTTTGTTTCACACATAGTTGTGATCTGGATAACACTGCTTGAAAAGATGGTGAAAGCAGATTCAACAATAACTTTCAAAAGAGACTTAAATAAATGCTTAAAACGGAGACATTTGCAAGGAGAGTGGAATCAATGGATAGCTCTTTCAAAGGGCTAGGACTGGCACAATGGGTCAAATGGCCTCCTTCTATGCTCAAAGATTGTTAATTTGATAACAGCAATGAACAGCACTGTGAAGTGGGCTCCTTAAGTACGGGCCCTGATGAAAGTAGGATTTTGAACTGTTATGCGAGTAAAGCTTTATCTTTTAGCCAAAATGAAAATGCAGATTGGTGAGCAGCTGTTCCAGCTGGGTGTGGGAATTGAAAGCAGTGCACGGGGGATATCAGATGTCGGGTCCTAGTCATGACCTGGCACAGCAGGTTTGAAGACAGTTATGGAAATATCAGAGTTTTAAGATCGGTTTCAATTGGTTGTAGTATCTCATATTTATTTATTTATGTTGGCATTCTCATGCTTTTCTTTGCTTCCAATTTGCAAAACATCTTTGAAGTTTGCGTCACATGTAGACAGGGTGGTTAAAAAGGCATTCAGCGTGCTTGCTTTCATTGCTCAGTCCTTTGTGTAAAGGAGTTGGGAAGCCATGTTGAGGTTGTACAGAACATTGGTGAGGTCTCTTCTGGAGTACTGTGCCCAGTTCTGGTCGCCCAGTAATAGGAAGGATATTATTAAGCTAGAGGGGTTTCAGAAGAGATTTACCAGGATTTTGTGGGGTATGGAAGGTTTGAGTTATAAAGAGAGGCTGGATAGGTTGGGACTTGTTTCACTGGAGCGTAGGAGGTTGAGAGGTGACCTGATAAAATCATGAAGGGTATAGGTAGGTTAATGGTAGGTGTTTTTCGCTGGAGTGGGAGATTTCAAGACTATGGGGCATAGTTTTAAGGAGGCTAGACATTTAAAAAGGTCATGAGGTGCAACTTTACACAGAGGATGGATTGTATATGGGATGCATTTCCTGAGGAAATGGTGGATGCAGGTACAATTACAACATTTAAAAGACGCTTGGATAAGTGCTCAAATAGGAAAGATTTGGAGGGATAGGGGCCAGGAGCAGGCAGGTGGGACTAGTTTAGTTTGGGATTATGTTTGGCATGGACTGGTTAGACTAAAGTGTCTGTTCTCCATGCTGTGTGACTCTATGGAAAGCATTTCAGAGTACACTAGGTAAGGTAGATCTAAAATAGATTTTTACGGGTGGTAGGATTGGGAAACGGCAGAATAGATGTGCTGTTGGTGTTCCTGCATCTCACATTTCCTTTGAGGAGACGGAAGTGATTTAATATGGGAAAAAATGGTGCAGGAACTCAACTTTTATCTGGAATTTTGCTCCAATCGACTTCTGGGATTTTTACAATGGTCGCATATGATACGTACACTGGGTTTATCTTACCCTGAATATTTCTGGCAAATTGTTATTCCAACCAGAAACTGGCAATGCTTCAGGATTACCCCGAAGTCTCCAGGAATGCAATACTAACTTTTTGGACATGGCTGCAAGCAAATCCCGAGATAAAGCGGCCAGCAGTGTTGTCAAAATTGTGTTTTGCTTTTATGTTCGTTAAATACTTTTACCTATCATTTACAAAAACATTGGAGTGGGTTAGTGTGTTTGAAAATGCTTGACTACGTGTGGCAGTCAGAGGGGAGGCCGTGTGACAAAACCTGCAGGAGTATTTTCAAACTGAGTTGGCAAGCTTACTTCAGCATGTAACTTCATAAGGGAAACTGCTCGAACTCTGTTCTCTTCATTCAAAGCTGCCTATTTATTGCTGCAATGTGTTGTTGGCAGGAAGGAAGGCTTGAATACAGGGAGGCAGAGGGAGATGGGAAATCTCCTGTATACATCCCATTATCCGGTGAGCTCTGCTCTATGACAGATTCGAGTACTGTCACAGGGGAAATGTCGACGCAGGCTGGCATTCAGCAGCAGAAAGTAACAGGGTGCGAGACTAGGAATTGTTGTGGCAGCCAGTAAAGCAGCTATCATTGAAGTCTGTAGGCGTGAAAATCATTTTCGCTGCATTATTTCCACTGGTAATGAAATGAGCAAGCTGTATCGCTGATGAGGATCAGTGCAGCCAGTATCCTAAATTCGGTCAGTGTATTTTTAGATGGTGCCAGGGTTATTGTTACAAGAGAAAAAGACCATAAGACCATAAGACATAGGAGTGGAAGTAAGGCCATTCGGCCCATCGAGTCCACTCCGCCATTTAATCATGGCTGATGGGCATTTCAACTCCACTTACCTGCACTCTCCCCGTAGCCCTTGATTCCTTGCGAGATCAAGAATTTATCAATCTCTGCCTTGAAGACATTCAACGTCCCGGCCTCCACTGCGCTCCGTGGCAATGAATTCCACAGGCCCACCACTCTCTGGCTGAAGAAATGTCTCCTCATTTCCGTTCTAAATTGACCCCCTCTAATTCTAAGGCTGTGCCCCCGGGTCCTAGTATCCCCACCTAATGGAAACAACTTCCCAGCGTCCACCCTTTCTAAGCCATGCATTATCTTGTAAGTTTCTATTAGATCTTCTCTCAACCTTCTAAACTCTAATGAATACAATCCCAGAATCCTCAGCCGTTCATCGTATGTTAGGGCTACCATTTCAGGGATCATCCGTGTGAATCTCCGCTGGACACGCTCCAGTGCCGGTATGTCCTTCCTGAGGTGTGGGGCCCAAAACTGGACACAGTATTCTAAATGGGGCCTAACTAGAGCTTTATAAAATCTCAGAAGCACATCGCTGCTTTTATATTCCAACCGTCTTGAGATAAATGGCAACATTCCATTCACTTTCTTAATCACAGACTCAACCTGCAAGTTAACCTTTAGAGAATCTTGGACTAGCACTCCAAGATCCCCTTGTACTTCGGCTTTATGAATTTTCTCACCGTTCAGAAAGTAGTCCATGCCTGTATTCTTTTTTCCAAAGTGCAAGACCTCGCATTTGCTCACGTTGAATTTCAGCAGCTATTTCCTGGACCACTCTCCTGAACTGTCTAAATCATTCTGCAGCCTCCCACCTCCTCCGTACTACCTGCCTGTCCACCCAACTTCGTATCATCAGCAAACTTCGCCAGAATGCCCCCAGTCCCTTCATCCAGATCATTAATATATAAGGTGAACAGCTGCGGCCCCAACACTGAACCCTGCGGGACACTACTTGTCACCGGTTGCCATTCCGAAAAAGAGCCTTTTATCCCAACTCTCTGCCTTCTGTCAGACAGCCAATCCTCAATCCATGCCAGTAACTCCCCTCGAACACCATGGGCCCTCACCTTACTCAGCAGCCTCCTGTGAGGCACCTTATCAAAGGCCTTTTGGAAGTCTAGATAGATAACAGCCACTGGGTTTCCTTGGTCTAACCTACTTGTTACCTCCTCAAAGAATTCTAACAGGTTTGTCAGACACGACCTTCCCTTACTAAATCCATGCTGACTTGTTCTAATCCGACCCTGCACTTCCAAGAATTTGGAAATCTCATCCTTAACGATAGATCCTAGAATTTTACCAACAACCGAGGTTAGGCTAATCGGCCTATAACTTTCCATCTTTTGTCTTGATCCTTTCTTAAACAAGGGGGTTACAACAGCGATTTTCCAATCTTTTGGGACTTCCCCTGACTGCAGTGACTTTTGAAAGATCACAACCAACGCCTCCGCAATTTCCTCAGCCACCTCCCTCAGAACTCTAGGATGCATCCCATCGGGGCCAGGAGATTTATCAATTTTTAGACCTTTTAGCTTTTCTAGCACTTTCTCTTTTGTAATGCCTACCATACTCAACTCTGCTCCCTGACTCTCCTTAATTGTTGGGATATTACTCATGTCTTCCACTGTGAAGACTGACGCAAAATACTTATTAAGTTCTTCAGCTATTTCCTCATCTCCCTTCACTAGCCTTCCAGCATCAGTTTGGAGCGGCCCAATGTCTATTTTTGCCTCTCGTTTGTTTCTTACGTATTGAAAGAAACTTTTACTATCATTTCTAATATTACTGGCTAGCCTACCTTCGTATTTGATCCTCTCCTTCCTTATTTCTCTCTTTGTTATCCTCTGTTTGTTCTTGTACCCTTCCCAATCTTCTGATTTCCCAGTGCTCTTGGCCACTATATAGGCTGTCTCTTTTTCTTTGATACATTTCTTGACTTCCTTTGTCAGCCATGGCTGTCTAATCCTCCCCCGGATAATCTTTCTTTTCTTTGGGATGAACCTCTGTATTGTGTCCTCAATTACACCCAGAAACTCCTGCCATTGTTGCTCTACTGTCTTCCCCGCTAGGCTCTGCTTCCAGTCGATTTTCGTCAGTTCCTCTCTCATGCTCCTGTAATTACCTTTATTTAACTGTAACACCATTACATCCAATTTGGCCTTCTCTCTTTCAAACCGCAGACTGAACTCTACCATATTATGATCGCTGCCTCCTAAGTGTTCCCTTACTTTAAGGTCTTTTATAAAGTCTGGCTCATTGCATAGCACTAAGTCCAGAATAGCCTGCTCCCTTGTGGGCTCCATCACAAGCTGTTCCAAAAAGCCATCCTGTAGGCATTCCATGAATTCCCTTTCTTTGGATCCACCGGCAATATTGTTCACCCAGTCCACCTGCATATTGAAGTCCCCCATGATCACCGTGACCTTGCCTTTCTGACATGCCCTTTCTATTTCCCGGTGCATCTTGTACCCCTGGTCCTGACCGCTGTTAGGAAGTCTGTACATAACTCCCATTATGGTTTTTTTGCCTTTGTGGTTCCTCAACTCCACCCACACAGACTCCACATCATCTGACCCTATGTCATTCAGTGCTATTGATTTGATTTCATTCTTAACTAACAAGGCAACCCCACCCCCTCTGCCCACCTCCCTGTCTTTTAGATAAGTTGCAAATCCTTGGATGTTTAACTGCCAGTCCTGAACCCCCTGCAACCACGTCTCTGTGATGCCTACCACATCATAATCATAATCGTTCAAGATGATCAAGACAAGAGTGAAACAGCAAGAGGGAGCCTGCAGTCATGTTGTTTACAGATTTGAGGACATCTTATTTGTAGCCAAATTACTATTTTTGGACTTTTCTTATTGGGAAGTGTCTGGGAGAACTCGGGAGTATCCCTGGAGGTAATTCCTGGGTTTGACAGGGGAGTGCCCATCAGCATTCCCCCTGTATGCTGCTTCATCGAGGTCCTGTTTTGAGTCCCCTCCAGCAGAACCTGTAGTGATCTAAACTCGGCTCTGGCCCCCAGATTGAAGACAGTGCCGGCATTTGATCTGGTGGTTGTGAGAGTCAGAGGTGAAGTGACAGAATTTTCTCAAAAAAGCTGCCTTGTTACTCTCCCTCCTCTTCCTCCTGGTGCCACATGACACCAAGTTACAGTCCAACAGGTTTATTTGAAATCACAAGCTTTCGGAGCGCAGCCCCTTCGGCAGTTGACACTTCACCAGCACATCCACATCACTCCTGGTGCGGCTGTGACTGAGAGTTGAGAAGGGCCATAAGGTGAGAACACTCAATGTACCTCGATGTTCTCAGTGATTTTAGCTATCGTAGGCCTTGTTGTAGCTTATACCACAAAGCAGAGAATCTTCTGTCCAGTATGGCTCAGGATATTCACACGTCTTGCCCTCTGTAAGCTCTGGTCTCATCCACTTCTGTTGCATGATACCTTGCTTTGCAGGAGTGAAGGCTGACTGTCAGTGATTGTGTGGCATTGTTCACAGGGTAATGTCCCTGCCATTAGTTGAGTAGCTGGAGATTTACAGAGGGAATGAGAGAAGGTGAGGCTGGTAGCATTCATAAGCCTGTGAGATGAGGTGGAATATCTGGATAACAAGGTGTAGAGCTGGATGAACACAGCAGGCCAAGCGCATCAGAGGAGCAGGAAGGCTGACGTTTCGGGCCTCGACCCTTCTTCAGAAATGGGGGAGGGGAATGGGGTTCTGAAATAAATAGGGAGAGAGGGGGAGGCAGATAGAAGATGGATAGAGGAGAAGATAGGTGGAGAGGAGACAGGCAGGTCAAAGAGGCGGGGATGAAGCCAGTAAAGGTGAGTGTAGGTGGGGAGGTAGGGAGGGGATAGTTCAGTCCAGGGAGGATGGACAAGTCAATGGGACAGGATGAGGTTAGTAGGTAGGAGATGGGTGGTGGGGCTTGACGTGGCAGGAGGGGATAGGCGGGAGGAAGGACAGGTTAGGGAGGTGGGGATGAGCTGGGCTAGTTTTGGGATGCGGTAGGGAGAGGGGAGATTTTGAAGTTTGTGAAGTCCACATTGATACCATTGGGCTGCAGGGTTCCCGAGCGGAATATGAGGTGCTGTTCCTGCAACCTTCAGGTAGCATCGTTGTGGCACTGCAGGAGGCCCAGGATGGACATGTTGTCTGAGGAATGGGTGGGGGGGTTGAAATGGTTCGCGACTGGGAGGTGCAGTTGTTTAGTGCGAACCGAGCCTGGGTGTTCTGCAAAGCAGTCCCCAAGCCTCCGCTTGCTTTCCCCGATGGAGAGGAGGCCACAACAGGAACAGCGAATACAGTATACCACATTAGCAGATGTGTAGGTGAACATCTGCTTGATGTGGAAAGTCTTCTTGGGGCCTGGGATGGGGTGAGGAGGGAGGTGTAGGGGCAGGTGTAGCACTTCCTGCGGTTGCAGGGAAAAGTGCCGGGTGTGGTGGGGCTGGAGGGGAGTGTGGAGCAGACAAGGGAGTCACGGAAAGAGTGGTCCCTCTGGAAGGCAGATCAGGCTGGCGGGGGGGAAAATGTCTTTGGTGGTGGGGACGGATTGCAGATGGTGGAAGGGTCGGAGGATGATGTGTTGGATCCGGAGGCTGGTGCGGTGGTACATGAGGATGAGGGGGATTCTGTTTTGGTTGTTATTGCGGGGAGGGGGTGTGAGGGATAGTTGCGGGAAATGCGGGAGACATGGTCGAGGGTGTTCTCGACCACTGCGGGGGGAGGTTGCAGTCCTTGAAAAATGAGGACATCTGAGATGTATGGAAGTGGAATGCCTCACCCTGGGAGCAGATGGGGTGGAGGCGAAGGAATTGGGAATAGGGGATGGCATTTTTGCAGGAAGGTGGGTGGGAGGAGGTGTATTCTAGGTAGCTGTGGGAGTCGGTGGGCTTGAAACGGATATCGGTTTCTAGGTGGTTGCCAGAGATGGAGACAGAGAGGTCTCGGAAGGAGAGGGAGGTATTAGAGATGGTTCAGGTGAACTTAAGGTTGGGGTGGAAGGTGTTGGTGAAGTGGATGAACTGTTCGAGCTCCTCGTGGGAGCACAAGGCAGAGCCGATACAGTCATCAATGTAACAGAGGAAGAGGTGGGGATTAGGGCCAGTGTAGGTATGATTGTTCCACGTAACCTACAAAGAGGCAGGCATAGCTTGGGCCCATGCGGGTACCCATGGCCACCCCCTTTGTCTGTAGGAAGTGGGAGGAATTGAAAGAGAAGTTGTTGAGGGTGAAGACGAGTTCAGCTAAGCGGATGAGGGCGTCAGTGGAGGGGGACTGGTCGGGCCTGCAGGACAGGAAGAAGTGGAGGGCCTTTAGGCCATCTGCATGGGGAATGCAGGTGTATAGGGACTGGACATCCATGGTAAAGATGAGGTGTTGGGGACCAGGGAATTGGAAGTTCTGAAGGAGGTGGAGGGCGTGGGTGGTGTCACGGACGTACGTAGGGAGTTCCTGGACTAAGGGGGAGAAAATAAAGTCGAGATAGGTGGAGATAAGTTTGGTGGGGCAGGAGCAGGCAGAGACAATGGGTCGACCAGGGCAGTCAGATTTGTGGATTTTGGGAAGGAGATAGAAGCGGGCGGTGCGGGGTTGTGGAACGATGAGGTTGGAGGCTGTGGGTGGGAGGTCACCTGAGGTAATGAGGTTGTGGATAGTTCGGGAGATGATGGTTTGGTGGTCAGGGTTGGGGTCATGATCCAGGGGGCGGTAGGAGGTGGTGTCGGAGAGTTGGTGCCTGGCCTTGGCGATGTAAATGTCAGTGTGCCATACTACAGCAGGGCCTCCTTTGTCCGTGGGTTTAATGGTGAGGTTGGGATTGGAGCGGAGGGCTGCACATTCTGCGGGGGAGAGGTCGGAGTGGGTGAGGGGGTGGAAAGGTTGAGGCGATTGATGTCTCGACGGCAGTTGGAGATGAAGAGGTCGAGGGAGGGTAGGAGAATCTGGGTGTTGGCTTGAGATTGTTGCTGCTGAGATTAATGAGGGCTTAGTGTTGTGAGACAGGCTAGTGGTTTAGTGTTCAGGTGTGTGATGATGCATTGACTGACCTTGGCCGCCCAGTTGACATGGTTTTGTGACATTGCTGCCAGGTCCTTGTGTGACAGGGTGGGGCTTGGCTTGTATGGCCATCTGCTCCCTGTATTTCTGAGAGACATCCATAACGATATCCTAGCAACCCCACCTCCGCCATTGGAAACATGACATGGCTCCTCCTGCCACTTCAACCACCAAAGTCGTCAGTCTTTATTCCTCTATGTGACATGGTGTTCACTTTGTAAGAATCTCCATTGCAATCGATCTTTTTGTGAGGCTTCCTTTTAAGTCACTGTCTGACTTTTAGAAGAGTGAGCACCCTTGTCCCATGTGATCGGCAACCAATGTGGCAGGGGGCTCACCAGCCAGATTGAGAAGCCGAGAGAAGTGTTAAGGATGTACCAGCTAGAGCCACCATCATTCAGATCAGACGTGTGCACTAATATTATGTATCTCCCCCTCAAATCTGAACAGAAGTGGGTTTTGAAATAACTCCACAGAGGCCAGTATCCCAACACCAAGTCACACTTTATTTACACCTGAACAGCCCTTATTTTAGTACTGCCTGGTTCCGAGTTAGCTATCAGAGGGGTCAAGGCCACCTTGCGTGTTGACCCTTCTGATAGCAATTCAATGATTCTGCAAGGTCCGCCCAGTGCCATTTACCTTATGGGCAAAAGTACAACAGCAATCGGACGGCTGGAAAATGAAGGAATTATCAAAGGAATGGTAACCACAGATTGTATCAATTTTGTAGCCCGGCAGGTCGGTTTGCCTTTGTGGGGATTTTAAACAAATCATAAACTGCTTTTTGCAGCAGGATAATTACCCAGGCCCTCTCATAGAGGATTTATACGCAAAGCTGGCAGGAGGGCTCTCCTTCATGAAGCTGGACATGAGCCACGTTTACTTGCAATTGTGTTTAGATAAGGATTCGCAGAAGTATCCCACAATTAACACCCATAAGGACTGGTATAAATATACAACACTGCCGTTTTGGGTATCGTCAGCCTGTGCCATTTTTCAGGAGATGATGGAGAACATTTTTCAAGGTCAACCCGAGGTCACCATTTACCTAGATGATGTACTAATAACAGGGAAAAGTAATAAGGAACACTTAGAGAACTTGGACATTGTCTTAAGGCATTTTTCCAAGGTGAATGTATGCCTCAGAAGGGAAAAATATGTGATCCAGTTCCCCCAAGAGACCTACTTGGGCTACAGACTTGACAAAACCAGATTACGCCCCGTTGGAAGATAAAGTGAGGCAATCAAAGGTGCCCTAGCCCCCACGTCTGTACCAGACCTTAGCTCTTTCCTTGAGCTGGTAAATTATTACAGAAAGTTCATCCATAACCTGTTGTCCATCTTGGCACCTTTGCATTGACCCCTAAAAAAGAGTCAGCCTTGGAAATGGTCACCTAGACAACCCTTAGCTCTCAGGGAAGTAAAAAAACAGCTACCATCCTCAAAGGTGTGGCACACTGTGTCCCATGCACATCACCTCTGAAATATCAATAATGTCAAGAAATGGTTGGAGATACTAGATGCGGTAAATGCTACGGGCCCTGACAACACTCCAGCAATATTACTGAAGACTTGTACTGCGGAACTTGCCACTCCCCTAGCCAAGCTGTTCCAGTACAATTATAACACTGGCATCTACCCGACAATGTGGAAAATTGCCCAAGTATGCCCTGTACATAAAAAGCAGGACAAATCCAACCCGGCCAATTATTGCCCCATCAGTCTACTCTCGATCGTCAGTAAAGTGATGGAAGGTGTCAGTAACAGTGCTATCAAACAGCACCTGCTCAGCAATAACGGGCTCAGTGACGCCCAGTTTGGGTTCCGCCAGGGCCACTCAGATCCTGACCTCATTATAGCCTTGGACCAAACATGGACAAAAGTGCTGAAATCCAGAGGTGAGGTGAGAGTGACAGCCCATGACATCAAAGCTGTATTCAACTGAATGTGACATCACGGAGCCCTAGCAATACTGGAATCAATTGGTATCAGGGGGCAAACTCTCTGCTGGCTAGAGAATACATGTTATGTAGGAAGATGGTCATGGTTGTTGGAGATCAGTCATCTCAGCTCCAGGATGTCTCTGCAGGAGTTCTTCAGGATAGTGTCCTAGGCCCAACCATCTCCAGCTGCTTCATCAACGGATTTTCCCCCAGCTTAAGGTCAGAAATGGGGATGTTTGCTGATGATTGCACAATGTTCAGCACCATTCACAACTTCTCAGACACTGAAGCAGTCCATGTTCAAATACAAAAATATCTGGACAATATCCAAGCTTGGGCTGACAAGTGACAGCGAACATTTGCGCCACATAAATGCCAGGCTATGACCGTCACCAATAAGAGACAATCTAACCACCCCCCTTGACATTCAGTGGTGTTCCCATCGCTGAATCCCCCTCTATCAACATCCTAGGTGTTATCATTTATCAGAAACACAACTGGACTCACCACCTAAACACAGTGGCTACAAGAGCAGGTCAGAGGCGAGGAATACTGTGGCGAGTAACTCACCTCATGACCCTCCAAAACCTGTCAACCATCCACAAGGCACAATTCAGTATTGCGATGGAACACTCCCCACTCGCCTGGATGAGTGCAGCCCCAACAACACTCAAGAAATTTGACACCATCCAGAGCAAAGCAACCCACTTGATTGGCACCGCATCCACTCCCTCCACCACCGACGCTCAGTAGCAGCGGTGTGTACTATCTACAAGATGCATGACAGAAATTCAGCAAAGATCCTCAGACAGCACCTTCCAAACCCACAACCACTTCCATCTAGAAGGACAAGGGCAGCAGACATATGGGAACGCCACCACCTCCAAGTTCCCCTCCAAGTCACTCACTATCCTGACTTGGGTCAGAAGGTAAGTGGCTTCACTGTTCCTTCACTGTTGCTGGGTCAAAATCCTGGAATTCCCTCCCTAATAGCATTGTGGATCAACCTGCAGCAGGTGGACTGCAGCAGTTCAAGAAGGCAGCTCACCACCACCTTCTCAAGGACAACTTGGGATGCGTAATAAATGCTGGCCCAGGCAGTCATGTCCATATCCCATGAATGATTAAACAAAATAAAAACTCCACAGCTTGTTGAAAAAAATTGGAACCTCGCATTCTCTGAAAATTGGGACAAGTGAGTTTCTATGCCGTTGCCTTGGTTCCGTGTTGGACGTTATTTTTGAAGTGCTTAAAACAATGAACACAAAGACTCCCCATCTCCATGTGCATTTCCTGCCTATTGCCACATCAGGTTTTCAAACAAAAGATCTGATGAACCACTTTGAATGTGAGGGCAATATTTTTGCCTAATGAGAGAGATTTGGTACAGTGTTCATGCTCCCTCAAGTAGGGGGAGGGTGTTCATTGTAGGTGGGAGCTCATGATAGAGTAATCAGGCATGGAGGAAATATTTTGGACATTCAATATATTGTTTACCAGGTAGGACCTTTGTGAAGTCGATGGTCAATCCAGAGACTGAACTAAGACCCTCATTCATGGAATCCTGGTCAGGACACACACAGTCTGATCCTCCTGCCATTGGTCTCAATTACCTTCAACTCTTCACCTGAGACCAGCAGCCTGCCACCACTCACCTGTGCTTGGGTCTGTCGGCTGTCCTCAATCTCAAGGGTGGGTCAATTACCATATGGTGGAAATCTCACAGTACAGTGATTCCTCTGTGATAGTGTAACACTCCTTCACTACTGTCCTTCCAACAATGCAGGCCACTACCAATGTTATACCTCCGTAAGTCCAACGCTCCCTCAGTCCTGATGATGTGACAGTGCAGCACTGCCTCAGTGCCATGCCTGTGCGAATGCAGCACTCCCTCGGTACTGACCCAGTACTGAACCTCTGACAGTGCAGCGCTCCCTCAGTACTAGCCCTTCACTAGTCTCGTTTTCATTTTAGTCTTTTGGTTTACTCAGCTTCATTGCTTTCCAGCTCCCCACATGTGTGGGTTAATGGGGTAGGTTGTGAATTTTGTCAAAATGGCAAAAGAAGCATTTGTAAGGTTTCGGAAGCTAAAATCAGACAGGGCTCGACAGGAATATACGGAAAGCAGGAAAGTACACAAACATGAATTAGAAGAGCAAGAAGGGGCCATGAAATGATCTTGACATGTTGGGTTAAAGAGAATCCCAAGGCATTTTATAGATATGTTAAAAATGGGAGGATAACTAGAGTGAAGGAGGACCCCTCAAAGATAAAGAGGGGAACACATGCTTGGAGACAGAGAATGTGGGTGAGATCCTAAGCGTGTACTTTGCATTGTTATTCACCCAGGAAAAGGATATGGAGGATGGTGAGCTTTGTGTGGAGTATGCTAACATACTAGGGCATTTTGAGATCGTGAAAGAAATGGGGTTGTATCGCTTGAAGAGCATTAAGGTGGCTAAGTCCCCAGGGCCCGCTGATATCTACCCGACGTTATTGAGAGAGGCAAGAAAGGACATTGCTGGAGCCTTGACCAAGATTTTTGTATCCTCGCTAGCCACTGGAGAGGTCCTGGAGGACTGGCGAGTAGCTAATGTCGTTCCTCTGTTCAAGAAGGGAAATAGAGATAATCCAGGAAACTTTGGACCAGTGAGTCTCACATTCATAGTTAGGAAGCTGTTGGAGAGAATTCCGAGGGATAGGATTTATGCACACTTGGTAAAGGATGGCCTAATTAGGGACAGTCAGCATGGCTTCATGCAGGGCTGGTCATGTCTTACTAACTTGATTAAATTTTTCAAGGAGGTGACAAAGGTGATTGATGAGGGTAGAGCAGTGGATGTTGTTTACATGGATTTTAGTAAGGCTTTTGACAAGGTCCCTCATGGTAGGCTCTTACAGCTGATTAAGATGCATGGGATCCACGGTGACTTGGCCGTGTGGATTCAGAGTTGGCTTACCCGTAGAGGACAGAGGGTAATGGTAGAAGTGTTCCGAGGAAGGGTCACTGGACCCGAAATGTTAACTCTGTTTTCTCCTTCACTGATGCTGCCAGACCTGCTGAGCTTTTCCAGCAACTTTGTTTTTGTTCCTGATTTACAGCGTCCGCAGATCTTTTGGTTTTTATTTTGTGGTAGAAGGGTGTTTTGCAGGCTGGAGGCCCGTGACTAGTAGTGGTATGCAGGGATCCGTACTGAGACCACTGCTGTTTTTGAAATATATAAATGACTTAGATGAAAATGTAGATGGGTGGGTTAGTAAGTTTGCAGATGATACAAAGATCGGTGGGGTTGTGGATAGTGTAGAAGGTTGTCAAAGAAAACAGTGGGATATAGACCAGTTTGCAGTTATGGGCAGAGAAATGACAGATGGAGTTTATCCGGGTAAGTGTGAGGTGCTGCATTTTGGGAGATCAAATGTTAAGGAAAAGTACACAGTTAATTGCAGGACCCTGAACAGCATTGATATACAGAAGGATCTTGGGGTTCAAGTCCATAGTTCCCTGAAAGTGGCCGCACAAGTACATAGGGCGGTAAAGAAGGCGCGTGGCATGCTTGCCTTTATTGGTCGGGGAATTGAGTATAATGGTCAGGATGTCATGTTGCAGCTTTATAAAACTTTACTTAGGCTACATTTAGATTATTGCACTCAATTCTGGTTGCCACAGTACAGGAAGGATGTGGAGGCTTTACAGAGGGTGCAGAAGAGGTTTACCAGGAAACAGCCTGGATTAGAGGGTATGACCTTTAAGGAGAGGCTAGAAAAACTCAGGTTGTTTTCTCTGGAACTGTGCAGGCAGAAGTGATAGAAGTCTATAAAATAATGAGATGCATAGACAGGGTTGATGGTTGAATCTTTTTTCCAGATGTGAAATGTCCAATACTAGAGGGCATCCATTTAAGTTGAAAGGGTGAACGTTCAAAGGAGATGTGAGGGTCAAGTTTTTTTACACAGAGAGAGGTAGGAGTCTGGAACACACTGCCAGGGGTCGTGGTGGAGACAGATATAGTAGGGACTTTTAAGGGACTTTTAGATAAGCACAAGAATGTGCAACAAATGGAGGAACTAGTTTCATTTGGCGTCACATTCAGCACAACATCATGGGCTGAAGGGCCCGTTCCTCTGCTGTAGCCCTGTGTCCTGTTTTCTGTGTTCTATAATGTACTTGCTAAAGCTTGTTCTCGCAGTCCTATCTCCTTCCTCAGTGACAGTGTGACATGTACCTCTTGCTGCACGTCTGCCTGTATCAAAAGTATGAAAAATAACCTATTTTTCAATACCTTTCAGTTCTGAAGAAGGGTCATTACCAGACTCAAAAATTAACTCTATGTCTCTCCATACATACTTCTTGACTTGCTGAGTTTCTCCAGCATTCTCTGTGTTTGTTTCAGATTTTCAGTGTTTTGCATTTATAATGAGAGTTGAAGAGGTTCAAGGAACAAGTTCAAGGGCTTAGGCGTTTGGCAGCTGCCACATCATGAATGTGGCAGAAGAAATCAGGCACATGTAGAGGTCAGTATGGAGGAGCACAGAGATCTGGGGGGAGGTTTGATCATTTGATAACTGCAGCAGTGAATTTTGGCTGAAGAGGTGTAAAATCGGGACTCTGTGTGCTTACTGTGAGCTTTGATCTGCAACCTGCCCTAGGCTGTGTTGTCATGTGTTTTTCTGACTTGAACAGTTCCAGCATTATTCATTCTGCTCACTATTTCCCCACCACAAGTGTGTTTCCAGAATGTGTCATCACACAGCATGTTTAGATAAACAGATTGCATAATCTGCCATCATGACTGAAACCTTATTCACAAGGAGATGGTCTGAATGCTATCCAGTGCATTCATAATGTCAGAGCTTCTAGATGCAATGCCTTGAAATATGTTTACATTTCCTGCAGTTGAGATTGTAAGTTCAGAACAAACATTGAGCATTTTAAAACTGGTTTGAAAGAATTCCCCTTGTTTACCTCATCCAGGTTCCATGTTGGTTTTGATGCATTTTGAGGAAAACCAATATTTACACTGCCTGAGAGGAGAGTCCTGCTTGGTTGGAAAGTGGACTTTAATTGATAGAGGTGTTGTTGTCAGGAATACAGCCATTGATGATTTTTGATAGTTTACCAAGCTTTTTAAAAAATTTTGAACCAAGGGGCAGCACAGATTCTCAGTGGTTAGCACTGCTGTCTCACAGCCCCAGGGTTCTGGGTTCAATTCCCACTTCAGATGACTGTCTGTGTGGAATTTGCACATTCTCCCTGTGCCTGCGTGGGTTTCCTCCCACAGTCCAAAGATGTGCACGTTAGGTGGATTGGCCAAGTTAAATTGCTCACAGTATCCAGGGATGTGCAGGCTAGGTGAATTAGCCATGGGAAATGCAGGGTTACAGGGATGGGTGGGTCTGGGTGGGATGCTGTTTGGAGGGTTGATGCCAACTCAATGGGCTGAATGGCTTGCTTCCACACTGTAGGGATTCTAGGCCAACTCTGATTGGTCAGGACATTGCTGTGAGGAAATGAACTAAAATAGGCTGTCACCCATTTTGTTGAGTTGTAATAAACAAAGTGTATGTATGTGTTCTTTCTGTCAATAATGAACAGGGCTCTGAATGAATATCTGTAGCTTCCAGCACATACAATGGCATCACTCTATGAGCCTGACTGACCATCAGAAATTGGTCGTCAGTATAATTCTTCACACGCTCAGGATTATTCAGCAACTTTTATCTACTTGCAATATCTCATAAAGTGATGAATACTCTGGTGAGTTTTGCATGTCTGCATATGTTAGGTACATTGCCAGTTGTGAACAGTCTAAGGGAAAAGCTGTTTGATGTGATCTGTAGGTCTTTGGGATGTATGCATCACAGAAGGACTGAAATTCATATACCACATTAATCATTTGAGTAAAAGGCAATGTGTCTTTTTGGCTTGACAGTAGCATCTGTCAGTAGTGGTAAACAATAACAACACGAGTGTGTGGCTTGTAGACTGGTGGACAGGCTTTAGGAAGTCATGAGATGAGTTACTTACCAATGGATTTCCAGCCTTTTAGCTGATTTGGTAGCCATAATATTTATATAACTGGCCCAGTTTCACTTCTGATGAATAATAAGCACCAGAGTGTGAACAATGGAGTATTTATTGATGGTGATGCCATTGAATTTCTAGGGTTGATGGTTGGTATCTTTCTTGTTTGAGATGGCACTCGGGAATGTTACTTTCCACTTGTCAATGCAAGTCTGAAGGTTGTTCAGGTCTTGCTGCATTTGGACATGGACCGCTTTAGTATCTGAAGAGTCATGAATGATACTGAACACTGTGCAATTATCAGTGAACATCCCAACCTCTCATTTTATTAGGAGAGAAGGTTAGTGATGAAGAAACTAAAAATGATTGGGCCTGAGATACTGCTGTAATCGTGCCCTGTGGCTGAAATGATTGACCTCCCAAAATTATAAACATCTTTTGTATTTGCTTTGACTGTGACCACCGGAGAAACTTCCCCCAATTCACATTGATTCCAGGTTTGCTTGGTGCCCATGATGCCACATTTGGTCAAACGTTGCCTTTCTCTTAAAGCAATCACACTTGCCCCACCTCTGAAGTTTATTTCAAGCCTGTAATGAGCTGAGTGGCCACAGCAAAACAGAAACTGAGCGTCAGGGAGCAGGTTGTTGTTCAGCAAATGCTGATTGCTGGCACATTCCATACAGTTGTCCCTCTAATTTCTTTTCTTTCGCATGGACTTCAAGGGTCTATGCCAGCAGAAACTTCTGGAATGTGAAGTCAGTGCTGCAGTCCACACAGCTGAGAGGCAGTGTTGGGAGATAACCCCGCCATCACTCTGCAAAAGATTGAGAGTAGACTGATACGTTGGTAATTCGCCAGGTCGAATTTATCCTGCTTTTCATGGAACGGCAATCCCTGGGCAATTTAACACATTTATACAGTACAGTACAGCACAGGAACAGGCCCTTTGGTCCATCGAGCCTGCGCTGATTCTAATCCTTATTTAGACCCACAACCTATTACCCATACACAGTTCCTATCCCTCTGTTCGCCTCCTGTTCAGGTGTCTGTTAAGATGCATCTTAAACGTTGCTAATGTGCCTGCTTCCACTGCCTCAACTGGCAGTCCGTTCCAGGCACCCACCACCCTCTGTGTGAAAAATTTCACCACACCTCTTCCCTAAACTTTCCCCCTTTTCTCACCCTGAACCTGTGCCCTCTTCTAATTGACTTTTCCACCCAGGGAAGAAGCCTCTGACTATCCACCCTATCTATGACTCTCATAATTTTGTAGACCTCTTGTCAGGTCACCCATAGCCTCCATCTTTCTAGTGAAAACGACCCGAGTTTATCCAACCTGTCCCCATATCTAGAACCCTCCAGACCAGGCAACATCCCGGTAAACCTTCTCAGCACCCTCTCCAAAGCATCTACGTCAATATGGAGGAGAACTGATTTGTTACCTGAGGGATGCAGTGAGTGGTAATCAACAAGAACTTGTGTTATGTGGTAATGTGCTGGGCTCCCCCATCATAGTGGATGGGTATCTCTGTGGAGCCTTCTTTGTTATTGAATTGTTTAATTGTCTACCATTGATCATGACTGGAGGTGGCAGAACTGCAGAGCTTAGAACTGATCTGTTGGCTGTTGGACTGTTTAACTCTGTCTATCGCATTCTGCTTACAGTGTTTAGCACAGGAGTAGTTTCCAATTATAGCTTCACCAGGTTGGCACGTCATTTTTAGGTGTGCCTGGTGCAGCACCTAGCATGTTCTCCTCTACTTTTCCTTAAACCGGAATTGATCTGCTGGCAAATTGGAGAGTGAAGGAAATGCTGATCCATGAAGTTACAAATTGTGGACAAGTACAATGCTGCTGCTGATGGTCTTTCACAGTGCCTCATGGATGGCTGTCCTTGAGTTGCTGGATCTGTTTAAAATCTATTCCATTCATTACGCCACATAGCATCATGAAAGGTATCCTCATTCTGCAGGTGGGATTTTGTCTCCATAAGGACTGCACGTGGTCACCCTTACTGACACTGTCATGAACAGATATGTCTGCTACAGCTAGATTGGTGAGGAATGAGGTCAAATAGGTTCTTCACTGTTGTTGGTTCCCTCACCGGCTGCTGTATACCCAGCCTAGCATTTAAATCTTTCAGGAGTCAGCCAACTGGGTAAGAAGTGGTACCACCAAACCATTGCTAATGGTAGACATTATAGTCAGGGTGCATTTTGTACCCTTGCCAGCTTCAATGCCTCCTCCATTGTTCAATATGGAGGAGAACTGATTTGTCACCTGAGGGATGCAGTAAGTGGTAATCAACAAGAAGTTTCCTTGTCCATGTTTGACTTGAAGCCGTGAGACATCATGAGGCCTGGAATCATGTTGAGGATTTCCAGGGCAGCTCCCTCCTGACTGTCTATCCTTTTGCCATCACACCTGGTGAGTCTCTGCTGCTGATGGGGCAGGCCATGCCCAGGGATGGTAATGGTGGTGTCTGGGACTTTTACTGTTTAGTATGATTCCTTAGGATTAACTGTGCCAGGCTGTTTAATGACTAGTCTGTGGGATAGCTTTCCCAATATTGACATAAAGCCCCAGATTTTAGTGAGGAGGAATTTACAGAGTCAACAGGGCTGCGTGCATCATTGATAGTTTTTGTGCCTTGGTCAATGCTGGAAAGCCCATCCAGTTTCATTCCCTTTTACAGAATTTATTTGGTTTGATACAACTGAGTAAATTGCCCAGGCTGTTTCAGACAAGATAAGAGGCCTCCACATTGCTGTGGGTCTAGAGTCACATGCAGACCAGACCAAGTGAGGACAGCAGAATTTCCTTCACTGAAGAAGATTACTTTTAGGGGTTTTAATGACATATGCCAATGGTTTCATCATTGTCCTTAGCCTAGCTTTTGGTTCCAGATAGGAATTGAATTCTAATTTCATCGTCTGCTATGGTGTGATTTGAACCCAGGGCTCCAAATTAATAGTGCATTGCATTACCCATGACACTGAAACCCGGCAGACCACAGTAAATGAAGTACTGTTTGAAGCGTAGCTGCTGTAATGTTTAATACAGCAAGCAATTTGTGCACAGCAAGCTCCCACAAGCAACAATATGAGAATGACTAAATAATCTGTTTTAGTGATTTTGTTTGAGGGATAAATATTGACCAGGATATTAGGATGAAATACTCCATTCATCTTTAAAATAATACCTAGGATTTTGTTTCATGTCCACCTGATGGCAAATTGGCCTTTGTTCTGACATGTCACTTGAATCCCCTCAGATATTTACTTCATTGTATTTATTTTAGGAAGTTTAATTACAATTCCAGCTTCAACACTTCAACACACTTTAATGCAATCAGACTTTTAAACAGATGACAATACCAAAATTTTTTATTTGTTTCAAAAATATACTTTATTCATAAAAAATCTTTGTGTATATACATTGTCACAAATGCATTTCGGTTCTGTACAGTAGCATATCAAGTAAACAAGCAAACGTTTGAGTTTGACTCTATCCTAACAAACCATAGTTACCCTCTTTTGGGCAGACAAAATGGTGAACAAACTAATAAAAAAGTTGTTGAGAAATTAAAAAAAAACAGCTGGCTCATCTACACATTACAGACAGGGTGAGGGTAGTGGAAGAGACTTGTTATGTCTTGGGAGAGAGTAGGCTCAGAGAACTTGCTAAGTTAGTTAATCAGAAAGTGTTTGTTCAAGATTTGAACAAAGCTTGATTGAAAGGGTATGTAATGGTTATACTGACATTTATTTATTCACATAAGGTGACTCACTATTTGGTTATTCACTGCTTTAAGACTCAGAAAGAGGAAGTGTAACTTAGACAAGCTTGTAAACTCTAAACTGCAGTATTCTGCTTAACCCTTTGAGAACAATAGATAAATTGTTATTCGAAGGGGAACATGGGTGACACACAGGGAAGGAAACTTTTTAGTTGCAAGAACTAAACTCTTAATTTTCCTAAAAGAACCCAGCACACATCATTCCTTTGGAAACCAGGCCTTGCACTTTTGGAATGCCTTCCATAAGATGTACCAGAGAGCTTTGGAAGTGTAGTTGCAGCTGCAATGTAAAAAATGTAGTAACCAAATTGTGCACAGCAAGCTTCCACACACAGTGTACTCATCAACAAATGAAGAAGGGGAGTGAATTTAAGTTGTCATTGTTTTTCTCTGGCAAATGGGACTAGATTAATTTAGGATATCTTGGAGGCATGGACAAGTTAGACCAAAGGAACTGTTTCTGTGCTGTTCAGCCCTATGACTCTATGATTCCTCTCAAGCCCAAAACAGTGATGCATTGTTTGATTTACTCCTTTCTGTTTTTACTCCTGTCCCTTATTGAGATAGGCCATAGGGAGTTCCAATTTTTGAAGTAAAGCCTCAGCCATAAAATCTTTAATGTGAATTTTTTTTAATAATCGGTTTAATGCAAAGCATTCAAAACGTGGGGGAATTGCTTCGCTGCTGTATCCATACACACAACCACCACTCAGGAAATGAAGGAAGACAGGAGAGGAGAGGAGATATGTTTATAAGTTTTAGCAAATCTAGGGGTTTTATAGATCATTTCACATGAGTGACAACGAGAAAGTAGCGTCTGTTTGACGTGTGAGCTGGTCCCAGTACTCTTTCTTCTTGCAGAAAAAAGTAGAGGTTTCTTGCCAGCCAGCAAGTTGGAGGTAGAGTCAGAGATGGTGGGTAAAACAAAGAACTGGGGATGCTGGAAATCTGAAACAAAACAGAAATTGCAGCAGAAACTCAGCAGGGCTTATGGAGAGAAAACAGAGTCAATGTTTCAAGTCCAGTAACCCTTCTTCAGAACTGGACTCAACTCTCTTTTCTCTCTAACGATGCTGCCAGACCTGCTGAATTTCTCCAGTAATTTCTGTTTGTGTTTCAGAGTTGGAAGGTCCCGGGCAGGCTGCCATTGCAGTTTGGAGACCTATTATTCCTCTGGAAGTCAGACATTAACAGACCGGGAATCCTAAATATGTAAACAATTCAACAATTTCTGACTTTAGTCATGCGACAAAGGTAGGCATTTACAGTGCTGATGGCCCATCTCAGGGCACTAATTGGAAAATCATTAAACTAACAGTGAGCTTTACCTTCCCCATCAGAGTTTCCATTGTGAGTTGAAGAGGCAACTGTCAAAGCATTAGCGCCCATTCCAACATAATGGATTTTTCCTTTTATCCAGAGCTGGCTGGAGACAGACGACTTATTTCTAAGAATTTTGTGTCAGCTTTAACTGGAATGTTCAGATAATATAGGGACTTAAAAAGTTGCTGGAAAGTATTTGTTTTGTCCTGGTCATTTTAAAATTGTCCATTTTTAAAAGAAGGAAAATGTAATCATGAAAGTATAGAAGAGAATTCTTGTTTCTGATTTCTCTTCATGCCCACTGGGAATGATAGGATTATTAAAAATGAGCATATAATTTAGTTCAATGTCATTGGTTAAGAGATAAATGTTAACCCAGAACTTGAATACAGAATAAAATCACTGGAGTGAGTGAACAGTTCTTATAAGATTGGCAGTTGAAGATTACGTGGGGTTGCTATTGTGGAGATATTTGATGGAAGATGATGCCAAAATGTCAAAGAATGATACACACACAGGATTGTATGAGGATGGAGAATGCTGTATTTATCTAATGAACGTATGTCAGAGAGACTTCGTGAACGTTAGTTATCAAATGGAGTTATTACACATTGCAGCTTCTGTGGAAAGTAAAAGAAAGGAAATAATCACGAAATAAAAATGTTACTTATTTTTTGGTTTGGACTGAGACTTTAAATTAAGGGTTAACTATTACACCTATAAAAATATTCAGTTTTGGGTGTTATTCATATTGCTTTTTACTGTGTGGCAAATTTGTGAAGTCCCATTGCGGTGTCCTGTTGCTTTCCAAAGTGATCAAGAATTACAAGATCAAACTGGTAGCTGAAATAAGCAGATGAAGGATTCTGTTCAGTCATTGCAAGATTATTTCAGATGTATGACAAGTTAGATTCATGTAGCTCTTTAATATAGTAAATGTCCTAAGACACTTCACAGAGCAGTAATGAAAAAAATGAACACCAAGTCCCATTAAGAGATAATATGGGAGGTAACCAAACGTTTTAACAATGGATAGGTTCTAAGGTCTCAAGGTCGAGAGAGAGACTGGCAAAGAGGTGGGGAATTGGGCAAGGAATTTCTAGCATGTAGGGCCCAGGCAGCTGAAGGTACAGCTGCCATAGATGAAGTGATTACAATCAAGGATGGACACAAGCTCCATGTTAAAGGTGAAGTCTGTACTATCTGATCAGTCTGTGACGTGGAAACAGAACAAAAATTGAGAGTGAAAAGAAGGTGGAGACTCCAAGGGTATAATTCCATTGCTGTAGTTAATTATAAAGTGAGGCACTGGATAAACATTCTGTTAGTCAGGAGTAATTCATTGCAGGATGTGGCAAGATGAATGTTTATATGTTCCTTTGTTTGAGTAGAGTTTTTCACAAATGGGCTCTGAAAGTGTTTCTGTTGAAATGAGCTCCATAGCTACTACTTGCAGTTGTGTGATTCGTTTGCACCTTAGCTAAACTGTTGTAACACCCTTAATTGTCCAGGTCAACCTGTGTGCCAAACAGTGAAAGCAGCTACAAGAGACAAGGCCAAGAGGTTCCACACCCAATGGATCAAGTCTAAACTCTGCAGTCTGGTTGTGAATGGTGGTGCATGATCAAACTACTTCAACAGGAGGAGGCTTCACAAATATCCTCATCCTCAGTGATGTGGGGGCCCTGGAAGGGGTAGGGTGTGGTGTTGGCACATCAGTGCAAAAGACAAGGCTATAGCATTTGTAGCCATCTTCAGGCAGAAGTGCTGAATGGGTGATCCATCTTGGCCTCCTCCTGATGGTCCTAACATCACTGATATCAAATCTTCAGCCAATGCAATTCACTTCACATGCTATCAAGAAACAGCTGAAGGCACTGGAAACTACAAGGGTTATGGGCCTTGTCAATATTCCAACAATCTTACTGAAGATTTGTGCTCCACAACTAGCAATGCCCCTAACCGAGCTGATCCAGTCCAGCTACAACACTGGCATATACCTAACAATGTGAGAAATTGTCCAGGTGTGCCCTGCACAAACAAAAGTGGGACAAATCTAATCCAGCTAATCATCAGGAGTAAGCTGCTTACTGACAAGGGTCACTCAGCTCCTGACCTCATTATAGCTTTGGTGCAAACATAGTCATAAGAGCTGAACCCAGAGGTGAGATGAGAGTGACTGCACTTGATACCAAGGCAACATTTGATAGTAAAACTGGAGTCAATGTTAATCAGAGGGAAAACTCTCTGTTGGTTGGAATCATAACTGGGAAGGTGGTTGTGGTTTGAAGCCAATAATTTCAGCCCAGAACATCATTCAGCTTTCCTCAGAGTAGTGTCCTAGGCCTAACCATCTTCAGCTACTTTCTTAATGGACTTCCTTCCATCGTGAGGTTATGATAGTGGATATTTGCTGATACTTTCACAATGTTCACCATTCATAACTCCTCAGATACTGAAGCAGATGTGTTTGTAGTAGATCCATGTTCTTACCACTCGCTGGGTAAAGATGTTCTTTTTCTGAATCCCCTACTGGATTTATTATTGTTAACATAAATATCTAATGTTGATGATCTTGTGTTGGATCCCCCCTTTAGAAAGCATCTTCTCTGTATTCACCCTTTCATAATTATACGGACCAGGTGACCTCCTCAGTTGTCTCTCCTCAAGCGAAAAGAGCTCCAACTTGATCAATCTTTCCAGATAGCTATCACCTCTTGACTTCGGTGTTATGTTTTTAAAATCTTTATTGCATTTTCTTCAGTGGATGTGTATCCTTTTTGTAACATGGAGATCAAAACGTTACACAGTTTTCCTAAGTGTGTTCTAGTCAAGGTTTACGGAGGCCAAAGCTGTGAGCAGTGCTCCTGATATCATCTAACCAGGGCTCACAGAGATCAGAAATCTGCAAACACACTTAAGTGGGATCTAACCAATGGAAATGTTGGCTGGGAAATTATATGGCAGATGCTAGAAACCTGAAATAAAAGCAGAAAATCCTGGACGCACTCAGCAGTCAGTCTGCATCATCCAGGTTCTGGTAGGAGGCTATCAACCTGAACTATGAAACCTACTTCTATAATCGCTGGTAAAACAAGATGTAGAGCTGGATGAACACAGCAGGCCAAGCAGCATCAGAGGAGCAGGAAAGTTGACGTTTCAGGTCTGGACCCTTCTCCAGAAATGGGGGCGGGAACGGGGATTCTGAAATAAATAGGGAGAGAGGGGGAGGCGGATTGAAGATGGATAGACGAGAAGATAGGTGGAGAGGAGACAGACAAGTTAAAGAGGTGGGGGTGGAGCCAGTAAAGGTGAGTGTAGGTGAGGAGTTAGGGTGGGGATAGGTCAGTCCAGGGAGGATGGACAGGTCAAGGAGGCGGGATGAAGCTGGTAGGTAGGAGGTGGGGGTGGGGGTTGAGGTGGGAGGAGTGGATCGGTGGGAGGAAGGATGGACAGGTTAGGGAGGAGGGGATGAGCTGGGCTGGTTTTGGGATGCGGTCAGGGGAGGGGAGATTTTTAAGCTTGTGAAGTCCACATTGATACCATTGGGTTGCAGGGTTCCCAAGCGAAATATGAGGTACCCGAAACGTCAGCTTTCCTGCTCTTCTGATGCTGCTTGGCCTGCTGTGTTCATCCAGCTCCACACCTTGTTATCTCGGATTCTCCAGCGTCGGCAGTTCCCACTATCTCTATATTCACTGGTGCTGTCCAACTTGTGTAAATTCCCAGCTTTGCTGTCATATTTTGGGTAGTTATTAGACAGAATAACAGGATTCAGATTGTGCACTCATAGAGTATTTTTGAGGAGGGTTATCATTAACCATACACATCCTCCCTCTATATTTTTACAGGTAAAGTTGCCATCAAAAAAGAGGAACTTCAGAAGTATCATAATCGAGATACCTGGTTCCCACTTCAGCCCGTGGATGCTGATTCTGAAGTTCAGGTGAGTTCATTTTGGTAATAAATGTGAGATCTGTAACAAGACCCACTTTTCTACAGCACCTTCCATAACTTCAGGCCGTCTCATATTGCTTTACAGCTAATGAAACACTTCTTGAGATGCAGTCACCATTTTAATGCTGGAAACACAGCAGCCAATTTGCACAGAGCTAGCTCCCACTAACTGCAATGTGATCATGACAAGATCACCTGCTTTTAGCGATGTAAGATTGAAGGATAAATATCAGCCTCAGACACCAAGGAGAATTTCCCTGCTCTCGTCTTCTGAGACTCAGTTTAAGGCCATCTGAAAGTCAACAGCTTTGACTGTGCAGCAATCCCTCAGCCATGCATTTGTGAATCCTATGAAATATGAACCTAGGATCAGGGGTAGGCCATTTGGCCTCTCCATCTGCTCCTCAATTTAAGAAAACCTTGGTTAATCTGATTGCAACCTCCAAACCCACACACCTCCCTGCCATTATTAACCTTCTACCCAGAATCTATCTACCTGCATCTTCAAAATATTCAACCACTCCTTTTCAGGAAGAGTGGTCCAAAGTCTGTCAATCTTCTGTGAAATTAAGTATTGCTACATCTCGGTTTTCAATGGCTGACCTCTTATTTTTAAACAGTTGTCTGTAATTCAGAAGAAGAAACATTGTCTCCATTTCTGCTCTAACAAAAGCCCATAGGATCTTGCATGTTTCAATCAAATCTCCTCTTCCACTTCTAAACTCCGACAGGTATAAGCCTAGCGTGTACAACCTTTCCTCATAAGATTACCCATACATTTCGGATATTAATTTGGTAATCTTCTTCTGAACTACTTCCAATGCACTTAGATCCTTCCCTAAATAAGGCGACCAATGCTACATACACTACTCCAGATGTGGCCTCACCAGTGCCAATTATAAATGAAGCATTTACTCAAGTTTACAGACTGAGATTTGAGCCCATGATCTTCTAACTCAGAGGCATAAGAGCTCTCCACTACCAGCTGACACTACACAACAAATCCGAAACATTGCAATTCTCAATTGGAGTGACAAACAACTGCCTATATTTCCATCCTGCTGTTACATCAATAGGAAAGGAGTCACATTGCAGAGAGAGAGAGAGAGAGAGAGAGTCTTTAAGTGTGGTGGCAGCAGGTTTAATTGAAACATTCAAAAGGAGTTGGACTGTTATCTGCAAAGAAACAATGTGCAGGGTTATGGAGCAAAAGGCTGGAGATTGGCTGTCAGTGCATTGTTGAATCAGAGAGACATGATGGCCTGAATGGCCTCCTTCTGTGCTGTAACAATGAGTAAATACTGGTTTTGTTGGTGATATCCACATCGACATCGAAATTTTGAAAAGATCATGGCCTAGAAATTTGGAGTGTCTATCTTTGGACATTTTGAGGAAGTGTCACGGGGAGGTTTGGAGATCTGGAGGTGTGCCACTGTTGTTTCTGGCTCCATATTTGATAAATTACGTGCCTTCATATTGATGGCTGTCACTGGTTTATCCCAAGTGCAGCTCATGATGCCACTGTCTCCTGCAGTAGGAGCCGCTGTTGCTGTGGAATGTGAAGTTGCATTAGAATCCTTATTTTTGCACATAAACATGGTAACACCTGCTTCTGGTGTGGTGAAACAATACCTCTTGAGTGACTTTATTGAAAAAGGTGAACTTTCAGTTGGAAATGTAAACCTTCTTCCTGCCTTCCACTTTGGGACCTAATGGATGATAACATCTGAAAAGTTAATGCCACATTTTGCAGTTTCCAGCACTTTGGACGTTAAGAGTGACACAGTGTTTATTTTTGACATCTACTCCTTCAATAAACACAGATTTACCAGTTTTCCATTCCTGTCTGTCTAATCTGGTAATCCCTGTTTCTTGGCAGTCTAACATTGATGACAGCAATTTATGAAATGATGTTTCTGAAGGGAAACCTCAGTTAATGGGGACAAATAAATTAAAAATGTTACACTTCTGACACTGCAGCTCTGTGTCTGATTAGCATTCGAACTCAGAGTTGCTTCATGATGGGGGCGGTGGAATTAACACATCGTCAGTATTACTACAGAGTTGCGCAGAATTACTTTGAGTCTTACAGCACAGCAACAGTGCCCCCACCCCCTAACTTAACCAGGCTGATCTTTTAGTCCCACACATGCATACTTCCACCCTACATAATTTGACCCCTTTCGGCTGAAACAACAATGGCAGTAGAGCCAGGACAAATTTCATTGCCGAGTGCAAAGTGAGTTTAAGGCAGTCATCAGGTTGTGAAGTTGCAGGTAAGAGCAATCAGGTGAGCTGGCATCTCCAAGGCTAGTACCCTGCAGGTCTGAAAGGCAGGATTTAAGCCTCAGCACTGACAGGTGTTTACAGTTGGACTTCCTCCAGCTGGCCGGTTTGCTGGTTGTGGCTGGGCAGTTGGCCAGTGTGTCATGTCGAGTTAAGACTAATGGTTGTGGGTGAAATTACCTTCTACATAAAATTAATGCTTTGGATGAGAAAAATGTACAAAGCTCATAACGTTTCAGTGATTATTTTGAAGAGACATTTTTTGATTCAACAAACTTAAAACTGCCACAGGTAAAAATCCAAACAATGTGTCCATCTTCTGAATGATGCTCCAAATGGGCCGTTTTTTACCATTTACTTTTTTTTCTGGTCATTTTCATTGCAGCAATTGTCATTTTGGTCAAAAGAACTTTCAAAGCATGTAGCGTTTCCTCCACTGTCCTGTTAGATGCTGGACATCTTTCTGAACACGTGGTCACTGTGCAAAACTCTGGAATGTGGTCTGAGTGCACAGAGTAACCACACACAATTCTTCTACGGTTATTTGTGTGTGTGTGTGTGTGTGTGTGTGTGTGTGTGTCTTGCTTTCTTTCTCGACTTATTTCCGACTTTGTATCACTGTACTCTATATCTTTTTCACTTCACGCAGTTTTGATAAGTCTATTCTTTTCTAGGGTGTGAGAGTCGCTGTGTGGGCCAGCATTAGTTGTCCATACCTAATTGTTCTTCAGAAGCTGGTGGTGAATCTCCTTATACTTCCTTGTGAAGTTCATCAAGTGACATAGTATTCTTAACAAAATAACAACCCAAAGAACTGTGGATGCTGTAAATCAGACACAAAAACAGAAACGGAAGAGCACAGCGGGTCTGGTAGCATCCGTGCAGAGAAATCAGAGTTAACGTTTTGGGTCGAGTGACCCTTCCTCAGATCTGTTTTTGTAATATTCTTAACCTAAGTGATCACTCAGTTCCCATATCCTTTTCACCTCTTTTCCCGCAGCCACCTAGCTAACCTCCTCTGAAATTTTGATGTGATCTCTACTTCATTCACTACTGGAATAGTGAATCGCACAGCCTCTCAAAGTGCTGAATAAATAGATTACTTTTGCTCCCAATCCTAAATCTTCTGCATTTATTCCGATTTTCTTTATTTCTTTAGTTTTAGACTCTTGAATCATTGACAAGTTTTCATCCTGTATAGTCTGTTCAATCCCTTCATCACTTCAAACATTTCTTTCAAATCATCCCTTACTCTTCATTGCCTTAGAGAACAAATGTAGGCAAATTTCTGAATGCGAAAACAACAGGAAGATAATAATTGGGGACACCGCCCACCAACATATTAACTGGGATGCAAATGGTGTGAAAGGCACAGAGAGAACAAAGTTCATGAACTGCATTCAAGAAAACTTTTTCAGGCAGCACATAACAAGTCAAACAAAAAGAAATACGGTTCCAGCTTTAGTCTTAGGAAATGAAGGTGGATGAAGTAGCAGTGGGTGATCATTTCGGAGGTCATGATGGTAACACAGGTAGGTTTGGCATCATCATGCAAAAGGACAGAGATAGAGTGGGGGTAAAACTTCTTAACTGGGGGAGGGCAAACTTTACAAAGCTGAGAGATGTTCTGGCAAAGGTGGACTGCTTGCAACTGCTTGAAGGAAAGTCAGTGGTCAGTGAGAGGCATTCAAAAGCGAGATTCTACTGGCACAGTGTAGGCACGTCCTTGCCAGGGAAAAGGGTGGCATGGTGAAATCGAGAGGCCTGTGGTTATCCAGAAGCATACCAGGCAAAATAAAGCAGAAAAATAGAGCTTGTGACAGTCTCAAAAAAAGATATTTTAAGAAGCTTAGCAGATTATAGAACATGCAGAGGCTAAGTGAAAATGGAAATTATGAAACCAAAGAGAGGATAAGAACACATATTGTCAGGTAAAATTAATGGAAATCTAAGGATGGTTTGTCAGTACATTGAAAACAAGAATGTAACTAGGGAGAGGGCTGGGTATATCAGGGATGTACCTGGTAACTTATGAATGGATGTAGAATAGGTCAGCAAGGATCTTCATGCATCCCTTGTCTGTGCCTTTACAAAGGTGAGGGGTGGTGTTGACGTGCTGGTTAAACAGGAGGAGTGTGGAATATTGGATAAAATGAGCAAAATGAGAAAGGAAGAGACTGACCTCCTTAAATCACTAAGGTCAGGTGGGTTTTATTTTGGGCTGTTAAAGGAAGCCAGGGAGGGTATAGAAAATGCTTTGAGGATCATTTTCCAATCATTACTAGATATAGGAGAGGTACCAGAGGATTACATGTCTATAAACATTGCACCTTTATTCAAAAAGGTGTGAAAAACAGGTCAACTAATTATTAGCCAATCAGTTGACCTCAGTGGTGGGCAAATTACTAGAATCAAGCTTGAGGGAAAGCGTTAATGATACTTGGAAAGGCATGGACTAATCAGGGATAGTCAGCATGGCTTTGTTCATGGAAGAACATGTCCCACTTGAATTTATTGAGGAAGTAACAAGGAGGATTGATAAAAATGTTAACTACGTGGATTTTAGTGAGACATTTGACAAAATCCTAGATGGCAGACTGGTCAGAAAAAGCATGCCCATGGGACACAGGGAAATGTGGTGACTTGGATTCAGAATGAGCTCAGTGACATGAAATGAAGGTCAGTGGTCATTGGATGTCTTCGCACATGGTTACTGGTGGGGATCTACAGGGTTCAGTGCTGCTTATGGCATCTATGAATGATTTAGACTTAAATGTGCAAAGCATAATTGGGCAATCTGTGCATCACAAATATTATCTGTATAGTTAACTGCGAAGAGAATCGCTTTTAACTGCAGGGAGATGTCAATGGTTTAGTTCAATGGGCAGAAAAGTGGCAAATTGAATTAAATCTTGAGAAGTGCAAGCATTTCCATTTGGAGAGGGCCATCAAAGTTAGGAAATACACAATAAATAGAAGGGTGTTGACAGAGGTAGAGGAAGTGAGAGACCTGGGAGTGCCTGGAGCATCGGAGACTGAGGAGTGACTTTATAGAAATTTATAAAATCATGAAGGGCATAGATAGGGTGAATAGCCAACGTCTTTTCCCCAGCGTAGTGGAGTCCGAAACTAGAGAGGCATAGGTTTAAGGTGAGAGGGGAAAGATTTCAAAGGCACCTAAAGGGCAACTTTTTCACACAGAGGGTGGTATGTGTGTGGAAAGAGCTACCAGAGGAGGTAGTGGAGGCTGGTACAATTACAACATTTTAAAAGGCATCTGGATGGGTACATGAATAGCAAGGGTTTATAGGGGTATGGGCCAAATGCTGGCAAATGGGACTAGATTAATTTAGGATATCTGGTCGGCATGGACGAGTTGGACCGAAGGGTCTGTTTCCATGCTGTACAGCTCTATGACTCTATAACTCCATGTGTGTCTACCAGTTTCTGAAGGTCAGGTGGATAAGTTGGTAAAGAAGGCATATGGGATGCTTTGCTTCATTGAGGGAAGTATTAAATACAAGAGCCAGGGTAATGCTCGATCAATATAAAACACTTGTAAGATCACCGCTGGAGTTTTGTGCACGGTTCTACTCATCGTATTACAGGGGTCATAATTGCTTTAGGGAGAGTACAGAGGAGACCTACATGAGTGTTGTTAAGGTGTGAAAATTGCAGCCATGCGGAAAGGTTGGACAGACAAGTGTTGCTTTCCTTAGAACAGAGGAGGCTGAGGGGTGACTTAATAGAGGTGTACAAAGTAGTGGGGCTTGGATAGAGTAGATAAGGGAGACCTGCCCAGGACAATTACCAGGGTGCAAATTTAAGGTGATTTTTAGAAGGATTGGAAGGTACATGAGGAAAATCTTTTTTTTTTCACCCACAAGATGGTAGATGTCCAGAATTCACTGTCCTGTCTGGATGTGGAGGAAACTGTCAACATTTAGAATGAACCTGGATCTACACCTGAAGCACCATAACATGGAAGGCGAAGGATTAGGTGCTGGAGAGTAAATTTAGAATGGGCATCTAGTGAATTCAGCCAGCAGAGACACAGTGGGCAGAATAGCCTGTTTTCATATTGTAACTTTTCTATGGTTCCCTAGTTATAGAATCATAGAGATGTCCAGCACAGAAACAGACATTTTGGTCTAAATCATCCATGCTGACCAGATATCCTCAAATAATCTAGTCCCATTTGCCAACATACGGCCCTTATCCCTCCAAACCCTTCCTGTTCATATACCCATCCAGATGCCTTTTAATGTATGTAATTGTACCAGCCTCCAGTATTTCCTCTGGTAGCTCATTCCATACACGCACCACCCTCTATGTGAAAAAGCTGCCCCTTAGGTCCCTTTTAAATCTTTCCCCTCTCACCTTAAACCTATGCTGTCTAGTTTTGGGTTTCCTTACTTTGTTCTAAAAAATAATCCGCAATTTTCAGCTTTTCATATTAATATGCCCGGACATCAGGAACCATTCTGGTGAATCTGAGCTGTACACTTCCAATTTGCTCAGAATCTTTCCTTATCACATGCATTTCAAAACTATCCGCTCTGGTCTAATTAAAGTTTCACCTAGACTCATGATCGCTTGTAGACGTTGACTTATTAGTTGATCTTCTAAATCCCCAAAATCCCTCCAAAAGTAAGCGTCTATTTTTACGCTGAGTATAAAAATTAACCGCGAGTGGCAAGTCACTATTTGAAATGTCATCCGCAGCCAACAGAAAGAATGTGCCTGTTTTAAACTCTCACGCATCTTTGTACAATATACCTTGTAGCCTGCTTGATCCCTCATGTCCAGTTATAAGATATCAGTAAGTGAAAGGTTTATAAGTGTTAGGTGTAACACTGAGACAAACTAAGAAAGAAGTGTGTTGTGACAGGAAAGGGGGTTTAATCTATTCACTGAATATTCGCGAAAACATGATTTTTGGAGCTGGGTAGAGAGATTTTCTGATATATTGGATCAACCGATACGGCGCAACATATGATTCATTTTGACTGAAAATGCTGGATTTACCAAGGAACAGTAGTTGTAGTTTTCCACTCCATCACTATTTATTTTATGTTAAGAAAGAACTGTATTTCTACAAGGAAATTCCAAACGTGGCTCCTGCAGACATTGAGAGGTACCTTAAATCCAATTGTGTCCTCATTTTGCACAATAGTTGGAGGAAGGCAAACCACATGACCTTATCCTTGCAGTAGTTTCTGTATTCTGGTATTTAAATGTCCAGTTCCACACAAAGCCACTTTGCCAGCTCCAGTGAAAAGTTAGGTGCGTAAGGTAAGTGTGAGGTTTGGGTGCCAAGTGGGTACGGTGTCATGTGGGCAGGGTGCAAGAGCACAAAGCAGGCACATAATGGGGTACTGTTGGATAGGGGCATGAGGTCTGGCAAGAAGGGGTGAAAGGCAGTGTCATACTCAGCAAGAAGTGAGGAGGTGTGGTTTTTGTGACTGTCAAAGTTGGGGGGTGTGGATAGCTGCTCCAGTGATGGCGGGGAGAGAGACTGCCAAAGGTAGGGAGGGGTGTTGGCTACCAGGACGGGGGAGATAGGTGTTGGGTGAGGCAGGTGTCTGATCTCAGGGTGGGGAGGTCTGTCAAGTCCCACAGAGGAGGACGGGTGTTGGATCAGGGAGTGGAGGGCTTTGGGGGAGTTGTAGTTGAGGACGGGTGCAGTACATGGGGGTTGAGGGGACGGGGGTGAGGGGGCGTCAGCTTAAGAGTTATCCAGGAGTCAGGTTAATTGTTCACCTTTTACTGGGTAGCTATTAACATAGTGGAAGCAAAACCCTTTCAATTCACCAAGTTTATTTTTAGGAAGACCGTAGATGCTGGGGTCTTTCCCATTGGAACTTTCAGTTTCCTGAGTAATTTCAACAGAATTTGCTGCATAGGGTTTCTAGGACGGGGTGGGGGGTTAGGGTTAGGGTTAGGTGCAGAATTGAGGGAGTGCTGCATTATCAGAGGGTCAGTACTGAGGGAGCGCTGCACTGTCAGAGGGTCAGCACTGAGGGAGCACTGCACTGCCAGAGGATCAGTACTGAGGGAGCGCCGCACTGTCAGAGGGTCAGTACTGAGGGAGTGCTGCACTGTCAGAGGGTCAGTGCTGAGGGAGCGCTGCACTGTCAGAGGGTCAGTGCTGAGGGAGCGCTGCACTGTCAGAGGGTCAGTGCTGAGGGAGTGCTGCACTGTCAGAGGGTCAGTACTGAGGGAGCGCTGCACTGTCAGAGGGTCAGTACTGAGGGAGCTCTGCACTGTCAGAGGGTCAGTGCTGAGGGAGCGCAGTACTGTCAGAGGGTCAGTACTGAGGGACCACTGCACTGTCAGAGGGTCTGTACTGAGGGAGTGCCGCACTGTCAGAGGGTCAGTACTGAGGTAGCACTGCACTGTCAGAGGGTCAGTACCGAGGGTGCGCTGCACTGTCAGACGGTCAGTACTGAGGGAGTGCCGCACTGTCAGAGGGTCAGTATTGAGG
>JAHRHZ010000009.1:14068929-14106720 GCA_024137785.1 Ginglymostoma cirratum | reverse complement strand
CACTCACACACAAACTAGTGCACACTCACACTCCCCTGCACACACTTATGCTTGCATGCATGCTTAGACATACACTGTTGCATACAAGGCTGTCCACATTCAGATACAAACAATTTACACGTGCATACACCACCCTACATGCACTCTCTTTACATATGTATGCACACACCACTACCCAAAGGTCCAAATACAGTCACACGCACACACACACACACACACACACACACACACACACAGACTTATACTCATGCAAACACTCCTTGTCATATACGCACACCCACACTCTCTCCTGCACAGACACGCACACAACATTCTGAAGCACAGGCACACAGATTCTCCCTGTTGCATGCATATGCCTGTCCAAATGTAGGAACTGTCTACCATGCACACGTGCATTGTCTAATGTACACACACAATGCACACAATGCACATTCAGACTCTTATGTTCTCTCCTGCACAATACTGTTTGCTTTGTACTTGAAAGACACGAGTACATTTATCATAAAACCACTGGAATGAAGCAATTAATTTTTTAAATTTGTGGTGCTCAATATTTTGTAACATGAACTACATAGTTGATGTTTCCATCTTTGTTTCAAGCAGTTTGAATTTGGCTTTCATTGCCATCTTTAAAAGGATTTTGAAAGAGCCACAAATTGTTAATTTCATAATACCAGTTTGCTTTGTACTCCCACAATTCTAACCCTCTGAAAATGCACCGCTCCCTCAGCACTGACCCTCTGACAGTGCAGAGCTCCCTCAGTACTGACACTCCGACAGTGCAGCGCTCCCTCAGTACTGACACTCCGACAGTGCAGCGCTCCCTCAGTACTGACCCTCTGACAGTGCAGAGCTCCCTCAGTACTGACACTCCGACAGTGCAGCGGTCCCTCAGTACTGACCCTCTGACAGTGCAGCGCTCCCTCAGCACTGACCCTATGACAATGCAGCGCTCCCTCAGCACTGACCCTATGACAGTGCAGTACGCCCTCAGTACTGAGCCTCTGACTGTGCAGCGCTCCCTCAGTACTGACCCTCTGACAGTGCAGCACTCCCTCAGTACTGACCCTCTGACTGTGCAGCGCTCCCTCAGTACTGACCCTCTGACTGTGCAGCGCTCCCTCAGTACTGACCATCTGACTGTGCAGCACTCCCTCAGTACTGACCCTCTGACAGTTTAGTGTTTCCTTTGAACTGTTCCTGTCACAGTGCAAACCTCCTTCTATACCGTACCTATGACAGTACAGTGTTCACTCAGTACTGACCCTCTGATAATTGAATCAGAATGTTTTCTGCATTGGGTAAATTGGTTCATCATTTTCTCAGAAATGTTGGACATGAACACTACTGTGTAAAGAATGAAAAAGAGGAAATTCATCACCATTTTAATGATTGACCTATTTCTCTTTTTTTTTGTTTCCAATCAGTGTTATAGAGTGTGAAGACCTGCCAATAGTCAATGGACAATGTGATCCATATGCAACGGTTACCTTGTCGAGCCCATCTAGGTATCTGTTCATTTATAATTATTCTTTACTATTTTATTGCAAACTGCAGCAACAGCTAATTACAATCTAAATATTATTAACATTCCTTTGTACTTCCTGTTCACAAACGTGTTCTCTGTCGTTACAACTCTTCGTCTTACTGTACTGATATTGAGATAGTTTTTCAAACTTTGGCCCGGAATCAAATAAATCCAATCTTCATCTCCATGAGCCCCAACATTTAGTTTTGTTTCGTTCACAGTCAGGACGGTTACTGTGTCTGGCCACTAGCCAGTTCTGGAGAGTGCAGTTCGATTTCTCCCTCTGCCAACTGCAATAGCGTATTGGCAATGTTTCTACATGACTAGTTCAGAGACTGGGGAGGATGACTCGAACCAAATTCTTTGCAGCTGAAATCTGAGGATCGGAGGGGTTTTGAGGGTTGGGCAGTGGTGCAAAAGGGAGGATGTAAAATGCTGGATTCATGTTGCCTCTGATAAAGAGTGAAGTTGGACATGGTGATAAACCGTACCCACCAGTTGAAAGTTGAGTTGTCATTGAAGTGACATCCATGAGTTCATGTCCCATTATTTACGAACTACTAACATTCTGGCATCATCCTGGACCATTAATCCTACCTTTCTACAAAGGTGCTTGCTGACCTGTTGAACCTTACCAGTTGCAAACTGATTTTATCACAGGTCTCCAACAATCAGCAGGACAGTATTTTGCTTCTTATTTTTAAGAGTTTCCATCTGTAGAAGCTGTGCATTGATTAGGCTGCCAACTCATTTTTGCTCGGTTACCAGGTCTGAGTTGAAGAAAACTAAAGTAAAACGAAAGACGAACAATCCGCAATTTGACGAAGTGTTTTATTTTGAGGTGAGTGCTCATTGAAGAGATGCTTCAAATTCTTACATTTGATCTTCATAAGTACAGACTGTAAGCGTAAATGATTCTGTTTTATTTTGGGATAGAGTCATAGAATCTTACAACAGAGACAGGCCCTTCGCCTCAAACTGGTCCATGCCAACCAAAATGTCCACTCTAACCCCATTTTCCTGCACTTGGCCCATATCCTTCTAAACATTTCCTATCCGTGTATTTGTCCAAATGCCTTTTAAATGTTGTTAATGTACCTGCCTCAACCACTTTTGCTGGCAGCTCATTCCATATGTGTACCACCCTCTATGTAAAAAAGTTGCCCCTCAGGTTCCCATGTATTCTTTCCCCTCTTACCTTAAGCTGATGCCCTCTAGTCCTCAATTCCCCAACCCTGGGAAAAAAGATTGAGTGCATTGACCCTATTCATGCGTCTCATGATCTTATACATTTCTGTAAGATCCCTCCCTCAATCCCCTACGCTGTAAAAAAAAGTTTTAGCTTGTCCAACCTCTCCCTATAACTCAATCCCTTGAGTCCTGGCAATGGTCCTTGTAAATTTCTTCTGCACTCTTTCCAGATTAATAACATTCTTCCTATAGCAAGGCGACCAAAACTGAACACAATACTCAAGGTGCGACCTCACCAACGTTCTGTCCAACTGCAACATAACTTCCCAACTTCTGTACTCAGTGCCGTGACTGATGAAGGCCAGTGTGCCAAAAGCCTTCTTCACTGATCTGACTCTCTGTGACTCCACTTTCAGAGAAGGCCCTACAATTCACCATGAAACTCCTACCTTGATTTGACTGTAAAAATGCAACACCTCACACTTATCTATATTAAAATCAATTTGCCATTTCCTGTGACCCTGTGAAATTCAGCTTTTCATTACTCATTGGTACACCACTTTTCAGCACTTGAATAAATCATAGTGATGAACATTTGAATGAAAATTATTTCAGTAACCTCTTTCCAATGACACTGAATAAATGTGTCAGTCGGGTCTGGAACATTTAGTGCTGACGGTCCCCATGATCTCCCTGTCCAGATTCCTGATATACACTCCTGATGCAGAATCCTGGCAATCCCAGGGCTGACTTCTGGCACTGCTCCCCAGTTCACTTATAGAACTGCTTTCTTCTGTTTCCAAAACTATTTCAGACACACCAAATAAAAACTTCTGAAGTTTTATGTCAAGTTTGTGTTTTCATGTGTTAGGAAAAACTCCTTTCATAAAAAGTCTCTCATTAAATTCTCCTTCGGGTGTTTCTGACACAGTGTAGTGGCAACTCCTTGATCATCCTGCTCGATTCACCAAGTTCTAGAATACCAATGGCTATGAAGTTCCTGCCCCCTGAAATTCCCCACACAAATTACTTATTCCCCCCAATCCCACCCTCCTCTTAAAATCCTCTGCAAAATCCTCTTCCTATTATCCCTTCTGTTTCTCTCCCTTAGCCTCTCAATTCCCAATCCTTTCCCATTCCACTTCATAACCTCCTCATGTCCCAGCTCTGTTTTTGTTTACCATATGCTTTGCCTCTTTAATGTCAATGCTCCGGAGCCTGCGTAGACTTTAGCAAGGCCTTTGACAAAGTTCCGCAAGGTAGACTGGCTAGTAAGGTTAGATCACATGGGATCCATGGAGATCTGGCCAATTGGATACAAAATGGCCTGATGGTAGGAGACAGAAGAGGGTTGTTGTTCATACTGGAGGCCTGTGTCCAGCAGTATGCCACAAGGATCGATGCTGTGTCCTTTGTTGTTTGTTATTTATATGAACAATTTGGATGAGAATATGGGAAGCGTGGTTAGTGAGCTTGCGGATGGCACTGACATTGGTGGTATAATGGACAATGAAGAAGATTATCTACGATTACAACAGGGTCTTGATAAACTAGGCCAGTGGGCCAAGGAATTGCAGATGGAGTTTAATTTGGATAAATTTGTGGTGTTGCATTTTGACAAGCCAGAGCTAAACTTACATTGACAAGTGGCTCAAAACTGATTCCATACATCTGACCTCCCCTTGCATGTTGGCTTGCAGGGCCCTGGGGAGTGTTGTCGAACAGGGACGCCAAGAGATGCAGGTACATAGTTCCTTGAAAGTGGTGTCACAGGTACACAGGGTGGTGAAGAAGGCATTTGGCATGCTTGGCTTCATCAGTCAGACCATTGAGTACAGGAGTTAGGACATCATGTTACAAGACATTGGTAAGGCCACATTTGGAGTACTGTGTATGATTCTGGTCGCCCTGCTATAGGAAAGATGTTATTAAACTAGAAAGGGTGCAGAAAAGATTTACAAGGATGTTTACAAGGCTGGACGATTTGATTTATAAGGAGAGGCTAGATGGGCTGGTACTTTTTTTCCCTGGAGTATTGGAGGCTGAGGGGTGACTTCATGGAAGTTTATAAAATCATGAGGGGCATAGATAAGGTGAATAGCCAAGGTCTTTTCCCCAGGGTAGGAAAGTCCAAAACTGGAGGGCAGAGGTTTAAGGTGAGAGGGGGAAGATTTAAAAGGCACACAAAGAGCAACTTTTTCATGCAGATGGTAGTGCTTATATGGAACGAGCTGGCAGAGGAAGTGGTGGGGGCTGGTACAATTACAGCATTTGGATAGGCTCTTGGATAGGAAAGGTTTAGAGGGAAATGGGCCAATTGGAGGCAAATGGGATTAGTTCAGTTTTGGAAACGTGGTTGGTATGGATGAGTTGGGCCAAAGGGCCTGATTCTGTGCTGGAGGGTTGTATGACTCTATAGCTTGCTTTATATGGAAAGGTCTGTCAAAAGGCAAGTTTCTGTCATCAGAACATAGTGTAATACAATGCAGCTAGTTAGATCATTGACATTCACGTTACTGTGTCTGCTGTTGTTGTGTGTTTCTACATTGTCCTAGTCTGGTACGACTGCGGGTATGCAACAGCATGGGAATAGCCCAGAGAGCCTGTCCGTCTGGAGGGCTGACAGATCCCAGTCTGCCCACTCCATGTCTGGCCAAAACATTATAAACCTATCTCTCTCGCCACCCTCTAAGTTGGGAATCATTGTGTATTGGAACTAGATCATCTTAAAAGTCTATAATGCAATCTCCAACTCAGAGGGAATTCTAGCCTTCCATCTCTCATTTCCTGATTTTGACGCAGGTGACAAGGCCATGTAGCTACAATCGAAAGTCACACTTTGATGTTGAGGAAGAACATGTTGAGAAGATGGAAATCAGGTGAGGAGTTTTGCTGGAAGCTGGTGTTTGTTTCTGAGTCTGCTGTCAGATAACATATTTGTTTCCCGGATTGACCTAACAAAAAATGTGTACCTTTGTTTCTGTGCAGACAAAATTATGACATTGACTGACCTCTTTGTCGTCTGATTCATTTGTACAGGTTCATGTAAGCTTTGCAGTAGGGCTTAATCACATCATTGTAAATGTTCTGATTGCTACTCTCTGCTCATGTTGGATTAATTCCATTGACCTACACTCACACTTCATTTTATGCAATACAACATGCTCTAAGCTTTTTGACCCTGCTTAGATGTTCCCTTGCTTCTTGTGGATCTCCTTACACAATCCTATTCCTCAGCGTTATGGAAATCTCAGTTTCAAAGCATTGTTCAAGCAGAGCCCATAAATGATCTTAAAAAGGAAATTAGATAGTTGCTTGTAAGATGGAGGTGCAGTGTGATTGAACATGGATATTTATGCAAGGTTTGTGCAACTGGCAATGATTTGATCTGCAAAAAAGGTAGGCCTTCATTGTAAAAGAGAGATTGTAAACACTTTGGAAAATGAGCAACAGGGAGTGTTTAGACAGATGTGCATTGAAGAGGTTAATGCTCATGTTACATTGGCTCCACCCTTTCAGTTGATGACTGTACGCTGAATCTGTGGGTTAAGATAAGGAAGACTACTCTAGCTTTCAGAGGGAGAAGCTGTATCTGTGCCAGCTCCCTGGGGTCCGAGTAATTACACCTGGCCAAATGTAATTGTACTTTTTGCTATCATGCAATAAAGCTTTTTTTTTAAATCCAAGAACAGTGTCTCTTCTACACCAGTGCTATTGTGCTGCTTAATCAGTCAAAAGGACCATTTCAAAGAAAGGGATGACTGGTGATAGTGAACTAACTCAAAGTGAAGAGAAGTGGAAGTTGTCATACTGCCCGAGAACCATAGGGCTGATGCCTTATTAGAGAGAGGCAATTCATCATGAGTTTAACCTGAGGGTCACCACGCCGCAGCTAAGGGCTGAGCTACAGAAGTCAGGGCCGTAAGGTGACCCCAGCCAGTACAGGAGCTGAACCTTCAATGTTGGCATCTCTCTGCATCACAAATCAACTGTCCAGCCAAATGAGCTTGCCATGAATCCTTACCCTTAATTAACACCACATACTAGTACGGGTGGCAAAATACCACACAGTACCAGGAGTGGTCATTTGGGAAAGTACCACATTGGATGGGATATTAAACACAACTGAGCGGGATATTAAAGGCTGTGGGGAGTGAGGTGGGTTACTATCAGACTAGAGGTGATATTTCACGGTACATGAAGTGAGCATCAGAGTGAAGTTCGGGTGTTGTGGATTGAGGAATAGAGTAAGATTGGACTGGGTGGAATGTTATCAGTTGTGGGAAGTGAGAGAACAAAAGGGATTAGACTGGATGGGATATTAAAGTGAGGGGGTAGTGTGAGATTAGATGTGGTGGGATATCAAACAATATGAGAATGATGCAGAGAGAGGGATTAAGCTGAGTGGCCTGTGTGGGGAATAGGCCTTGCATGGGAATGTCGGCATTGGTGGAAGTGTCAAAAATAAAGGTTCAGACCATCGTCTGCCATCCTGGTTGTCATAATAATGGAGTTGTGGACTAATCACTGTTTATCAACAATCTGTTATCAATCAAACCAACCCAGACATGAAGTGAGAAATTCACATTTAGTGAATCTATTGCTTTTAAAAACAGTCTGACAGCTTCATCATCACTTTTACCAAGTTCAGATTTTTATTTCCAAATATTACCCTAATAAGGTAATCATTGTACAGCTATACTGTTGTGTTAAATATGAGATTTTTATTTATTGAGGTCTATATTGGTCTGGTAATATCCTATAATAAGCAATGGTGCTTACAGTTCTTTGATTGTATGTGACATATTTTGCTTCTATTGAGCGAATGAATTTTTTTTCTAGGATTGACCTTTGGAATGCCAGTAACTTGAAGTTTGGTGATGAATTTCTTGGAGAGCTGCGTCTGCCTTTGAAGATTTTAAAACAGTCTTCATCTCATCAAGCATGGTAATCGAGAGCTCATTAAGTTTAACAGTCCCTTTTTTAAAGGTATAGACTGAGCAACAGTTAGCACCTTGACGTTTTCTTCAAATGTTGAGTTGTTTGCCTCAATGCTGGTGGGCCACCAACTGCAAGTGATGAAGATATAGCTGGTTTCTGAGTCTTCAGCTAGTTCGGTGACTTGAGCCATGTCTGGTTGGTAAGCCAACATGCAAGGGGAGGTCAGATGTATGGAATCAGTTTGAGCCACTTGTCAAAGCATCACATCACCAGAATGTTAGTGACACATCAAGGTGCCTCACTTGCAAAGTTTAACCATCTCCTGCTGCTCTAAGGGGTCATTTTATTCCACTTCACCTTTGTGCAATTTGACTGCATAAATAGAAGTATTGTTATTGATGAAGCAATTCATCATTTAGGAAATTACTTACATTATATGCTGCTGACTGCCATAAAACAATTTCCCTTTATGCAAAAGTTAAGTGGATTTTTTTTGTGGCTATGATCTATCAGATTATCTACATTCGACAGTATACATTAAGCCAGAATTTATTGTAGTCGATGAAACCTCTGTTGGATTTGCCTTTTCAACATAAAGAACTAGCAGCAGAAGTAGGTAATTCAGCCCCTCAGATCTGCTCTGACACAATCATGACTGATCTCATCTCAGCCTCAACTCCACTTTCCACCCCGTTCTCCATATCTCTTTAATCCATTAGTAATTAAAAACCTGTCTATCTCGGGAAATTTACTCAATGTTCCAAATAAGTGAATTCAAATCATCTGCCCTGACGTTATTCAAACCCATGTTCCCAGAGCATTAGGCATGCTGATTTACCGACCTAGTGACATGACCACAAAGCTACTGTCTCCCCTACTTTTGCACAATAACATGCTGTGAGTGGGAAATGCCAAGAGCACAACAATCTCTATTAGGCATCTAGGACTTGCATGTCCAAGATTAAACAACTGTGAACGTGTTTAAGCAGCTTGAAGAATTGTTAATGAATGATGCTGTCACAGCAGGAAGTGTAGGTTAGAATACTGACTTTATCCTAAATCAGGATAGAGTGAAATAAAGAGAGAGAAAGAAGGAGGGTGGGAAAGGAATGTTGCTTTTGAATCTTCCACCATAATTGAAAGGTGAAGGAATGAGACTCTACGCAAGTTAATTTTCAGCATCAAAGTGATCGTTTGAGATTTGTTACAATGTGTAGACCAAAGTAGAAAACTCAAACTTCTGTGATGAGTTTAGTCTGTATTTAGAGGGCAAATATAGATGTTGACACTATTTAAGGCAGTTGTGCAGCTTGCAGTTACTTTCACTAGTTTGTGGTCCAGTGGGACAGCTTGTCAGTAACTTTTGGATTTTTAAGTTTAACCGTGCTTTGAAGCTGAGCTGAAGTTTCTTTAGACTTGTACTTGATTAATGTTGATTCCCATTAACCTCACCATTATTTTTATCGTGAATTTGGAATCAGCAAGGCTCCAGGTCACCTGTTTCTGTTATGAAAAACTGTAACGCCTTGTCGTCTGAAATACAAGGATTAGGGAGTAATTCCACAACATGCTGATGGATGACAGTGGAGAGATGGACTCACCTGATGTGCCATATGATGTGCACCTTATAAACTTTAAGGAAGAAAGGCAGCAAGAAAATTTATTGCACACTGCTGCCACTCCCATGTGCCTCCCACAGCAGATTCAACAGGCTTTGCATTTCCTCTCTTTTCACACATGCAATACAGCGGTAAAAAAAGTAGCTTACATTACAAGTAAAGCCACTTGAAGTGTAGTAAATAAAGTTTCACAAAGAGCCTGTTAATAAAATCTCCACATTGCACAGATGTAAATGCAACATGTTGACATTGGGAAGGAATTTGTTAGCACTTCTTCACACACTAAGTGGTGGAGATCCAGCAGAGTGTACCATCAACAAGATGCAGTGTAGAAATTTGCCACAGATCCTTAGACAGCACCTTCCAGACCCACAACCACTTCCATCTAGAAGGACAAGGGCAGCAGACACATGGGAACACCACCAGCTTACAAGTTCCCCTCCAAGCCACTCACCGTCCTGACTTGAAAATATATTGCTGTTCCTTCAGTGATGTTGGGTCAAAATCCTGGAATTCCCTCCCTGAGGATATTGTGGGTCACCCTACAGCACCTGGACTCCAGTGGTTCAAGAAGGCAGCTCACCACCAAAGGCAACTAGGAACGGGCAATAAATGCTGACCAGCCAGTGACGCCCATGTCCTACAAGTAAATAAACAAAAAGTTCCTTAAAATTCACGTTTGTAGACCAGGGAAAGATGGCAAGGGAAAAGGGGATTACAATATTGATAATTGTCCATGGACACCAGGAAACTAGCTTCCAAATGCAGACTTTATTAATAAATTTAAATTTCACCACTTGTTGTGTTGGCGGTTGAACTTAAGCTCCCAAAGAGTTGGTCCAGTGACATCACTGCTACACTACCATCTCCCCAAGTGTCTCAGATCAAATCCTCTGTTTGTGCTCCATTAGCTAATCCCAGCTGCAAGGAACATAAAGATGATACGAATGAGCCTCATATGCCTGTATTAGAGAGAGGGGGAACAGAGTGGATATCTGCTGTGGAACTGCAATCCAGGAACCTCTGTATGACAGTGCACGGGACAAGTGTGTAGTGGTGCAAGGAGGAATAATTAAATTGAGCATCTGTACAGTGGCCGCCTTAGTTAGTTTACTCTTGCAAACATTTTTAAGTCGGAAGAAGGATGTCAATGGACTAGCTCTTCATGAGTGATAATAACAGCCCTGTGAATAATATGTTAATAATGGCCCTTATTTAAGTGTAAATTATGAAGTAACCAGGGGATGAAGACAGGTGCCAGGACTTATGAATCTCCAGAACTTGTTGGTCAGTTTATGCCACTTTGCAGCTTATTTCACACCAATGGCACCTCAACCCCAAATGCCCCATTATTTTTTAAAACTTCCTATATTTGCACATTAGTTACTTGTTAAACTCAACACAGAAAACCAGGGCTGGTAATTTACTGCAGAAAGAGCTCTTTATCAACAAATTACTTTTTAAAAATTTGTTTGGGATTATGGCCTTTGTAGGTGAAGGCCACTTTAATTGACTGTGTATTTTTGCAATGCTACTCAATCTCTGACCCATAAAGGGAACAGTTTTAAATGTGGAGTCTACTTCTTGCAGCCAGTAAACTTTTACTTTGATTCTTTTTTTTTTGGCTTTTATTTTTCCATTTTGTCTCTTCTTGTTTCCTCTCTCCCCTGAATCCAATGTTTTGTTCCCTTTCTCTGGGCCGAATTGTATCAACCCCAATGGTGGTTATGCAGGCTGGAGCTGGAGGAAGCTGGTTGTGGGGGTCTGCAAAATTCATCTGATGGGCTGTGCGCTGCCCTTCTGCCCATCCCTGACCTGTCTGCAGTGTTCCATGGAGCAGTCTGAGACACTTCAGGGGCTGCTTCCTGTCTGGTGGCAGTACTGTCTCTGGTGGGTAGAGTTCAGAGGCAGGTTACCCAACCTGGGCCTTGATGGGAAGGGGAAGTGAGTGACTCCCTTGAGGGTATATGCAAATGTTTAATGTGTATTTTTTTAGAGTTATTTATTGTAACATATATCTAAAAAGAAAAGTGCTTTGTCGCCACAATCCAGCACTATTTTGCGTTACAAATAGAATAATATTGCATAAATAGTGTTCATTTATATTTATATTGAGATATCTGTGATAAGAAAAGTTAACAATTTCCTTCCTAACTGTTGTATGTTACAGGTACTTCCTTCAGCCCAGAGATAATGGCAAGCCAAATAAACCTGTTGATTTGGGTTCCTTACGGCTGAATGTTGTTTACACTGAGGACCATGTTTTTCCTTCCCAATATTATGATCCACTGAGAGATCTTTTATTAAAATCAGCAGATGTTGAGGTAGGATTGTGTATTCTGTATTCTGACCTTGACTCTTAGTCTAGGTCTAATCTAATGGCAATCTTAAATTTGATCCTAATCTTAACTCTCAAACTAACTGTAACCCTAACCGTAATCCCAAATTAAGGGCCAATGACCATGGGAGGCATGGATAGAACTCATTGGAATAAACCAAACTTGCAGAATGAGGATACAGACACAAGAGAGGACAAACACCCTCCCATTTGCATCCAAGATTCAGTCCTGACCCTAACACCTGAGAGTCAGTCTTGGTAACAAATGGTGGGGTGAATGTTTAAAGACTGTGTTCCCAGTATAGATCTTCCCATCAGCATCCCCAGACTGAGCTGAAAGTCTAGCTGGTACGTCAATAGATTTTCCTCCAATTGTTATAACTGAATAAGAAAACAGAATGGAAGTTTATTTTTATGAATAAAGCAAAAAGTGCTGGAAGAACTCCAGAGGTCGGGCAGTATTGTAGAGAGAAACCATGTCAATAAATCAGGTTTCTGTTCTTTCATCAGAACTTCAAGGAATATGGGACTTTGGCAGGTTTCGGGAAACTACAGATCAGGGGAAGTGTGTGTGTGTGTTGGGGGTGTGGGTGGGGGTAATCTGGAGCTGAAATGGATGGTCTGTGATATGGTATAAAGTAGGAGAGATCAGATGACAGAAGGGATGGTGGTGGGAGGCTAAGAACAAAAGATGGGTCTTGGGGAGGTGTAAATGTTAGCAGCAGAATCACGGGAGGAGAAGATGTTGGAAAGAGGAGATGTTTTCTGTAGCTTGGGGATTTTTAGGGGAGGGTGGGTCAGCCAGGATTTGGGAATTGGTGCAGACCACCCCCTTAAAGGATCTCACCCTTGCACACTCCTCCTGAGGAAATCACTCTCCCCCAACCCTTCCCCATCTCCAGCCCTCTGATACAAAGCCCTGACATTACTCCTGTCCTGTCTCCAGCCCATAAACTGGAGGATGACCAGCTTCAGAGGGAGAGAATGTTAGGGACAAGTTACTGTGGTGCTGTTTTAAACAGGGGTGCGAAAGGGGATTTGCAAACTGGTCCAGGACAGCAGTCTGTATGGATTTCACTGAATTTTCAGGCTTTAACAGACCAGAATGTTGCAAAATCTTTGCAATTCCTCTACAATTTACGGTCATGAATTCAGACTAGAATCAACTTCACAATGAAAAATGAGCCCCTTCCGTTATTGGTTGCAGCTCTTTGAGAATGCCAAATTCTTTTTTTGAGATGATTATGTTGTATGGAATTACTGGGCATTTACACAGCGCATTGCTGCCCTCTTCTGCTGGTTTATTGTTACTGTATCACCTGGAAACAGCATTTACAGCACTGTCAAAGCAAAATTGCACAATTGAATAGGGAGTTGGATGGGTATTTGGACATGAAAAGGCTTGGAGGGGTAAAGTGCACGGATCGACGTTGGAGACAACAGCTCCTGCTGAAGAGATAGCACAGATGTGATGGGCCAAATGACCTCCCTCTCAGTAATGGTGATGTCCTCCCTTTCCTTTTCCTAAGGTAAGAGACTCTTGACATTTCCTGTCCCTCTTCCAGTGATGACAGTAAAGCTGAGTGACCATTTTCCTGTGCATGGACGATGCTGATGCTGTCCCCATTTGCTCCCCACAGCCAGTTTCTGCGTCGGCTGCTCACATGTTAGGAGAAGTGTGTCGAGAGAAACAGGAAGCTGCTGTTCCCCTGGTCAGACTCTTCTTGCATTATGGCAAGATTGTCCCCTTCATCAGCGCAATAGCAAATGCTGAAATAAACAGAACCTTGTGAGTAAACATTAAAAAAAGTGTCACTGATTTTGCGTGCTGTTTATAGAATTACGCAAACTGCTCTTTCTCCTTCCTTCCCACTTCACACTGTGTCACCTACACTGGCTCATGTTCTAGCAAAACGTCTATTTTAAGGCTCTCGTCCTTGTTTTGTTCCGACAGGTGAGGAGGTGGGAATCAGTTCCCCTCTGTTCACCCTCCCCGGTCGATGGCAACAAAACGGTTCAGGATCTTTCAGCGCGTCCTTGGGAAATTATAAAGATGCTGCATAAACATAAGTCTTTAGTTTGTATGATGAATGGTAAAACTCTTGGTAGGCATGTACATAGATCCATAAGGGCAATAGGACGAGTGGATAGGGTATTTAGGAGGCATAAAGGATACTTGCCTTTATTAGCTGAGACAAAGAATACCAGAGCACAGAGATGGACTGAACAGGACTTTGGTCAGTCCACGGCTGGAATACTGCACACAGTTCTGGTTGCCAAATGAAAGGCGGGATGTCATTGCACTGGAGAGGTGCAGAGGATACTCACCAGGATGTTGCCATGGTCTGGAGTGCTTCGGCTATAAAGAGAGACCTGATAGGCTAGGGTTGTTTTTCTTCGAGCAGAGAAGGCTGAGGGAGGGAACCTGATTGAGGTGTACATAATTATGAGGGATGTAGATTGGGAAGAAACTTCTCCCCTCAGTCAATAAGGGGAGTCAATAACTGGGGAGCATTAGTTTAAGGTAAAGGACAGGAGGCTTAGAAGCAATTTAAGGAGAACTTTGCTTTCACCCAGAGGGTGAATTCACAACCTGAAAGGGAACCATCACAACATTTAAGAAGTATTGAGATGAAAGCCTGAAATGCTGTAATATATAAGGCTATGGGCAAGTGCTGGGAAATGGAATGAGAGTAATAAGGTGACTGACATGAACATGATGGACCAAAGGGACCGTTTCCATGCTGAAATATTTTATGACTCGAGCAGGGAAGCACTGATGTCAGATGGACCACACTTGGCCCAACACCAGGTCGCTGTACCTAAACACTTCCCTCATTCAGGGCTGTTCTGTTAGCAAATCCATGATGGGGAGGTGCTGATATTAGAGCAGGGTAGACAAAGTCAGAAGTCACACGACACCCGGTTACAGTCCAACAGGTTTATCTGAAATCACAAGCTTTCGGAGCACTGCTGCTTCACTGGATGAAGTGGAAAAGCAGCCGCACTCGGAAAGTTGTGATTTCAAATAAACCTGTTGGACTATAACCCAGGGTCGTGTGACTTCTGACATAGTAAACCTAGCATAATGAGGTTAACAAACAAAGAGGCATCCTAGGCCGAACATGTCACTATTGAAGGTGAAGCCAGTGCTAGTTCTGTAAGAAACTGCAAGGAGAATGAGAGATATGGAAAATCTATTGGCAGCTTCCTGGTCAGCCAATCAGACGCTTGCGGGTTGATAAACATTGTCTCCTTTTGCAAAGCTTTAGTCACTGTGGTCTGGCCCTACAGCTATACAGATTTGTTCCTTTTCAGGGATCCAAACACCATATTCCGAGGGAACTCCCTAACCTCCAAGTGCATTGATGAAACAATGAAGCTGGCTGGGAGGCATTATCTGCAGGTCACACTGAAGCCTATTGTCGACGAGGTGAGCAGTGTTTGTCAGGGTCAGGGTGTATGTTATTCAGTTCAAAAAACAGATCACACTCACAATCACTCAAATACACATACTTAACACTCACACAGACTCATGCATGCATGCACACTCGCATACAGTCTCACAAACACTGACTCTGACATACACACACACAGACACACTCTGACTCTCACATTCATGCACACTGTCTCACATTCACACATACTCACAAACACTGACACATTCTGTCTCTCACCACACACACACACTCACAGAACCCTCACACCTGTACTTTTTCCTGGAAGTCTCCTACTTTTATCTAATGTAATATATTCAATAATTTAGATTTTTAGATTTTATAAACCAACTGTAAAATGCTATTGAATGACAATATCTGCTCCTAAATGAACAAGAATCAAGGAGTTCCATCCGTAAAGCACCAGCAAAACATTTCAGAATGCTTCTTAACAAAAATGATCTTCAGCACCTGCTGATTGAAGAGACACTGTCACGCACTAACCTGCACTCTCACTTCACTGCGTTCACACCCTTGCACTTGCACATTCTTGCACACTCACTCCAGCACATTCAAATTTATGTATTCATTCTCACATTCTCACTCTCTCTCTCACATGAGCACACACAATTCAGCTTAGTCATTATTGGGTGGATCTGTATTTGTCACAGATGAACGCTTAGGCTATTTTAATTAAGATCTGTGCGGAGCCAACACGAAAGAAGTTTGTAGTGAATCCAATGGAAAGCCAAAGGAAAAGTGTGTTTTATGATTCATCATTTTCAGAATGATTTCCAATTTTGCAAAGTCTTGGTTTACAGAGAATTTGTGAATGGTTTATGAGCAAAGGGAGGGTATCAAGATGAAACATTGTGTAAGATCTATGTAAACATACGTGAATTATTTAGGTTGACTGAAGAATATAAGTACAGATGAATTGTGAACCATTTTTGACTTTTATTTCATAGATATGTGAAGTGCACAAACCCTGTGAGATTGACCCAGTTAAGCTGAAGGATGGTGAAAACCTGGAATCTAACATGGTAAGAATCGTGGTTTGCAATCAACAGTCTGTGATTTCTATTTCATTAAGTTCAATGTCTGATTGCCACTGCTGATTTCATTACAGGACAACCTCAGGCAATATGTTGAAAGAATTTTCAATGTCATTACGAAGTCTGGTATGAGTTGTCCCACAGTAATGTCTGACATCTTTTTCTCACTGAGAGAATCTGCTGCCAAGAGATTTCAAGGTAATGAGACACATTCTGTCTACTCCAATGCTCAGCACCATTCGCAACTCCTCAGTTACTGAAGCTATATGCAATAAGGCCTGGATAACATTCAATCTGGTCCAATAAGTAGCAAATAATATTTATGAAACGCTAATCCCAGTCAACGACCATCTCCCACAAGAGAGACTCTGACCATTCAGAATGGTATTACCATTGCTGAATCCCCCATTATCAACATGCTGGAGATTAGCAACGACGAAACTCAAATGGACCAGCCATATAGATTGTATGCCAGGAGATTAGGGTCAGAGGCTGGGAATTTTGAGACAAGTAACTCACCTTCTAACTCCCCTAAGTCTGTCCACCATCTACAAGGGACAAGTCATGAGTGTGATGGAATACTCCCCACTTATCTGGATGAGTGCAGCCCCAACAACACTCAAGAAGCTTGGCACCAAAGCAGCCCACTTGATTAGCACCCCATTCACCAATTTAACCATCACTTCCACTGACACCAATGCACAGTGGTAGAGTAGCAGTGTGTACCATCGACAAAATGCGTTTCAGCAACTCACCCTGGCTCCTTCAGCAGCACCTTCTAAACCCGTGACCACTTTCACCAAGAAAGACAAGGGCAGCAGATACATGGGAATGCGGTCACCTACAAGGTCCCCTCTAAGAGGTGTGCTATCCTGATTTGGAACTATATCCCCTTTCCTTCACTGTTGCGGGATCAGATTCTCGAATTCCCTCCCTAACAGCACTGTGTGAGTACCCATACCACATAGACTGCGATAGTTCAAGAATGCAGGTCACCAACACATTCTAAACGACAATTAGGGAGGGGCAATAAATGTTAAGCTTAGCCAGTAATCCCAGCACCCTATGACTGAATTAAAAAAGACCTCCAGCTGATTGTTGAGTTTTACATTGAACTTGTATCAAATCGTGGCCCTACCTCACTAGATATCTTAGTTAGACCAGATTTGGAGCATTGGGCACAGTTCTGGTCTGCATGTTAGAAATAGCATCTTGAGCCACTGGAGGAGGTGCAGAGAAGATTTACAAGGATGTGTCAAAAAAACTCTTTAATCAGAGAGTGGTGGGACTGTGGAGATTGCTACCACAGGATAGAGGTGACTAGATATAAGCAGAAGTTATATAAATGCATCAGTTATGCCGATAGACTGAAATGACATAGAGACAGAGGAGGGTCATGTGGAGCATATAGAGCAGCATGGCCTATTTGGACTGAATAGCCTGTCTGGCTGTAGAGTCAATATAACTACATGCGTAGAAGCCTGTTTATTCTTCTTCATCCTCACTGTTCCAGTAATTGAATTAGATGTAAAGATTTTCTTGGCACATGTTGAAGGGAACTCTCTGTGTCCTGGCCTATATTCCACCCTCAAAAAGATCACATTGGAAGAGTTTAGCTGGTGCCTTGTGTGGTATTTTTACATAACTACAACTGCATTCCAGGAAACCATGAACTAAGAATAAACAACAACCGCTCACATTTACATAGCACCTTTGACGTTGTGAAATATCCCCAGGGGCTCCACAGCCAAAAATTGCAGAAGATGATATTAAGGCTGGGGTCCAAAAGATTAGTCAAAGATGTAGCTCTTAAGCAGCATCTTAAAGGAAGTGAGAGAGAGAGGTGGGCAGGTTTAGAAAGGGAATTCTGTAACTTAGGGCCCAGGCAGCCGAAGGCACAACTTCCCATGGTCAATGACTAAAATTAGGTTTGCCCAAAAGGCTGAAATTAAGGGAGCACAGAGATGTTGGGATGTTGTGAGAGAGATGATTTGGTGATTTTGCTAGAAGTGAAAGTTTGTAGTCAGTGGGGCTGCAGTGTACAATTATCAGATAAAACAGAATAGCTGCTGTGTTGGTTTCTCGTGCTTTAATCCCCTTGTATGAATCCAAGCACAATTATCTAAGAAGTTGAGAATTTCACCTGGATTTATTACTTTTCTAGGTGACGCTGATGTAAGGTACACAGCTGTAAGCAGTTTTATTTTCCTGCGATTCTTTGCTCCAGCCATTCTTTCACCTAATTTGTTCCAACTTTACCCTCACCATCCGGTAAGTACAAAATGTGGACTTTGTCACCATGCAGAACAAACATGTCCAGGAGCTGAGCAAATGCAATAGCTAGGACTCATTCTCTGTGAAATAGGGTACAAAAGGGCAAACAAACAGAAAGATGAAAAAGTTAGCATCACAAGACGGGCTCATTCACAGCACTGGTCCGTGTGGCATGTAGGAGGCTTTCAGTACTGATTTTACACCGTCTCATTAGTTTCTGAAACTTACCGTATTTTGCATGTCTTTTTATATTTGAATATTGCTGAAAAAACAGGAGATTGGCTGTAAAGGTTTTCATCTTTCATCCATCAATACAGATACAACATATACAAATATTCACACATAGGGACCTGTCCTCTACATGCAAGCAGAACACGTCCAGCATTGCACCTTTTTTCCATCGAACAAGAGTGGGGTCAGTAATGCCTTGATGTACTCTCCATGGGCAACACCCAACTAATCTGCACCCTTTTCCCATACAATGTAAATAGTTGTTCACCTTGAAATTTGGCATTCTTGAATCTGTCCTGATGAGTGCAAAAGGAAAAGCTTTTACAGCATGTCCCTCTTTCTCAAATTCTGTACTGCCAAATGACCTTTGGTATTTGTTCTGTATTTCTCCAGCTCTTTTGAATGATTTAATTTTGATCACTCATTATGACAAAGCATTCTATATTCTGTTAACACAAGGTCCCAGTTGACACTCAGCTGATAACACTTTCAACCCCGTATCAGATGGTCCTGAGTTTGAGTTGAAACTCCAAAGATTTGATCACACAATACAGGCTCGCTGAGGGAAAGCTGCATTGTCAGATATGCAGCTTTCTGATAAAAACTTTAAACAGAAACCTCATCATCTTTCTTGGGTGTACATAAAGTATCCCACAGCCACTGCTTTGAAGCCCTTCTGTACGTCCTGGCCAATGTTGATCCCCCAATCAACACAATTAAAACCGATTATTTGGTCAAACATTTCATTGCAACTTGGTGTAAGATATTTCTCTGCCATGTTTACCTGTATTTAACTGTATAAAATGATTCTGTTCAAGCTGTTGAAAAGAGTTCTTGGGTGGAACAAGTAACTTTGAACGTAGGAGGCTTTCCTCATTGTCTCATTATCAGTCTCTGCCATAGACTCATAGATAAGAGATTGATCACTGTGTCAACAATACATTATCAGAGGGAAGCTAACTACATTAAAGTAATGGCCACCGAAGTCATCTCCTTTACCGGTAGAGGATTTGTATTCATATGCAGTCGAGTTATTGCTGCTGTGGTTTGCTGCCTTTTGTAAATCTTCATCACAAGTTCTGACTGATTTCTTCTTTTCTGCTAGGATCCATTAACAGCACGGACACTGACCCTGGTATCAAAGACCATCCAGACTTTGGGTAGCTTATCCAAATCCAAGTCTGTAAGTCCTCTGGGTTTACCTACTCTGCATTTTAATAAGTGAATGAACTATATTTTACTGTAATAGTAATAATAAAGTTGCCATTGTTCCAAAGGATCATAGGGCTACTCACTTCTTACAGACAGATGAGTGATGGTGAGTTTAACTTGAGGGTCACCACACCTCAGGCGCAGGGTTAGGGTTAGGGTGAGTTTCAGAAGATGAGACTGTCACTGTGGCCCCATCTGATGTGGGAATTGAATCCACACTGTTGGCATCACTCACCAGCCGTCCAGCCAACTGAGCTAACCGACCCCCAGCACCCTGATCCTCAATAGGGCAGTGAATCAAACCCATGCTTCCAGTCACAAACAAGACTTGGAGGGCATGTAAGCCAATAGAATAGATATGATGGTGTACTCATTATGTTATTGGACTCATAATTCAGAGAAAATTAGCTCAAATCCAACCATGGTGATTGAGAACTTGATTTCAGTTTTAAGGATATGGCTCCACAAATAAGTTGATCTCAGAAAATGTAACCAGATGGTGTAAAACAGGTTCAAATGAGGCATTCAAGAGGGTTTGGATGATTATTTGGACAGAACATGTATCCAAAGGGTACGAGGTAAAGGCGGGAAGTTGGCATGAGATAATTATGCTCATTTGAAGCGTTGAACAGGTACAGTGGATGAATGACCTCCTTTGCCACCAGAGCAATAATGTGATTCTGTAGAACAAGACAGAGGTGATGAGACTGTGGGACCATGAGAGAAGTGGTTCTGTTGCTGAATAATGACTATCATAAGGACTCCACTTTATGAAACACAGCACCTTTTCAATTTGAAGCTTTTCACAGTATTTTCTCTTAAATACAAGTGACAACAAATAATTCAATTCAATTTCAATTTAAAACTCCAATTGGTAATTAGGGATGTCTTAACAAACGTTTCAATGCTGCTTGCTTGTTTCTTTTTATTTTTTAAAGATCTTTCTGTTATCTTTTATTTAATCTGCAGGCAAGTTTCAAAGAATCCTACATGGCCACTTTCTATGAGCACTTTAATGAGCAGAAATACACAGAAGCTGTAAGAAATGTAAGTGTCTTTTGGCAATGAGCATTCCCTTCTTCACATTTTATGGATTGGGTTTGGGTTTGTGATGGGGCTATGGGTATCAGGCTTGTTTTAGGGATTGGGGCTTAGGATTTATGGTTTGTGCTTGTGATTAAACAGAAGGAAACAACAACGTATTTAAAGCTATTTTGGTTATGGTCGGTGGAGGGGCAGATGAGTGGGTTTTGTTATGGTTTGTTGGAGGCACAAACATTTAAGTAAAGGCATAGAAAGTGAGTAACATTCTTTATATGAATAGACGCAAGTCACTTTATTACCATGTTTCTATTTTGAATGAAGTTCCTAGATTTAATCTCCTCATCTGGAAGGAAGGACCATAAGAGCATTGAGCAACCCATTGTATTAAAGGAAGGGTGAGTTTCTGTATCCTCCCATTTTCATTTACAAACATTTTACTGCTCTGCATGTTCACGCCATTTTTGTTCCTGTCCATCTTTAACAAGACTATTTAGGATTTTGTTGGCCCCATCAGTCTTCACATGAAATAAATATAGTTGTGTCCAATTTATGGATAAATGCAAGGTATTGTATTTTGGTAAAACAAACAAGGGCAGGATGTTGCAATTAAAAGGAGGGCCTTGGGTAGTGGTGTAGAACAGAGAGACCTAGGGGATCAGGTACATAATTCTTTGAAGTATATATCACAGGTAAAAGGGGCGGTTAAGAAGCTGTTTAGCACGCTTGGCTTCATAGCTCAGACCTTTGAGTATAGGAGTTGGTACATCATACTAAGGTTGTACAGGACGTTGGTGAGGCCTCTTTTGGAGTACTGTGTCCAGTTCTGGTTGCCCCGTTATAGGAAGGATATTAATAAGCTGGAGAGGGTTCAGAAAACATTTACCAGGATATTCCTGGGAATGGAGGGTTTAAGTTATAACGAGAGGCTGGATAGGCTGGGACTTTATTTATTGGAGCGTAGGAGGTTGAGGGGTGACCTTACAGAGGGTTATAAAATCATGAGGGTATAGTTTAGGTGAATAGAAGGTGTATTTTCCCTAGGGTGGGATTTCAAGACCAGGGGGCATATTTTTAAGGTGAGAGGAGAAAAGTTTAAAAAAGATATGAGGGGTAATTTCTTTATACAGAGAGTCGTTTGTGTGTGTGTCGAACTTCCACAGGAAATGGTGGATGCAGGGTCAGTCACAATGTTGGAAAAACATTTAGATAAATTCATAAATAAGAAACGTTCAGAGGGATATGTGAATAACCTCTGTCCACTGGACCAGTCTGCCATGAGAAACAGTTTCTAGTTTCTTAGTTATTCCAACAAAACCCCTCAAGATTTGGAACACCTGTGTGAAATCTTAGCGTATTTTTGTAATATTTCAGCTGGCCTGTTCTTCCATTGTCTGTCCAGGTTCCCCTGTCCCAGCGTTTCTGCTCATATCTACTTGTACCTGAGCACGTACTCAGTATGACCTTGTCATGTTCTTGGCAGCTGGTAAGGCATTTCAGGAAAATGTCAATGTTTTTAACACAAGTCAATTGGACAGTGGTAACTGTAGTTTTTGCAAAAGCTGTAGGGTAACAGTGAGCTATGGTGTTAGCAAGTCAATCGACATCAATACAGGATGTGTTTAGATTTCGAGTTCCAAAAGGAAAGAAATAAAGTTTATGAAAACAGATGAGGATGCGACTAATGATATATTACTGCACATTATTAAAATAAATTGTCAAAGGTATCTGTTCAATTTAATTATTCTATAGACAAAATAAAGCTGTTCAGTCTTCCTTTGCCTGTCCTGCCACTCAGTGAGATTGGAGGTGATATATGATCTAACTCCATGTACCCTCGTATGTTCCACATCCCTTAGCTTAACAAAAGTCTTATCAATCTTTTCTTTATGTCGACGATTGATTTATCATCAATTGCCATTTGTGGAAGAGAATTCCAAATTTCTACTGCCCTATGCTTCCTAGTGTTTTCTAATTTCACTCCTGAAAAGTCTGGTCCTAATTTTTGTATTGCCCATCCAAGTCTGAGACTCCCTAACCAGCAGAAATTGTCTTTCTCAATCTACCCTGTCTGTTCTGCTAAATATATTGAAAGATTTGATTCAATCAACTTTCAGCATTCTAAATTCTGGCATTTCAGTGACACTCTCTTGTGTCTGTGTGTTCCTTCCCTACTCAAAGTCAAAATTGTTCATCAACAAAAACAAAGTTGCTGGAAAAGCTCAGCAGGTCTGGCAGCATCTGTGAAGGGAAAAACAGAGTTAACATTTCGGGTCCGGTGACCCTTCCTCACACCCGGTCCAGTCTGGCACAGATGCTGCCAGACCTGCTGAGCTTTTCCAGCAACTTTGTTTTTGTTCCTGATTCACAGCATCCGCAGTTCTTTCGGTTTTTCCAATTTGTTCATGCTTGGCATATTTTATCTGCTCGATCAGTTTCTGTTCCCTTTCAATTTTTATTTAAAATCTATTCGTTATTGGTTCTTGGTGTCTCCTTGTGGATTATTGCTGACTATCTTATAGTAATATCCTCTAGTTTTGATTGTCCCCACATTTTCTCCAGTCTATCCTAATGAACTCCTTCAGAATTTTAAGTTTCTGAATCAGATCAACCCTTAAATCTCACTTTTCTGCAGAAAAGAGATCCTGTCTGTTCATTCTGTCCTGCTGTAAATATTACTCTCGAGTCCCTGCTGTTGTCATTTCCCTTCACATGCGTGAAGTTTTTTCTCTATCTGTTACCACTTGACTTTCTAATTGAATTCCTGGCTGCAGTTACATGGACTGTAAAAGATATTGCAAAGAAAGTTGGTGGTACCAGCCTGTAGAGGTGAGATGCATTGCAGTTGCTGTTTAAGATGTTGCATGCTTATTTTTAATCCCTGTTAAATTAAAGGTGCAGAGATTAAAGAGTGGATATTCCACCCGTACCCTTAACAGCCCACAATTCTCTCCTCCAACAGAGTTGAGTGAGGTGGAGATTCGACAGTGGAGAGCCAAGTTACAAGGGAGAGCAGAAACTTCATACATAGAACGTTTGAACTCCTTAAAGATTGTGCTTTATTGATTGTGCAGTAAGATGAGAAGGCTTCATTTTGGGTAACATTAGCAGCATTGACCTAACCAAACTCTGCTGCAAGAGGCCAAACTTCATTCTTAAATTACACAGTATTCAAGGTATAATATTTTTTTTTAATTGATGGGATGGGAGCATCACAGGCAAGTCCAGCAATTGTTGTTCATCCCTAATTGCCCTTGAGAAGTTGGGGTGAACTGGCTTTTTGAACAACTTCAGTTCATGAGGTGTTAGAAAGGGAGTTTGCAGATTTGGACCCACTAACATTGATGGGACAATGTCAAAAATTGTGGTGTATGTAATCTCAGAAATATTTGGAAAACACTGTTTAGTTCTGTTGGTAAATTGAGTTTCTTTAATATTGTGATTTGTTACATATATTTAAAAAGTAGAAAGAGATTTGCCCATTCTCCTGTCTGTTCTGTGCCTGAATGAAGCTGTTGCAAGTGTACAGGACGAAGGATAAGCAAGCATGGAAAGAATTCTGACTTCATTTTGTTCTTATCTTTTGGAAAAAATGGGAGTAAACATGGTACATGGCCTCCTCCTCCAGAGGTCCACAGACTCACAGGTGCCAGTCTTTAGCCTTTTCGATTCATTCCACGAGACCAAGGAATGGTTAGAGACACTGGATACTGTAAAGACTGTGGGCCCTGACAATCAAGACTGTGGGCCCTGACAACATTCTAGCAATGGTACTGAAGGCTTGTGCTCCAGAACCTGCTGGGCCTATAGCCCAACTCTTCCAGCATCTCCAATACAGACATCTACCTGACAATGTCGAAAATTGCCCAGTAATACCCTGTACCCAAAAGACAGGGCAAATCCAATCTGGCCACTTATCATCTCATCTATCTACTCTCAATCATCACAAAGTGACTGAAGATGCCATGAACAGTGCTATTAAGCAGCACGTGGTTAGCAGTAATCTGCCCAATAATGCTCAGTTTGGGTTCCACCAGAGTCACTGAGCACTTTACCACCTGCAGTCCTGGTTCAAGCATGAAAAGAGCTGATTTCCAGAGGTGAGGTGAGTGAGACTGCCCTTGATATCAAGGTCTTTCGTGACCGAGTGTTGCATCAAGGAGGCCTAGCAAAGCTGGAGTCCATCAGAGACAGGCAGAAAACTCTGCTGGTTGAAGTCATACCTGGCACAAAGAAAGATGATTGTGACAATATCCAGGTTTGGGCTAACAAGTGGCAAATAATATTTGTGCTAAACAATTGCCGGGCAATGACCCTATCCAACAAGAGAAAACCTAACTGTCGACTTTCAATGGCATTACCATCACTGAATCTCCCACTGTCAAAATCCTGGGGATTACGACTGATCAGAAGCTGAACTGGTATAGCCGTACAAGTACCATGGTTAAGCGAGGGGACAGAGGTTATCAATTCTGCACTGAGTAATCCCTTTCCTGACTCTCAAAGCCTGTTCACTATTTACAATGCACAAATCAGGGGTGAGATAGAATACTTCACACTTGCCTGAAAGAATGGAGCCCCAACAACACTCAAGAAGCTTGACACCATCCAGGAAAAAGCAGCCCGCTTGATTGGCACTGCAGAAATTCACCAAGGCTCCTTAGAGAGCATCTTCCAAACCCATGACCACTTCCATCTTGAAGCATGAGGGCAGCAGATACACAGGAACACTACTTCCCTGCCAAGCCATTCACCATCCCGCCCTGGAAACATATCGCCGTTCCTTCAGTGTGTTTGGCTAAAATTCTGGAACTTCGAACAGTGTTGTGAGTCAACCCACACCAAATGGACTTCAGCGGCTCAAGAAGACAGCTCACCACCAATTTCTCAAGGGCAGTTAGGAACGGGCAATAAATGTTGGCCCGACAGCAATGTCAACATCCCATTAATGAATAAGAAAGACACAGAACAATCACACTGACCCTGCAAATTTAGTAAAGAGTTCTGTGAGTCTTGTCAGTGTAAATGACTGTAAGCCAGTCAAAACAGAGAGAGGGTATGTTCCAGTGCTTGTCTTTCATAGGTTGTTGTGTTATTTTTATTCATTCATGGGATGTGTTCTGTGAAAGATAATCCTTTGCAGAACAAAGTTTCAATACTTTCTCCCAGGTCACTCCATCATTGACTATTCTCAGAGTGTTTTATTTCCTGCCTGATGTGACTTCCTTGGTGACTGTAAAGATAACTTTCCTGACTAACACTGATGGTTTTCTATTTAGGTTTATGATCAAGAGAGCCCAAGGAAGAAATCGCTTTGGTATCAAGAACTTTAAGAAGAGATGGTTCCGACTGAGTAATCACGAGTTCACCTATCACAAGCACAAAGGTGGCCCATCGCACAATTTTCCTTTCCTGACCAAGAGAGTTAATGTCATGCAATGATAACACATTCATTGTTAGTCATGTTCCACTCCATTATGCCTCCTAACTGTGTTACTGCCAGTTGTACATTCATCAGTCAGACTCCAATGGCCATCCTCTGTTGTTGGTCAAGTGTACATGTTTTTTAGTCTTATGATTAAGTCATTTAAACAATTTCTCACCCATCACTGACAAACTGTTCCCTAGAAACTTTCAATGTGGCCTTCCTGCTGAGGGCGAAAGCTACCTACTAATAAAAATTGTCTTGCATTGTCTGTCCCCTCACATGTGGACTTCACTTGCCCACAGCACCTGACCACAACTTATTTGCCACTCCCTACTAACTCTGGTCACTTATTGACATGCGGACTAAAGAGGTCATTAATATTAGGAAGGGGTTCAATAGGGTAGATATAGAGAAGATGTTTCTACTTCTGGACTAGACCAATATTAATACAGTATGGATAGTCACCAATAAATCTAGTGCTTTGCCCAGAGATTGGTAAGAATGTGGAACTCACCATCTCAAGGAGTGTTTCAGGTGAATAGTGTATATGCACCTAAGGGAAAGCTAGATAAATACATGAAGGAAAAAGGAATAGAAAGATATATTAATGCTAGAATTAGATGAAGAGTGGTGAAAGGAATTTGCTTGGAGCATAAACACCAGCGTGGATCAAATGGGCTGAATGGACTATTTCTGAGCTGGATATTCATTGTAATTTGTTGTGAGTTTGATCAGTTACATTGTGATATAATGAACGAACTTAACCAGGCTTCCCAGGACCTGTGAATGACTTGGGTTTTGATTTCAATCTGTGGGCAGCAGAATAAATGAATCTTTTTCCCAATTGTCTTTTCAGGTGATCATCCTTTGTATAATATTCCAATTGAAAATATACTTGCAGTCGAAAAACTGGAGGAAGAATCTTTCAAAATGAAAAATGTGAGTTAAATGTAATGAGATTACAGACGTTATGGAAGAATTGGTCAAAGTTATGGAAAGCTGGGACAGGCTGATTGTAAACAGATTGTTTCCAATCGTTAAGCGGTCACCAGTGATGGGGGCCAAAGGTACAATCACATCTACTTTCTTTAAATAGCACCTCACTCATTGGAAAGCACCACAGGACACTTCACAGGACTGTAAATCAGACTAAAATTGACACTTGAACCAAAGAAGCAGAAATTGGGATGAGAAACCAAAATCTCTGCCAAGAAGAGAGGTTTTAAGGGTGATCTTAAGAGACGGAGAGAGAGAAAGCAAAGTGGAAAGGTTTAGGGAGGGAATTCCAGAACCTGGAATCCAGGCAGCTCAACATATGGCATTCCTAGAATTCCTACAGTGTGGAAACAGGCCATTTGGCCCATTGAGACCACACCAACCTTCCAAAGAGCATCCCACCCAACCCCACTCCATCCCCGCATTCTCCATGGCGAATCCACCTAGCCTGCACACCCCTGGACACTGTGGGCAATTTAGCATTACCAACCCAAACCTGCACATCTTTGGACTGTGGGAGGAAACCGGAGCAACCAGAGGAAACTCACGCAGATGTGGGGAGAATGTGCAAACTCCACACAGACAGTTGCCCAAGGGTGGACTCAAACCCAGGTCCCTGGCACTGAGGCAGCAGTGCTAACCACTGAGCCACCATGCCAGTGGTGAGGCAATTAGAATCAGGGATATAGAGGAAAGTACAAATCTTGGAGAGTTGTGGGGATGCGAGAGGTATCTGAGTGAGTGGAGACAAGATCAAACCATGGATGAAATTTTAATATCAGGGAAATTTTTGCACCAGTATAAGTCAGTGAGTTGCCAGGTGAGCAGAACCTGGAGGAGTCCTGGGAGAAGGTCAGGAGAGGGGCGAAGCTGGGAGGCCAGCCGAGAGTGCAATGGTGTGGTTATGTCTCGAGATAACAAAAGCAAAGAAGTTAGTTTCTGAAGTTGATGGGAAGCAAGTGCAGAGCTGGGAATATTATGGACATGGAAGTAGAGGTTTTGGTTATGGAGTTAGTTTGGGGTTAGAAATTCAGCTCCGGGTCGAATGGAACACTAAGTTTGTGAACAATCTGGTTTGGCTGAAGACTGTAATCAGGTGGCAGGATGCAGTCAGTGTTTAAGTAAGAGGTGGGGACCGAAAATAATGGCTCCAGCCATCACCATGTTTAATTGGGAAATAATTCCAGTTAATCTGGATTGATATTGTTCCTCTCTTGTGGAATGGGCATTCCTAATCATGGCACAAAACCACACTCAGCCAGCTGAGTTTCAGAAAATCTAGGAATGTTACTCTCGAACATTGTTCAGCTTTTGTTCAAACCAGAGTTTAACCATTATTTTGTGATGTTTAATTCAGATGTTTCAAGTTATTCAGCCAGAGAGAGCACTGTACATTCAGGCCAACAACTGTGTGGAGGCAAAAGACTGGATCGACATCTTGACTAAAGTTAGTCAATGCAACAAGAAGCGATTGACCACGTACCATCCTTCTGCCTACCTCAATGGCCATTGGTTATGCTGTAAGACAAGTTCAGACACCGCCCCAGGCTGTACTCCTTGTACAGGGTAAGGGTTGTTGCACTATATGCTGGTGATCAGCAGTTTGTAATGAACAGCACTGCAGCATCGGATAGAGAGTACTCACAGAGGGAAATGACGAGGTGCAATCCAGGATTCTCCTACCCTTCAGCTGCTAAACAAATCAAAGAATTTTCCAGTTCAGAAGGTCATTTGGCTCACTGTGACTGAGCTGTAAAGAATGATCCATGAGTTCCGTTCCCTGCCTCACACTAAGGCTTGTCAAAGATTTCCTTTATCACATTTTATGCAGTCTCTTCCTTGTTAAAAAATATCCTGCATTCTGCTGCCCTTACTGTTTCCAGTTTAACCTTTGATATCCTATCACCTTTAGCATTTAAAATAAATTTTCCTAACCTGTTACTTATATCTGTACAATAACTTTATACCCTCTACTTACTTACTCACGTACCAGTGGAACTAATTTTCCCATTTACTTCATCAAAACCTCCCATCAGTCCTTTTCTGAACCTCTCTGTGCTTGAACAGAAAGAGCTCCAATTTCATTGTCTAAGTATAATACATGACGTAGGAATAGAACCAGGGCCCTACAGACCCTCCGATCTGCCCTGCCATTCAAAATAATCATGGCTGATCATTGGACTTAACTTCCCCTTCCCACATTAACCCTTTATCGATTGACTCCTAAGTGCCCAAAAATTTATTAGTCTCGATCTTGAGAAGTACACAATGACTATCCCTTCTGCATGAAGATATTTCTTCTCATCTTAATCCGAAATGGCACATCCTTCACCGTGAGACTTGACTCCTGGTTTTAGACACTCCGTCCATAGGAGCACCTGGCTGTTTAGCCACTTTTCATCACTGGAGCCTCTTGGCACTGGTATAATCCCAGTGAATCTCCAGTGTGTGTGATCTCCAGGATTTTGACACTTATTTCTAAAGTGCCCAAAAATGAACTCAGTATTCTCGTTGCAGAGGGTGAAGCTCCATATTGGTTTAGCTTCTGATGCCCAGAATTAACTTAAATTAATTGAAAAGATGAGAATGCTGTGTGATTGAGTGATCTTTCTGGTTCTATGCAGTGGGCTACCAGCTAACATCCAGCTCGATGTGGATGGTGACAGGGAGACTGAGCACATATATTCACTCTACAACAACTACAGGACCAAGTTAGAGAAGCTACAAGGTGAAGTATATGAAAACTCTTGGAAGTATCGTTAAAAAGAGACAAGAAGTTGAAGCTTTTTGCTTTGCACTCATCAGGACTAGGACAGGAGAAACAGACTTGTGGGAAAAAAAAGACACCATTTTATTCGGTGTGAGAGAGGTGCTGATTAGTTGGGCCATTGGTGGCAATGGAGGTGCAGCAAGAACGGTTAACTGTCAATCCTAATTCACAGAGCTGGCAGGTAGATTCTGATTGATCAGGGTGTTGCCATGGGAATGCAGCAAGGATTGACTGTCTCTGTGACCCCTTTTTTTAATGAAAAAGGTGAAATTAAAATACAAATTTCTTTTTGTCTACATAAAACGCAAAAATGTGTCACACTGTGGCCTTGCCAGATGATCTTAAAATGGTTTCTGGTGTAACTCTTAGCCCAGTCTGGATTATTTACTAAATGGTTTCCAGTAGCAGAACTGATCTCATGGTGGGTACACTTTCCTGACACTTGCAAGCATGGGTTGGCATGCTGTCCACTGTAAATGGTGATGTCAGTGAATGTGTTGGATATGGTCTACTAGTCACTGGGACATGCTGCCTACATACTTGGCATCACAATGGCACTGAACCTGTAATCTCCGAGTTCCTGCCACACCTGTGAACGGTTGCTCTGGGGACCATGTAGATAAGAGGTTTTAAATGGATCCTGCCATTAATCAAATCTTCATAATGTCCCTCACAAGCAACAATTGATTAAAAGCGTAAAATTAATCACTGATCCACAACTAGTTAACAATGTAAACATGAAGATGCTGTTATACAGGTAGAGCGCGTTGGTCAGAATATTCTGCACAGTTCTACAAGCATATGAGAAAATGGATGGTTCAAACAAAGAAATATTTTATGCCAATGTAATTGCCAATGAAATGTGATGTTTTAATTGAAAATATGGCATTGGTTTCCATTGGATCCATAGGGCAAAATTGGAAATTATTAAATCACTGTTACAGAAGGAAAGTGTGTGGGACTGTCCATCAAAGGGCATTGGGAGGGATGAGTGGAGAACAGCATGCCAAGGGATCCAAAGAAAGGGATGGCAAATGAGGTGTGATGGAACTGGAGAGTGATCTGATAAGCAGAACAGAGAGTGGGGCAGTGAATCTCAGGTATGGGCTGGGACTGCCTATAGACTTGTGCCCTCCGGCCAGCCAGGGGGCACTGCTCCCCTACGTCCTGCTGGCAGAGTTAGTCTCTGGGAGAATGCTGTCGGCTGGTGGCTGCAGCAGGTAGTCACGGTGGGGGCTGGAATGGGGAAGGGTGTGCTCCCTGGTACAGCATGGGGAGAGGCTGCTAAATTGGAAAGCTGGCCCTCAAGAGAGCAAGAGGTTATGCCAATAAAGGGGCAATTGGGTCAGATACTGTCCACTGTAAACAACACTAAAAATGAACTTGTGAGGCCCAACTGAATTTCAGACCCCAGTATCTTAATAATGTTAAAGCAAACCAATGCTAAGTAGGGCATTGTTAACTATGGAGTACGTGTGGTTTTTTGGCTAATTTTTTTTTAAGTTTAGCCATTGTCTCTGCACTCGTCAAACTCTGATTTCTCGGAGATTCTTGATTTCCTTTGGTGATCATGCCTACAACCGTCTGGTCCTGTACTCTGGAATTCCTTCTCTAAAATTATCCACTTCTCCTGAAGGAAGACATTCCTTGAGACCTGCCTGTTTCTCTTTCCTAATATTTCACCATGTGACTGTGTCAACTGTATCTGACAGAGATATTGAAATGCCTTGGGGACATGTTACTGTGTTAAAGATGCTGTAGAAATTCAAGTAGCTGTTCCATTTCTTAAAGTAATCACCTCGTGTTTCCCTCATTACCAGAGGCGTGTGGCAGCAAGTCTGTATATGATGGTCCGGAGCAGGAGGAGTATTCATCATTCATCATTGATGATCCTCAGGAGACATATAAAGTGTCAAAGCAGATTTTAGCTGCTGTGCAAACCCTGGAATTGCAGCATGCTCAGTATACGAAGAATAAGTTCAAGAGGACCAAGTACGGCAGCCAGTAAGAGTTGCATCTTCTTCAAATTCTTCCTTCCTACACCAACCTATCCCTTCAAAAATTTGTTGAATTGGATAGGATGGGAAGAGACTATTGTGGAGCATAAACAGTTGGACTGAGCGGCCTGTTACCTGGGCTGTAAACACATTCCTGCTCCCACATTGTCATCATGTGATTCATCAATCACACATGGACATCAACAGGGATGTAGATCGTGCCTTTATTTTGGGGGCGATACATGTCAACCACCTGTGAAAAGAGGGTGAGTGGGCAAGTCCCATTCCCCCCCCACTGCATGACAGATTTCCATTACTTTTTGACTGAAGAATTGCAGCCTGTGAAAGAACAGGTAGAATCATGGAATGATAAAGATGGAAGGCATTCGTTCATTGTAACTGTTTCAGCTATTTGAAAGAGCTATCAGATTTGCCCCACTCCCATTCTCTTTTCCCATAGACCTGTTCTCCTTTTCAGGTATTTCCCCATTTTCCTTCTAAAGGTTACTATTGAATCAGCCTGCACCACCCCGACAGGTAGCCCATTCCATGTCATCTCCAATTCCCTTGTGAATTACTTAAATCTGTGTCCTCTGGATACCAACCCTCCTGTCACTGCATGTAGTTTCTTCTTATTTACTTTATCAAACTCTTCATGAATTTGAATGCCTATTAAATCGCTACTTAACTTTTCTGCTGTAAGGGCAGTTCTCCAGACTCTTCAAATAACTGAAGCCCAGCATCTCTGAAACCAATCTAGTAAATCTCCTCTGCACCTTATCATCCTTTCTAAAGGCTTTTGGTTGGAATATTGGACACAATACTCCAGCTGAGATCCATCCAGTGTTTCCTAAACATTTAGCATAGCTTCCTTGTTTTTGCATTCACTGTCCCTACTTGTAAATGTCTATACATCTTAACAGCCTCATAACCACCTATAAAGTTTAGTGAATTTAGATGGCGACTATTTCAACTGTGTGACAAACTGTACTGGCAAGTCAATTGAAATGTGCATGTTGTTTTCTTTTCCTAGGGAGCATCCAATTGGTGATAAGTCTCTTCAGTGTTACATAACTCAAAACTCAGGATCTTCAACCAATTCCGTGTGACTAACTGCCTTAAGAAAGACCTGAGGATGCCAAGAGTATTATTTTATAGCTGAAGGTGCTGGTTATTTAGCAACCACAGACTGAAAATGAGGTTTAAAGCGCAGAACATAATTCGTAAGATATGTACAGATTTGGAACATTCAACTTACACACTTTCCTTATGATCTTAACAATATCTTCACAGACAGTTAGTGTGCACTTTAGTCATTTGATGGTACCAGATGACTAGCTATTTGCCTTTTAAGGCAATTATTTTATACCTGCTTCAGGGAGTGATCAGTTCAATGATCATTGAAAGTGAACCAATCTTCAAGCAACTCCAATGTAATGCTGTGTGGATCCAAACCGAGCTGAGTATTGAAGTAAGGAAGCAATAGAATCTCACCAGCTGCAAGCGCACAAGAGGGAACTCTGATAACATCACCAGACAGGAGGCCAGGACAGAGAGGGAGCTTCCTGACCTGTATCCCACCTAAGGGAGAGGTGGTGTCTGAGTCTCAGTAGAGCCTTGCAAATATACCCTTTGGACATGTCAACATCAGTTAGTATTCAGCCCACTTCCCTGGAGGGCGATAGGAAAGACATCCATTAACCGTACAATTTTCTGAATCATGCCCCAAATCGCTCCTCTCCCCTCCTGGATTGAGGATTCTGTTTATAGCGAGAGGAGCCCAGTGTTTCCACAGTGTCTCATCCATCAAGCTCACGGACACTGCTGTCTTCTACAGTTGGTGCCAGTGTATGTACGTGATGCCTATATGCACCATGAGTCCCGTCTCAATGATTATTGATTTGAGTCACTCAGGCTGAATCTTTTATCTGTAGTTGGAGAAAAGACTCTGTGCCATTTCCTGTTGTATTGTATGTGCAGTCTTATAAAGCCCTCAGAACTGAGTATGCTGTAGCAAGGGTGTAGACATGAGTGGTACTACAGTCCACCTACACAATATAATGACTGAAGGTGCAGAGATCTTGCATTGATGCATCCCATATCAGGGCTGTGCAAAATGGAGTGTTATTCACACACAGTGGAAGAAGTCACTTGTTAGCACCATCACTAATGACAGTTATAGAGTTAGGACCCAGGCATTCTGCTGTGGCATATGTACTGACCCCATGCCGCCTGCTTCAGTTTTAACAGAAAGCAGGACTGAAATCTTCATTTGTAATCGTATTTTTATCTAAAGGGATGGAAAAAGATCACAATTGTAGGTAGATCAAATTCCTTTGACGTTGCAAGGAGTTGTCCGTTATTATGTATCTGTTTTTTAACGGAAACACTGTCCTAGTGATAGAATTGGTTTATCATGTTTTAGAAAAATTTTGAATAAATTGTATTGTAGGTAGGATTCCTGACCCGCTAAAAGGAAAATGGATTGAGAAGTGTTTAATTCTGTGGAGAGTCTCCAATTGACCTACCAGCTGAACGGACTCTCCTCCAATGCTTGCAACTTAATACTTTACCTGTGATACTAATCGGACTCCTTGCATTTTTATCTGCCAAATAAAAATCACAATTTTTTAACGGCCGTCTGCTCTTGTTTTTAACACAACTGGGTGAAATATTCCAAAGGGAAAGGGGTAAATGAGAGTCTGATTAGGGAAGTACAGCAATGAAGACAAATCATGGAGTGAAAACTGCCCATCCCAGAATGGGGCACGGACTTGAGTGACATGCATCATTGAACAGTTCTGAATATCTTATGCCTTTCCTCTGAGTGAACTTCACATTTTCAAACTATAGATAAGTTAGAGAAAAAAGGACTTGATTGGTGCCTGTCAGGATCTCTGGACACATTGTAGCATGTTACAGATACTTTACATAAAAGTGCTTTGGCAGTGTAGTCACTGCTGCAATACGAGAACAGTGTGCACAGCAAGATCCCACTTGCTGTGGTAGTCAGTGGTAAGATAAATGCTCGATAATGTTTTTGTGATGCCAGCTAAAGGATAAAGATGATCCAGAATGGTAGATCAAATTCCCTTGCTCTTCTCTAAAACGGTGCCATGTCAGCATTTTACATCCGCTTAAGGGAGGAACTGGGACCCCATTTAATATTTCATTCAAAAGACAACAACTCTGCCAGTTCAGTACTCCCTCAGTGCTGCACGTAGGTTCGAGATGGGGAAAAAGGCTAGAATAGTTGGTATGTAATCTGCCAATCTATAAAATTGGCCCTTGTTGTTGTAATTTCCAAGTGAACGTATCCATGACACCGGGGCAGAGGGTTACCCATTGTGTGTGTGTGTTTTTTAACAGCTACAGGGTCAATTTCTCCATGTCTACCGTTGGCTCTCAACTCACTGTCTCCATCCCATCAATGAACTGCCCTCTGCTTATTCTGTATATTGATGTCAAGTTGTGAATGAATCAGAATTTCTGTGAACAGAACGTTGAGTAGACCTTCAGCCTCAATTAATGTTATTCTCTTTGCACTGACTGTACCCTTCTCAACTGCTCAAGTTACACCAGTCCAGGCAATGCCTGGAAGGATAATACCCATTATCAGCCTCTTTGTCCCTGTCTCAGCCTCATAGCAGTTGAGACATTAACTATGATTGGTGAGCATTTCTCTACTAGTTGTCATGCCAGCCATCATAAAACTCAGAGAGGCTCAAATTTCAGCTGTTTGTTATTCCGTCCTGTTTTCCCACCATCTCTTGTTGACATACAATGACTCTGAGTTCTCCAAGTTACTGAATTCAAAATCGTGCTAATTATTTTCAAAACCTTTTGCATTCTCATTCTCCCTCATCTCTCTGCAACCTCTCCCAACCTTGCACCTCCTCCTGCACTCTTTAATTCCCCCATAGCCTCCAATCCTCACCCACACCTTGCAATGCTCCTGTATCGCACCCTCAATCATCTTCTACGTTTTCAAATCCTCTCACTTCTCTATCCAAGCTTCTTCTCCTTCCTAAACTTTTAATCCTACCATCCCACCCTTGAATTTTTCAGTCATTTTCATTCTCTCTTACATTGCATCCTATATTCTAGAACATCCTCTCTAAACCCCATACCGTTCCACTGTTCTGTCTCAATTCCAAAATCTCAAATGCCATTTTCCCTACACCTTGGCTTTGTGTCACTCCTTCTCCCTGTTCATTCCACCTGTTATATTTCTTCCATTAAGGACACTATATAAATGCAAATTGGTTTGAAGGAGGTACAAGAATGGGACTTTGGCTGAGTCAGAATGAAGGCACTACTCCCAACCTGAGGTGCTCACCCATAAATGAGGCAATTAATGTTGAGGTTTTTAGAGGATAAAAGGCCACGGTTCATCCAATTCACTTCAAAGTTATAGAATCATGGAAAGATGCCGTCAGATAGTCAGATACTTTAGAGACTTTTAAGTGACTCTTGGATAGGCACCTGGAGGATAGTAAAATGTAGGGTATGCAGGGTAGTTTGATCTTAGTAGGATAATAGGTTGGCACAACATCATGGGCCGAAGGGCCTGCACTGTGCTGTACTGTTCTATGTTCTTATATGTAGCACATTCAGTCCATCATTCCTGTGCTGGCTATTTGGAAGAACTATTCAATTTATGCCAGTCCTCTGCCACTTCCCCATTTCCCCCCCTTAAAGTTGTCATCCAATTATCCCATTCTAGTAGCCACATGGGATGTTATTGGGTTGTTGACTGATTATGGCTATTAATCCCTTATCAATTAATCTCCATCAGACCCATCAACAAGGCAATGAAACCTGCCCCCCCCCACCCCCCAGTGGTGGAAAGCTTTGGGAATGTTGAGGTTCTTCATTCTTTATTGCTTTTTCTGTGTTTGGAAGCCCCCCAATAATATCACTCTCCAGACTTCTCCATTCCCCCCATTCATACCCAAAATAATTGGCAAGAGAACCAAATGAGAGATAAATGTCTTTGCACAACATGGTCGGAGTCCCAAGGAAGGTGAAAGTGATGTTGCAGTTTGAGGAGAGATCTTCAGAACTTAGGAACTTGATGCCTGAGGACAGAGTGAAGGGAACCAGGGAAAGCACCAGAAGCCAGCTGGAACAGCAGAGATATCTTAAGATGGTTGTGAGACTGAAGTTGGTTACAAAGCTAGGAAGGGAGAGGCCATAGAAAGATATAAAGATAAACGATGTAATATAAAGATGTGGCCAGACAATATAGATTAGCAAGCACAAGGACGATTGATGAATGTGCTGGTGTCAACAGGCAACAGAGTTTTGAATAAGTGAAATTGCGAAGTATAACAGAGGTGAAAATAGATGGTCTTTGTGATGGACACACACACAGATATATGCAGATACTTTCAGAGATGCAATCCAATACACACACACACACATATATGCAAATAATCTTAGAGATGTATTCCAATACACACACGTACAGATATACGCAGATACTCTCAAGAGATGCAATCCAACACACACACATATACGCAGATACTCTCAGAGATGAAATCCAAAACACACACACACACTCGCACCAGAGATAAAAGGTACTGCAGATGCTGGAGAATCCGAGATAACAAGCATGGGGCTGGATGAACACAGCAGGTCAAGCAGCATCATAGGAGCAGGAAAACTTGACGTTTCAGGCCTAAACCCTTCATCAGAAATGGGGGAGGGGAAGAGGGTTCTGAAATAAAT
>JAHRHZ010000009.1:14023415-14059530 GCA_024137785.1 Ginglymostoma cirratum | reverse complement strand
CTGTCAGAGGGTCAGTACTGAGGGAGCGCTGCACTGTCAGAGGGTCATTTCCAAAGGAACTTTACATTTGAGCATGTTACATAATCAGTTAAACGAGGCTCTGGTTTGCCTCTGAGCTGAATGCAAAAGATACCTCAGTTTTACTTTAAGGAAAGCCAGCATCATTCGTTTGTGCATGTTCAGGTCAATATTTACCCCTCAATCAACCGCAATGAAGCTGATTGTCTGTCATTTTATCACAGTGTTGTTTGTAGGAGCTTGCTGTGCGTTATTTTCTTGGCATATATGAACTAGTGGTGAAACGTCAGAAATATTTTGTTGGCTATTAAGCACTTTGGGGATGCTGCGAAAGGTTTAGCGATGTGGGGTTGATGACACTGTGCGATGTAAGGTAATCCAGGCCCTAATGAACTGATAAGTTCTAGTTGTTTTCAGGTTTCTGAAAGGTATACTGTTGGGATGTTTCTTGGGGTTCAATGGGAACCCTACTTTGTTTTCCTGTAGCCTCCTCAGTGTCTGGGATGTGTCCTGACTGGTCATGCTGCTAGGGTGACTTTATTTCCTCCTTGTCCATTAATGTTGAGAATTGGAAATTGAATAGTTTCCTGCTGGCCCTAAAGTTCTCTCTTGTCTCTCTGAGGCTCGAGCAGGATGGCCTTTCCTGTGTTTCACCTTGCAGGAGATGTGTTGTTTCAGTTAGCCTCATAGACAAGAGGCCAGCACCTCTCCCATTTCATCCTGGAAAATATTAAAAAGATATTGCTATTGAAGGAGGCAGCAAACCTCTCTCAGTTTGTAATGATGACTGTGAATCAGAAAGCTCAGGCTGATGTCGATTCTGGTTGAGCAGTATGTTTTTCCTGACATTTATCTGTCCTTCCTTCCACAGGAATACTTTTACCCCAGATATCTTGGTGAGTTTCATTTCTGTATTAACTCTGCCATTGGTCTCTGAACTATTCTGTGTACAAGTTACTTTTTGCTGTCAACATGGTTATTGAGAAACAGCCTGAGAGATGTAGAGGAGGAAGCCAAAAAGTCCTTGAGCCTGTTCCAGCAGTGAGTTAGATTACATCAGTTCTGTGTCTTAACCCTCTTCATTACCTCCATTCTCTAATCTTCAAACCACCTCCCGAAATGACATGACTTTATAATTATACAAATATTTACATAATAAATTAAATATTTTGGAAACAAGGCAACTCTTTAACATGGATGAAAAATCTGATAAAATGTCTTCCAGAAGTCATCCTCATGGATGGAGCTAGAATTGGGACTGGTCTGTACTTACCTCAAGAGGAAATCACTCGATGCTTTTTAAACTTCAATGAATATTTCCAAGGATAAACAGAAACCTCTTTGTTTAAGGCTGAAGCTTATTCACTGCTTTGTTTTAAATTGAAACATTCACAACTATAAATGAGTTTACATAACTTGCTGGTTAATTGATTACTCTGAGGACACAAGTTCTGCGATTATGACAATTGGGACCCATTGCAAAATGAGCCAAAGCCTAATTTGTATTAAAAGCCAAGATGTAATCTGTGGTTAACGGAGCCAAATTTTAGCTACCAGGAATGTGGATGTTGAAGAGAAGTTACAAGTCAAATTGTTTGAAACCAAACCCAAAGTGACAGCATCAAGATTTCTGGTATATGTACTATCAATAACTTGAGGTGGTGACTCTGCACAAGAGTTTATGGATGATGGAGGTTTAAATTGGTAGACGTTAGTGTCCTTAGATATGAAACATTTAAAAGTTATTGCTAGACAAATAAAAACATAAATTCTTAACAATATTGGCTGAGCAGACAAAAAAAGGTTGAATTGAAATCAGAATCAGACCAATCCCAGTTAGTGCTATTATTGAACAAGTCAGATACCAAAATGCAATCTGGTTTAGTAGGTCTCTTTTCTCTTAAGTTAAAATGGCAGCCTTTCAGAGTCTAAGAATAAGGGGTAAGCTGTTCAAGGACTGAGGTGAGGAAGAATTTCTCCACTCAGAGTCGTAAACCTGTGGAATTCCCTCCCACAGGAAGCTGTTGGGGGCAGTTTATTAGATATATTCAAAAGGGAGCTGGACGTGGCCCTTGTGACTAAAGGGATCAAGGGATATGAAGAGAGGGTAGGAATGGGATACTGACATTGCATGATCAGCCATGATCATTTTAGAATGGTGCTCTAGGCTCGAAGGGCTGAATGGCCTACTCCTGCACCTATGTTTCTTTGTTTCATTGAAATGTAGGCACGCAAGGCTATAGATTTTCTTTAACAGTAAAACAGAAGTTTGTTACATAAAAGGGGAAAAATAATATGAAACAAACTATGTTATCTAAATATAAAACACAGTTTGAAAAATCTTAAAATGCACAAAAAAAACAAAGTCTTACTTACCCTCCAACCCCATTACTTTACAGTGAGTCAACCCAGAGAAATTATCCTTCTGATTCAAAACTTTAGGTTGGACTTTAGTTGTTTCTCTCCAGTTCTTTGCTCTGAGCTGTGAAGTCTTCTTAAAGTGCATAAAGCCCATGGTTGAAACAGCTCCGTCAGAGTCCACAGGAATAGAAGGGACCGAGGAAATCCCAAAGCAGACCCAGCGGCAATGAGTGAAACACCCCACTTAATCAAGGAGCACAAACAAAGTCGCTGGGTAGGAGCACCAAAGCCAAGTCCAGTAAGTGGAAAAAGACAGAACATAGATCACTCAGTCCTGTCAGTGCCAAGTCTCCGAATAAAATTGTAGCAACCATAGACTGAACTGAGTTCAGGGGGCAAACTAGAACCTCTGCATAATCGGGATAAAATAATTTGCAAGCTGAGAGGCAGACTTGTATTGGGTAGAAAAAAATCAAGAGATGAAAATCTTAAAGCAATTGATATACTCAGAAAGAATTGAATTAAATCTGCTCTGATTGGGATTATGAGAAGGTGAGCGATTTAAAAATGTTTAGACAACAAATCAGTCAAGAACATCATTCTTTTTGCTTAAGCGTGAAAAAGTATCCATGATGTGGAAGTGTGCCCATGTTGGACAAAGTCAGAAGTCACACAACGCCAGATTGTAGTCCAACATGTTTATATGAAATCACAAGCTTTCGGAGCGCTGCTCCTTCGTCAGGTGTAAATGAATAACATTTTTCATTTTCTTAACTTTGGTTTTCACGAAGTAATTGTCTAACAAATGAAAGAATACGCATATTTCCAATTTTTCTTGTAAAGGCGAAGGCTGATTACAATATTTGTCTTGCAGCATTTTTCCATGTTAGATGAGTTTGCCACAACCTTTATTTTGTTCAAGGCTGAAGCTTTGACTCTGGGTATTTTTAATGCGAGGGAAGGGAATTTGGACTTTGCTGGCTAGGCCAGCAATTATTGCCCATTCCTAATGGACTTTGAGAAGGTGATGGTGAGCTGCCTTCTTAAATGGTAGACGTGCAGTGATGTTAGTGAGGGATTGAAACACTTAAAAGCTAAAAGTGAGGGGTCTAAACAAGTAATACCAATTCAAAGTTCACTGACCACTCTGATGACATATTTGGTGTGTTTGTGGAACAGCAAAAATTGATCAATTTCAGTCATGAAAATTGTCATTGGCTCCGAGCCACACTTTATAAGGCACTGAATTCTTGACAACATCAGGGTGGCACGGTGGCTCAGTGGTTAGCACTGCTGCCTCACAGTGCCAGGGACCTGGGTTCGATTTCAGCCTTGGGCGTCTGTCTGTGTGGAGTTTGCACATTCTCCCTGTGTCTGCGTGGGTTTCCTCCGGGTGCTCTGGTTTCCTCCCACAGTCCAAAGATGTGCAGGTTAGGTGGATTGGCCATGCTAAATTGCCTGTAGTGTTAGGTGGGTTGTTGGGGGTGGGGTCTGGTTGGCATGTTCTGAGGTTCGGTGTGGACTTGTTGGGCCAAAGGGCCTGTTTCCACACTGTAGGGATTCTATGATCTATGATCCCTGTGAAGCCAGGCTCTACATTTAAGGTCGTGCCCATTGTTCAGGAATCTGCCTCGGTGGTAAAACTGGTAATATCCCTGTCTCTGAACTAGGAGACCCTGGATTCAAGACCCACTCTAGCCACAGAAGAATCCAGTCAGGGGCATGGTGGTGTAAATTAATGTCAGCCCCCAGCCTGGATCAGTGGCCAGATTAAAAAAGTTAATAGGTAATCTGAAGACTGAACAACCAGCAGTCTTGGTGACTCAATTTAAAATGGGGAAAATGGAAAGAGAAACCAAGCAAATTCTTGACATTTTCATGAGGGGAAATAGTTTCTCTGTAACAACGCTTTAATCTCATCAGATAGATTACTCCTTAATCTTCTCAACTCAGGGAACAGCAAGCCTCGTCCATGCTCCCAGTCCTGGTAATTTAACCCGAATAATACTCTGCTGAATCTGTGCTCCACCCCCATCCAATACCAATACCTCCCTCCAGAGGACTGGTACCCAGAACTGAATGTGGTGTTAATTTTTTCTTTTTCATTATGTGTGTCATACTGCGCTGCGAGTAAGAGTGAGTGTTTGGCAGTTTTGTTGGTCTGGAATTCCTGAACGCTGTTTGGAATTCCCTGAACATGGATTCTCTGTCCCCTGCAGGGAAGGAGCCGGGCTCTTTCTCAGAAATGAGCAATTTACCACGTTGGTTTGTGGGTCCTGATAAACGCACCTTTACAGTGCTAATAGAACAGGAGTGTAACATACATACCAGATTGTTCGCTGTCTCCTGCAATGTGATTTGGAATGACTGTGAATCACTACCCCCTCACTGTCCCCGTTTCTCCACCCCTCAATTTATCCGTATCCCTCCCCCCCCCCAGCTCCCTCAAAGACTTCCTGTGTGGTGAGATTCTGCACTGGGAATTTAAATTTTTCTCATTGCCCCTGATCTGCAGCTGTGAGTGTATTATACGGCTCAACCTGTGAGTGAGAATCTACCCTCCAAATAGGTAGCACTTGCTTTCTTACTGGAACATTGTTACTGTGAGCATTCAGACTTTCTCCTTGCCTCCCCTGCAGATTGTCTCAGCCGCTACCAGGTAGGCGTTCCAAACCAGTACCGCAGTTCCAAAAACTTTCCTGGGGATTTGCGGAGCTGTATTACCGGTAAGTTACGGGAAAGGTGCAGACTGATGGGCATAAGTATATAGTTGAGGCTTAAAGTAGGAGACGATTGTGCCCCACTTTCATGTGTACAGCAGACATGTTATGAGTAAGTGGACAGAATATGATGAACATTTCTCTTTTCAACTTAACCTGGCAGATCATGCCTTAAGATTGCAGCTACATAGTACGTGACAGGAGTCACTTATGGTCACTCGAATCACAAACTAAATAGTGCTGGTAAACCTCTACCCTGAAGATCTGAATGAATGAGTATTTTCTATAACAATTCAGAATATTGTTATGGTTCTTATGCCACCATTTCTGTAATTGGCAGATAGTGAGCGTCTGAACCCTGTACTATTTCAGGCCAAGTGTTGTTGTACTTGACCTAATGTGGGACACTTTCTGTATCATCCTTGAATAAACTACATAACTGTACAAATGCTGCCCGTGGCTCAGTGGGTAGCAGAGGGTTCTTCTCTGAATTAGAAGGTTCTGCTTCAACCGTTCTCCAAACACTGCAGCGTAGGAACCTGGACTGACACTTAAGCTCTTAATTTGTTTAGTTGACCGATTAATGAGCTCAGGTCAGTTCTAAAGCCCCACACTCTGTTTTGTCCTCCTGAAAGCTACCGAAGGCAGAATTGTGAAAGGAACTTCTGTTGTCGTGATGTAACAGCCATTTACCTGGTCTAAGAGATACATTATCAAGAACATCTTAAAGGAGGGGAGAATGTTGGGGAGGAGGTTTAGAAAGAGAATTCGAGAGCTCAGAATTCTGGACGATGAAGACATGACTGCTAGGGGTGAAGCAGTTAAGGTCGGGGAAGATCTAGAGACCAAAATTGGAGGTATGCAAAAGAATTGGACAGTTGTGGGGCTAGAGGAGATTCCAGAAGTAGAGAGGGATGAAGCCATGGAGAAATTTGCATAAAAGTTTGAAGAGTTTTTTCCAATTGTGGAAGGCTAGTTGCGCCAATCCACCTTGTCTCATTCAGTGTATGTTGAGCTAATACTTCTTCATGTGTCTTCAGCCATGCCATGTTTTATTGTCTGGTTTTTGATCCAGAAATTCCAGACCAGTGCAGCCCTTCACCATGTAACCCTGAAGGCTCAGTCCAATGTGTGGACAAAGAGGCTGCGTTCACCTGCATCTGTAAGGAAGGCTGGACAGGAGTTACATGTCAGCAAGGTACGTCCTGAATGGGTCCCTGAAACTGAAGTCATCGTGCTTGATTTGTATGATTTATGTCAGTGATGCTTTATCAGGCCAGCCACAGAAATGATCCACGTTGAGACCCACACGGGAATTACAGGCTGTTAACCTGTCCATCTGCAAAGGCAGGTCAAACCCTTTGGTAGATTTTGGAGTCAAGAGAGAATTGGCAAAAGGGGAAGTGATCATTCAGGCCATTATTCACCCCAGTGTTAGTGCTCGCTGTTCACCCATATCCCTCCGATCAGGTCTCCCTGTCCTCTCTTTCCAAATGATTCTTCGCAACCCTTTTTAATGATGCCATACTGTCCCTTGCAAGTGATAGAGTATTTCATGTCGCTGTTAGTTGCTGAGTGTCCCATGTATTTAATCTGGGTGTGGTCTCTTTCATCCCAATGGTATGAATTACTTTTTAGTTACAGGTGTTTAGTTCGAGCTTCCCAATTCTGTTTCCGTTTTCAGTGCGACCCGAATTGGGGTCCAGTTTCTAATTCTTGTATGTTCTATCTTCAGAGCACATGCTAATCCTGCTCTATTAGTTATACAGAGATCTTGCTCTGCAACCTTCCTCGTTGGTCATTAAACACCCAGATCCGGGGAACAGTCCTGAACCCCCTCTGATATTAACTCCACATTTTGAACTGAAGCCTTGTAATCTCGATCAATGATCTGGTAAAATCCTATGTAGTTCTAGTCTGTCTATGTTATAAACATCTCTAAATTGTATTTTAAGTCTCTTTGCCATTTGGTGGCGTGCTCTGTAATGTGTTACCAAAATAGCAACAAAATCTCTTACTATCTCTTAACCTGGACTGATCCTGTCTGAAGTACATCATTAATTGGAAACCTTCTGGCCTATTGCTGTAATCATTTCTTGCATCAATAATATTACTCCCTCCTTTCTTCATTGTTGCTGTCTCTTCTGCCTGTGTGATAACGAGAACATTTCGATCTTGTCTGATTCCAAGTTTCCGCCAAGGCTTTTATCTCTTCCCCTGTGGTTTTGATATTCCTTTCTTCACCAGCTTTTATCTTGAAACCCTTTGTTACCTGCTGCAAGCTGCATTTCTCTTTATGTCGGCATACCTCCATTTCTGATGAAGCTGTCCAGCTTTCCTTATCTTTTTGACAAGACACAGCTTCAGGTTAATTCCCCCTCATCTCTCGAGGGAATATTCCATCTTTTGCAAGGGACGTGCTAGTCTAGCCTCAGACTCAGCACACTGCGAAACGAGATCATTGGGCCCATTGTGCCTGTGTCAGACCATTGAAAGAGCTGTCCAATTAATCCCACTCATTGTTGGTCTTTCCACACAACCCTGCAAATATTCCCGTTCAAGTCATTTTCCAGTTCCCTCTGGAAACTTAGTATTGAAGTTGCTTCCAATGCCATTACAGTCAGTGTAGGAGCAGCTCACTGTGTACATTTCGGTGCAAAAGTGAGTTGTAGGGAGGATGCAGAGATGCTTCAAGGGGACTTAGAGAGGATAATGAGCAGGCAAACATTTGGCAGATGAAATTCAATGTGGAGAAATGTGACATCACCCACTTTGGTAGGAAACATAGAAACACATAGTATTCCTTAGAGGGAGGAGGCTAGAAAATATTGAACTTTAAAGGGACTGGAGGTTACCATGTAGGAACAGCATGTCATTAAGAAGACAAATAGCCTTTATTAAAGAGGATTTGCATAAAGAGGTAAAGGTGTCTTACTGCATTTAGACAGAGCCTTGGTGATTCTTCATTCTTTCATCAGATGTTTACATCATTGGGAAGTTCAGTATTTCTTGCCAGTCCATAATTGCCCTTGAAGTGAATGACATGTCTGGCCTTTTTCTCATTCCTGGAAAGTGGATGTTGCTGGCTGGTCCAGCGTTTATTGCCTGTTCCCTAACTGCCCTTTAGAAAATTGGGATGAGCTGCCTTCTTGAACTGCTGCAGTCCATTTGGTATGTGTGTATCCACAATGCTAGCGAAGGAGCTCCAGGGCATTGACACTGAAGAAACAGCAAACTATTTTCAAGTCAGGATAGTGAAAGGTTTGGGGGAAGGCGAGATCTTGTAGGTAGTGGTGCACCCATGTGTCTCCCTTGGCCTACAGGACAGAAGTGGGTCATGGATTTGGAAGTTTCTGCCTAAGGAGCCGCGGTGAAATTGTACAGTGCATCATGTTGTACTGCTGCCACTGAGCGCTGGTGGTGGAGAGACTGGATGTTTGTGGATGTGATACCAATGAAAGGGCTGCTTTGTTTTAGATAGAGTCAAACTTCTTGAGTGTTTCTGAAGCTGCGTCCATCCATTTCAAAATGCAGTTAAGAGTCAATCTCATTGCAGTGAGTCTGAAATCATATAGGGGCCTGATCATTAAAGAACATCAGATTTCCTTTCCTAAATAGCATGAATGGACCAGATGAGTTTTCATAACAATGGTTAATAGGTGCTATTACTGAGACTAGCTTTCGTGTCCGGGGATCCTAATTAATTCTGTCACCGCTGTGGTGGGATTGAAATCCAGATTCCCAAGGCTTTAGCTTGGGCCTCTGTCATATTAGTCCAGTCGTATTGCCATTGTCCCACTATGTCCTGTAGCTGGATCATTGTGTACAGAATTTGATGTCCTTAGCTATGGAAGGATATGCCTGCTATCGAGAGAGTGCACCCAAAGTTCCTAAGATGGCAGGATTGTCTCATGATGAAATATTAAGCATACCGTGTCTTTATTCTCTTCACTTTGGAAGAATAAGAGGCGATATCATTTAAACAAACAGATTTCTTACAGGGCTCAACAGGATAGATTCAGGAAGGATATTTTCCCCTGTCTGCGAGTACCAATCTGTCAGAATAAAGGGCAGGCTATTTATGACTGTGATGAGGGGAAATCTTTTCACTCAAAGGATGGTTAATTTTTGAAATCCTCTTTCTTGGGGACAGTAGACGCTCAGTCATTGAGTATGTTCCAGACTGAGATTTCTACATGAGAGAAACATCCAGTGATAGAGGGATAAGTGCAGGAAATAGGTGTTAACGTAGAAGATCACCCACAATCTCAATGAATGACCGACTGGGCTCGAACAAGCCGTACTCCAGCTCCTATTCCTTCCACTCTTATGTTCTAACTAATTTATTCACATGTCTCTTCCAGTTCTTTCCCTTACTGTGTACCTCACCACAGACTTCCAAATGTTAAACTCGATGTAGCTTTGTAATGAAACCTTCATTAATCTGTTCTTCAACTGTCCTCTTCTCTGATTGTCCTCCAAAATCTCTATAGGATAAAGCTTTGTCATCACCTCACTTTGCGGCAGCAAACATCACACTCCTCTAACATGGCATTAACCATAGCCAAAGAAAAAATAAACTCTGTTTATGTTCTTTCTACTCTAACCTTCTTCATTCTCAGGGTATCACCGGGACGTGTGTTTATTGGACGGCATTTAGTAATCTGTCAACATTTCTCAGAGAGTAGTAAGGGCGTGGAATGCCCTGTCTGCAACAGTAGTAGACTCGCCAACTTTAAGGGTATTTAAATGGTCATTGGATAAACATATGGATGATAATGGAATAGTGTAGGTTAGATGGGATTCAGATTGGTTTCACAGGTCGGCGCAACATCGAGGGCCGAAGGGCCTGTACTGCGCTGTAATGTTCTATGTTCTAGGTGACACTCCAAGTGTCAGTTGTACTGAGACAGAGTTGCACTATCAAAACAGTGGTGCCTTTTGGGTTCAACATTAACCTGAAGCCCCACCTGCCCTTTCACCAGGTCCATGATGATGCCACAGCACAACTTCAGGAAAGGGTTAACTCCCAGGCTTTTTGGCCAATATTTGCTCCTCAGTAAACATCAAAAAAAAAATGATCTGGTCATTTTCACCTGGCTGTTTGTGAGACCTTGCTGTATAAACTTACCTGCCACATTACAGCAGTATAATGCTATACCTCAAAATGTGCATCTGTGACGAGTTTCGAACACCGGAGTATATAAAAGGCACTACAGAAATGCATGATTTTCACTTTCACTAATCACCCACCAAAATGTGCATTATAGGGGTGAGAACATAGGTTCCTCTGTGGCCCCTTAAGTTAAATGACTTAAAATTTATATTCTGTGCTCCAGAAAATAATTAATATCCGCAGTGATGAGAAAAAAATATTTAAATGTTTAATTGTATTTTGCTGGGAGCTTGGTAACAAGCTAATTGCCACGAGACAGGATTATCAAATCTTGTCATTTTTTAGCCTCATTTGTGCGAAGTTTGATCATGATCAAAGGTACAAACTTATGTCTCAGTTTGTGTTGCATAGATATCGATGAATGCCAAAGTGGGATATTGGAGGAGAAAGCGTGCAACCATTCCTGTCACAATGTGCCTGGGAGTTATCGCTGCTACTGTGATGAAGGCTTTTATATTGATTCAAATAGACGGAACTGCATTGGTGAGAAACACAGAGGCAAAAGCCCTCAACATATTTTAAAACATTTGGATAAACATTTGACAACACAGTGTGGAGCTGGAGGAACACAGCAGGGCCCGGCAGCATCAGAGGAGCAGGAAAGTTGACTTTTTGGGTCAGTTCTTCAGAAACGTCATCTTTCCTGCTGCTCTGATGCTGCCCGGCCTGCTGTGTTCCTCCAGCTCCACACTGTGTTGTCTCTGACTCCAGCATCGGCTGTTCTTGCTACGTCTGGGTAAACATTTGAGATGCTGCAAACTAACAGCTATGGGCCGAGAGCTGGGTAATGGGATTAAGTTGGGTGGCTGTTTTTGACCGATAAAGACATATAGGCTGAATGTTCTCCTTCAGTGCCATAAATATTTCTGTGTTCCTGCGTTAGTTAGATCTGTTGTGTGACTGTGTCAGTATTTGTGTGTGATTGTTTGTGTGAACACTGTGAATGTGAGAGAGTGTGCGTGTTTGTATATTTACATGTGCTGCATGTGTATATCCATATGTGCTGTGTGTGAGAGAATGTTCATACGTTCATATCTTCTAGAATATTGTGTCCAGTTCTGATCACCCAGTTATAGGAAGGATATTATTAAGCTGAAGAGGGTTCAGAAGAGATTTACCAGATTGTTGCTAGGTGTGGAAGGTTTGAGTTATAAAGAACGGCTGGATAGGTTAGGACTTTTTTCACAGGAGTGCAAGAGGTTGCGAGGTGACCTTAAAGAAGTTTATAAAGGAATGACGGGCATAGATAGGGTTAATGATAGTTGTCTTTTCCCTAGGAAGAGGGATTTCAAGAGTCGGGGACATGTTTTTAAGGTGAGAGCAGAGAGAAATTTAAAAAAGACACAAGGTAATTTTTTTACACAGAGGGTGGTTTGTGTGTGGAATGAACTTCCTGAGGAAGTGGTGGATGTGGGTACAATTATAATGTTTAAACGACATTTGGATAAGTACACGAATAGGAAAGATTTGGAGTGACAGGGGACAGGAGCAGGCAGGTGGGACTAGCTTAGTTTGGGATTATGTTCGGCATGGACTGGTTGGACTGAAGGGTCTGTTTCCATGCTGTGTGACTCTATGACTCTGTGCGTCTGTGTACATGTGTATATGTGTCCATGTGTCTGTGAATGCTAGTGTATGTGTGTTTGTCTGCTTTTGTTGTGTACATATTCATGTGTGTGGGAATTTGTGTGTGAGTATATACATTTGTGTCAGTGTGTGCATTAAGTATGTTTGTGTGTGTAAGTGTACATGCTTGTATATGTCTCTGTTTGCGTGGGTGTGTATTGCGCTTCAGTTTTCATTTCTTACACAAACCCTATCATGCTTTGATGTTTAGTTCATTTTGTAAACTCTGGAATTCCCTCCCTAACCCTCTCCACCTCTCAAAATATCCTATTTCAACTTGCAATGTGTCACAGTGTGCTAAACCATTGACCATGAAGCAGGTATTAGAGGAATACAGTGATGTGTTTGCAGGTTTAGGATGTCTTCCTGATGAATATCGTCTTGACTGAGAAGAGAAGACCATTTAAGCATCAACCAAGAAAGCTTTCAGTGGCTCTCAATGCCAGGTTTGAAAGACAAGATAGAAGAGCTGGAAAGAAGGGTAGTCAAGTAAGTTGAACCTCCTACAGAATAGACTAACTGTGTGGCAGCAGTGAAACATGCTGAGGCTTGACTCAAAGGACCTAGAAAGCTGAGAAGAGATCTTACTACCTAACACCAACCATCGAAGGAATTCTGCTACAGCTTGCAAAGGCAGAAGTCTTCATTACTGTAGATGCAAGGGCAAGAGAACTACTTTGTAACTACTTTCTGGGCAAAAAATGGTTGCACATGCTGTTTGGCATTTCCATAGCTCCAGGGGAGTACTAATGCCAACACCATGAGAGAGCTATGATCTTCCCAATATAGAAGGGAAAAGTGGATGATCTGCTACTTTACAGGTATGGAGACACAATATAAGAAGCTAATTTGCCAGATTATCCTAAAGCTGAAGACAAAAAAGTTGCAATTAAAGATGCCTGAAACCAATCAAGTACGTAGGGTGTATACTGACAGTAAAAGATTCGGAAAGGTGAGACCTGCATCAGAATCCATCAAATATCAAAGCAGATGGGTCAGATTTGTCAACTGTTTAGCAAGGCTCTTGCCCAATTTGTCACAACAGTGAGAACTGTTCTGTCATCTCACTGTCAAGGATGTGCAGTGGTTCTGGGGCACAGAACAGGAAGCCGTCAAGCAACTGATGATATCAACTCCAGTGCTGAAATACTATGGTGTAAGTGATGACGTGACCCAGCAGTGTGAAGCCAGTGAGACATATCCTGGTGTTGGGAAAACAATTGGTTGCATTTTCATCCAGAACATTAAGCACAGAAAATGATTCTATGCTCGAACCAAGAAAAGGTGCCTGGCTAAGATAAAATGTTGTGGAGCTGGATGAACACAGCAGGCCAAGCAGCATCAGAGGAGCAGGAAAGTTGACGTTTCGGGTCGAGACCCTTCTTTAGAAATGGGGGAGGGGAAGGGGATGCTGAAATAAATAAGGAGAGAGAAAGGTGCCTGGCTGTTGTTTTTGTTTGGGAAATTTTTCATTGATACCTATTTGGAAGGTGACAGCTGAGTCCAACTGCCAGCTGCTTTGAAGCATTTTCATCAAGATTCAGTCTGCTCCATGGTCTCGAAGAGGTAGTAGCTCGTGACATAGAGTAAGGGAAAATGATGACATGTTGCTGAGAGTAGCACTCCTCATGAAGGAAGTCAGATATGCCATCACAGGGAGTGAAAGCTTCTAAACCCATCGTGAAGCAGCAACTTGTCATGTTCTGGAAGTCATCAACCTAGCAGTGACACTGAATAGATCAGACAGGAGTTTTGATCAACTGAAACAAACTACCCAACAATATGCAACACTCCAAGTGTTGCAGGGAGTAATGATGAAAGGATATCCTGGTGGTCACAAGAGCGCAGAGGTGAACTGACAGTCCGATATGGTATATTGGACAAAGGAAATCAAATCAATATCATTAAGGAGTTGAGAGGAGAGATGCTGAAGTGCATCCATACGCGTCACCATTGGACTGAGTTGAATCTGAAGAAAGCAGGAGAGTGCTGTACTGGCCAAATGTGAGCATTGAAATCAAGGACCATATCAGGTAGTGCTGTCCTTGTAATGAGCACGAACCTGAACAAGGTATGGAGTCACTGGGGACATGTGACATCCAGGGCAGACCATTGGATGAAGTAGGGAGTTGAATTCGTCATTGTTTCAGGATCCCTGTAGATGACTTGTTTGAGGTAAACCAGCTGACCTCAAATGACTACCAGTGAGATTGTCGAATGCCTGAATGCACACTTTTGTTGTTACAGCTGAAAGGACAGCTGGTGCCTGTGTGAGGAATCAGTTATTTCAATAACAATAGGGAAATTCAACACCTACATCATCCCCATACTATCTCCCAGAAAAATGAAAAAAGGTGAAGTGACAATGAAAATCACCAACTGAATTATAAAGAAATTGAGCAAATCCCACATAGATGTGTTGGATAAACACACTGCCTGAAGGCACAGGGAATAGTCCAGTACAGAGAGTAATGTAACACTGCACATAAACTGCTCTTCCAATAACAAAAAATACAACTGAAACCAGAAATAGTAACTGGTGTGAGTGAGAAAATCAAGATGAAGTAGCGGGAAGCCAAATTTCATTCCAACAAAACTGCCAAGTCATTGCTAGAGTTGAGCATTGGAGAGCCAGTCAGGGTACAAACCTTTAACTTTGTCAGCAAAGGTCAGCCCAAGTGGTACAACTTTGGATTTGCATCAATCAATTGTCACCCACATTGTACAAGGTGGAAGTGAACGATCAGATATATCGTCACAACTACAGGGCATTGTGTCCAACTGGAGAAACGTTTCCTTTACTGTAGGCAGCCAGTCAGGAAGCTATGAATACATCACCTACACAGACCACAGATCAGTCATTAGTCCCTGAGGTCCACAGCACCACAACAATGGAAATGAAACACCTCCAGGTATCACAGCAACAACAAATGACAGGGAAACAGCCCTTTACAGAGAAGAAGCATTACCCAGATGAACAGACAGTGACAATGCACACTTGTACCGTTAGGAGACTGGCACGATTTAAAAACTATATGTGCAGTGGATGCACGGATACTGACAAGCATAATAACAATCTGATGCAGGAGAACAGTGTGCATTGTGGAAAATCCAGATAACTCATGATGTAAATGATGCATACAGTTTCTTTTGGATGAAAAGGGGGATGTTTTTTGGATAAAACTGCAAAACTGTACTAATGTACCTTCGGCTTACCGTTGTAATGTAATCTCATCCATAAGGCACTCACTGCTGATATCCATCTTGCAAACAATTCAGCAAAGACACACCCAGCCCAAACTATTTCCTGTGAACTTGTAGCAGTTTTTATGATAAATGATCTTATGAAGCGTCTTGGTGTTTTGCTATATTAACAGGGCTGTATAAATGCAAGTTGTTTTTATTGTGGAATACCAAAAACAGGGGACTTTGATTATTAGGAGAGTCTGGAGAGGTTGAGACTGCTTTTCTCAGAGAAGGGGTCATTAAGGGGAGATGTACTGAAGAGTTTCGAATTTATGGAGGTTTTGATGGAGTAAGTAAGGTGAATCTGTTTTCAGTGGCAAGAGAGTCAGAGGGACACAGATTGAAGATTATCAGAAAACGAACCAGAGAAGGAAATGAGGAAAGTTTGTTTTTAAAATGCAACAAATGGTTATATGATATAGAATGTGCTGCATTCACAGCCAAATATTATCGGTGGCCAGGCAAGCGTTTTCAAATGACAAATTTTCATTGTAATTGAGATCCTGTGCTGTCTGATTCAATATTATTTCAATATTCTGAAAGGAAGTGGGAAAGGGTAAAGATTTGCCAGGCTATTGGGAAAGAGCTGAGGAAGTGGAATTCACTGCTTCAGTGCATTGCTCTTTCAAAGAGCTGACACGCACATAGTATATGGAATGGCCTTCTTTTGTGCAATTATGCGTCCCTGAACCGAGAATTGTCCACACTTTGAACAATTTCTCTCCAATGCCCTCACCTCCCCGCCCCAAAGCAATGCATTTCTACATTTTGACTTTGTCCATCCAAGCCATCACATTTTCTAGGTGGTATCCCTTTCATGATCTCTGTTTTTTTTACCAAATACTCCTCTACTATTCCCATCACACACCCAAAATATGCACATTTACCAATTTTACTGCCTGAAGCAAGTTCCTTTTAACACCAGCTTTCTCAATAAGCCAGTCATTTACCTGCTTGACTGTCCCTGATACACTTGCTGAAGTGTGAAACCTTGCATTTCAAATGCTGTTTTTTGTGCCTCATCCCTCGTCTTAATAGGCCTACTCTCACAGCTGTATATTGTCAATGGCCATACAGGTGCTTTCAGAGGACAAATCTTCATTGTAATCAAGATTCTGTGCCTACTCCATAACCCTTTATGTGAGCTCACAACACATGTCCCTTGTTAAGTCTAACATGAATTTCTTCAGTAAGTCTTTTCTCAGTCTATCCGCATCTCCTTGGTCTTATCAGTGTTGACCAGCACCTCCAATTTTCAACTATTCACAGTTCCCACTATCCCCCATCCAGCATCCACATCCCTCCCGATCTAATATCAAGCATCCCTTTGTCTGCTTCCCATTTATTCCTCCCTGTCTCATTGTCTGAAAATATTTCCTTTAATAGTGATTGTGCTATGTGCTCTTTAACGTTTTAGATAAGAACGAGTGCTTTACGCATCCAAACATTTGTGGGAAGGCAGTGTGCAAAAATCTGCCCGGTACCTTCGAGTGTAAATGTGCCGCAGGATACGCCTTCAACTCCATCACGAAAGACTGCCATGGTAAGAGCTGGACAGAGATTTCACAACAGCCTGCAGCAACTTGCACAGAAACATCGGCAAATAGGAGCAGGGCTTTAGGGAAGGAAACTGCCATCCTTACCTAGTCTGGCCTGCATGTGATTCCAGCCCCACAGCAACATGGTTAACACTTAACTGCCCTCTGGGCAATTAGGGATGGACACTAAATGCTGCCTGGTCAGCGACGCCCTCATCCCCGTGAATGAATAAAGGCAAAAAAAGGTCCTTCAATCCTGCTGTGCCATTCGCTATGACTATGGCTGATCATCTAACTCGGTCCCCTGTTTCTGCTTTCTCCCTGAACCTTTTAGCTGTGAAAACAATATTTCACTCCTTCTTGAAAACGATGTCTTGCCCCTCACCCGCTTTCTGTGGCACATTGCAATGGTAGTGACAGCTCAATGTAATTGTGAGGCTCAGACTGATGCTGAGTAGTGGCCTGATACCTTGTACATTCCTTCCCCCAATTAGAATTGCACAAGCATGTTGTGTTTCTCTGAGACGGGAAGTTAATTGGAAGTGAAGCTGGCAACAGAAACATTTCATGCAGTCCCTAGGCCTCACTTGGCGTCTGACCTTAAAAGCAGATACCCTATAGACTGGCATGCCAAAACCAGGAACCTTTGTTAGAACGGGGTCTGGGTTTTGCATCCACCCGCGTACAATTTTTTGCACATCACTTATCTCCTGCTACTCTTCCCCTCACTGAGGAAACACCCCTGTGTGATTTATTTCCCCATCATTTGTTACCAGGAAGTGAGTTTGTTACCAAGCCAGGCCAGAGTTCATTGTGCACCCCTAGACACCAGGGAACAAGGGGCCTCAGTAAAATGAATAGACTGGAGGAGACGGTATTGTTGTCCTAAGATCAGACAAGAAGAGTAGAGGTTTGATGGTGGCGCTCAAAGTCATGGAGGTTTTTAGTAGAATCAGTGAGGAGAAACATTTTCTATTGACAGAAGGGCTGGTAATCAGCCAAAACAAATTCAACGTGAGTCGCAAAAGACCTAAAGAAAATATGAGGATTTTTTTTTAATGCATTGAGTGTTGTGATCTGGAATATGCGGCTTGAGAGGGCAGGGGGAGCAGATTTAATAATGGGAAATTGAATAAATACTTGAAGAGTAGAAATTTGCATGGCGGCAGGGAATGAATGGACATAGTGGGACTAATTAGATATCTTATTTCAAAGAGTCAAGACAGGCACAGTGGGCTGAATAGCCTCCTACACCAGAACAACCCTTGAATTGGTGCCTGTCTAGGTTACAGCAGGTGACTGGGTAAGATGGAGTTGCCTAGAGGTGATGACAGAGGTTCTGTCATTTTGATTGTACAGTAAATGTCAGCCATTCCCATGTACCATAAATTAATTTTTAAAAGTGTATGTATTGTGGGTGTGAAGTCAGATGTGAGCCTGGACTGGGTAATCAGGGCAGATTTCTTTCCCTGAAGAATGTAGTGAAGCACTTATAGAAGTACCCCCTAATATTGAAGCAGGCCATTCGGTCCATCTAGTCCACACTGACCCACCAAAGAGCATCCCACCCAGATTCGTCCATCCCTGTATCCCTACATTTCGCATGGCCTATCCATGGCCTGCACATTCCTAGACACTATGGGCAATTTAGCATGGCTAATTCACCTTAACCTGCACACTTTTAGACTGTGGGAGGAAAACAGAGCTGCAGGAAGAAACACACGCAGACATGAGGAGAGCATGCAAACTCCACTCAGCCAGTTGCCCGAGGCCGGAATTGAACCACTGTGAGGCAGCGATGTTAACCATGGAACTACCGTGCTGCCTGATTTTAGATTTTGTTTTGATGACCATTTATTGTGGTGCAAAAGTCCAGATTTTTCACACCTTGTTGCAGTTTAATTTGATGTCATTTCCTGTCCATCCTACACCACGGTCATCACACTGTGAGCATTCTGTCATGTTGGAATGAGATCTCCTGCTGCAAACTGTCTGAACGTTTATATCGGAAAACATAGTGAGAAATTGTATACAGCATCCAACTGATGAATTCTGTGTTACATTTCGTTAGTGGTTCTGTGAACTTACATTTTTTTTCAGTCGGAAGCATTTTTTTAAATGAAGGAAGAAAATGTATTTCTAAAGTTTGATCTTCTCCAAATAGATATCGATGAATGTGCAGCGAACGTGTGTACATATGGCTGTGTGAATTTCCCCAGCAGCTACTCCTGCTTCTGTGACGGGAGGAAAGGAGAGAGATTATCTGCCGATGGTCAGAGTTGTCAGGTGAGGGAAGAAATAATGTGCACCTTTCACAGCCCCAGGTTGTTCCCTAGTGCTGAACAGACAATGAAGCATTACAGACGTCACTGTTATAATGTAGGAAATGCCACAGCAGCTAACTTAGGCACAGCAAGCTCCCAGAAACAGATGTGTGATCTTGATCAGATTGTCCCCTGTCCTGTCCAGATGTTGGTGGAGGGATAATAACCAACCAGGGCAGTGGAGAGACCTCTTCACATTTCACCATCAAATGTACATGCACAGAGTAAGAACCAGCTTCCAATGCTGTGGCATTTCCCATCCTGAATAGAGCACTGCCAACTGTCACATCTCAGTCTGGAAGTCTGTTCCCACAGCCTCCAATTGACTTGTGGTTATATCCAGGGTTGGGGTTGACACACATGGGATGATGCCTGGTTCTTAGTAATTCTCGTATACTTTATTGAACACAGTAACTTCTAACTCTGTACTGGACAAGACATTCATCAGAGCTTGTCTGTTTTTCTATGCCTGCCTTATCTAAACCTAACCTACCTTGTACACCTTAGTTAAATCATCAGATTCTGTCTAGCAGTGTAGTCTAGGAAGTCACGAGAACTTACTTCATTGATAAGGTTGATTATCTTATCTATATAATGTAAATGTGGTTTTTGTGTAGGTCCGATTTACTCGCTGACTTACTGGGATTCCTTTTACACTAATAATGGGACGTGGCTTACCATGGGATGTGGTTTATGATTGTTGAAACATCAGATATATGTGCAATTCTAAGGCACCCATCTTTCCCTCTAATTTCCTGAGTAACTTTACATTTCTTGAACGTCAACGTTCTCACATGGGTTTAAACTCCACTTTGGAAGTGCAAATGGTAAAGAAGTTAGTACGACCCGGATTACAGACGGCCCACTTGTACGCCCCCGATTACAGACGGCCCACTTGTACGTCCCTGATTACAGATGGCCTACTTGTATGCCCCCATTACAGATGGCCCACTTGTACGCCCCTGATTACAGATGGCCCACTTGTACGCCCCTGACTACAGACGGCCCACTTTTACGCCCCTGATTACAGGTGGCCCACTTGTATGCCCCTGATTACAGATGGCCCACTTGTACGCCCCTGATTACAGATGGCCCACTTGTACGCCCCTGATTACAGACGGCCCACTTGTACGCCCCTGATTACAGACGGCCCACTTGTACGCCCCGATTACAGACGGCCCACTTGTACGCCCCCAACTACAGACGGCCCACTTGTACGCCCCCAACTACAGATGGCCCACTTGTACGCCCCCAACTACAGATGGCCCACTTGTACGCCCCCAACTACAGATGGCCCACTTGAGGCTGAGATTCTTCTTCTTGTTCCTGAAGTCCCTGCTTCTTGTGCTGACATTGTATCCAGAATGCCAGCCCTTTTGATTCGTGTGGCTCATTGAAATACCATTTTTCCATGTCATCTTCAAACGGAGTGGCTTACTATCATTTACGAGGTTGGTATGGTAACTGACATGTACATTCATCCTGACTAGTCACAGCAGTTTGATACAGCAATGAAATTAACATAAGTCAGTTGGTCCTATGTCAGTGAGTTTCTGTCCCCAGGAAAAGGCCCCTCAAGATGGCGGCAGAGTAGCATGCTCCAGCCAGAGCTCATCCACTTTTCTCCTTATTTCTCTTCTGTTTTTCTTCCGGCTAGTGCTTTTTTCTCCTTCTTCTGCTCCTTTTTCTCCCTTTTGACTCTTGGCCTCCAGTGAGGAGCAATGATTACTGGTTGTGACGAGCGATGATCTCCGGCCTCTCCCAGCCTCCAGCGATGATTCCCAGCGTCTGGCGAGCAATGACTCCTGGTGACGATTCCCAGCCTCCGGTGAGCAATGATTCCCGGCCTCCGACGATGACACCCTGGCCTGATGTGGCGGCTGCCTGTAGTAACCTCCTGGCGTGGTGTCTTCCTGGCCTTGTGCAGTGACCTCCCGCAGAGGCCTCCCAGCACAGTGTGGCATCTTCTTGGCCTGGTGCAGCGGCTTCCCACAGAAGCCTCCCAGCGTTGGCATGATAACCTCCTGGCATTGGGGCGTGGTGACCTCCCTGTGTTGGCATGGTGATCTCGAAGCATTGGTGTGGTGACCTCTCAGCGTTGGTGTGGCGACCTCCCAGCGTTGGCATGGTGACTTCCCAGCGTTGGCATGGTGACTTCCCAGTGTTGGCATGGTGACCTCCTGGTATTGGCGTGGTGAGCTCCCACCGTTGACATGGTGACTTCCCAGCATTGGCGTGGTGAACTCCCAGCATTGGCATGGTGACCTCCCAGCGTTGACATAGTGACTTCCAGCGTTGGCATGGTGACCTCCCAGCGTTGGCTGAGCTCCTGGCATGGTGCAGCAGCCACCTCCCGTGGGGGCCTCGTGTCATGGCGTGGTGACCTCTGGCCTCCTGAATGGCCTCCTGTCATGTGGGCCTGGTGGTGTAGTGTGGTGACCTCCCAGCCTGGCACAGTGACCTCCCACAGCAGCCCCCCAGCATGGCATGTCGCTAGCGCGGTGTGGAGATAGGGCCAGTGCGGACTGGAAGCTAGGTGCCAGCATGGACTGCTGTGCTGAACACTTTTATGTCTTGTCTAAAATCTCGTAACTAAAGAAGCTGTGCCCAGGTACTTTGTATCTAAGTGGGTGCTGTAATTAGCGATGTATACATTTTTACTATACTAATTGAGTAGATGTGATGATAAGGGCTATTCTATTCTATTCTATTCTATGGTTATTGTAATTTCCCTGTTAATTGAGCTGACCCCAGAAGCTGGGCTGTCTCAAAATCAGTTCTACCAAAACTCCCATCTGTTGTTCCATCTGAAACCTCACAGCATTGCCTCATTGACACCTATTTAATATAATTAATCAAGGTAAATAGCTTGCATATCTGTCTGGTCTGATCCAATCTGACAGCGAATGCTGTAAAATTCTTGGCTTACTATCTCAGTTCCCTTCCCAGCACACAGTTGGCTAATCTTGCTTTTAACAGCCCAAAAGAGCTGTCGTTTTATTTGTAGGGGACATCGCCCTACCTACAATATTAACACTAAGCCACAGAAATAACACTTGAAGACACAACTTTAACTTTTTCACAAAGATTAGAAAAGCTTTCATAGGGTCTATTTCCTCTTGCTCTCACATGTTCCATCTGACTTTTCGATGTAGTATCTAGTGTACTTTCGGTTTCTTATTCAAGTAACATACAGGATCTAATACCTAACCTATTGCTCTGAAATTCCTCTCTCTAATCAGGCCAAGGTTGTGAATTTCTAGCATGACACAAATAAAGACTTTCAAACATACTGTAATATGTTTTGCAAGCAAACTTAACCGATCATTATTTTCCTAACTAATTGAGTGAATGAGTCACTTCAGTTAACCTCTTTCAGGTGAATCTAGTGCATCATAGCCCAATATAGTTTCAATCTTTGGATCAGTAATAGTTCAGTATTGCACTTTCTTTCAGCAGAGCTGCTTTTAACAGCAGTGTTCGGCAAATACCCATCTTGTTTTAGCCATAATCTCAATTGAAATCTTCAGATCCTGTTGCAGTCTCTCTCATGCTGTGGTCTGCCTGTCGTCTCAGGAATTCTGATCACCTCATCAAGATTAGGAAATCTTGTTGTCCCTTCTGGAACCAATGATTTTCCCCCTGGACGATCAGCTTCTTGCTATCGATATCTTTGACTTGCAATTCTGGATTGCTGAATGTTAGCTTCTCACATCTGGTTTATCTGCCATTATGTTGCTGCCTTCATGATACTTGTTGAAATTTTTTTATCAAGCAGTACTCCTTCTGGCACAGTCACACGGTTTCCTTTCTTGCCAATGATAGTATTCAACTTACATTAAGATAGTAGGAGCAATCTTATACGTAGTCTACTGTTCCAACAAGAGTCACAAACGGCTTCTTCCCTGCTGTTATTTGACATCTGAATGGACCTCTTAAATGTTAATTTTAAAGTTTATCTCACTCTCTTTGCACCTTCTCTGCAGCTGTAACATTGTATTCTTGCTCTGTTCTATTACCCTAATGCATTTTGTATGGTATGGTCTGCCTGTACTGCACTCAAAACAAAACTTTTCACTGTACCTAGGTACGTGTGACAGTAATAAATCAAATCAAATCACATAATACTCCATTACCTTACAACACTTCCGACAGTCTAGCTTCTCTTCTGTGACCTGTGTAAAACTTTTCAGCACCCCTATTTCCTGCCTCATGATCTCCAATTTCTTGATCGTCACTGATATCCTGCAACTCAGGTATCTTGTGTACATACTTCAGGTTAATCAGCATTTCCCCCTATCGTACATGCTGTTGCTCTATATAAAGCCACACATGACAGCCTTTCCTCCTTCCACTCTTTTAACCTCAGATTGTGCAATTCTAGCATTTTCTCTGATGATTGATTTCATTGTGCAGCTTCCCACTTGCCCGTTGGTGATTTAGATAACTTCATGTTATCTACAAGAGATAGTAAAACGCTTGACAGCCCATGCTCATACAAAGTGACTGGTACACTGTGCCTTGCAAATATTTCAGTCAGTGCAAACAATTTCCACACTACTGTTGTAGACTTCAGCACAGCATACTCATAGTAACGAATGTAATGAGTTGGGACGCTGATGGAATTGGGCCTAAAAGTGGACTTCTGTATCCTTCCATTATCAATGTGCTGCTCACTGGTTCAGCTAGATTCATTCCACTGAAACGTTGACATCCATAACATGCCTTGACAAACTCTTTGACAATTAATTCTTTACACAGAGAGTGGTAGTGGAGTTAGGTACATTAGGGACATTTAAGTGACTCTTGGATAGGCACATGGATGATAGTAAAATGTAGGGTATGCAGGATAGTTTGATCTTAGAGTAGAATAATAGGTCGGCACAACATCATGGGCCGAAGGGCCTATACTGTGCTGTATTGTTCTATGTTCTTCTTTGTTCTAACTCCTCCACATGTTTCTGTAACCCTGGTGAAAATACTTTGGTTCATAAGCTTTGCTCAGTACAAACCACACCCTCATGGTCCTCATGAGTGAACAACCATCTAGGGTCTAAGCTTTTGGAGCACCACATGTCTGTTGCCTGTGCAAAAGACTCCCCAGTTGTGTACTCAGTTCATCTCAGGTAGCAATGTCCTCCCTGAGTGGGTAACTCCCCCCAGTTACCAACTTGGAGTCTCTGTCTGATGTCATCCAGTTCCTTTTCTCAGTCTCTCGAAGTCATCTTTGGTCTGTGTGTAGCTGTCCCAAACTGTGCAAACAATTCAGCTTCCTTCTCTTGTAAAAGTCGATGTGTTTGAACTTTCGGTACTTTGCTGGCATTTTGTTGTTCATGTGCCTCTGCTGTTTCTTCATTCTGGGCCTGGGCAGAATTGATTTGCTCATGAGTTTGTGACCCGCTAATGTGAGCTCTGTCATGCCCAGAAAGGTTAACTTGAGAACACGAGCTTTCGGCGTGTAGCCCCTTCGCTCCAAAAGCTTGTGTTTACACATGAACCTATCGGACTATAACCCGGTGTCGTGTGATTTCTGACCCTGTCCAGCCCAGTCCAACACCGACACCTCCACACCATGCCCAGAAAGCACTTGTCTGCACTGACTGTAAGTCCTATTCACTGAAATAAAAACATGAAGTGCTGGAGAAACTCAACAGCTCTAGCAGCATCTGTGCAGGGAGAAATTGAGTTAATGTTTCATGTCCTATTTGCCCTTTTCATATGATGCTGACAGACCTGTTGAGCTTCTCCAGAGCTTGTTTTTACTGCGCCTGCAGTATTTTGTTTTTATTTGTGTTCACTGTGATCGAGCCAGCACTGATCTCAGCCTATCATTATGCTCCACTTAACTGACTTCAGAGTTATTGATGTCATCTGAGATGTAGATTGTTCCAGGGATCCCTTTGATCATTTTATGGATTAACTGTTGATAAATCTCTGGTATTACATTGATGCCAAATTGCTATTTCCTGAGTTGGTAAAGTGCTCGATGAATGACAAAAGTTGTCCTCTCTCTTGCATCAGGATTTAGCGCCAGATGTAGTTATCCCCACCTTAATGTCTAATGCTGCTTGTCGATAATGCTTGAACAACTTTATCCACAATAAAAATGAGGTGATGTTCTCTCACTCTTGCATCATTCACATGTCGCATTTCAACACAGTGTCTGATTTACCATTTGGTTTAAATGTGATCACAACAGAGCTCACCCCGATGTTTGTTTTTCAACTTACAAGGATGTTAAACTTGAAAAGGTTCAGAAAAGATTTATAAGGATGTTGCCAGGTTGGAGGGTTTGAGCTATAGGGAGAGGCTAAATAGGCTGGAGCTATTTTCACTGGAGCGTCAGAGGCTGAGAGGTGACCTTATAGAAGTTTATAAAATCATGTGGGCTATAGATATGGTGAATAGCCAAGGTCTTTTCCCTAGGGTAAGGGAGTCCAAAACTAGAGGGCATGGGTTTAAGGTGAGAGGGGAAAGATTTAAAAGGGGCTGAAGGGGTAACTTTTTCACAGAGAGGGTGGTGCATGTATGGAATGAGCTGCCAGAGGAAGTGATGGAGGCTGGTACAATTACAATGTTTAAAAGGCATCTGGATGGGTACATGAATAATGAGGGTTTAGAGGGATATGGGCCAAACGCTGGCAATGGGTCTTGATTCATTTAGGATATCTAATCACCATGGACAAGTTGGACTGAAGGGTCTGTTTCTGTGCTGTACAACTCTATGGCTATATAATAGCTCTGTCAATTGTTCCTTGATGTGCACCTCATCTTTCCCTTTCAGACCAAAAGCTGTTCTGTGTACAGGCTTCGCATTCTCATCAATGATCAATCTTACTTGGCAGTTGTGAAACTCCACAATTCCCTGAAACATTTGTCCAGCTTCCTCTCTCTGTTTTGCATTTGATTTGACAAAACTCACTTTCAATCTGATGTATAGCATCCCTAGAGTACAGGCAGTTTCTCCGTCTGAAAACCATCCTCCTGACTCAGTATGGATTTTGCCTCAATGTTCCCAACCCCAGTTCTCGCATCTGCTACAAAACATCCAACAGCCTTCTGTTCCTCCCTTACTGCTCTGTCAATGACATTCCTGCCATTTCCTGAACCTACAATAGCATTCACTTCAACATCACCCTGGAACTTCCCCACAGTTAATCTCATTGACAGAAAACATGTATCAGTGATTCCCATTTCATAGAATCATAGAATCTCTAGAGTGGAAGCAGACCGTGTGGACCATCAAGTTACACCGACCCTCTGAAGAGCATCCCGCTCAGACCCACAGCCCCCTACCCTATCCCTGTAACCCTACATTTCTCATGGCCAGTCCACCTAACCTGCACATCTTTGGACTGTGGGAGGAAATTGGAGCACCCAGAGGAAACTCACACAGACATGAAGAGAATCTGCAAACTCCTGAGGCTGGAATCAAACTCGCTGGTGCTGTGAGGCACAGTTTTGAGCCTTGTTTGGTGTCCTCAGTCTCCACATCTTCTTCATTTCACATTACATTTATTATTACTCACTTTCCTCAATCTGATTTGCTGGGGTTCCCGCTGTCTGTAGCTCTTAATTTTCTGCATATCTATCCGTCATCAGGGGGAGCAGACATCTCTTCCTCAGGCCTCAGTTGCAACATCTGAAGCACACCGTCTCAGACCTCCGCTGTTTAAGTACAAGAGAACCATACAGTTAACATCAGCTTTTGTTGCATGGCAGAGATGGTTACCAAGCTTAATGCTGTGAAATTGTCCATCCACTGCTTCCAATGCAGTTGCTGTTTTCAATGTGCCATCCAATGTTAAGAGACTTCCTCTTTCCAGCAGCTTATGCCCCAGCCTACCTGCAATGTCGGAAAACTACTACATTATCTGCTTATTCAATCCATTGTAACATAATTGCATCCATCTGACTGTTGGCTGCCTCAAATAAATCACAAATCGGACTCCTGTCTCTCCTTTCCTTCTGACTTAACTGATGTAAAACTTTGCTTTGGAATGTGGAATTGGATGTCATCATGTGGTGCTCCTTTGAGGCTGCGCTTCTTTAATCTGGTATGTGACATTGGCAACAAGGAAACCCACCTGGTTCACTAATGTCCTTTAGGGAGAGAAACTGCCATCTTTCAGAGATAGCAAGAACTGCAGATGCCGGAGTCAGAGATAACACAGTGTGGAGAAACACAGCTGGCCAGGCAGCATCAGAGGAGCAGGAAAGTTGACGTTTCTGAAGAAGGGTCCCGACCCAAAACGTCACCTTTCCTGCTCCTCTGATGCTGCCTGGCCTGCTGTAAAACTGCCATCTTTACCTGGTCTGGCCTACATGTGACTCCAGACCCACAGCAATGTAGTTGACTCTTAACAGCCCTTTTGGCAATTAGACATGGACAATAAATGCAAGCTTAGTCAGCAAGGCCCACCTCCCACGAACAAATAAAAGAAAGAGAAAAAGCAGAAGAAAAATAGAGGCAAATACGTAAATATTTAGAATTGAGTCATGGCTTTTTGTGGGGCTGATATGTCCTAGTTCAGGAAGTTGAACCATTTGACCTGACTGGTGATAGCAGTACAATCGCCATGAAACAGAAACCATTGCTGAAGGAGTTTGAAGCGTGTGCTGAGGGTCATGGCTTGTTGACTGAGACAGCATTTGCGCAGAAATGTGCCTCATTGCTCTTCGGTGTGAGTTTTGGTGAAGATGGCTTTCCAGACATTGCCTGGCTTGGGAGAAACAACAGATTGTGGATGTGCAGTGAAGCCTTCAAACCATGGCTGACAAGGGAAGTCAGGGACAGCGTAAAAGCAAAAGAGAAAGGATACAATGTGTTGAAGATTGGTGGGAAGCCAGAGGATTAAAAATCAGCACAGATAAAGAAGCAATAAGGGTAGGGGCTGGGGGAGCAGGTAGAGAAGAGGGAAGGGCAGTGAAATATGAGACTAAGCTAGCTAGTAAATTGTAGATGCTTACCAGAGTTCTTTTTTTAAGATAGCTAAAAGGTAAGAGAGTGGCAAGAGTGGACATTGGACAGCTGGAAAATGAGGCCATAGAAGTACTAATGGGAAACAAAGAAATGGCAGAGGAACCTGAATGGTTACCTTGCATCAGTTTTCACAGTGGAAGATGCCAGTGGCGTACCAGAACTTAAAGAGAGTCAGAGGGCAGAGGTGAGTGTAGTGATCATCGCTAAGGAGAAGGCGGTGGAGAAGCTGAAAAGTCTGAAGGTGAATAGATCCCCCAGACCAGATGGAATATACCCCACAGTTTTGAAGGAGATAGCTGAGGAGATTGTAGAGGCATTGGTGTTAATTGCTGACACTGGAGTCAGGGAAGGCCCCACAGGATGGGAAAATAGCCAATGTAACATGCCTGTTTGAGAAGGGAGCAAGGCAGAAGGCAAGAAACTGTAGGCTGATTTGTCTGACCTTGAACGTTGGTAAGATTTTAGAGTTCCTTATTAGGGATGAGATTGTAGTGCCAACATGACTTTGACAAGAGGAGATGATACCTGAGAAATGTGTTCGAATTCTTGGAAGAGGTAACAAGCAAGCTAGACAAGGGAGAGCTAGTGAATGTGATCTATTTGGATTGCTGAAAGCCTTTGATAAGATGCCACACAGGAGGGTGCTAAATAAGGTAAGAACCCATTGTATTAACGTCAAGATACTGGCATGGATTGTCTGACTGGCAGAAGGCAGAGAGTAGGGATAAGGAGGTTTTTGTTTTCAGAATAGCAGCTGGTGACTAGTGGAGTTCCACAGGGGTCACTGTTGGGACCACAACTATTCACGCTGCACATTAATGGTCTGGATGAAGGAACTGAACACATTGTTTCTAAGTTTGCAGATGACACAAAGATAGGTGGAAGGACAGGTGATGTTGAGGAAACAGGGAGTCTGCAGAAGGACTTGGACAGGCTAGGAGAGTGGGCAAAGAAGTGGCAGATGGAATTCAATGTGGGAAGGCTGTAAGTTATGCACTTTGATGGGGTGATGAGAGACGTAGACTATTTTGTAAATAGGGAGAGGCTTTGTAAATCCAAAGCACAAAGGGACTTGGAACTACTAGTTCAGGATTCTCTTAAGGTTAACATGCGGTTCAGTTTGTAGGTAGGAAGACAAATACAATGTTAGGATTCACTTCAAGAGGGCTAGAATAAAAGAGCAGGAATGTACTGTTGGGATTCTGGTCAAACTGCATTTGGAATGTTGTGTGCAGTTTTGGGTCCTGTATCTAAGGAAGGACGTGCTGGTATTGGAGGAGGTCCAGAGGACCTTTTCAAGAATGATTTGGGGGATGAAGGGCTTGTTGTATGAGGAATGATTGAGGACTCTGTCTGTACTCAATGGAGTTTAGATGGATGAGGGGAGATCGCACTGAAACCTGCAGAATACTGGGAAGCCCAGATAGAGTGATGTGGTTTCCACTAGTAGGAGAGATTAAGGACCTGAAGACACAGCCTCAGTGAAAAAATGACCCTTCAGAACTGAAATGAGAAGAGGTTTCTTCAGCCAAAGGATGGTGGATCTGTGGTCCTCATCGCCACAGAGGACTGTGAAGACCAAGTCATTGAGTGCCTGTAAGACAGAGATAGATAGGTTCATGATTAATTAGGGGATTAAAGGTTACAAGGAGAAGGCAGGAGAATAGAGGTGAGAAACATATCGGCCATGATCGATGATGGAGCAGACTAGATGGGCCAAATGGCCTAATTCTGCTCCTATGTCTTATGGTCTTATCGTCCCCTGTTATTAATGCAAGTTCAGGGATTGAAGAAAAATACCGTGAACTTTGGTTTCCAGGTATTATGGGCTAATTTGTGTCAGTGTAGATTAAAAACTGCTTCTCCTTTCAGGATACAGGCAGTGCTGCTGCCGTTCTGAGAGACTGTTACTGATGTACTGACTGTCAGGAACAGAGTGTTCCCATCTTCAGCATCTGTATTGTACAGCATTGGCTTTGTATTGCAGCTCAGAAGTGCATTTAGTCTTTTTATTTTACTTTTTGCAAAGAAGGCAATCTTTAAAATCTCATTTATCTCGAAAACACTTCAATCAAAAAGAACTGAGCTCTGCTGCCATGGTGGTTACCACCCAGCATACAACAGCTGTCTTTACTCATCAAAACTGAAGCTGCTTCAGGTTGAGCACCTCCCTCTCTGTCCAGATTGCTTGCTGTTCAAAGCTGTTGATGGGATGGACCTCAATCAGATTTCCAAATGTCCATCACCATGTTACTGGAGTCTTTTCTGGATGGCCATTGCTGCTATCAAAATTACTGCTAAAACAAAATGGAGAGTGGATATCATGCTATCGACAGATGTTGATTACAACAGCTATTACAGAATTTATAGCTTTGTAGAACTTTACAGCACAGAAGGAGGCCATTCGATCCATTATGTCTGTACCAGCTCCTGAAAAAGCTACCCATTCTCTATCTCCATAGCCTGTATATATCGAACCTTCTTTGAAACTTCCTATGGAATCTGCCTCCATCACACTCCCAGGTAGCTCATTCCAACTCTTACCAATTCTCCAAGTAAGAAAGTTTCCCTCATCTCACTCCTAGCTCTTTTGCTGACAGTCTTGGAATTGTGACCCCTGTTTACTGATACACCAATTAGTGGAAACAGAATATCCTTCTTTATCTTGTCAGAATTGTTCATAATTGTGAACACCTCAATAAGGTCACCTCTTAGTTTTCTCTGCTCCAAGGAGAGTAAGCACAATTTCTCTAATCATTCCTTGTATCTAAATTTCTAATAATTGAAAATTGTTATGTAGAAACATTACATACCACAGGCACACAAGTGTCTGGGCTAACAGTAAGCTATTTTTATTAGAATAATGGAGCATGTTTTCAATAGAGTATCATGCTTCATGTGACCTGAGGTAAGATGTAGTGTGAGATCTTTATATCTTCAGGTCACATGCTATACACAGTGGTGATATCATGAGGATGCCCCATAAAAGTATATTGACATACTGACTGCGAGATACAACACAACAGTATTATTGCTATTTCTAGGCCAGAGGCCTGGTCTCAGGATGTGATGACAATGGAGCTGGGTCGTGACATGTTCAAACGTTGATTTTTAAAACATCTTCTTAGAGGTTTTAAAAATGTGAAATGTTATTTTTTCTTACTTTACCTCACTGTCCTTTGTCTCATTTAAAGTTATAGCGATATACAGCATGGAAACAGACCCATCAGTCCAACTCATCCATGCCAACCAGATATCCTAAAATAATCTAGTCCCATTCACCAGCATTTGGCCCTCTGGCAGCTCATTCCCATACATGCACCACCCTCTGCGTGAAGAAGTTGCCCCTTAGGTCCCTTTTAAAACTTTCCTCCCTCAGCTTAAAGCTGTGCCCTCTAGTTTTGTACTCCCCTGTCCCACGGAAAAGACTTTGTCTATTCACCCTATCCATGATTTTATGAGCTTCTATAAGGTGACCCCTCAGCCTCCGATGGTCCAGGCCATTCAGCTACTCACTGTAGTTCAAACCCTCTAACTCTGGCAACATCCCTGCAAACCTTTTCTGAACCTTTTGAAGTTTAAAGAAATTTTTTTATAGCTAACACTTCCCCTTCTCTTTGTTTCTCTTTCTATCCCTGATTTGATTCAAATTCAACTGATTTCCTTCTCCATCATTTGTCTGTATCTTTCTCGATTCTTAGATCTCAATTAGCTAAGGAGGTAAGTTGCTGATCCTATCATTCATTGAGATCTCTGTCACCCTCACCTTGCTGCTATCAGATCACAATCCCAGTACTGACCCTCTGACAATGAGGCAATCACTCAGTACTGACATTTGCATAATGACGCACTGCCTCAGTATTGATCCTCTGACAATGACGCACTCCCTCAGTACTGAAGCTCTGACAGTGCTTCAATCCCTCAGTACTGATCATCTGACAATGAGGCACCTTTATTTCTGACCCTCTCACAGTGCTGCAATATCTCGGTACTGACCTTCTAGTTGTATGGCATTCCCTCAGTTCCAGCCCTTTAGAATAAGGCACTGCCTCAGTACTGCAAGCTGACGATTGCAGGAGCAAATCTAACAAGGCGTCTTGTGAGATGCCCAACTCCAGCAGAATCTGTGCCAATGGATCAACACTGCAGGGCAGGGATCAGGCAAATTCTTAAGTGCAATTGGTCTGCTTCTGTGGCACCTTATAATTGATGCTGGGAGTGCTTCTTAATGGTTAGTGATATTTGCCAATAATCGGGGGCTATTTGGGACAAGTGGGAATGGTGGAAGGGATGGGGATAGCTTGATTTCTAAACCTTTGCAAGTGAGAGAGCTCCTGCATTATTAATGTGAAATTTATATTCTGTCAGGAAATCCCCACATGTGTCGCCCTTCAGACCAGCAGGAAGTCAGATATTCTAAACATGGGGGAGCTGTTTGCTGGAATTCCTGTTGTCTACCTTCGATTCAAGATCGCTGCCAAGAGCCGGTGAGGTTTTGGCACTGTGCAACTGAGAACTCATTGACCTTTTATTAATTCTCGTGAAGCTCAATCCATCCATTCTGACTGTCTAACTAATTTAGTGAGTTGACAGCACAATTTAAATTAACACGAGCGTTTGCAATTGGCCCTTATGTGGCTTTTGTCATCCCTCGGTCTCTTATTCAGGGCACTCCTATAAACTCGAGGGCGTAGGTTGAAGGCGAGAGGGGAAAGATTTAAAAGGGACCTCAGGGGCAACTTTTTCACACAGAGGGTGGTGCGTGTCTGCAATGAGCTGCCAGAGGAAGTGGTGGAGGCTGGTACAATTACAATATTTAAAAGGCATTTGGATGGGTATATGAGTAGGGAGGGTTTAGAGGGTTATGGGCCAAATGCTGGCAAAAGGGACTAGATCAGTTTAGGACATCTGATGAGCACGGGTGAGTTGGATCGAAGGGCTTGTTTCCGAGCTGTATATCTCTAAGTGTTTATGCTGAATTAAGCACTTCTAAAGGGTAGCCAGTGTTATAATGTAGGAAATGTAGCAGCCAATCTGTGCACAACAAGATTCCATGATCAGCAATGAGATGCCACGTAACCAATTCCTCTTTTTTCTGTTACTGACGGATCATGGGGGTGACATCAAACAGGATGAAAGAGCAACTTATATTTATGGAGAGCTTTAATATAATGAAACATTAAGTTGCTTCACAGCAGCACTCTCAAACAATGTAAGATATCCATGATATGGCCAGATCACCAAATGTTTGGTCAGAAGTTTTAAGGAGAGTCTTAAAGGAGGAAAATGAGGTAGATGTGGTGTAGTTTAGGCAGGCACTTCCAGAGGTTTTGAGCCCAGTAACCTGCATACACAGCCATAAACGTTGGAGCGATGATCCATGATCCTGGGAATGGTGGTGCAGGCTCAAAGGGCCGATCAGCCCACTCCTGAACCTATTTTCTATGTTTCTTACCAGGAATGCTCAAAAAGGCCAGCATTAGAGTAATGCAGATATATTGGAGAGGGTGGTAAAACAGGGGGAGATATTGGGATATGCAAGGATGAGCCCATGGAGGAACTTTAAAAAAGATGAGTATTTTAAAATCAAACTGTTGCTTGATGCAGAGCTAACGTAAGTCACCGAGCACGGCAGTAATAGGACAGGGGGTGCCGATTTTGGATGGCTTAACTTCACAGAGTATAGAACATTGAAGACCAGATTGAGTGTATTAGGTTAGTCAAATCTAGAATTGATCTCCCCTGCTCTTCTTCCAGAAGTTTAGTTCACTAGTAATTGTTCTCATTTGTTCATGTTATAACAGGTTTAATGCAAAATTTGACCTGAGGACTTATGATTCGGAAGGTGTTATATTCTATGCTGAAACGAATGGGAACAGTGCCTGGTTCCTGTTTGCTGTTCGGGATGGAAAGCTGGAAGTTCAGTTCAAGAATGAGAACATAGCCAAGGTGACAATCAGTGCTGGACCAGTAATCAATGATGGGACCTGGCACACAGTAAGTTGTCTCCAAACCTAAAGCCCAGAAGCAGCCCATTTTGTCCATTGAACTTGTGCTAACTTTCTGAAAGTGTTAAAACATTAGTCTTACTTTATTCACAGCACTACAGAATTTCTCCTTTTCAAGTACAGCAAACCTTTTATTAACCGATACCTATGGACCAGGAATATACTGATTGATCAAATATTCTGGTTGATCAAGAGGTCTACCTAATCAATGTAAAAACACGCACTCAGTAAGATAAACTTAATGCAGGGAGTATACACATCGCTGTTGGACTTTATTTACAGCATAAATCATTTAAATAATAATGCAACGTTGCCTCAAATAAAACTTACCGGCAGAAAGCCTTTTCACTTGCACTCTCAACTGATGACACAGACATTGTGAGGTTGGCGATAATACAGTAAATATTCAGTTTTTCAGAGATGTAATTTTGCTGGTTTATTGAGACTACCTATTCATTAGGTGCCGGTTAAAACAAAGTTTGCTGCATTGACCTACCCAGCTTTTGAAAGTTTGTATTTGGTCTGCCTCCACCACCCCTTCAAGTTCCATTTGCCCTGAATGTAAATGCCTTATGACATTAGTTTGAAAAGGAACAGTGATTTCTCCCTGGTGTCCTGGTAGTGTCTCACCCAAGCAAAAATAAATTAGCTGGCCATTACCAATTTCCTGTTTAATTTCAGTAAGTGCACCATTGACTGTAATATGCTTTGGGATGTTCTGAGTTCATAAAAGGCACCATATGAAATGTAATTTCTTTTTTATATTATTGTTCCATGTTATTGTTGAGTATAGCTTGTTTCTTATCTGTTTGGAGGTTTTACCAAGATTTAAATGAAGGTTCTATTTCCTGCACTAACAGAGCTGCCCTTACCGAGTGAAATATATGTTAACCGTAACTCATTATTATTGTCTCCTCTGTGTCTGTGGGTCTGATCATGTCCAGAGCTAAATGACACAGAACTGGTTTTCCTTTCAGATCTCTGTGGAAGAAACTCAAAGTAGTGTGTTGGTGAAGATCGCCCAGGAGTCCGTGATCAAAATCAATAGTCCTAGACGACTCTTTTCAGTGGATAATGAAACAACGGAGATAAAGATATCTATCGCAGGTTTACCCAGACAGGCAGATCGTATCCTTCCAACTGTAATCACCAGTTATTGAAACATTTTACACTAGTTTAGTAAACCGCCTTAAAGCAGAGCTAATGGCGAGAGGCAAAGCTGCTCAGTCAGCATTTAAGTTAAAGGGGACAAAAGAAGATTTGACAAAATGAGGAAGCTGGGGTTTTATTGATAAATTTTCTTGCTGTTTGGTCCTTTGACAAACTTTGACCCCTGAGACCCATTTAGTCATTTGACCTTCCTCAATCTTTTCCGATAAGCAGTTTGCTTTAAGAGGAACAAGCTTTGTGTATTTCTAAATATGTGGGACCAGGTCTCAGGACTGAGTATTTAAGGTAATTGCATCTAGTTCACAAAAATGTTCCTCTTTGCTGGGTGTGACAGTAACATGAGCTGAGTTATGCACAAGGTGAATGTGACCACCCCAGGATGAATTTTTATTTCACATACTGAGGGCTTGTGAGTGTCTCACTTCTGATTTTCAAGTTCACATTCCCAAGATGCACTTGGGTTGTGAGAAGCCCCGTAACAGGACAACTGAGATTAACCTCATCATGTCATGGCATGTCTGGCACTGAAAACTGGCCATTCAGCCCAACTAGGCTATGCTACTTTTTATGACCACATGAACCTTTTCCCAATCACCTTCACGCTATCACCAAATCTTTCTAATCCCTCAAGTCTTGCCTTAAATTTTTCTGTACTATTTACCTCACAACTTTCTGGGAAAAAATGATATTTTCTCTAAATTCCATGTTGGATTGATTGATTATCTTAAATTTACCAATTCTAATTTTGGTCTCAAGTGGAAACATTTTTCCTTTGTCTATCCATTTATATGCCATTATAATTAGAGTCATACAGCATAGAAACCATGTCTATGCCAACGAACAAAGACCAAACTACACTAATCCCTTTTACCTGTGTTTGTTCCTACTGTAGCCTGGCATTTTAACTGCTTGTTCCTACTGTAGCCTGGCATTTTAACTGCTTGT
>JAHRHZ010000009.1:13996857-14023405 GCA_024137785.1 Ginglymostoma cirratum | reverse complement strand
ATTTTAACTGCTTGTTCCTACTGTAGCCTGGCATTTTAACTGCTTGTCCAGATGATTCATACATGTTGCAAGAGTACCTCCCCCCACTCCCTCTCAGGCAGCATGTTCCATATTTCTATCATCCTCTGGGTGAAAAGCCTTTTACTCAGAACTCAGCTAAACCACTTATGCCTCACCTTATACTTATGCCCTCTGGCGTTTGACACGTCTGCCATGGGAAAAAGATTCTCATGATCTACCCTCTCTATGCCTCTCATTATTTGGTAAATCTCAATGGGATCCCCTCTCCGCCTCTTCTCTTGCGAGCGAAACAAACACAGCCTGTCCAGTCTCTCCTCATAACTGAGCTTTTCAACTCAAGCAGCATCCTGGTGAATCTCCTCTTCATCCTTTCCAGTATAATTATGCCCTCCCGATAGTGTGGCAACCACAACTGCACACAGTATTCCGTCGGTGACCTAAGCAATGTTTTATAAAGTTGTAACAAGACTTCCTTGCTCCTTCACTCTATCCCATCCCCGGCTAATGAAGGCAAGCATTCCATGCACCTTCTTCATTGCCCTGTCTCCCGTGCTGACACCTTCAGGGATCTATGGACTTGTACCCCAAAGTCTCTTTGTTCCTATTTACTCCCTTGGGACCTACCATTCATTGTGTACGTCCTTCCCTTATTAGACCTCTCAACATCCATTACCTGACACTGATCGGAAGTAAATTCCATCTGCCATTGCTCTGCCCAATTTACCAGCTGATTAATATCAGACTGAGGCCATCCCCTCCCTTTCAACAACACCACCTACTTTTGTGTCATCTGCAAACCTTCTAATTATGTTCTGAAGAAAGGTCACTGGACCTGAAACATTAACTGCAGTTTCTCTCCACTGATGCTACCAGACCTGCTGAAATATTCCAGTAATTTTGTTTCTGATTTCCAGCATTTGTAGTTCTTTTGGCTTTTAACATACTAATTATGCCTTCTATACCTTAAAACCTCTGTGAGGGCAACCCTCAGCCTTCTCTTTTCTACATTTAAAGGGTCCCAATACATTTAACCATTCCTGGTTCTTATAATCTCTCCATTATCACATTCATAGATCATTTTTGAACTTGTATCACTGCTGTAGTTTTTTCTGATATGGAGAACGTATTTGATACATTCCAATTCTGGTCTAACTAAGGTTTAGAATAAACTGAACATTGTTTCCCATAGCCTTGTTAAAGATACTTCTCTGAACACTGGCCAAAGTCAGTGTGGGAGAGAAGTGGTCAAATTCCAATTAACCGAGTAGTGATTCTGTGAAACAACTTCGAGGCTATGTGGTCAGTGCGAGGAAAGGTCAGCGAGAAACTTCCAAAATAAAAGTCTGGCCAAAGGAATTTTGAGAATCCCGGTTTTTCACAAACAGTGAATGATAGAAGCAGTACAGGAACTGGTGAGTTAAATTGTTGGAGGTAATAGTGGGATAAATAAGAGTGTTTCCTGTTTGTGTTCATGTTTTTCCGGAGACTTTGAAGGATCGGAATTATTAAGTAAGGAAACGCCAGCACAGATTGGAGATAAGGAGCTAAATTCTGCAGTCACAATTCTCCAATCCCCCACAGCTCATGTTCATTGGCTCAATGAGCTGGGGATTCACCCCTTCACTAGTGCAATTAGTGCATCAATTTACTAACACTGTAATTTGTGAATGAGGTTTAGTCTGCTTCGCTAAGATATTGAGACAGAAAAATATGTCATGACTAAGATATTGTGAATCTAATATTCCACTACAGTGCAGATGAAGAGCTGTGGTGATGGAGGGCCAGTCCTAACGTTTTATTAGGTCGTGTAGCATTTGTTCATCACTTCTCAGGAAGAATTTTTTGCCCATCCCGATTGCCCTGGAGAACATGGTGGTGAGCTGCCTTCAGGAATTGTTGCAGTACCTAGGATGTAGGGGCACCCACAGCCTGGGGAGGGAGGGAGTTGTAGAATTTTGACCCAGCAACAGTGAATGAAAGTGATATATTTCCAAGTCAGGATGGTGTTTGTGCCTCAGAGCAGAACTTCTAGGTGCAGTTGTTCCCATGTATCTGCCAATTTTAGGCTTCTAGATGGTAGAGGTCATGGGTTTGGAAGGTGTTGTCAGAGGAGTCTTGGGAAGTTTACTTCAGTGCATCTTGGAGCTGCAGTCACCCAGACAAGTAGAGAGTTTTTTCAAAAATCACATTCCTGACTTATGTGTTGTAGGTAGTAGACAGGTATTGATTGAGAAGGCAGAAGGTAAGTCACTTGCCGCTGAATTCCTAGCCTCTGACCTGCTCCTGTAGCCACTGTATTTATGCAGCTAGTCTTGTTCTGTTTCTAGTCAATAGTAACCCCATGATGTTGAGATTGGGGAATTTACTAGTAGTAATCCCATTGAATGTCAAGAGGTGATGGTTAGATTCTCTTTTGTTTGAGATGACCATTGCCTGATACTTGTGCAGCGTGAATGTTGCTTGCTACTTATCAGCCCAAGCCTGGAAGTTGTCCAGTTCTTGCTGTATAGGCACGTAAACTGCTTCCGTATTTGAGTAGCACTGCAAATGTTGCTGAATGTCCTGAGGGTGTACTCTCTACCCAGAGGCCATAGTGGAGCACAGTGCTGTTAGAGGCTCAGTACTATGCAGCAGTGCACTGTTGAGGGTCAGTACTGAGTGTGTTGCACTTACCTGCGGTGCTTTTTTACAGATTTTTACCTGCTGGTGTGAATGTAACAGAAGAGTTAGTGTTTTGGTCAATATTCCTCAGTCAAGCAATACCAATTCAGCTTATCATTAGCCCTGGGATCTTGCAGGTGCATAAATTGTGTGAAGCTGCCAAATGGGACTAGATTAATTTGGGATATTTGGTCGGCATGGATGATTTGGACTGAAGAGCCTGTTTTCCTGCTGTACATTGCTTGACCCTAGAGATGATGAGATGCATTGTAGATGCATGTCTGTCTATAACTTGGATCACCAATGGTGTATTTATAAAGTAAATTGGGAAAATTTAATGGTACAAAACTGGGTATTTTAATTTGATTTTTTTTAAATGAATGAAGTATATCTGAATGATTTCCATTCAGTTGTACTAGGGCTTGAGTTTTAAATGCTCAGTTTAGCCTTTCATGTGAAATCTAGTATTTTTCTGGATGAAAAAAACAACCCAGTGGTTTGAGGTTTGGACGAGATTCCTCAAGGTTGTCAGCTTGAATCCAAACCATGAAAACACTGTGAGATTCATTCAGTAAATCTGGGAATGTCTGGTCTGGCACCGGAAAGTGACTGCGAGCGTTGTCGGACTGTTGTGGAATTCCCAACCGGCTGAAGTGTATCCTTACAGGAAGGAAAGGCTGCCATTGACACATCGAGACATTGAGCTGATTCCCAATTCCACACTCAATGCATCCAGGCAACAAGTGATGAGCAACAAAGAATGACCTTGTCAGTGTCACCCATACCCTCAGAATGTGCAAAAACCTGTGAAATGGTTAAAAGTGTTGAAATATAACGAAATAAAGTTAAGGGTACTTGCTCAGTGAACACCCTGGGACTAAGAATGGCTTTGATGGACAAGTCCTGGATAACCATGAACTCCAGCAGCTTTGCAAATTAATCTTGATGTGTAATCCAGCGAATTATCTTGTTCCCAGCTGAGATTTATCACTGAGACAGGCTTGTTTGGACATAGCGGGACTGTTACTTATTTTGTCAAAGAAAATTAAATGCTTTGAGGCATTTTCTCATCAGCAAGGATACAGTCAGCCAGATGAGTTCAAAGCATTTCAAGGATTAGTTTCAGGACTTGTTTATCAGAGGATCATAGAATCCCTACAGTGTGGGAGCAGGCCATTCGGCCCATTGAGTCCACACTGATCCTCCTAACCAGACTTAGTTTAGACTATGGTAAAATTAACATGGAATCTTAATAAGATCAAATGAGAAACTGTAGGTCATGTGTAAGAGAACACTTACCTTTCTCTGTATTCTCACCTTCATTTACACCTGAAACTCTGTTTCTGTCTCCAGATGAACCCTCGGTTAGATGGCTGTATGCGGAGGTGGAGCTGGATGAATCAAGGATCTGCTGGAATTGAAGATGTTATTCGGAATATAAAAAGCAAGCAGTGCTATCAGGATATAGTGAAGGGCTCCTACTTCCCTGGCATGGGATATGCTATGCTTCCATTAAATTACAGTAAGTGACACGTCTTATTTCAATTACTCTGTTCCCAAAGTGATATCTCAGTTCATGGGAGCATGGATTAAAAGGTTAGGCCAGAGATCATAATTGCTGAATTTTGAAGCAAATTGTTGACTTCGTAGGTCTTTGATTTAGTCTTAGGATATGAAAGATGCTGGAAACAATGAGAGACTGTTTTGTTAATATTTGTTAAACATTTGCATGCCCAGAAAATTAAGTTCTGGAAAAACCGATTCCCAATTCTTCAGTCAGTGCTGGAACTGCTGAAGATTCTCCGCAAAAGGAATCCAGTTTTGAATATGTTTGCAAAAGCCATGACATCAAATCAATATATTTCTTCTTTCGAAAACAGTGCCTCCCTATTCAATACTCTTTCAGATATGACAGAAGATCCTCCAGGAGGTTGGAAAATTAAGCTGTTTCTCGAAATGCAACCATCAAAAGATACTGGTGTGTTATTTGCTTTGATCAGTGGAGAGAATGTCCCATTGTCACTTGCCCTAACGTATTCCAACTCAACACCAACAGGCAAAAAGCAGGTAATTTACTTTAGTCGCACTGTGGTTTCTAGGTCTGGATGGCAACACTTTCAAAATCTCAACTCATTCTTTAAATCTCAAGAAGTAAAGCTATTGTGTGAATAAAATTGAGCACAAAGCTTTAACAGCTTCACTTACTCACTTCCAAGGATGGAATCTGTTTTCTTTACCCATTCGAGGCCTTTGTGTGAGTCCAGTCCTAAACCAATGTGGTTGAATCCTAACTGCCCTCGAAAAGGGCCCAGCAAACCACACAACTGTATTGAAATGACTCCTTGTGTTCAACGAGGCAGCTCACCACCTATAGCCGCAGGAAAGTTCAGCAATGTCACATGCTGAGAATTAATACACATAGAATAGCTAAACCCCCAAACAGGTAACACCTATTACTCTGAACCAAAGAGTTGTGGTTTCAACTCTCGCTCCATACCACAAGCAAAAATCCAGCTCAAAATGACTTCATAGAATACTGAGGGAGCGCTTCTCTGTCAGAGGGTCAGCACTGAGGGAGGGCTTCGCTGTCAGAGGGTCAGTACTGAGGGAGTGCTGCACTGTCAGAGGGTCAGTGCTGAGGGAGCGCTGCACTGTGAGAGGGTCAGTACTGAGGGAGCACTGCACTGTGAGAGGGTCAGTACTGAGGGAGCGCTGCACTGTCAGAGGGTCAGTACTGAGGAAGCATTGCACTGTCAGAGGGTCAGTACTGAGGGAGCGCTGCACTGTCAGAGGGTCAGTACTGAGGGAGCGCTGCACTGTCAGAGGGTCAGTGCTGAGGGAGCGCTGCACTGTCAGAGGGCCAGTGCTGAGGGAGCGCTGCACTGTCAGAGGGTCAGTGCTGAGGGAGTGCTGCACTGTCAGAGCGTCAGTACTGAAGGTGAGATGCTGAACTGTTCAGAGGTAAATTGAATGGCCTGAGTTTCGAATTCCCCAGCTGATTGGTAACATTGAGATCCTTTCTGCAGATGCAAGGCCCTGCTCGAGCCCTTTAATTGACCCATTCCACAGACATGGAATGGACATGGGGAACTCACAGTTGGTTAGGATGGGTGAGGATCTGTCATCCAAAAGTCTCCTGACCATTTACTGGCTCTTATTGATATTGGAAGCCCTCTGACATCATGATCCTAAGCATCTCACATTGCACCGCACCGATGGCAAGACGTGAAAGCTTGCTTTCGTAACATTTTGTGTTGTTGGTCCTTTTGGTCTTCATGACATTGTGAGCCGTCAGTCCCTCCTGTCTTGTAACAGCTTCTCATCACTCCTCACTTATCCCTCTAACACTGGGCCTCTCCTCAGTGCGTACTCTCTCTTGAATATCTCTTTCTCTGGTTTCTACTCACTGATGCCTCGTTCTCAGTGTGACCTAAGCTGAGACTTGACCTCTGAATTTCTTCCCTTATTCCTCCTCAGGACCTCATTCTGGCTATAGAGAATCGGACGGTGTGTCGAGCGGAGGGGATTAGCCTGTGTGATGGCGAGCGTCACTCAGTCAATCTCACCCTAACCGTTGAAGGCATCCTGTGGACTGTGGATGAAGTTGCTCACAGGAGCCACTTGACCAGCTCGGAACTGAGGAAGCAACTAGTCCTGTTGGATCAAGCCATGCAGGAAACAGTCAATACCACACTAGGAGGCATACCAGGTAACTTTCGCGCAGCTAAATAGAACCTGCTACCTATAGATACCAGGGGGTACATTCTCCCAACACTCCTGTTTCCAAAAGGGCTCACACACAAATGCACAGAAACACTGGATGGAGTGACACAGTCTCAGAAGAAGGGATTGGTCATTTCAGACTGAGTTAAGGAGATATTTCTTCACTCAAAAAGTTGTTAATCTTTGGGATATTCTAGCCCAGAGTTTGGGAATGCACAGCTATTGAGTATACTGAAAACTGAGATTGACAGACGTTTGGCTGTAAGGGATTGAAGAGATATAGACATGAGGTCGGTACATGGATTTGAGATGGAAGATCAGCCATGAATTTATGGGATAGTGGTACAGACTCAATGAACTGAACAGCTTTTTCCAGTTCTTATGCTGATGAGCAGGAAAACTGAAATCAGAATGCAGTATGATCCAAACCAGTTCCAGGCAATACCTCCCCTTTCACACAGGGTCCAAGGTGAAACTTTGCAAATGATAATAATTAACTCACAGGAATCTCATCACTTTCAGAGCCTTAAACAACCTTCTTGACTTGAATGCACATTGTTTTGAAATTGACTTATTTTCTATTCATTCATGGATGTGGACATTGCAGACAAGACCCATTATCTATAGACATCCCCAGTTACCCATGAGGAGGTGGCAGTGAACCATCTTCTTGAACTGGTACAGTTCCTGTGGTGCATGTGCACCCACAGCGCTATTAAAGAACCAGTTTCTGAACTTTTCTGTAGATTCGCAAAATGTGGGCATCACTGACTGGGCTAGCATTTATTGCTCATTCCTTAATGCCGTCAAGAAGGTGGTGATGAACTATCTTCACTGCAGGTCTCGGGTCAGTTATACTCACAAGGCTATGAGGAAGGGACTTCCCCAGAATTTTGACACAAATGAGGATATGGTGATATAGTCCCAAGTCAGAATAGCGAGTGACTTTGCGGGGAGCTTGCAGGCAGCGGCACTCCTATGCATCTACTATCTTTGATCTTCTAGATGGTAGAGACTGTAGGCTGTTAAAGAAGCTTTGGTGAGTTTCTACAGTGTATCTTGTAGGTGGCACACACTGCATGTCAGTGGTGAAGGGACCGAACGTTCAAGGAGGTAAATATGGTGCCAATCAAATGGACTGCTTTGTTTGGAATGGTGTCAGTCTTCTTGACTGTTATTGGAGCTGCATCCTTCCAGGCAAGTGAGAAGTATTTGATCACTCTCCTGTGTTGTGCTTTTCAGATAGTGAATAGTCTTTGTTTGGAGTCACAGGAGATGAGTTACTTGCCACGGTATTCCCTGTTTCTGATCTGTTCTTGTAACCACAGTATTTAGTTCACTTTTTGGCCAGTGGTATCCCCTAGGATGTTGGTGATGGAGAATTCAGTGATGGTACCGTCACTGAACATCAGAGGGTGATGGTTCGATTCTCTGGCACTCTTGTAGTTTGTATATATATTGCTTGAAACTTATCAGCCCAAAGCTGGATGTTGTCTATGTCTTGCTGCCAGTGGACACTGACTACATCAGCATCTGAGGAGTCTGAATGTTGCTGAACTTTGTGCAATCTTCAGCAAACATACCCACTCATGGTGGAGAGAAGGTCATCGATGAAGCAGCTGAAGATGTTTGGGCCTTGGACTCTACCCTGAGGAACTCCTGCACAGATGTCCTGGAGCTAAGATGGCTAAGTATCCAACAACCACAACCATCTGCCTTTATGTTAAAAATTACTCGAACCAGTAGACTACTTTTCCCCAAGTTCCCAATTTTGCTTGGTCTTCTTAATGCATTATCCAATCAAATTCTGCCTTAATGTCAAGGGCAGTCATTCTAATGTCATATCATGAATTCAACTACTTTGGGCCATGTTGGTACCGAGGCTGGTATTAAGGTAAGGAGCTGTGTGGGCCAGAACCCAAACTCAACATGGGTGTGTAAGTTATTGCTGAGTGTGTGTTGCTTGACAACACAGTCAACAACACGTTTCATCACTTTGCTGATGATGAGGAGGGTGCTAGGGCAGTAGTTGGCTGAATTGGATTTGTCCTGCTTTTTATGGACAGGACGTACCTGGGCAATTTTCTACATTATTGGGCAGATGTCGGTGTTGTAGATGTACTGGAACAGTTTGGCTGGAGACATAACTCATTCAGGAGTACAAAATATCAATAGACTGAAAATTGTCTAGATTCAAGAGATAGCTGACAAGATAATGGTGATCATCTTTCAAAATTCTGATAATTTGGCAGTGGTGCCTCCAGATTGGAAGGTTGCAAATATAACCCCACTGTTAGAAAGGAGAGAGGGAGACGGAAATAAAATAGAGTACAGACTTGTTAACCTGACATCAGAAGTAGGGAAAATATTAGAACCTCTTATTAAGGATGAGCTTACTGGATATTTTAGAAAATTGTCTGATTGGTCAGGGTTTAATGTGAATTAATGAAAGGGCTATCATGTTCAACAAACTTGATAAAGTTTTCTGAGAGTCAATAGTGGGGACCCAATGGATGTGAGAGATAATAGGAACTGCAGATGCTGGAGAATCCGAGATAACAAGGTGTGGAGCTGGATGAACACAGCAGGCCAAGCAGCATCATAGGAGCAGGAAAGCTTGACATTTCGGGCCTAGACCCTACGTCAAGCTTTCCTGCTCCTATGATGCTGCTTGGCCAACCAATGGATGTGTTGTGTTTGAATTTTCAGAATGCTTCGTCCGATAGAGGAGAATAGTAAACAAATCAAAATGCATGGGATTATGTGTGATATGCTAGCATGGATTGGTTAACAAGCAGGAAATAGGAAGTTGGAAGAAATGGATCATTCTCAATTGGCAAGTTGTGACCAGTGAGGTACTGCAATGATCAGGTTCACAATATATATCAATGATTTGGACATAGAAACCAATTGTCATATTTCCAAGTGGGAATGTGAATTATGAGGAGGAGGCAAATAGACTTCGGGGGTTTAAACAGACTGTGAGTAGGTAAGAGCATGGCAGATGGAATACAATGTGGATAAATGTGAGGTGACCTACATTGGTGGAGGGAAAGGAGGTGTGGAGTATTTCACATCTGGTGTGGAATTGGATAGTGAGATGTGCAAAGGGATCTGGGTGTCCTCACTTAGAAGTCACCGAAAGCTAACATGAGGATGTAACAAGCAATTAGCAAGGCAAGTGTTATGTTAGCCTTTATCAAATTTGAATACAGGGAAAGAAAGTCTTGGTTCAGTAGTATCTTCTCTGTTCACTGATGGGCATGAGTGGGACATGCCTGTAAAAGTATGTATTGTCTTGGGGGTGTGCACAGAAGTTCACCAGATTGATTCCCGGGATGGTGGGACTGTACTCCCAGGAGAGATTGAAGAGACTGGGCCTATATACTCTGGAGATTAGAAGAGTGGGTGCTGGTCTAATTAGCAACTTACAAAATTCTTAAGGAATACACCGAGCACATGCAGAAAGGATGCTTTTCGTATTAGTGGGGTCCAGAACCATGGCACCTCAGAATAAAAGCCAAGCCTTTTAGGATTGAGGTGCAGAGGAGCTTCTTCATCCAGTGGGTGATGAATCTTTGGAGTCCTGTACCCCAAAGGGCTATTGAAACTCTGTCATTCATATAAGACAAAGACAGAGATTGACAGATTCCTACTTCTTAATGACTTTGAGGGATATGGAGATAGTGTGGGAGTATGATGTTGAGGTAGATGATCAGTTGTAATCTAGAATGGGGGAGCAGGCTGGAGGAATTGTATTGCCCATACCTGTGTTTTTTCTCTTACTACAGACATGGCACTCTCTGGGTCCTTTCAATTGCTCTATCCCGTGCCTTCAGCCATTTCCTTAATATAATGTGGGGAGATTTGATTTGGCTGTCGACTCTCATCTGTGATGCTGAGGACCTCAGGAGGAGGTCGAGATGGATCATCCACTCAGCACTTATGGTCAAAGATGATTTGCTAATGTTTCAGCCTTATCTTCTACATTGATGTGCTGGACTCCCCTATCATTGAGGATGGGGATACTTGTGGGGCCTCCTCCTCCCCCAGCTACTAATTAATTGCATTCACTGAGAATTTATCCATTGATTTAAAATGAAGATTCTGATACTCAAAAGCCATATGCTTTTTTATAGATTACTATTGCTGCATACTTAGGTGCCATAATTTTTGATGCTCTGGTTGTTAACAATGCTGTCCTGTTTTTGCTCGCAGCTGTTCCATTTACGTCTGCACCTATCACAGCTTCCTTTACTGGATGCCTCGATATAAAGATTAATGATGAAATTATCGACCTGGATGAAGCCAGTCACAGGGATCCCAATATCCAGTCCCACTCATGCCCGTCAGTGAAGAGAGAAGATTAGAGTCTGTCAGGCATTCTGTCACTGTAGTAAATATTCCTGTGTTCCAACCATTGTGTGCCACTGTGTGGAGATTGTTATAAAATTCATAGGCTGTAAACTGGACATCATGGAAACCTTCTGGAATAAGTGTAGAATTTAACAATGTTTGCCCTGTGCTAAAAGATAACAACTAAACCAAAAGTGTAAATTCTAAGACACTTTTTAAAAAAAGTGTTTGTCAGTATGTGTGTTTAATTAAACTGAAACTGTACTGAACTGTGTGCATTATGAAGTCTAGAAATATAGTCTCAGTATGAGGATCAAACCTGATATCCACCAGTGTTTACTACAGAGGGGCTAGTCCGGGTGGCAGCTGTTGCTCAGTCGGTGACACTCCTACCTTCCCGAATCAAAAGGTTCTGGGTTCAGGCCCCATCCTACAGATATGAGCTCAATGAAGCAGGCTGCTGTCTAGTGTGTTTCTAAGGTAGTACTACATTGTTGTAGGAGTCAGATGAGATGGAAAATCAGGGCCCTGCCTGCCTTCTTTAGTGACTATGGAAGAGCCCATGGCCACAGTTTGAGGAGAATCTTGCATCCTGTCCAATATTTATCTCTTGACCAGCATCGTTTTACTAAACCAGCTGATCTGCTCATCATCACATTCCTATTGTACTGAGCACATATTGGCTGCCTACATTACAACAACACTTCACTGCATCTGTACTGTATTGTGATGACCTAAGGTTATGCTGTATAAATGCAAGTGCGATGTGTTTCATTGTTTATCTTCTATACGAGTGGCTATGAAGTGCCTCAGTGTATTTTACTCTTAAAACCATTATTATAAAAGCAATTTATTGTACCAGAACCATAACATGAGAAACACAGAAAGTGAACATCTAACAACTTCCTTTACACAAACATCATTGACATTAACTACTATTTAAAAATAACTGAAGCTTTGTAGAATATTTTTGAAGTATTGTTTAGATGTTTGCAACATTCTCCATATGTTGTTGTGGCATTGAGCATCAAACAAGGAAATGTAAGATAAGCAACTTTCAGTTATTTTTATATAATAGTTAATATCCATGATATCTGTTTAAAGAAAATTGATGGATGTTCACTTTCTTTATTTCTCATGGATGTGTTATAGCTCTGGTACAATAACTTGCTTTCATAATCATGATTTGAAGACTAAAATATACTGAGGTGCTTCACAGCCACTAGTACTGAAGGCAGAGAGGCTATGAGTGCTGGTTGAAACTGCTGCACAGTGTTAACACCGCAGATACATTCAGTCACATTATGTCACACGTCTAGGGCAGGTAGGAACTTGAAGCCAGGTCTCCTGGCTCCAGAGGTGGGAACACTACTGCTGTGTCACAATACCCCAGGGACCCCTCCCCACCCCCCGAGCCTTTCCAAAACTGTCACTGTTTAGAAAGTATTTTTCCCAATCGATCTATGCTGAGATGTTATTGCACACCTCTGGAGTAAGTGGGGCTTGAAGCCAGGCCTCCTGGTGCAGAGGTAAGGATGCTCCAACTGCACCACAAGAACGTCTAATGTTACTGTTTGAACTTATCACCACAGGCCTGACTACATGATGCTGTTTCTAACATATTACAGGCACTGGATTATTTTGAATGCTTTTCATTAAGGAGGTCCCCACTTAAAAGATCCTCCTGGTTTTAGCTGGGTTAAATCAGCTGCTTGGTGGTGGTCATATTGAGATGACCTCGAGGGGGCTTCTGCGCATTATTGTTAATTCAAAAAGGGAGTTACTAAATGGAAATTCAGGAATTATATCTACCTTCCTGTATTTGTTACTTTGTTCCAATTTTACCACTCACAACCCAGTGTGAGTAACATCTTGGAGGTCATTTGTGATTTTCGCAGGATGTCGAAGACCAGCCAGGAGTGCACTGTAACAGTCACGCCTGGAGGAAACAAGGGCATGAATGAAAGATTCGGCAGCAGTAAGCTGAGAAAGGGTTGACGACAGACAATGTTACACAGGTGGCAGCAAGTCATGGCCATGTGGTCAGATACAACACCAAAACTGGGAAAAATCTAGTTTGCTTCAGGCATTTGTAAGGGAGTGGGATGAGGTCAATGGTTGAGGAAAAACATTCATAACAGGAACTAGAATAGGAGTTCTGTTCTATCTCCTGTCCTCTTTCCTGTTATTCCATGACAGGAAATAGAATAGGACTGGAGATGGGTATCATGCAGAAGCTGAGCTCAGAGACGATACAAAGGTAAATGGGGTAACAGGAAATGGCTGAGAGTCCAGGTCTAGGACAGAGGTGTAACTTTAGAGAAGGTGTAGGGGTTGTGCCAGTACACAAGATGGTTGGAGGCAGCTGACTGGACAGTTTCAGTCTCAATGAGAAATAGCTCTTTTATTCACTGTTGGAGGTGTGGGTACAGGGGAAAGACATTTAAGCTTCGTAATTAGAACAAAGAGATAGGAAATTTCAATCAGTTCATGCCACACATTATATGCAGGATTCAATGCAATCATGGGCGAGGATTGTTGCTTTAGCAGGTATATGTCACTCCATGCATTCAATCATAATCTCTGTGATTTGTGGGCTTCACAGCCCATTGGCTTTACTTGTGTATCGAAATATCAGTTATTGCTTAATGGGTAGCTCTTTCATTCCAGTCAGATAGTTTTGACATCAAGACCAGTACCAGAGACTGAAGCCCATGATTCAGACAGGTACACAGTGTTGAGGGAGCGATGCACTGTCAGAGAGTCCGTACTGAGGGAGCGCTGCACTGTCAGAGGGTCAGTACTGAGGGAGCGCTGCACTGCCAGAGGGTCAGTGCTGAGGGAGCGCTGCACTGTCAGAGAGTCAGTACTGAGGGAGCGCTGCACTGTCAGAGAGTCAGTACTGAGGAAGTGCTGCACTGTCAGAGAGTCAGTACTGAAGGAATGCTGCACTGTTAGAGGGTCAGTGCTGAGGGAGTGCTGCACTGTCAGAGGGTCAGTACTGAGGGAGCGCTGCACTGTCAGAGGGTCAGTACTGAGGGAGCACTGCACTGTCAGAGGGTCAGTGCTGAGGGAGCGCAGTACTGTCAGAGGGTCAGTGCTGAGGGAGCGCGGCACTGTCAGAGGGTCAGTACTGAGGGTGCGCTGCACTGTCAGAGGGTCAGTACTGAGGGAGAGCTGCGCTGTCAGAGGGTCAGTACTGAGGGAGCGCTGCACTGTCAGAGGGTCAGTACTGAGGGAGCGGTGCCTGTCAGAGGGTCAGTACTGAGGGAGCGGTGCCTGTCAGAGGGTCAGTACTGAGGGAGCGCTGCACTGTCAGAGGGTCAGTACTGAGGGAGCGCTGCACTGTCAGAGGGTCTGCTCAGGGAGCGCTGCTCTGTCAGAGGGTCACTACTGAGGGAGCGCTGCACTGTCAGAGGGTCAGTGCTGAGGGAGCGCTGCACTGTCAGAGGGTCAGTGCTGAGGGAGCGCTGCACTGTCAGAGGGTCAGTGCTGAGGAAGCGCTGCACTGTCAGAGGGTCAGTGCTGAGGGAGCGCTGCACTGTCAGAGGGTCAGTACTGACAGGATGCTGCACTGTCAGAGGGTCAGTGCTGATGGAGCACTGCACTGTCAGAGGGTCAGTACTGAGGGAGCGCTGCACTGACAGTGAGTGAGCGAGTGAGCTGTGCAGTAGCCCAGTGGTCAGTCCTGCTGCCTCTCAGCGCCACGTCCCCGCATTCGATTCCGGCCTCGGATGATGGTCTGAGTTTGTTCATTCCCCCTGTGTGTGCGTGGGTTTCCTCCGGATTCCTGCCACGGATGTGCAGGCGAGTGGCCATGCTAAAGTGTCAGCAGTGAGCAGGCTCGGTGCGTTCGCCATGGGAAGTGCAGGGATAGGGTAAGGGGATGCGTCCGGGTGGGCAGCTCTTCGGAGGATGGGTGTGGACTCGATGGGCCGAATGGCCGCTTTCCGCACAGTCGGAATCCGGTGGATCCCCCGTCGTGTAGCCCAGTCCTACAGCACTACCGATGCACGGTTATTCTAGGTTGAAAATCATCAAACACAGATGATTTGATCTTTCTCTGTGTTTGGGTTGACGGGATCCCTGGATCATGCTGGTTTTGGTGGTCACGGTTAGTGTGAGGGTGGAATGGGAAGAGTAACTCGGGAGGGCTGTTAATTTCTGATGTCCCACTCAGCCCCAGGCTGTGGAAATCTACACAAACAGACAGGGCCGGGCCGGGCCAGTTCCTGCAGAAGCTAGCAACAGCAGATAATGCAAGCTGCAACATGTGCTGGCTCACTGTTACTCTCTGTCACAAGTTCACGTCGTAACCTCCCAGTGCAGGAGGGAGTTAAAGAGATGAAAGTGGATGTTGTAATGTTTATCTTCGCCCCCCCCCCCTTTCTCTCTCCCTGCTAATTGGTAAAGGCTGAGAGAGGCAGAGCTGACAATTCGCCCGCAATCCCTGACCGTGACAAGATGCTGGGCTTCCTCGGGCCCCTTTTCCTGCTGCTGCTGCTCAGCCCAGACTCCAGGCAGTGTAAGTGAGCACTCTAACCGGGATCCTCCGTCTCTCTCTCACTCCCTGACCTTCCCTTTCCTTGCTGACTCCCTCATTCTTCCCTGGCTTTCTCTTTCTGCCTCATCTTTTCTCTTTCCTTGTCTCTGATTATTCTCCACCCTCATTCCTTCTCTCCCCCCTCTCTCATTATTCTCTCCCCTCTATTCCTTCTCTACCCCTCTCTGATTATTCTCCCCCCTCATTCCTTTTCTCCCTCTCTCTCATTCCTTCACCCCCATTCCTTCTCTCTCCCTCTCTCTGATTATTCTCCCCTCATCTCTCTCTCATTCCTTCTCTCCCTCTCTCTGACTATTCTCTCCCCCTCTCTCTGATTATTCTCTCCCCCTCTCTCATTCCTTCTCTCCCCCTCTCTGATTATTCTCTCCCCCCTCTCTGATTATTCTCTCCCCCTCTCTCTGATTATTCTCTCCCCCTCTCTCTGATTATTCTTTCTCCCTTTTCCTCTCCAGTTGTGTCCCGCAGAAGCGCCTCCAGCTTCCTCTATCGGATCAAACGGGCTAACCACGTCTTTGAGGAGACCCGGCAGGGACACTTGGAGCGAGAATGTGTGGAGGAATTCTGCAGCAGGGAAGAGGCCAGGGAAGTGTTTGAGAACGACCCAGAGACGGTAGCTAATCTCCACCCTTTGGGCACTCTCAGTTCCACTGCTCTCATTGTCCCAAATCCCGCAGATGTGTGTCTGTGTGGATCTAATTTCCCCTTACATTTTAAAATTCCTCATTGATCTGAACCTTCTTTTCTCCAATAGATCTTTCCTGTTCTGCTAAATTATATGCATAGCTGTGTGTGTGTGTGTGTGTGTGTGTGTTGCTCAGCACAAAATCTATAGATGGGTTGTCCTCTTGAGTACTTTCCTGTTCATGGACCTGACGTTTATCTGTATAAAGACCGGGCAAGAGATGTAAAATTGTCACTGGGGCATTAACAGTCCAGCCTTTCATCCTGCTTTACATCATTTGAGAGGAACAAATGGTGCAAATTATTTAGTTCCATGTTTAAACTGAGTGAAACTGCTGGACCTATTCCCGGGGAGATGTTAGTAACACCCCAGTTCCTGTGAGGGTCGACCTTTTGAAGTGTACGATACAGGACTTCTTTACATCAAAGCTTGCTGGCTTACAAACCGACCTTTCTGTTTTTATATAAAAAAATGGTTGAATAAAATAAACTGCATTCTGCAGCAAGCTCATTGGGTTAGGGCTAGCTGTTACATTTCAGAAAAAAAGTGTGTTTGTGTGTGCCGAGTTCTGTTTGTCACTGCTGGAGTCTGTTGTTTTCCTAGTGTCGAGGCTACAGAATAAGGCGTCTTAAACAAATTTGTGCATAGTAAGGAAAAGCTGACAGTGAAATTTCTTCGTAAACTTCTTTATCGGAAACTTTTTGCTGCTTAACTGAGTTTTTGTCAGCAGTTTTAGTGGAGGAGTGTTTGCTTCATGCCCAGTTAATTCTCTGGCTCCTTGCAGCAATTTAGAAAATTGTAGCTGGCATGACGATGTTTAAACAAACTGTAATTTACAGGAAGAATAATCTCATTTAACTGGAAAAGGTTGTAGCTCTGTCACCAGCACCAGTGCTCAGTTCTAAGAGTAAACATTACATTACTTTTTTCTCTTCTTAATTATAACCTTTTACCTAAAGCTGCTTTAACTCAACAATTAGTTTTGGAACATTGGAATCAGAAGCATTCTACTCCTTAAACCTGTCCCACTGCCATTCATTGAAATCATGGCTAATCTGTAGCTACCTCCCATGATCCTATACCCCTTGGCTGGGAAAAGCCTATCAATCTTAGATTTAATATTATTCGATTTAGCATTAACTACTTTTGTGGGAGCAAGTTGCACACTTCTGTCAGCTTTTGTGTGAAGATGTGTTTCCTTCAAAGGCTAATTCAGTTACAGTAGAATTGTACGCCATGTGTCCAGATGTAGCAAGAACTGGACAACATCCAGTTGAAAAGTAGCAAGTCACATTCATGTCACACAAGTACCAAACTATGACCACCTTCACCAAGACAGAATCTAACCATCTCCCCTTAACATTCAATGAAAATACCATCACTAAACTCCCCCACCATCCACTTCCTGGAGGTTACTGTTGACCTGAGCTTTCCAAAATAGGGGTAGGGACCCCAGAGAGGTTTCAAACAGAAATTGTGGGGTTGTGGGGTCATGAGCTCCAAAACACCAATGGCTGCCGCAGAATGCTGACCTGTATCCAGTTCCCCAGGATTTGGAATTATAGAATTCCCTACAGTGGGGAAGCAGGCCATTTGGCCCTTGAGTCATAGAGCACAGAACTGTACAGCACAGGAATGGGCCCTTTGGCCAACAGTGTTGTGCTGAACATGATGCCAAAATAGACGAATCCCTTCTGCCCACCCTTGGCCTACATCCCTCCATTCCTTGCATGTGCTTACTTAAAGGCCCCTTAAATGCCCCTATCATATCTGCCTCTAGCACCACCCCTGGCAGTGGGTTCAAGACTCCTAACCACTCTCTGTGTAAAAAACATGCCCTTCCCATCTCCTTTGAACTTTCCCCCTCTCATCTTAAATGCATGCCCTCTAGTATTAGACATTTCAACTCTTGGAGAATGATCCTGACTCTCAACTCTATCTACGTATCCCATAATTTTATAGACTTCTATCAAGTCTCCTCTCAGCCTCCACCACTCCAGAGAAAACAACCTGAGTTTTTCTAGCCTCTCCTCACAGCTTGTACCCTCTAATCCAGGCAGTATCCTGGTAAACCTTTTCTGCACCCTCTCCAAAGCCTCCACATCCTTCCTGTAATGTGGTGACCAGAAATCGACTCAATATTCTTAAGTATGACCTGACCAAAGTCTTATAAAGATGGCATCCTGACTCTTATACTCAGTTCCTCAACCAATAAAGGCAAGCATGCCATATGCCTTCTTTACCACCCTCTGTACTTTGCATGGCTACTTTCAGGGAGCTATGGACTTGAACCCCAAGATCCCTCTGTACGTTCTACCATAAACTTCATACTTACTGTCCATTCTGACCCTCTGAAGAACATCTCACCCAGATCCACACCCCTACCCTAACCCTGCATTTCCCATTGCTAACCCAGGTAGCTTGCATAATCCCTGGACACTATGGTCAATTTTGTATGGCCAATCCACCCAACCTGCGCATCTTTGGACTGTGGGAGGAAACCAAAGCACCCATCGGAAACTCTCACAGACATGGGGAGAATGTGCAAACTCCACACAGACAGTCACCCGAGGGTGGAATTGAACTTGGGACCATGGCAATGTGAAGCAGTAGTGCAATCCACCATGCTGTCTTCTCCTCCCCACCCACCTCCTCCTCATTGTTGTCACTAATGAGTTGAGAGTATTTTCAAGCCTTGAAATGGGGTCCCAGTGGGAAATTTGGGAAGCGCTGGGTTAGGCAGGGGATTCCAGAGCATAGATAACAGGCATTCCCACCAATGGTGGGGTGTGCAACAGGATAACGTCAGCAGAACAGAGAGCAATGAGAAGAGGGAGAAGCTTTACTTTTCATTGACCAAGTCTGATATTTACATTAACAATTTCCACACTGTGAAGGCTGGTGTTTTTAATTGTCCTGATTTCATATGATTGAGCTGTTCGTTGGGCTAGTTAAGAGCAAATGATTTTGCTGAGGGTCTGTAGACATATTTATAATTGAACTAGATGAGCAAGACAGATATCTCTCCCTGAAGGCAACAAGTGTCACTCTGAGCTCACAGTTTGACAAAGTTTGGCAATTTTGTTAAATCTCCTTTATGCAATAATCTGTGACTAATGTGAAGCAATAAAAAGGAACCTATTTCTTTATATACTCCAGGATATTTCATGGGTTCACACACAGCTTTCAGTTATCAGCATGATCTTAACGGTGAGAGAATCTAACACAGGGTTTGAATTAATTTAACAAAGGCTTCCCCTTCAAGCCAGATGTAATTCATCTGATGAGTTCGAGGCCCTGCATGTCCTGTCAAGTAGATATAAAAGATTCTATGATGTGATTAGAAGGAGAACAGTGGAGTTGTCCTTGGTTAGCTTCGTTGCTTAACTAAGGTCACTAAAAAACTTTGATTTTTTTATCATTAAAAAATTAGCTGCTTTTTCATACACACATTGCTGTTTGTAGGATCTTGCTGTGTACAAACGGGCTGCTGCATTTTCTGCATCACCACACCTTTTAGAAGAGAACATTTCTATTATACTATGTCCTTTCAATACTTTATAAGTACTTCGCAAAACATTTACCATTCAATGCCATGTCTCTCAACTTGTCCGAATGCTCTTGTGCTGTTTACTTCAGAAGTTTATACAGTTCTTTTCTTTACCTGATACCTACATCATGTGTCTTTTTCTATTTATTCATGGGATGTGAGCATTACAGCTAAGGCCCGGATGCATTGCCCATTTGTAATTACCATTGAGAAGGTAGTGGTGAGTACCTTCTTGAATCCATGTGGTGCAGGGGCTGTCACGAAGGGACATCCAAGATTTAGACTCAGTGAGAATGAGGGAATGGCAGCATAGTTCCATCTTAGGAAGGCGAGTGAGGTGGAGGGCAACTTGTAGACTGTAGTGTTGCCATGCACCTACTGCCCTGTCCTTCTAGGTATAGAGTTTGCAGGTTGGGAAACTGCCATTGAAGAAGTATAGATGAGTTGTCTTTTTATGTTTTGTTTCTTCATATATTTTTATTATTTCAAAATTGAACAATCAGTCTCTGCCTGATCTCCAGATAGAACCATAGAGACACACAGCACCGAAACAGACCCTATGGTCCAATTCGTCTGCGCTGACCACATGTCCCAGATAAATCTAGTCCCATTTGCCAGCATTTGGCCGATATCCCTCTAATCCGTTCCTATTTGTATGCCCATCCAGATGCCATTTAAATGTTGTAATTGTACCAGCCTCCACCACTTCGTCTGGCAGCTCATTCCATACACACACCACCCTCTGTGAGAAGAAGCTGCCCCTTAGGTCCCCTTTAAATCTTTTCCCTCTCACCTTAAACCTATACCCTGTAGTTTTGGACTCCCCTGCCCTGGGGAAAGACCTTTACTATTCACCCTGTGCATGCCTCTCATGATTTTAAAAAACTTCTATAATGTCACCCCTCAGCCTCTGACACTCCAGGGAAAATAGCTCTGGCCTACTCAGCCTCTCCCTAAAGTTCAAACCCTCTACCCCGGCAACATCCTTGTAAATCTTTTCTGAACCCTTTCAAGTTTCACAACATCCTCCCTATAGCAGGGTGACGGTATTCCAAAAGTGGCCTAACCAATGCCCTATACAGCTGTAAATGACCCCCCAACTCCTATACTCAATGCACAGTCCAGTAAAGGCAAGCGTACCAAACGCCTTCATCACTATCTTATCTAACTGCAACTCCACTTTCAAGGAACTATGAACCTGCATTCCAAGGTGTCTTTGTTTGTCACCACTCCCCAGGACCTTACCATTAAGTGTATAAATCCTGCCCTGACTTGCCTTCCCAAAATGCAGCACCTCACATTTATCTAAATTAAACTCCATCTGCCACTCCTCGGCCCATTGGCCCATCTGATCAAGATCCCATTGCACTCTGAGGTGACCTTCTTCGCTGTCCACTCCACCTCTAATTTTGGTGTCATCTGCAAACTTACTAACCATACCTCCTATGTTCACATCCAAACCATTTATATAAATGATAAAATGGAATATTTGAGATTATTTTGGCTTTCTCACTTCTCTTAAAGTGTTTATTCCAGTCAGTGGTTCAAACTGCGTAAATCTCAAATTCATTCTGAAACAACCGGATGTTGATTGTGTATTTTCCAGAATCATTTATCTTACGTCAATAGTTACATTTGAGTCCTGACTGAACAACATCAGAGCAAAGGACAGTGGTTTCATAGGGCAGTTCATCACCACCTTGCTGTAGGCAGTGGGTAATAAATGCTATCATGCTCAGAGACACCCACATCCCTTGAATAAATAAAAGAATGGTGACTGGACTTCAAAAGTCACTGCTCAATTGTAAACTGCCATGGGAGGTTGTGAAAGATTCTGTATAAATGCAGGTTTTTTTGGACATGGCAATATGTGAACAGGATCCACCAAGTTTCCTGGTGCTTCTGGCATGAGTAATCTCACCTTTGTTACCCTACATGTGCTACCTTCTTGTAATGTCATTTTTGTAAAGATTTTATCCCTTAATTGTAGCTTTATTTTTGTCGGGGATGTGATGACTTTTCTGTCTATATTTGATGTGATGTCTTTTTTCTCTGCAGAGTTACTTTTATCCAAAGTACACAGGTAAGCTGCCTCTTTCCATTGAATAAAAGTTTTAAACTTATTTTCTGCGTTGTTCGAGTCTCACATATTATAACAGTAAACTTCCATTTCCTATTGGATTGAAATTAAAATCCACTGATGGGCTTTGCCCAGGGTTTAAAAGTTTAAAAGGCTCAGCCTGTGTAGTTCAGGGATCTCAATATTTTTACCATCGGTGATACTGAATGTGGATTTTGGGACTTCAATCACTGGCAGGCTCGCTTCGAATTGTGTGCTGGTTGTTCTGGGTGGTCTGAATAATTGTCACCTTGTCTAAGTTGTGCTGGTGAGTTCCACATTGTTTTCATTCACTCGTGGGGCATGGGCGTTGCTGGCTGGCCAGCATTTATTGCCTGTCCCTAGTTGCCCTTGAGAAGGTGGTGGTGAGCTGCCTTCTTGAATCACTGTAGTCCATGTGCTTTACGAAAACCCACAATGCCCTTAGGGAGGGAATTCCAGGATTTTGACCCAGCAACAGTGAAGGAACAATAATATATTTTCAAGTCAGGATGGTGAGTGGCTTGGAGGGGAACTTCTAAGTGGTGGTGTTCCCATGTATCTGCTGCCCTTGTCCTTCTAGATGGAAGTGGTCATGGGTTTGGAAGGTGCTGTCTGAGGATCTTTAGTGAATTGCTGCAGTGCACCTTGTGGATAGTACACACTGCTGCCAGTGAGCATCGGTGGTGGAGGGAGTGGATGTTTGTACGTGGTGTCAGTCAAGCGGGCTGCTTTGTCCTGGATGATGTGAAGCTCAGAGTCATACAACACGGACACAGACCCTTTGGTTCAACTCATCGGTGCTGACCAGACATCCCAATCTGACCCAGTCCCATTTGCCAGCATTTAGCCCGTATTCCTCTAAACCCTTCCTCTTCATATTCCCATCCAGATGCCTTTTAAATGTTGTAATTGGACTTGTTTCTACTACTTCCTCTGGCTGCTCGTTCTGTACATGCACTACCCTCTGCGTGAAAAAGTTTTTGAAATCTTTCTCCTGTCCCCTTGCACTTATGTTATGGACTTCCCCAAACCAGGAAAAAGGCCTTGTCTATTTACCGTAGGCATGTCTCTCATGATTTTACAAACCTCAGTAAGGTCACCCCTCAGCCTCAGTTGCTCCAGAGAAAATAGCCCCAGCCTATTCAGCCTCTCCCTATAGCTCAAACCCTCCAATCCTGGCAACATCCTTATGAATATTTTCTGCACCCTCTCAAGTTTAACAACATCCTGCCTACAGAAGGGTGACCAGAATTGTACGCATATTCCAAAAGTGACCACAATGTGTGTAGATTAGGTGGGTTATGTGGGATGTGTCTGGGTAGAATGCTCTGAGTGTCGGTGTGGACTTGTTGGGCTCAAGGGCCAGTTTCCACACTGTAGGGATTCTATGGAAAAAAAAAAATGGAAATATGACATCTCAACTCCTGTACTTAATGCACTGATCAATAAAGGCAAGCGTACCATACACCTTCTTCACCACCCTGTCTATCGGCAACTCCACTTTCAAGGAACTATGAACCTGAGCCCCGAGGTCTCTTTGTTTGGTGACACACCCTCTAAATCCCATTAATTGTACAAGTCCTGGCCTGGTTTGGCCTTAGCAAGATGCAACACCTCACATTTATCTAAATTAAACTCCATCTGCACCTTGAGTATTGCTGGAGCTGTACCCATCCAGGCAAGTTCCAGGGAAAGATGTTTTCTGTTAAATTAGCGACAACCTTATATTTATGGCCTCTAGCTTTGGGCTCCCAGCAAGTGGAACCATTTCTTGCACATCAATCCTGTCAAACTCATTCATAATTTCAAAAGCCTCCCTGTTGGGTTCAACCTTTTCTGATTATATTTCTTTCATATGAAGTTGGAATAAAACTAGGGGAGGTTTGAAAGGGACTGCTAACTCATAATGGTCCAATTCACACTTGGCATGCAAAAGGAAAATGACCCCTAATGTGTGGGAATTACTGTGATGATTGTTCAAACAGTTTGTCACGTCTACAAACAGAACCTTATCCGATGGGTCATTGTAGAATGTTGATACAGGTCATGTACGCGACCTGGCATCTGAAAGCTGGGAAGCCTCCTACCCTAAAGCTGCCAAAGGTTCACTGGCTGGAATGCACCACATTAATCACTGATTTCCGAAAATATTCCCCACAACACTGTGTGGGAGCAAGTGTCAAAAATGCTCTTATCATTCCCATATAGCAGAGTTCATAGGTGATAAAATCGGGTTTTTAACAATGAAGGCGTGGCACGGTGGCTCAGTGGTTAGGACTGCAGCCTCACAGTGCCAGGGACCCAGGTTCAATTCCACACTTGGGCAACTGTGTAGAGTTTGTATGTTGTCCCTGTGTCTGTGTGGATTTGCTCTGGGTGCCCTGGTTTCCTCCTACAATCCAAAGATGTGCAGGTTAGGGTGGATTGGCCATGCTAAGTTGCCCATAGTGTCGAGGGATGTACAGGCTAGGTCGTTTAGCCATGGGAAACGCTGGGTTACAGGGATGGGGTAGGAGGGTGGTTCTGGATGGGATGCTGTTTGGAGGATCAGTTTGGACTCAATGGGCCAAATGGTCTTTTTCCACATTGTAGGGATTCTATGATTCAGTAACAAAGGAGTTAGTTTTAAAAAAGTTTGCAAAATAACTCAGCTGGGAAATTTATGGGACTATTTTGCACAATGCCATTTGAATATGCTTCTCAAAAGGGCAGTAGGGAGAGATTGTATAGTATTCTTTGAAAGGATTGCTATTTGAGAAGGGAAAGAAAGAACCGTTTGCAAGACTGTGGGGAAAGAGCAGCAGGGAGATGGAACTAATGAGATTGCTCTTTCAAAAACCTATCATCACACAGGCACGATGGGCCAAATGGCCTCATTCTGTGCTGCGCAATTCTTATATGATATTGAAAACACCCAGCCTTATGCAGTCTCTCGCAAAAGGTGAATTGACTGGGTGAGGTGACTGGAAATTGGAAGTAAAGTGATTAAAGTGGCTTGTGGTACTATGTCTGGTTCAGTCTCCTTATATAAGGAAGGTATGTTTGCCTTGGAATGAGTGCAGGAAAGTTTCACTATTTGGTACTGGAATTCTGGGAATTACCTTTGAGGAGAGATTGAGTTGAATGGAGCTACATTCTCTGGAGGTCAGAAGAACGAGAGGTGATCATATTGAACTGAATAAAACTCTTATAGGATGCGTGAGGATAAGTGCTGAAAGATTTTTTCCTGCCTGTTTGAGAAATCGAGAACTAAAAGCCATAATCCCAGGATAAGGCAATGATCATAGAGTCCCTACCGTGTGGAAGCAGGCCTTTCAGCTCATCCAGTCCCCACACACAATCCGAAGAGCATCCCACCCAGACCCACCCCCATACCCTATCCCTGTAACCCTGCATTTCCCATGGCTAATCCACCTAGCCTGCACATACCTGGACACTATGGGCAACTTAGCAGGGCCAGTCCATCTAACCTACGCGTCTTTGGACTGTGGGAGGAAACTGGAGCATCCGGACGGATCCCAAGTAGACACCAGGGGAATGTGTCCACACAGACAGTTGCCTAAGGGTGGAATCAAACCTGAGCCCCTGGCGCTGTGAGGCAGCAGTGCTAACCACTGAGCCACCGTGACAGCCTGTAATGATCATGTGTGAAAGAGATGAGGATAAATATCTTTCCTCAGTGGTTTGTGGATCTTGGAGATCTCTATTACAGGGAGCTGTATATATAATATACATAGCCAAAATATATAGCCTTTGAATATATTCAAGTCAATATTTTTCACATTTTCTGAAATATGTGGGGACAGACTTGATGAAGGTGATTGGCTATGATCCTACTGAGAGATATTCCGCCTCCTGCTACTCCAATTTCTCATGATCTGCAGAATCAGTCAGAATTGGGAAACAAAGGAGGGCCTTCCTGGTTTTCACTGCCAGTGGGCAAGAAAACATTTGGAAGATTAGGGTGGGGAAAGAATAATGGGAGCCATTTATAATGCCCCCAGATCCTTCCAATGGGGAGAGGAAGAGAGAGAGAGAGAGAGTCCCTCCCAAACATTTTTAACAGGGAGAAGGAAGGAGCCCCTTGACCCGCCTGGCTGGGGTTTGGAAGGGAACACCCACACCATTCTACTTGGTGTTCTCAGTAGATTCAATTCTGCCAGCATACATTTCTAAAACATTCCCAGCATTCCATTTTTTTAAACGGCGCCTGATATTATTGCACTAAACCATGAAATTGTTTCCTTTAGAATGTGTAACGATTGAGTTCGGAGATCTTGAAATTTAAATCTAATGTGATTGCTTCGGTGGCCAAACAGAGTGAGAAGTTGCATTAATGTGGCTTTTGTGAAATCACTAGTTCACAGTGCTCCTTCATTAACTATTTGCTGTTCCACATAGAATGCCTGAGAAGGTTTGGACCCATCAGCAACAGAAATCCAGATCTTGTGACGTGTGTTCACAGTAAGTTTCTCATAACGTACTCAGTGCAAGGAGGCTGAAAAGAAACTGCAGCCAAAGTTTCTCTGAGACACAATGATAACGGCTGGGGCTAGGGCTGGGACCTTTGCGAAGCGGCCAGGTCGGGGCTTTTGTGACTTCAGTACCCAAACTTGGGAAAACTCAACTTATGCAAATAAAGTGCTAGGTCATTGCAGCGCTCCCTCAATGCTGACTTTCCAACAGCGCAGCGCTCCCTCAGTACTGACCCTCTGACAGTGCAGCGCTCCCTCAGTACCGAACCTCTGACAGCGCAGCGCTCCCTCAGTACTGACCCTCTGACAGTGCAGCGCTCCCTCAGTACTGACCCTCTGACAGTGCGGCACTCCCTCAGTCCTGACCATCTGACAGTGCGGCACTCCCTCAGTCCTGACCCTCTGACAGTGCAGC
>JAHRHZ010000009.1:13967222-13996847 GCA_024137785.1 Ginglymostoma cirratum | reverse complement strand
CACTGACCCTCTGACAGTGCAGCGCTCCCTCAGTACTGACCCTCTGATAGTGCAGCACTGCCTTAGCCATTCACTGGAAATTTCAGGCTGTAATTATGATCTGACAACTCATAATTTGTTCTCTGTGTTGAGTCCTGGGAATTGTTGTCTGCAATGATCAGGGATGGAGAATGTGCAGTCTGCTTGATTATGGTGAGAATGTAAGTGTTCCTGTTGGCATCTGACCTTCGTGTTTTGCCTTACTTTTAACTTTGTGGGTCATTTGTTCTCACATTTTGTACTGTATCCCGTGTTCGCTGGAAATTTATCCCAGAAGCCCCATGAAAAGAATGACTAACTGAGTTGACTTTGCTTTGATTGTAAACATGTGGTGAGTGTATCAATGTACTAGGACTCTCAAAATCCTATTGATAGCGTTCCAATACCATAATAATTTCTCTTTCTCTGCTTGGTTTCCAGATATCCCAGATCAGTGCTCCCCTCTGCCTTGCAATCCTGTGGGTTATGACCGATGTGAGGATCAGAAGGGAACTTTCAAATGCATTTGTAAATCAGGCTGGGAGGGCGCTTTCTGTCATGAAGGTACAGTATGTGTTTCATCCAGAGATTAAAGGTTTACCTTATGAGGAGAAATTGAGCAGTTTACACCTATACTCACTTGAGTTTAGAAGAATGAGAGGAAATCTATTTGAGGTGTATAAGATGCTAAAAGGGGATTGATAAAGTAAACAGACTGGAGGTTTCCCCCTTGTGGGACAATTTAGAATGAGAGATCCAACTCTTAGGTTAATGGTGGCATTTAAAACAGAAATAAGGAGGAATTACTTCTCTCTAGGTCACGAATCTGTGGAATTCCCTCCCCCAGAGTGCGGCGAATGTTGGAACAGTGAATAAATTGAAGAAGGAGACAGATTTTTAATCAGTATCATAGGAGCAGGAAAACTTGACGTTTCGGGCCTAAACCCTTCATCAGAAATTTCAAGTTTTGAAACGTCAAGTTTTCCTGCTCCTATGATGCTGCTTGACCTGCTGTGTTCATCCAGCCCCATGCTTGTTATCTTGGATTCTCCAGCATCTGCAGTACCTTTTATCTCAGATTTTTAATCAGTAATGAGTTAAAGGTTGCAGGCAGGAAAGAGGAGGTCAGACTGAGATGAGATCAGCCATGATCATATCAAATGACAGAACAGGTTTAAATTACCTAAAAAAAAAAGCCCCAAAAGAACTGCTGGAAATCATAAACCAAAACAGAAATTTCCACAAAACTTCAGCAAGTCTGGCAGTACCTGTGGAGAGAAATACCTACTCCTGCTCCTGGTTCTTTTGATTTGATCGTCCTAGAGAGGACTGGAAATTTATTATTGAACTGTACTGCCCTCTTTGTCCTCTGCCTTATGGAGAGAGCGGGAAAGTGGAACTCATTTCAAAGAGCCAGCATATGAATGATGAGCCAATGACGGCTTCCTTTTGTACTTTGCTTCTTTAAATTTATTAAGAACATTGTTTGGGCAACGAGGGGTTCATTTCAACCTGCGGTAACATTTAAGCCTTTAAACAAAAGAGCAGTAAGATAATATTCACGGGAATCTTGAGGAGGCCATTCAGCCCATTTCTCCATTCCATCTGTTACTCACACACTATACAATTGGGCAACTGACCTTCACTGAGCAACCTGTCAACTCTGTGATTGGCTCAGTTAACTGATACTGTGATTGGCTCGGTTAACTGATACTGTGATTGGCTCGGTTAACTGATACTGTGATTGGCTCGGTTGCTAATGTTGTGACTGTCTGCATTCCAGATATTATTGAGTGTGAAATAAACAATGGTGGCTGTGAGCACATCTGCTCAAACACGGAGGGGAGTTATGAGTGTGTGTGCAAGAAAGGATTCAACATGAAGCAGGACAATCGACATTGTGAAGGTGAGGGTGACACCTTGGGAAAATGTCCTGTGGGTTTGTACTCTGAGGGAGAGGGCCACCCTGATCACTTTAGGACTTCAGCTGTTCACACCTGTAGGCTCTCTTTGACTGACCTTTACAGGTGGGAAAAATGGACAATGGACCCAGGATAGGGAAAGACAAATCACTGATGGGATGGGCCTGCGATTCTATTGTTTGATACTAGGATGTAAACGGCACTGGCATTTACCACTGTTTGCTAAATGGGCTTGAGATGGTGGTGTTGAGCTGCATATTGACCCACTGCTGTCCGTGAGGTGAAGATACACATGCAGTGCTTTTGCAGTGTTTTCCATTTGACTGGAGGATCATTATTTTGAGAACATTTCAAGGTTGACACCGGGACAAAACAATCTGTTGTATTGGTACTCTATCCATCACCATCAACATTTGCCCCACCCACCTCCTTCACTGACACCCAGTGGCAGCAGTGTGTACTATCTATCAGGTGCGGTGGAGCAACTTGCCAAGTCTTCTTTGACAACACTTTTCAAAATCCATGACCTGCATCGCTTAGAAGGACAAGGGCAGTAGGTGCATGGGAACACCATCACTGGCAAGTTCCTTTCCAAGCCACACACCATCCTGACTTGTCACTACCGTTTTCCTGTTGTTGGGGCACATTTCTGGAACTCCATCCCTATCAGCATTTTGGATGTCCCTTCACCAATAGGATTACAGTGGGTCAAGAAGACAGCTCACCACCACCTCAGGGATGATTAAGGATGGAAAATAAATGCTGGTTTTGCCCTAGTTCTTTAAGGATTTAACAAAAGAATGATCGTGTTCCAGGATTGTTGTACAGGACATTGGTGAGGCCTCTTCTGGAATACTGTGTCCTGTTCTGGTCTCCCTGTCATATGAAGGATATCATTAAGCTGGAGAGGGTTCAGAAGAGATTTGCCAGAATGTTGCCAGGAATGGAGGGTTTGAGTTATAAGAAGAGGCTGGTAAGGCTGGGACTTTTTCACTGGAGTGTAGGACCTTGGGAAGTGACCTTATAGAGGTTGGTAAATCATGAGGGGTATAGATAAGGTGAATGGTGGGTGTCTTTTCCCTAGGGTGGGGAATTTCTAGACTAGGGGGCATAGTTCTAAGGTGAGAGGAGAGAAATTTAAAAAAGACACGGGGGCGATTTTAACACAGAGTGTTGATTTTGTGTGGAATGAACTGCCAGAGGAAGTGGTGGATGTGGGTACAGTTACAGCATTTAAAATAAGTTTAGATAAATACACAAATAAGAAATGTTTGGAAGGATATGGGCCAAGCACAGACAGGTGAAACTATTTAGTTTGGGATCATGATTGACATGGACTGATTAGACCGAAGGGTCTATTTCTGTGCTGTGTGAGTCTCTGAATTCAACCCAGTGATGGTGAGGGAGTGGCAATGTATTTGAGATCAGGCTTATGCGTATCTTGGTGGGGAACCGCGTATCTTGGTGGGGAACCTGTAGCTGGATGATGGCCTGCCTTTGTCTTTCTAGATAATAGTAGTCTCAGGTTTGGGAGATGTGTATAAATGTGAAGCAGTTACAGAAGTTTTCTGTCATGAGCGTGCAGTGCCTGTAGGATATTGAGTAATGAGATGTTAGGATAGGTGATCAGAATATATTTTATTCCAGCTGTTGTTTTTTTGTTTAGATGCTCCACATGGTTAGTTAAATGGATCAGTTAAGTTGATATCTTTATAAGTTGCAAATCAAATAAAAATAATTTAAACCTCCAGATATTGATGAATGCGCATTGGATTCGGAGATTTGTGGATCGGCAGCTTGTGAAAACGTACTGGGTTCTTACAAGTGCACATGTGACCCTGGATACAAATACGACTTTTCAACAAAGTCTTGTGAAGGTAAATGCTTCCCAAACTCTATGCTGGAGTGAGAAAACTACTAGCTAATCATTTTCTGATGAAGCGTCTAGGCCCGAAACGTCAAGTTGTCCTGCACCTATGATGCTGCTTGACCTGCTGTGTTCATCCAGCCCCACACCTTGTTATCTCGGATTCTCCAGCATCTGCAGTACCTTTTATCTCAAGCTAATCATCCTTTCAGCTGGGCGATCCTTACTGATATCAATTTGGTCATATCTTCCACTGCAGAGATTAAAATGTCAGATTTCAACAAAATCAACTTGCATTTATATATTGCCATCTGTGTAATTAAAAACTAACCCCAAAGAGCTTCACAGGAGTGATTATCAAACAAGGTTTGACATCAGTCTGCATACGGACACATTAGAACAGGTGACCAAAAACTTGGTCAGAAATTTTAAGGATTTTAAGGAGCATCTTGAGGGATGTTCACTTAGAGATTTAGGGAGGAATTCTGTAGCTTGGAGACGAGGCTGTGATGGAGCGATTAATATTGGAATGCGCAAAAGGCTAGAATTCAGGATGGAAGCAATCCAGAGGTAATTTCCACATTGGATTTTTGAAGATATTGAACATTGGGGTATACTAACGCACCAGTCGGTGAATTTTTATTCAGGAAACACTGATGTGAGCTTCTTGTCTGGGTTTGCCAAGAAATCGCTCTGAAATGAACCTGCTGGAGGGAAGCCAAGTGCAGAATGTAATTATTTTGTCAGGTACTGCTGTGGTTGTCAGACAGTTTAATTGCGCAGAGGGGTTGCAATTGTTAGAAGTTCTGGTAGTTAACACCCCGATTAGGCTCCTATCATTGAGCACAAGCTGCAAAACACAGGAATAGGAGGAGATCGTTCAGCCCCGAAGCTTGTTCTGGTGTCCGGTTTGACTGTAGCTGAGATGAACGTACAAATTGGGTACATGAGTAGGCCATTTTGCCTCCTCGAGACTGTGCCACCCCAACCCATGTCTCCTTCTGATCTTTGACCAATAATTTGTAGTGCCATTGTTTAGCAAAAAGTTATCCATCTTAGTACCAACAACAATTCAGGTTCCAAATGTCTTACAAGAACAAAGTTGCTGGAAAAGCTCAGCAGGTCTGGCAGCATCTGCGGAGGAGAAAACAGAGTTAACATTTCGGGTCCGGTGAGCCTTCCTCAGAACTGATGGTGGCTGGGAAAACGTCAGTTTATATGCAGAAAATAGGGAGGTGGGTGGGGTAGGGAGTAAACGATCGGATGGAGCCCGAAGAGAGAGAAAGACAGTTGGACAGACAAAAGAGTTGCTAACAATCAGGCTGGGAGGGTGAATAGTTGTTAATGGGGACTGTTAGTGACAACAGGGGGTGTGTAGTGGCAGGCTATGTGGTAACAAGGCCTGGTGTGTGGGGTAGGGGGCTAGGACAAGGGAGAGTTTTCTATCTTCTTGTGTAAAAAAAGTGCCGCTGAGGCCATGGTCTATTAAAGCATATGACACTACACCCTGCAAAGTGGGCCCGATTAAGTACATATCTAACATCCCAAAACTAAGTCAGAAGTCGCACACAACACCAGGTTATGGTCGAACAGGTTTATTTGAAATCACAAGCTTTTGAAGCGCTGCTGCTTAAACAATTGCAAATGAACCTGTTGGGCTATAACCTGGTGTCGTGTGACTTTATCCACTTCAGTCCAACACCAGGACCTCCACAACACGGCCTAAGACCAGGCCTCCATGAGGTACTGTGGGCAATTACCAACAATCTAAGCACAGTCTTTGCTTAGCATCCACTATTTGGTTGCCATCATACTAGACAACGCGCCCTGGTTCAGTAAGGACCTGTGAACCAACAGATCAGTGGGAAAGTTCTCCACTGGATGGAGAGTCATACTTAGTACAAGGGATAGTTATTGGAGCCCAATCCTCCCAGTCCCAGGATATCACTACTGGAATTTCTTAGGGCAATCACACCCCTTGTACAGGACTGAAGGAGTGTTGTACTCTTAGAAGTGTCATCTTTCAGAGGAAATGTTAAGCCAATGATGTACCTTTTCCTGCAGACATAAAGGATCCCAAGGCATTATCATGGGCAGGTACGCTCCCTCACAAAAGCTGGATTATCTCATCGTTTATGTCATTGCTTTTTCCATTGAAATATTCATTGCCACGCTTCCTAGAGTACAGCAGTGACAACACTTTATTAGCTGTAAGACATGCTGAGGCAGGGAAAGGTGCTACAGGGGTCTAAGTCTTTTTGTAAAATGTAATGAGTCAAGGAAATGTGTAGTAATATTGAATCTTTGTTCTGTCATTCAGATGTAGATGAATGTGAAGAGAATATCTGTGCTGGAGATTGTGTGAATACCCGTGGTGGATATGCTTGTTTTTGCAATGGAAAGCAAGACCTAAAGTTGGCACCAGACTTGCAGACTTGTACAGTAAGACCCTTGTTTGTACTTCGTCTCTTTGGTGGAACCATGGGGATATAAGACAACCTGACCCCACCTGATTGATTTATTTTGTGGCGATTTAACGAGTGAATTTTAGCAATTGTCTACTTCCATTCACAATTTGTCAGATGCTGAAGCAATTCTTGCTTGTCATGCAGCAAGACCTGGACAAGCTCCATATCTGAGCTGACAATGTTCACACCGCACAAATGCTAAGCATCTCGAATAAAATTTAGTCACCTTCTCTTGGTATTCAATGGTGTTACCATTCCTGAATCTCCAACCGGTAAAATCCTGGGCGTTAACCAATGACCAGAAACTGAACTGGATGAGCCCAACTGTGGCTACATGAGCCGGTCAGATGCTGGGAATTCTGTGGCAAGTAACACACTATTTTTTCCTTAAAGCTTGTCCACTATTGGCAAGGCATAAGTGAGGAGTGTGGAGGAACACTCACCACTTGCCTGGATGAGGAGCGCAGCTCCAGCAGCACTCAAGAAACTTAATAGTGTAGTCAGGTATTTTGGATGGTCGCAAGGGTGCAGGAGTCGTGGGGGTGTTCGTCTGAGACGCTATGATTGTGAAGCCTTTGAAGGGCATACACTTTTGGCGACTGATTCTTAATATTTATCCAACAGGAAACAGAAGTGAGTTGTTGGTCTTGTAGAAAGGTCTCCATTGAGACATTTTGACAAAAACAAGTGGCTTCAAACATTTGCTACATTGTAAAATTTTCTGTAAGACATTTTTCTCGAAAGCAGGAGATTTCTGAAGAAGGGTCCAGACCCGAAACATCAGCTTTCCTGCTCCTCTGATGCTGCCTGGCCCGTTGTGTTCATCCAGGTCCACACTGTGTTATCTCAGATTCCAACATCGGCAGTTCCTTCTGTTTCTGACCAGCTCGGTGTCTCTTTGTTTCAGTTTATTTTGCCGTGTGCTTCATTGAACACTGGGAAAAATGAAGGCTCCTTGTACCTGGGAAGATTTTTCAAGGGGACTCCTGTGATGCGTTTTAACTTCAAAAGAAAGCAGCAAACGAGGTGAGGCACTGTCACCACTGCAGGATTTTACTGCTGGGTGAGTCCAGAGCACAGGATTTTACAATCAGAGCCAGGCTGTTCAGGGGGTGAGGCCAGGAAGCATTTCTACACACACAGTGGGCAGTGGCAGTCTGCAACTGTCTGCCACAAGAATCTGTTTTGACCAGGGTCAATTCTAAAATTTCCATTGGGTGAAGTGATTAATGGAAATGGAACCCAGGTGGAGATGTGAAGCTGAGATCCAGCTGAGTCACCATCAGTTTGAGTGGCAGAACAGATTTGAGGGGCTGAATGGTCTCATGTTGTTACTGTGTGTTTGAGTGGGAGAATTGTGAAACTGTGCACAGTTGATACTTGAATTTGTCTTTGTTGGAAAGTATAGTAAATGCTTTGTTGGCTGGAGAAAACTTTGGGATCTTGTGATGTCTGGAAGGTGCTATATAAAGGTAAGTTCTTTCATTCTTTTTATTAGGAAGCACACTCCTTCACCCTGAAACTTTCATCTTTTAAAGTTGAGTGAATTTTGTTTCAATTCGATAAGACCGGGTTGTATAAAGTTTGAACAAAACTTACAAATAAATAACAAAGCATATCCATGGACGTAAATTGCTTGCTTATTCAAAATTGAAACTTGTTGAATCAGTCCTTTCAAATGTCTTATGAAACAATACTTGCCCTAAGTTTTTGGTTTGAATCCCTGTGTGGGGCCCTCCTGGCATAGCCTGTGAGAATATTGCCATCTCACTCAGCCAAGATGGGACTGTGTCCAGAGCTCACTAATGGCTAAATATTGTGCAAGCTCTTACAGAGCCCCAGTGGCACATGATTATCAGTCTTTCGTCCCACTGGGCAGGACTCCAGAATATTTGACAGTGCTTAGGCCTTTGGCCTTTCAAATCATTAATGTTGCCTAGAAGTAGTGAAACAATGAAAGCTTTGAACACAGGAATAGCGGAAGATCATTGAACCCCTCCAACCTGTTCCTTTATTCATTGAGATCCCGGCTAATCTGTTCCATTGACCTGGAGACTGTGACTGAGCGAATGTCAGTCGATCTCAGTGTTGAGTTTGAAGCAGTAAAATTGTCCCTATCCAAAACTCTGCTGCCTGTGTGCTAACTTACACACAGTTCTATTCCCCTTCCCCACCCCCCCCACCCCGGCCATGGTTTCGTTCTGCCAACAGCTGAATTGTAGAATTTCTGTTCTTATTTTCAAATCTCTCTAGGGTCATCTCCCTCTCTCCTCACAACCCCCTGTGATCTCTGTCCTCATCGAGTTCCAACCTTCCAAACCTCCTCAATTCTAATAGCTCCATAACTGGTGGCCGTGTCATTGGCTTCCTAGTGCCTAATGCAGAAATTGTCTCACTTAAAGTCTCTTGCCAAATTCTGGGAGGACATAGACAGAGCGGACAATCAGAGGCTTTTTCCAAGGACAACTACAAGTCCAAGGTGAGAGTGGGAAAGTTTGGGGAGAAGCGCAGGGGAAAATTTTTCACACAAAGGATGGCAGGTGGCAATGGAGGTGTTGGCAGTGTTTAAGATGTATCTTGAGAGACACATGGACAGGAAGTGAACAGATGATAGAAACTGCACAACAAGTAGCGGGTCTAAAGAATTAGAATCGGTGCAGACTTGGTGGGCTAAAGGGTCTGTTCCCATGCTGCATTGTATTGTATTGTATAATTTGTATTTCTCTCCCCTTTTAACTCGCTTCTTAAAATCTGCCCCCTTGAACAAGTGTTGGTCACCTAGTCATCTACCCTGATTTCTCCATATATGCACAAATATCTGTTGCTGACTGTTAACAATCCTGTGAAATTCCTCAAGATGCTTTATTAGCCTAAAGGCGCAATAAAAATCCAAATTGTTTTACAAGTTAAACGTATGGGGAGTGGCTGGTGGTGAGGACTGTTTAACTTAATGAAAATTAACTGGGAAAATCTGTTGGTTTTGCATTGCCTGCAGGGGTTCATGACATACAGTGTGTTCAGCGGCGGGTGTGTGGGTGCGAGATCATTGGATGGTCATGTGGTGCACACACCCAGGCCAGCATCCAGTCAGGATTGATGATACTTGTTGTATGAGTCTTCCTCAGTAATCTGTGCAGTGACTGGTTGGTTTTTGTTTTAATGGGCAGCTTCTCTGTAGAATTCGATTTTCGAACATTTGATACGGAAGGTACAATATTCCAAGCTGGACATCAGCAAAACAGCACCTGGATCATGCTGGGACTGCATAATGGGAAGCTGCAGGTTCAGTACAGTAACAACAATGAAGCCACGGCTGGAGTCACCACTGGAGGTCCACTCCTGAACAATGGCAATTGGCACACAGTATGTTCACACTTGCCTTCCACTCCTCTTCCACCTTTTTAAGGAGCGTTTGCAGGACTTTGGGGTTTAGCTACTTTTGTTATTACAGCAAACATTTTATTAACAGACACCTGTGGGACCAAGAGATCCACATGATCAATCTAAAAACACGCACTAAGTAATAGAAATGTAACGCAGGGTGTACACATCACTATTATATTTTATTTAAAGCATAACAGCATAAATCACTTAAATAATAATGCAAGTTTGCCTGAAATAAACTTACCGGCAGAGAGCCTTCTCTCTCACACCCTCAATTCACTACTTGTACATCACAGAGATCATGATAAGAGAGTAATCTCCCGGTATTTCAGGGATATAATTTTTGCCAGTTTATTGGGAGCAGTGGTTAATGAGGTGCCAATTAAAACAAAGTTTGCTGTACCCAATTGTTCTGTAATTACAATCCCTTCAGTGCTGATGCACATGAGAGGAGTGTGCTCACGGCTTTCAAAGTTGTACAGGCCCTGCCTTTTCAGTGTGGCATCTTACACATTGCATTGACTGTTTCCATTAATCGGCCAGGTTTCACTTTGCTGTTTCTGAAGGTGCAAAATATATTTCCGTTTCAGATTTCTGTTGAAGAGTCCAGGAACAGCTTGATTGTGAAAGTTGCCCGAGAGGCGGTGATGCATATTAACATCCCCACAAGCCTGTTCCAGAAGACACAAAGATCATTTCAGATAGACATTGCTGTTGGAGGCCTACTTAATGACAGGCAGCTTGTTAAAACGGTAATTGACTTAATTACGCGCTGCTTTCCAATGATCGGGCTAAGTTTCGGGATTGCTTACAGAGTATGTCAAAACACTCACGTCCTATAGCAGAGATAAAAGGTACTGCAGATGCTGGAGAATCCGAGATAACAAGCATGGGGCTGGATGAACACAGCAGGTCAAGCAGCATCATAGGAGCAGGAAAACTTGACGTTTCGGGCCTAAACCCTTCATCAGAAATCATTTCGGTTTAGGCCCGAAACGTCAAGTTTTCCTGCTCCTATGATGCTGCTTGACCTGCTGTGTTCATCCAGCCCCATGCTTGTTATCTCGCGTCCTATAGCAGCCTTGTTTCTCTCATTTCAATTAGATGAGTTTCCTCTGAAATGATTCCTTTTCCTCTAAGTTCCCTGTTGGGGACATTCCATATCAGGAATGAGAATCCGACTGTGATTCTCAATTACCGAGTGACCTCATGTTCTGATTGGTCCTTGTGCAGATTAATCCCCGATTGGATGCCTGCATGCGTGGATGGAACTGGATGAATGGGGAAGACACGATAACAAGTGAGACCATCAAACACGATGAAAGGTTGCAATGTTTCTCTGATGTTGAGAGGGGGTCCTATTTTCCTGGATATGGCTTTGCCACCTTTGACATCAAATACGGTAAGTGGACCATTCTGCTCATATTTCACCAGACTGGAGCTCTGTCATCGACTGGCTACCTTCATTGTCATTTATGAAAAAGCTTCCCTTTTTTCAACTTTGATGACAGAAGGCTTATGTACTCCTGATGCCTAAGGCCTGGTGTTAACGCATCATTATCAGCCTCTTGGAGAAAATTACCTATGAAGTTCATTTGTATGAGCTAAAATAGCCCTTGATTCAGAGTGAAGAATGTCTTAATATCCATAAATGAATTCGTATTTTTGTTTCAGCTCAATTATGAACTGGAATGGTTTCGATCTGTGAGTTGCTCTGTGTCATTAGGGCTTACTCTTTTTTTTTGGGCTCTTTCCATGCACTTACCTGATCTCTCCAACCCCAATGACAATCAACATCTTCTAAGATGCTGCCTTTACAGCACAGTTTAATCATCATGTTTGCTGCTAGTTACCTGCTCCAGGCTGAATACTCAGACCACCCTATCGCTTACCAGACCAATCAGGCAGACTATCCGTCCAGAACTTTCAGACACAGTACAACTTACTATGTATTATCACCCTGAACTTTTGGGATTTCATTTACACATCCAACTGGCTGATGGTTTTTGGATCTGCCAAATAGAGGTTGATGTTTTAAAAAATGTATATGTATTCACACACTAATTTTTTGCTTAACGTTTTTCTGGTATTCCAGAAAAGTGCAACTTTAAATGATTCAACTTTAAGCAAATCAGATCTTCCCCATTACAACCAAAGTGAAGGCTGTGGTTGGGTTCTATAGGACCTTTCTCACCACATTCTACTGTTTTAAGTAGAAACACTGTTCAATCCTAAACTCTGTACCTGTAATTCTTTTACTAATTTGTGGAATATGGGTGTCACTTCCTGGGCCAGCATTATTGCCCATTCCTGACTGAATCACTTGAAAGGCCTGTTCAGAGGTCAGTTAAAAATGAACCACATTGCTGTGGGTCTGGAGTCACATGTAGGCCAGATGGTAAGGATGGTAGTTTTCCTTCCACGAAAGGCACTAGTGAATCAAATGGGTGTTTTCTATGATTGACAGTGATTAAATGGTTGTCACTACACTAGCTTTTTTATTTCCAAACTTTTAGTTGAATTAAAATTTCACCATTTTCTATGGTGGGATTCAGACCCGTGTGCCCAGGATTGTAGTTTGGATCTCTGGATCACTGGTCCAATGGCATTACCACAACCTCTCCATTCCAAAATTGTGCTGATTGGGTTACACGACACAACCTCAGAACTGACACAACACAAAGCTTAAGTGGGAATGCCAACACCAAGAGCACATCCAGTCCTGTTATGTCCATGATGTTGAAACAGACCTGTGCTGAATAAAACACGTTATAACAACCCTGATTAGGGCAGTGCAATCAGTTCATGTGGAACAGATAACGTACTGTGTGGAATCTTACTTAACGAAAGAAGGAATTGTTGCAGAGTGATAGAATCACACAACACAAGAGGCCTACCAGCCCATCATGAGGCAATGCATTCCATATCTTGCCAACTGCAGTATAAAATATTTTCCTTATCTTACCCCCTCAGTTTCCATAAAATTTAAAATCTGCATCCCTGGTCACAGACCAACTGAGCTCCGTTATTGTTAAAACTGACTGGTCCTGATTTATTCACTGTAATGAAGTAAACAAGCATGCCAGGGGTTATGGGGATCAGACAGGGAGTGGAGCTGTGACCACAATCAGACCTTTAATGAATGGTGTAGCAGGCTTGAAGGACCAAATAGCCTACTCCAGCTGGTAAGTTTTTTTATTGACTGTGCACTTTGTAAGTCCCCTTTAGGAAAGGGTTCTTCAACCTGTGCTGGGCGAGTTAGACTAACCAAAAAGCTTTGTTTTTCTAAACTCAGCAACAAAACCGAGCAATGACGATGGGAGCTGGGCAATAAATGTGGACCTTTCGATCCGGCCCTCATTAGATACTGGAGTCTTGTTTGCTATTGTCAGTGACGGCAACGTCTCGCTTTCCCTGGCCTTTACGGATTTTGATGCAGGTACACAGGTAATGAATGTGATGAAATAATGGAATTGTCCATGGATGTCAGAGAACAGTGATCTTCTCACCTTGTGGGTAACGCTTCTAAAGAATGGGTTTCTGCTCATTGTTTCATAAAATTGGGGATGAAGGCATCTGCGGACCAGCTCCCGACTCAGTGACAGATTCTTGCCGGGTCAAGCTCCACAATGTGGGAAGACACGTTCCTTCCTGAGACATGAATAGTAGCCAGTAGTCAAGGACTGTGGTATGGGAAAGGTCAAAGGGCTTCAGGGGTGAAACTTTGCACAGGAAGAGGTGAGAGAGGGGCCTCAATAGCGTGAAAAGCCATCTGACTGTGACTATTTCTTAGGGGAGTAACTGTTCCTTCTGTTGGTCTGCTCCTGTGTTCAAACTGTTTGGGCCATGCATAGCTGAAACATACTCCTTGTTGACATTGTAATTTTCAGACCCGAGATACCACACTGTTTGTTTGGATAAAGAGATGCACTCTGGTAAGAGGAGGTTTGCTGAGATAGTGTTAAAGAACGGCGGGGGACAGTGTAGAGGACTTTCTAACTCTGCATTTAACCCATGCTGCTATTCTGACCCAGTCAGGAGGGGTGACTGATTCCAATTCCTACACCTCCACAGTCCACCACAATGTTTGAATTTAAAGCAAGTGATTATATCAATACACACTCTCACACACACTCACACACTATCACACACACTCTAAAACACACTCACACTCTCTCACACACTCTCTCTCTCACACACACACACTCTCTCTCACACACACACACACGCACACGCACACACACTCATCTAGATTTGAAATGTTAGCTTACTTTCTCTCCATGGATGCTGCCTGACCCCCTGTGATTTCAGCATTTTCTTGTGTTCAGTACAAATTTCAGCACCTGCAGTAATTTGCCCCTAGGCTGTGTATATAGTTAGTTCAGTGTCAGGAACAAGTCACCCTGTTTCCTTGCATTAACCAATAAAGAAGTATCTTATTTAAAAATAAAACTTATGAAGCACAGATTATTAACAGCTTTGAGCTATGCAAGTATTTCCAAGTAATCACACCATTCTGTGGCTATTTGTGTTCAAAACCAACAGATTTAACACCCACACGTCTGGTCATATGACCTCTCTCTGAAAGCCTTGTAGCTTCCGTGATTGCATCTAAGCAGCTTGTGTTCTTTGTGGTGAAACGCACTATTGTATCCACTTTCTGGGCTGTTCAAACCTGCAATCTGACGGGAAACATATATGGAACAGTTCCAAGGGATGCTAGATGGTTATTGTTCAATGTTGCCCAGCATTGCAAGGTTCAGTATTTCCATTGTCATTGAAGAGGAATTTGGAAGGGACAGGCAGTGAGACTGTCAGTTCGCTGGAGAAGCAGACAGAGAGAGAGCCCCCCTGTCAGGAAATACTACTGTCGACTGTGCTGCTAAACTATGTGTGTTATCTAAAAAGTTAATCTATAATACTGTTCTGACCTGACAGCGCCTGATGCACGTTTAACTCACCCAAAACGTGAATGAGTCACAGAGTTAAACGGCGGGAGACAGACCCTTCAGTCCACCAGTCCATGCCGAACATAATCCCAAACTAAACTAGTCTCACCTGCCTGCTCCTGGCCCATATCCCTCTAAACGTTTCCTATTCATGTGCTTATCTAAGTGTCTTGTAAATGTTGTAACTGTGCCTGTATCCACTATTTCTTCAGGAAGTTCGTTCCACGCGTGAACCAGCCTTTACACTTCATGTCTTTTTTACAGCTCTCTCCTCTCACCTTAAAAAATATGCCTCCTAGATTAAAATCCCCCACCCTAGAGAAAAGACACTGACCATTAACCCTATCTATCCCCCTCATGATTTTATAAACCTCTATCAGGTCACCTCTCAACCTCCTAGTCTATCCATCCCTTCTTTATTAGAATGGGACTTGCAGTTTGACCAGCATCAGAATCACCAGGAATGAAAAGCAGGAATAAGTTCAAAAATTGGATGTTTGAATAATGAAGCTCATAGTAAACCATGTAAGAAATTCACAACAAAAGCACTTCCGTACTATCAACTCAGCACAATCCTGGGTGTCAATGTCAGTTTGACATCAGTCTCAAGTAGTTGTATTAGAACGTCCCCAGGATCTGAGCACAGAATCTCGGGTGAATATTCAATGCAGGACTATGGGAGGGGCATTTTACCATTACAGCTTCTGGGAATGTTTGATAATGCTCCTGTAAAGCACCTTGTTAATTTACTGTGTTAAACTGACACAGAAGTGCAACTTGTGTTTTATTAGGACATCATCCTAGTTATCGAGAATGTGATTGTTTACAAACTAGAAGGACTGAAGCTTTGTACCGGAGACAATTGGCCCATACAGCTCATTGTAACAAGAAGCCGTATCATCCTAGAATCTTCTGGAATGGTTGGTGAGAGCCCATTGGAAAGGTCAGAGCTGGCAGAACGTCTCTCCAAACTGGACCAGTATATGCAAGGCTCAGGACTGACCTACTTGGGTGGAGTTCCAGGTAAAAGCAATGATGAATACCTGTAGCATGTTCACATCCTTATCCACATCACCTTCATTTCCTGTTTCATGATCTTCTTTGTTGCATTCCATTTCAACGTTTTGCCTGTCACACTGTAATTGTGAACCTTCCGCCACAATGTGGTGCTATTTCTTGGTCAGCTGTCTGAACGATGTTCGGAATTGGCTAGTTATCCTGTGGAAATGTTGTATTATTCAGGATTTCTCCATGTGCCTCACTTTCTCCCTTGGCATTTTATTGGAAAATTGTTATTTGCTGATGTATACATGAGCCCTCCATCCATCCTAGCCCACCTACACGCTCACCCATCCTAGCACCAGATTGAATTCAGTGAGTTGTATGGTGACAACTATTTCAAACATAGAACTGTACAGCACGGGAATGGGTCTTTCGGCCCACTATGTTGTGCCCAACAAATGTTATGCCAAGTGAAACTAATCCCTTCTGCCTGTCCTTGGTCCATATCCCTCCATTCCTTCCATATTCATGTGCTTATCTAAAAGTCCCTTAAAAGCCCCTTATTGTATCTGCCTCCACCACCACCCCTGGCAGCGTGTTCCAGACTCCTACCGCTCTCTGTGTTAAAAAAAACTTGCCCCTCATGTCTCCTTTGAACATGCTCCCTCTCACCTTAAATGCATGCCCTCTAGCATTAGAGATTTCAACTGTGGGAAAAAGATACTGACCATCAACCCTATCTATGCATCTCATAATTTTATAGACTTCTATCAAATCTCCCTTCAGCCTGTGCCGCTCAAGGGAAAACAGTCTGAGTTTTTCTAGCCTTTCCTTATAGCTGAAACCCTCGAATCCAAACAGCATCCTGTAAACCTCTTCTGCACTGTCTTCCTGTACTGTGACGACCAGAATTGAACACCATACTCTAAGTGTGGCCTAACTAAAAGCTGCAACATGACATCCTGACTTTTGTCCGTAATTCACTGACTAATGAATGTAAGCATGCCATACACCTGCTTTACCACCCTATCTACTTGTATGGCCACTGTTAGGGAGTGCTGCCCACAACTCCCATGTCTGCGTTTCAAATGTCTCTGATTTCTCTCTCCCTCAACTCACCACCCAGGGCACGGTATTCTCGAATCACCTTACTCCTTCTTTGACATTTAACAGCCATGAGGACTACACTTGGTGTTTACTTTTGATGACATTCAGACACGCAAATCAAAACTCATTTGTGGGTTTTGGCTGCTTATAGATGCAAGAGACGACATGTCATTGTTTGGGTGAGGGCTTACCTGCCTGTGACACAACCAGACTGACCTTCTGCTCATTGTCATTAACAGTGAGGAAAGGGCCTGTCAGTTCCTGACACACTCTCACTTCGTGTAAAAGTCAAGGAATATCCATAAGACCCAACACTGCTCATCGGGTGAATTCAACTTCCCGGTGTTACTTAATCCTGGAGTATCTGGAATTTCCTCTGATACAAAGATGTAATAAAAGTGTCAGATTTGCCATTGCTACTGTCTAACGTTTTACAATTTCTTGTTCGCAGATGTCCCAACAACATCTCTCCCAGTGATAGCCTTCTATAGTGGCTGTATGCAAGTTCGCATCAATAACCACTACATAGATATGGATGAAGCTCTTTACAAATACAATGACATAAGGTCACACTCCTGCCCTCCAATGGTTGAGAGAGATTAGCAAAATGGTACTCAACCTCCAGTCTGCTTGCTACACCAAAGCTGTTTCCTGTTCATTCTGAGAGCTGATGTGACTGATTCGCTTGTAGCTTTAACAGTGAAGGTTCTCTTCCTCTATGGAGTGGAAGAAAGTGAAGGTTGTTCAGTAGCGAAGGCTTATGAGACATTGCCAGACAAAATGTGCGACAGGTTGTTTTGTAATGACGACAGTGGCTATGATACAATTTTGCAATCGTAATTAGTTATAAAAGCAACTCAGTGAATTGGGATTAGACAGAACAGATCAACCCTGGCAATGAACAGCAGGGTTTTTAGATGCTTATCCTAATGTACCCATTAAGCTGATCACAGAATCGTGTACTAATGCTTTTCAACTGTGGCTTGTATAAAATACATAAAGTACATTTACTTTGTTACAGTTACACTGTATATCTGTAGACAATGGCATTTCAAACTTTGGCCATATACTCCACACACTGAAGACAGCTAACCAAAAAAAGCCATGATACTTTGTTTCTAAGACTCACATACTCGAAGTGCAAAGTTTATAAAATAGTTTTGTCTGCTTAATGTTGTGTGATTTCATCAGTGCAACGGGAAAACATTATTTTGCTGAACCTACTGATCACTACAGAGTAGATCCAGATCTAGTGGATCATAATGTTGTAAATCACCTCCCAGCAGTATAAATAATCACAATGCACTAGATTGTTGTCTCGTGGAACACCACATAGTAGATTACCATGCAGTAGCCCTTTGCTTATTGGGTCAGAATAAACGGTTCAAATCATTTAGAATAAAAGGTTCAAGTCATTTAGCACTCATAGAAGGATCAAGAACGAGGTGACATTGATTTAAAGTGATCTGCAAACGTAACAAATGTAATGTTTAAAAAAAAAATACATTTTCACAAAATGAGTGGTTTGTGTCTGGAATGAACTGCCTGGAGGTATGGTGGATGCCAAGTCAGTTCAAACAGTCAAGGGTGTATTGGATAATTATCTGAATAAAAGCAATGTGCAAGGGTATGGGGAAAAGGCAAGAGAATGGCACCAAGTCGTAATGCTTGGTTAAGAACTAGTACAGTCAGGATGGGCCGAGTGGTGTCTTTATTTTATGAGTCGGATCCTCCTTGCTATTGGTTGGATCTGCTTTGGCAATTGGCTTGCAGGGGATGCAGTGGCCCGTTTCTTATACCTTTCTTCATGGGATGTAGGTGTCACTGGCTAGGCCAACATTTTGTTCTCAGTTCCTAATTACCGTGATGAAGGTTGGTGGTAAGCTGCCTTCTTGAATCACTGCAGTCTATTTGGTGTAATTCACCCGCAATGCTGTTAGGGTGGCAGTCCCAAGATTTTGAGCCAGTGGCAGTGAAAGAAGGACGATGTAGTTCCAGGTCAGGATCGAGTGTGGCTTGGAGGGGAACTTGCAGGCAGTGGTTTTCCTCCTTTATCTGCTGCCCTTGTCATATAGGGTGGAGATTGTGGGTCTGCAAAATGCTGTTAAGGAACCTTGATGAGTTGTCGCAATGTATGTTGTAGACAGAACACATTTCTGACACTGTGTGTTAGTTGAGGAGGGACTGAATGTTGAGGACGGTGGCTGGTGCGATAATCAAGTGGGTGTGGATGATGTCAAGCTTCTTGAGTGTTGTTGGAGCTGCACTAATCTAGGGAATATTCCATCATACTCCTGACTTGTTCCTTGTGGACAGGCTTTGGGCAGTCAGGAGGTGAGTTACTCGCCTCAGAATTTCTGATCTCTCACTAGATTGGTATCAGGGATGACAAAATTAAGGGGTGATTTAAATTACATTTATGAAGTATTTTGATAAGTGTAAATAAAGAGCGACCGTTTCCACTGGCTGGGGGTTCATTTTACAGAGGCACAACTAAGAAAAATGGTAAAATAACCAGACGGGCTGATGAGTAGAATGTCCTTTGCACACAACAACTTGCTCTGATCTGATTGAAAGGGCAGTGGAAGCAAATTCGATTGTAACTTGCAAAAAGGAATCGGGAAATGTTGAATTGCAGGAGTTTGCAGGGCTAGGGAGGGGGCAAGTGGAACTTAATGGGCATGTCTTACACAGAACCAGAACAGGAACGATGCCCTTTGTGGCGCACTGTATCAAAAGAAGGCGCATTCTCATTATAAATCGGTATGGCCAGTTGGTGCAATGACTGGTAAGTGTCAGCAGGTGTCAGTCTCTGACAGATGTAAACAACAGGGTAAGTAGGGACAGTAAATCATCGCAGAATCCCCTCGTCTTGGAGTGTGTCTGGGGGTGTCTACACGCGAGTCTTCCGGATGAAACAAAGCTACTTCAAAGGATCCATTTTTCAAATCAGAATTTCACAATAAACTTCAAAGCGAAACATTATCCGTTTCATTATCTAACAATGTTAATCGTCTTAGATGGACAGCAACACAGAAAGTTCTGTGTTCGTTGCCTCCGAGGGATAGCTTACGTGGTGAAATTCCTTAAACTGGGCTCCTCTTCACTGGAACAAAGATTTTAGGATTCAGACAAAAATCGATGGCTAGAGAAACCATTTCTACTGGTGGTGTTGGGGGAGGTGGAGTGTGAAGTCTAGGATGAAGGAGCACAAATGTAAAATCAGTGTCAGGACATTCACGGGAGAAAGTGGGGAAACATTTTGCGACGCAAAGGGTGGCAGGAGTGTGGAAGTCACTCACAGTGAAGGTGACAGATGCTGGGGATCACTTAATAATTTTAACTTGAGATTGATCAGATCAGCGATGTGTAGGCCAGGTGGATTAGGCATGGGAAATGTAGAGTTATAGGGATAGGTGGGGAGGGGGGAGGGGAGTGGGTTGGGTCTCTTTGAACGATCAGTGTGGACTTGATGGGCAGAATGGCATTCTTCCACACTCTAAGGATTCTATGATTCCTGGACAGGAGCATGAGGGGACGGTGGAATATTTTAGTACAAGATCTGTTATGATCACACTGAGAAGTGGAACAGACTTGAAGGGCTGAATGACTTCCTGTTTACTGCAGCATTCCAGTGAACATTTGGAAGGTCCAGCAGAATGGATAGGTTTGCGAGAATTGAATAATGGAGCTGGCCACCATTGGAGAAACATTGTTTTTGTGTTTCTGTTCAGTGAACCGAGACCAATTTAAAAGAGGAATAACAGAGTGGAGAGTTTGTAAGGGTAGAAGGGTCACCTTGAATGCAGCTCCTGCTTGTCCTCTCTAAATTCATCAAATTATTCCTGAACTCATTGATGAATCAGTACCAAATCAGACAGGACATGTGGACTTAGTCCAATGGAGGAGTTTGATAATTGGAGTTTGTTAGCACTTTTAGGGTGGGCTTAAGTTAGCTTGGCAGAGGGACAGGAAACCGAGCATAGCTTCAAAGAGAAGCTGAAAATGGAGGGCAGAAAGTTAGCAAATGGGTATAGATGATTGAGGAAACAGAGGCTAGAAAATGGAGTTGTTTGGTCATTGGTGTGTAAAACTAAACACAAGAAGTCTAGGAAATAAGACCAAGAAGCTGAGAGCATAGATTAACATCTGGGAATACAATATAGCTATTAATGAGACACGGTAGGAAGAGGGAAACAATATATATCAACACTCCTGGTTACAGGGTCTTCAGATAACAGAGGGGGATATGAAAAGGGGAGTTGGTTAATATACATTCACAGCTGTGAGGAGGGAGAACATGATAAACAATCATCAAATGAGACCATATGGCTTGAACTGAATAACAAGGTAGGTGTAATGAGACTGCTGGGAGCGCACAACAGACTCCCAAATACTTGGGCAGAGAGGAGGATGCAGCTTCTGGGCTCTTGAGCCTGGGTCTCGGCCATTCCATCTGCTTTTTTTCTCTTCTTGTCTATTTCTGTGTTTCTCTTTTTTCTTAGTATTTTAGCAGTTTTTTTTAAACTTACCTGCTGGAGAGAGCTTGGTCGTGAAGGCAGCAGCGGGGACAGAGCATGGCATCAGCTGGGGCCCAGCGTTAGCCAGATGGTGGTTGGCGGTGAAACAGCTGGTGAGCCTGGGCAGGACTTAGTCCAGAGCGGGTGAAAGCGAACCCTTGTGGGGAAAGTCCAACACTGAGTGACTGCAGGCCCATGGCTTAAGCAAGTACTATGATGTTTAATTTTTAACTTTATTTCTTTATTTTTAAAACTTAAGAAATGTAAGACTTTGTACGTAGGAACCTTTGTACCTAATAAAACCCAAAAGAACTGCAGACGCTGTAAATCAGAAACAACAACAGAAGTTGCTGGAAAAGCTCAGCAGGTCTGGCAGCATCTGTGGAGAGAAATCAGAGTTATGTTCCTCGAACTGAAATATTAACTCTAATTTCTCTCCACAGATGCTGCCAGACCTGCTGAGCTTTTCCAGCAACTTCCGTTGTTGTGAACTTTGTACCAAAGATGGCACTAGGAATGGTGACATTGTACACTTCTCACTGTCCTCCTGTGTCCCTGTATTTCAGTAATCATGACAATAAAATCTAATTCTAAATCTAAGATAGAAGAGCAAATATGTGGTCAAATTCCACAAAACCACAGGAGCCAAAGAGGGCAATAACAGTAAGAATTTCAACTATCTTAAAAGATAAAATCAGAGGATATGGATAGTGTAGAAGTTTTCAGATACATTTCGGTAAATGTTGTAAACCAATATAAGAGAAGGTAACAGTCCAGATTAAGTTTTAGAGAATGGAGCTGGACAGGAGCAAGAGTGATCAGTTGGGGAGCACTTTAACAGCAGTGACCATAATTCAGTTAGATTTGCAGTATTAATGGAAAAAGTTACTAAGAGTAAAAGTTTTAAAATAGATAAAGACAATTTTACTAAGCTGAGGTATGATTTGGAAAACGTGAACTGAAAATACTTACATACATTTTTGTAAAGTATAGGACTACAGAATTAGGAAAGTGGGATTAGACTGGATACCTTTCTTCTGCTGCCAGCATAGACATGATAGGTCAAATGGTATCTTAATATCTTACAAATCTTTTAATATTACCATTGAAAATAAAGCAGATCAAAACATTTCATTTTAAAACACAAAATTATTAATTTTAATCTTCATGTCTTAAAATGTACAAATAGGTCTGGAGAAATAGAATTGGTTTAGTTAACTGCATCACAAAACAAAGAGTGTCAATCTTCCATGTAAACGCTGAACTTCCAGAGATGTGTGTCGTACATGGACTGTTTTGAGTACCAACATGTTTCTGCATCAAGCAAGTTCAGTATGTAACAGCCAGATGATCCATATTCCATTACTGAACCATTTTACTAAACTTTAATACAATCCGTATAAAAAATACAAAACCGAAGAATAAAGGCCTCTTAGGTAAGCAATGAATCAAGTTATTCAAGTGTACAAGATAAAATTTACAAAACCCTGATAATAATGGACTGATTCCAATCAGGGGAGACAGAGCATCAATGAGACAGGGAACATTGATAACAAGATTCTCTAATCAAAAACTCATGGCATTGACTTTCTCCTGGTTGGGTCCTGAGCTATGGAGTTCCCTCCCTAATACTCTCTATCTCTCTGATCTCCTTTAAAATGCTCCTTGAAACCTATCTCTTTGACTAAGCTTTTGGTCACCTGTCCTATTGTTTCCTTTCTGTGGCTCGATGTCAAACTCTGTTTGATAATTGCCCCTTGAAAGCACCTTGGGATGTTTTACTATGTTGGATGCGTACATAAATGCAAATTGTTATGTCGCAATTTGACAATTCCTGTTCCAATTGGATGGAGAATGGTGGGATGGGAATTGGGAACATTTGATTTGGACTTAATTGGGTGAGGCTCTTCATTTGGAACATAAAACACTAAAAATCACCCTTTAATGCTGTGTCACCACTTTTCAGATAACAGTCTTCATTGCTTTCTGTGTCTCCTCTTCCCTGCCCCATCTCCAGTGCTTTCATACTGAGGAGAGCTCAGCTAGATATTAGTTCAAACCATTTGCAATGTACGTGCCAAGTAATGCAAGGAGGCGGAAATTTCTGGACTGTATGTTGACAAAAGCAATGAACAGCAGCTGAAAAGCAGGAATAGTTGACCATTCAAACATTATTTCTAGTTTTGTTTAGTCAGCCTAAGCGATTGAAAGATCACTATAGAATTCAGAAGAACAGTAGCTTTGATTTCTGAAATGGCTTTTAAGTTTTGTACAATTGGAAAATTGTGTTCCATTACCCAGTTTTAGACACACACACACGCACACACGCACACACACACACACACACACACACAAGAAACATTCAGGTATGATTATTACTCTGATAATAATCTATTAGTAAAAGAATCAATTGTTCTAGGTACCTTTCAGAGTGATTGATGTAGCCAACAACATTTTCATGGCTGAAACCTTGAGGCTGTACTAGTTCTGCCCTGGTTAAATGTGAGTTGTAGAGTCCAGACTACCTTGAGGTCCCTCCAACTCCTACACACCCCACATTCAGACACCCAAACCGATCTATACACACACACACACACACACACACACACGTTAAAGATCTATCTAAGCACGTGAGATTCCCCATTCCTGCTCTTTAATCCTACATTCCAAGGAAGGTGATTTATCAGGAACGCTCAGTTACATCTGAAATCAGCAGCTGTGTAACAGAGAATGAAAGGATACCAGGACTTGTGGTTATTGAGCTCAAACAAAAGACTGGAGGTGAAGACTTGTTTACAGTAACTTGCAATCGTGGAGCCTTTGCATGTATTAGTACATATTCCTCAGAAAAATAGTACAAAGTGTTGCAGCTTAATGGCATTTAGCAACCCCAAATGAAGATTGAAGGAGACTAATGATACTAATTGGACATAATGACTACAAGAGGATGACTGTTGAATAGTTTAATGACAGTGTATATTCCATAGCACCTTGGTGAAGATTTCCCAATAATATATACTAAATATTAGGGATGATTTTACAATGTCTTGCCAGCGATAATGGGAAGCTTGAGTTGCTGGGTGTGCCTTTCAGGGATACCCTGACATGGAGATTCCCACATGTAAAATCAGCCCTTGTTATATAAACTCTGAGCCACTTCCAGAAAACCCCTTGTTTTTATGCATCAGTAAATACCACAATGTCTTCATGTCACAGAAGATTTTGTTGTCTTTACAGCTCCTTGATTCAATCTCATATCCACAGTCAGGAAACAAACAAAACCTTAAATAGAAACTATTTAGTATATATTAAATAGATGGGAGAGAGTTAATCAGCATCTGACTTACTAGGGAATGGTGGCGTGCATGTTATGTTACTGGACTAATAATCCAGAGGCTTCTAGCAATGATCCAGAGAAATTAGTTCAAATCCCATGGAGGGTGGTATTCAAAAATTCAATGAATTGATAAATTTCAAATAAATTGGCAGCCTTATGAATAGCTATGAAATGGCTGGATGGTTGCAAAATTAGTCTGGTTCACTAATGTTCTTCAGAGGTGGAAACATGCCATCCTTACCTGGTGTGGCATTCACGTGACGCCAGATTCCTTCTTTCACTGCCCTCTGAAATGGCCTGGCAAGTCACTCAGTTGGCTGCCACTGAAAGCCCACATCCCAGGAGAATGCCTGGGACACCTGCTGAGCTGGAGCTCTGTGGGATAGGAGCACAGATCGGAATCTGAGGACGTGTCATTCTCCCTCTCCCACCTTCACCGCTCCCACTCATCCGGCCTGGTTGTCTGGGCAGTCATTTTAATCAATGCACCGCACATCAAGCACACACACCTCTCAGTGGGACTTTGGGCCAAGACAGTTGCTTTGTAAAATTTTAGCCTCGCTCATACACTGCTGTCATCATTTGCAAATGCTTCAATGCTGTTTGCAGCCTCTTAACTCTCTCCCATCTTTTCATTGTACTGTAAGTATTTTTATTTCTGTTAATATTCAGTGCATTGCTTTAATAAACAAAGTGCCATTTAGTATGTCAATAGTAGAAAGCTTATATGGGTTTTCTTAGAGCAGTAGGGCACCTGGATATTGCAGGAAAAGCACTTTCTTTTGTATCTCCATTCCTATTGCTATGTATTTTTTTCTTTCATTTGTCACAATAGATGAGTGAGGTACACAGGATATTGTCATATTGCTTTATTATAGAAATAGCACCATAGTTCATTAGAGGATTGCGAGACAGCTGACCAACTTGGCAGTCTCAGATTGTATTACGTCTTCTTCATGCAGACTTGGCAGCGACTAATGCGAGTGCGCAGCTCTCCCGCCTTGAGCGTCTCCGATTCCGGTTTGCTGGAAGAAAACAGAAACAATGTCAGGAAGCAGCTCTTTCCAGAGGCTGGTATGTCCCATACAAATTCCATCCAAGTGACATCCGGGATCAGTCACAGGATCACAGTCTCCTGATCAATCAGGTGTTCACAGCCTTCAAACGCCCCTGCCTGGGAGGGAACGAGCTTATTTCACTGACGTTAAAGTGACGGAGGGAGGGCCACACGCTCAGTGATTTGTTCTCTCATTGCTGTTTGTTGGATCTTGCTATGTGTGACCTGACATCTGCATTTCCTTCTTACAACACTTAGGTGTAAAATATTCTGCAATGTCCTGAGTCTGTAGAAATACAGGTCTTCCCTTTTTTATTATCAAAGGTGATTGCACTTTGACCCTGGAGTGAACTGGAGTGAGATGAGGGCTGGTTTATTATTAAAGATTGAAAAAAAACTCTGAAACGCTTCAGAGAAATGATCAATTGAATTCTCCATGTTGGGTCAGGTGAATTGGTTAAGAAAATGGCAACAGGACAGGTGGTGTCCAGTGCTTACTTCTAACATTCCTTCCGCTAGAAACAGCAAATCACATCACACTGTCTGTGCACGCTGTGAACAATCCTGTTCAGCACAGCCAGTGAAAATGCCGAGTGTGTAATGCCCAGGAGCTCCCCTCACTAACCTGAACATTTCGGTGCTCTCAACAGTTGCGAGCCAGAAGCTGTAAGAGTTTGCATAATAATTGCAGGTCCCTCGCCCGTGACACTCGATGAAGGGAGCAGAACGGAATGACTCCAGGCATGAACCAGGTGATGATAAAGCCTGTCCTGACCCCTCAGCTCCGGAACTGGTGTGCTGCATGCAGAGAGAGAAAAGACTGAATGAAACACTTGCGTCGACCAAACCAATCACTCAATACAAATGGAGGACGACTGTACACAAGCACTTTCCTGGTCCCTGCCTCTTTCATTTTCTCTGTTGTTACCTTACCCTCTTGTTACTCACATGTTCCTGTTCTAATAGATGTGCAGGAATTTTCTGTAACAGCTGTTCTCAAGTCCTTTATTTACAGGAGGAAATAGTTGGTTTCCAGTCAGGAGCAAGGCTCAGAGAAGTTGGCATGGTGGCTCAGTGGTTAGCACTGCTGCCTTGCAGCACCAGGGACCTGGGTTCATCCCCAGCCTCGGGTGACTGTCTCTGTGGAGTTTGCATGTTCTCCCAGTGTCTGAGTGGGTTTCCTCCCACAGTCCAAAGATGTACATGTTAAGTGGGCCGGCCATGGTAAAAACCCCATACAGGCTTACGGGGATGGGTTCAGATGCTCTTCAGAGGGTTGGTGCAGACTCAATGAGCCAAATGGCCTCTTTCTGCACCGTAGGATTCTATCTTTCCATGAAAGATGGGCACAGACCCACTGCAGTGCTCACAATGCTGTCAGATGGGGCTCAGTGGCTAGCACCCTAACCACATAGTTGGATGGTACTGGGGTTAAATCCCAGAGCTTGTGTACAAAAATCTAGTCTGGCTCTCCCACTATCAAGTTGGTCAACCCATCCCACACTGTGCCCCCCCGAACCCCCCACCCCCCGCCGGCTGCGCTCCTCCTGCCCCCAACAAGGTAGACAGGGTGGTGAAGAAGGTGTTTGGTTTGCTTGCCTTTATCTGTTAGTGCACTGAGTATAGGAGTTGGGAAGTCATGTTGCCGCTGTGCAGGACACTGGTTCGGCCACTTTTGGTCGAACTGCATTCAGTTCTGGTCTCCTTGCTATCAGGATGTTGTGAAACTTGAAAGGGTTCAGAAAAGATTTACAAGGAAGTTGTCAGGGTTGGAGGGTTTGAGCTATAGGGAGAAGCTGAATAAGTTGGTGGGCCTATTTTCCCTAGAGTGTCAGAGTCTGAGGGCTGACCTTATAGGGGTTTATAAAATCATGAAGGGGGCATGAATAAAGTGAATAGTCATGGTCTTTTCCTTAGGGTAGGGGTGTCCAAAATTAGACGGCATAGGTTTAAGGTGAGAGGGGAAAGATTTAAAAGGGACCTAAGGGGCAACTTTTTCATACACAGGGTGGTGCGTGTATGGAATGGGTTGCTAGAGAAAGTAGAGGCTGGTACAATTACAACATTTAAAAAGCATCTGGATGAGTACATGAAGAGAAAGGGTTTAGACAGATATGGGCCAAATGCTTGCAAATGGGTCTGGATTAATTTAGGATATCTGCTTGGCATGGATGAGTTGGACTGAAGGGTCTGTTTCCGTGCTGTACAGCTCTATGACTCTGACTCTTAAGACCAGTGACATTCTTTACTGTTCTGGTTCAAGGGTTCAATTAACCTGAACTAGGCCCCATCTACAATCTGGTCACATCCTCACGTCAGCACTGTGAGATTTTGCCAATTGCATTGTTTAGGAACTCATTACCATCATTCTGTTACAAGTACACTGCTACTGATTGGCAGATTACAAAAGTTTCTTCACATCAAAACATATTTATTTCATTACAAAACTGACTGGTGTATACCAAAGAACAAGTACTTAGTTCAGAGAAATTATTTCTAAGTTATTTTCAGTAATTTTAAATAAGGTCACTCACAGGCAGAGGGCAGGACACACTGATTAAATGTGTCTCATTTTGACGAATAACCCCATTAATAAACTTTACAGTTTCCACTCTTCAATATATCAGGGAAATTGGTTAAACAGAGAGAGAAAAGCAAATGATTACATTACAGCTCACTCTGATTGCTCTTATGGTGAATTTTATCCTTGTGAATATGCAAATTAATTTTAGTAGAACGTTAAGGCCAAATGTAATTACAAACACATTTTGTGTACAACCTCCCGATTGTGCCCAAAGCAACAATTCTCCTCAAATGTGTCTGATGCTTACCATCATGAAGGAGTAACCGATCCAGAGGGAAATCCAACCACTTGGGCAGAGTGGGATTTGAATTGTCTGGCTGTGGACAGCAATTACCATTGCCGGAGCTTCACAAACAGAGCATCTGAAGAGAAGTCAGCAGTTTATTACGTTATTCCAACCACATGGGGCCAACATTCAAAGATCGACCAATCAATCCGATAAGTTGAAACCTGTCGTCGGCCTTTCAATTCCAAGTAGCTCAGTAACTGGTCACTGCTACCTGGCCTCCCTCACACATAACTCCAGGAAACTTTGTAAATTCCCTGCAGTAATCAGCTCTTTTCCTGTGGGTCACCCTGACCGTGTGAAAGAGAATATAATGTGAATATATATCCCCTCCCAGTCTGCAGCTGGGACACTCTGACTGCAGGTCTGGGATAGTGAGATAGTCATTGGGATAGTGAGATACTCATTTGGGATAGTGAGATACTCATTGGGATAGTGAGATACTCATTTGGGACAGTGAGATACTCATTGGGATAGTGAGATACTCGTTGGGATAGTGAGATACTCATTGGGATAGTCAGTTACTCAGTGTCATTTTGCACATAATTTATACTTCCCTATCTCATGTACCATTCTCATTGCCACAATAATTGCACTTCTAAAGCTGATTTCAGGAGCTTGCTGTATTGTTTGGAGGAGCCATATCTCACCTGACACCTACTTCCGAGATCCAGGCTCATTCCCTATCAATGAGTTCCCATTTGTGGACGTGAAGGGGCTGAAAATACAACTGAGTTAATGATTGTTCCTGAGGGGCATTGAGATTCCACAATGCTGACCTCACATGGGGGTTCAGATTGCACATAAGTCACAAATAGAAAGGAAGAAAGCCGACAAGGCCTGGCTTAAGCTACAAAATTCAGCAAACGGCACGGTGCTGAATCTTTGCAAACAACTGTGTGCCTGTAATAAATTCCTGCTCAGACTATTGCTGTGTCCTCAGCAGAATGAATTTATAGACACAGAAACAGGCCATTCAGCCCAATCAGCCTGTGCTGGTGTTTATTACAAGGTTCCTCCCAGCCCTCTTCGTCTCAGCCTATTGACATAACCATCTATTCCTTTCTCCGAGATAAAAGGCACTGCAGATGCTGGAGAATCCGAGATAACAAGCATGGGGCTGG
>JAHRHZ010000009.1:13931885-13957222 GCA_024137785.1 Ginglymostoma cirratum | reverse complement strand
GCTTGGCCTGCTGTGTTCATCCAGCTCCACATCTTGTTATCCACGGATTTAAACTGTTTTACATTGCATTTCGCCACATGATCTTATATCCGTCTAACAACAGGCAGAGAATCCCCCTGCCATGTCTTCCCTTCACGGTCCCACATGATTTCCACTGGTGTTCCCCAAGGATCTACCTTTGGCCTGCTCCCTTTCCTTCCAATATGTCCTGCCCCTCACTTGGTTCTCACCACAATTCTGCATCCACATTTTCCAACTGTAAACTAATCTCCTGTTATCGATCTAAAATGAGAGGTGGCTGACAGGACAGATCGCTTGATGTGCGTAACTGTCCTCTTTGACCTATACAGCTATCCAGCATTACAACAGATCCCACCTAGCTCAGCTTCTACCATTCTGCCAGTCGCATGTTACAACAACAGTGCAATTATTGAGAATGAAATTTCTCTATTTGAAAGGGGCTGATTCGAGGAAACGAGAGAGAGAAAGACAGTGAGTGAGAAAGCAGGAAATGACAGGCCAGATAGCTTAAAATTATCGTAGGGAAAACGTCAGAAATATCATAGACACATTATACCAGGAAACTTAGAAAAATTCAAGGCTTTCAGCTAGGGTCAACATATTTTTGCGAAATAGAAATCACTCCAAACCAATTTATTACAATTCTTTGAATAAAGAACAGGATCTGGCGGATTTAATGCATTTAGATTTTTGGAAGGCATCTGATTGGGTGCCACATCAAAGGCTGACTAAGGAAGTCAGGGATAGCTTAAAGCAAAAGAGAAAGCATATAATGTGGTGCAGGGTGGTGGGAAACCAGAGGACTGGGAAGCTTACAAAGACCAACAGAGGGCAACAAAAGAAATAAGGAGACAGAAGATGAAATATGAGGGTAAGCTAGCCAGTAATATAAATGCAGACTGTAAGAGTTTCTTTAGATATATAAAAGGCAAAAGAGAGGCAAAAGTGGACATTGGACCACTGGAAAATGACACTGGAGAGATAGTAGTGGGGAAGAAGGAAATGGCTGAGGAACTGAATAATTACTTTGCGTCTGGCTTTACTGTAGAAGACACGAGTAATATCCCAAAAATTCAAGAGAGTCAGGGGGCAGAGCTGAGTATAGTGGCCATTACCAAGGAGAAGGTGCTAGTAAAACTGATTGGCCTCAATGTGGGTAAATCACCAGGACCAGATGGACTACACCCCAGAGGTAAAAAAGGAGATAGCTGAAGAGATAATGGAAGCGTTAGTGGCAATCTTTCAGGAATCGCTAGAGTCAGGGAGGGTCCCAGAGGACTGGAAAATCACTAATATGACACCTCTGTTTAAAAAGGGAGTAAAGCAAAAGACGGAAAATTATAGGCCAATTAGCCTGACCTTGGTTGTGGGTAAGATTTTGGAGTCAATTGTAAAGGATGAGATTTCTGAATACTTGGAAGTGCATGGTAAAATAGGGCAAAGTCAGCATGGCTTCATCAAGGGGAGCTCATGCCTGACAAATCCACTAGAATTCTTTGAGGAAGTAACGATCAGGTTAGACCAAGGAGAGCCAATGGATGTTATCTACCTGGACTTCAAGAAGGCCTTTGATAAGGTGCCACACAGGAGGCTGCTGAGTAAGATAAGGACCCATGGTGTTAGAGGCAAGGTGCTAGCATGGATAGAAGATTGGCTGTCTGGCAGAAAGCCCAGAGTGTGGATAAAAGATTCTTTCTCAGGGTGACAGCCAGTGACAAGTGGTGTTCCGCAAGCGTCAGTGTTAGGACCACAACTTTTCACTTTATACATTAATGATCAAGATGAAGGAACTGTGGACATTCTGGTTAAGTTTGCAGATGATACAAAGATAGGTGGAGGGACAGGTAGTATTGAGGAGGTAGGGAGGCTGCAGAAGGATTTGGACAGGTTAGGAGAGTGGACAAAGAAGTTGCAGATGGAGGACAACGTGGGAAACTGTGAGGTCATGCACTTTGATAAGAAGAATAAAAACATGGACTATTTTCTAAATGGGGAGAAAATTCAGAAGTCTGAAGTGCAAATAGACTTGGGAGTTCTAGTCCAGGATTCTCTCAAGGTAAACTTGCAGGTTGAGTCAGTAGTCAGGAAGTCGAATGCGATGTTGGCATTTGTCTTGAGGGGACCTGAATATAAAAACAGGGATGTACTCCTGAGGCTTTATAAGGCCCTGGTCAGGCCACATTTGGAGTACTGTGTGCAGTTTTGGGCCCCATATCTCAGGAAGGATGTATTGTTCCTGGAGCGGTTTCAGAAGAGGTTCACGAGAATGGTCCCAGGAATGGAAAGCTTAATATATGAGGAATGTTTGAGGAATCTGGGACTAGACTCATTGGATTTAGAAAGATGAGAGGGGATCTAATTGAAACTTACAGAATACTGAATGGCCTGGACAGAGTGGATGTTGGGAAGATGCTTCCATTGGTAGGAGAGACTAGGATCTGAGGGCACAGCTTTAGAGTAAAGGGAAGACCATTTAGAATGGAGACAAGGAGAAACTTCTTCAGCCAGAGCGTGGTGAATCTGTGGAATTCACTGCCACAGAAGTCTGTGGAGGCCAGGTCATTGAATACATTTAAGACTGAGACAGATAGGTTCTTGATAATCAAGGGGATCAAGGGCTACGAGGAGAAAGCAGAAGAATGGGATTGAGGAACTTATCAGCCACAATTGAACGGTGGAACAGATTTGATGGGCCAAATGGCCTAATTTCTGCTCCTATGTCTTATGGTCTTATGGTCTCATGGTCATTGCAGGAAATAAAAGTTGATGGCACAAGGGATAATATATTATCTAGGATGGAATACTGGCTAGCTAACAATGAGCAGAGGGGAGAAATAAGTGGAACATTTTCTGGTTGGCAGAATGTGATGTCACAGGGATCAGCGCTGGAGTCACAACTTCTAAACATATATATGAATGACTTGGATGAAGGTACCACAGTTATGGCTGTCAAATTTGCCCAATGACATAAAGATTGATCAGCAATTAAGCTGTAAGGAGGGTATATGAAGGTAATAAACAGATATTGACATTAAGTTCCAGCTGTACTGATATTGTTTAGGCCACTTTTGGAGTCCTGCATTCAGTTCTGGTCTCCCTGCTCTAGGAAACATGTTGTGAAGATTGAAGGGGTTTGGAAAAGATTTACAAGGATGTAGCTGGGATCGGAGGGTTGGTGAGCTATAGGGAGAGGCTGAATGGACTGGGGCTATTTTCCCTGGAGCGTTGGAAGCTTAGGGGTGACCTTACTGAAGTCTATAAAATCATGAAGAGCATTGATAGAGTAAATAGCCAAGGTCTTTTCCCTGGTGTGTGGGAGTCTAAAACTACAGGGTATGGGTTTAAAATGAGAGGGGAAAGATGTAAAATGAACATAAGGGGCAACTTTTTCACACAGAGGGTGGTAATGTATGGAATGAGTTGCCAGAGGAGGTATGGAGGCTGGTACAATTATAACATTTAAAAGGCATCTGAATGGGTATATGAATAGGAAGGGTTGAGAGGGATATGGGCCAAATGCTGGCAAATGGGGTTAGATTAATTTAGGATATTTGGTCAGCATGAATGAGTTGGACTGGAGGGTCTGTTTCCATGCTGCATAGCTCTATGACTCGATGACTCTAAGTGAATGGTCAAGTATCTGGCAAATGGACTATAATGTGGGAAAAAGCAAAATTATGCATTTTGGCACAATGAATTAAAGAGGATATTATTTGAATGGTGAGACAGTGCAGTACTCTGAGATGCAAAGGGATCACAGTTTAGAGTGCAGGCACAGCAAGTAATTAGGAAAGTTAATTGAAATGACTGTTTATTTAAGGCAAGTAGAATACAGAAATAGAGAAGTACTGCTTCAGTTATATAGGGCATTGATGGGACTGCGTCTAGTGTACTGTGCACAGCATCGGTCTCCGTATTTCAGGAAGAATGTAAATGCTTTGGAAGGGAAAAGTTACTAAACTAATACTTGGAAAAGTGTGAGTTGTTCTATGAGGAATGGTTGGACAGGGTAGACATATGTCTGCTGGAGTTTAGAAGGGTAAGAGGTGTTTTAATTGGAACATAAGGAATCTTAATGGGGTGGATGTAGAAAGGATGTTTCCATTCGTGGGAGAATCTGGAAAGAAGAGCCACTGTTTGAAAATAACAGGCTGCCAATTTAAGACAGAGGTGAGAATAATTTTTTGTCACAGAGGTTAAGAGTCGTTTGGAACTCTCTTCCTGAAAGGTGATGGAAGCAGAATCTTTGAATATTTTTAAAGTTAGGGGTGGATAGATTCTTGGTAAGTAGTGGGGAGAAAGGTTATCAGGGGTAGGTTAGACTGTGGAGTAATCAGATCAGCCATGATCTTCTTAACTGATGGAGCAGGCTTGAAGTCTGAGGGACATACCCTGCTGCTAATTAGTATGCTCTTATGCTTAAATTATTGACTAATTAGTGGGTGAATCTCCATCAATGAGTCTACACCAGAGTCAGACAGGAGGCACGGATATATCTGGATGGTGTAATCTGAGTACAATTAAATTAAATACTCAATTAAACCAATCAGAGAATACTATTTCCATAACTCGGCCGAATGAAAATTGTCTCATTTCAATGTTGGTTTGCATTCTTCATGATCATTCCATATTACTAATACTCAATGCCAATTTGCATTCAAATATAAAAACTGAGCTATTATGCTTGTGGATGCACAAATCTAAATGAATTAACGATTGTTTCCTTCAAAACACTTTGAAATATTGGATTCATTTATCAGTGATGTGTTGTATCAGAGCAGCTGTGGGAGTTCAAGGGAGGAATTTCAGAGCTGTGGGAAATCAGCTAGTCCCTATGCAATCCGTACGATCCTTCTGCAAGGATCTGCAGAGAATCTTCTGCTTTGGTGTTTCAAGCAATCAGTAATGATGAGATCTGAGGGGCATTAGAAAGAGCAAACCATTAGCACCAATAATTTGATGCAAACGAAGGGCAATGGGTAGGATGTTAAGGTATTAGGGAGGCTGCAGAAGAGGTGTATCAAGGTAATACTGGTGATGAGGGACTCCAGTTTTAAGTGGAGAGAGTTTGATAAAGGGCAGAGTCTCTGTCAGCAGTTGTTGCTCCGGTTTCTCTGACGTGATGTTATGATGTGGGAGGTCAGAGGTCAATCCTGTATCATCATAGAATCTCTACAGTGTGGAAACAGGCCCTTCAGCCCAACAAGTCCACACCGACCCTCAGACATCCTACACAGACCTATCCCCCGAAAACCCACCTAATCTATACATCCCTGAACACTATGGGCAATTTAGAATGGCCAATCCACCTAGCCTGCACATCTTTGGACTGTGGGAGGAAACTGGAGCACCCAGAGAAAACCTACACAGACACAGGGAAAATGTGCAAACTCCACACAGTCGCCCAAGGCTGGAATTGAACCCGGCTTCCTGGCACTGAGAGGCAGCAGTGCAAACCACTGAGCTATCATGCTGCCCATTCTGTTAAGAACCTCTTGTAGCATTTTAGGACCTACTGATGACCACACCATAATTCAGAATGTGATGGTTTCACGCATGATGCACTAGCAGTCAGGAATGCAACCAACGAAATCATTGTTGGCCATTCAGAACTTCAAATCCTGTAAGCCTCAATTCTAGAGCCAAGAAGGGAATCACAGTCTGTGCTTTTGGCATATAGTACCTCAAACTGGGAGCACAGATTCCAGATAAGTATTCATACCTGCTACCATTGAGGATAGTATTGGCCATGGCTCAGTGGATACTGCAATTGCCTCTGACTCTGAAGGGTAATGCATTCAAGCCCCATTCCAGAGAGAACAAAAGTCCAAGCTGGCAATCCCATTCACCTGAGGGTCAGTACTAAGGGAGCACTGCAATGTCAAAGGCACAGTTTGGAGCTAGTGCTGCACAGTTGGATGGTCAGTGCTGAGGAAGTGCTGTAACATCAGAGGGTCAGTACTTAGGGATTGTTGTATTGTCGGAGGGGCAGTGCTGAGGGAGCCCTACACTGTCAATGGGTCAGTAATGATGGAGTGCTGCACTTTTGGTGGGCTAGCACTGAGGGAGCATTATACTGTCTCAGGATTAGCACTAAATATAGGGTGCACTATGGCAGGGTCAGGAATGCTATCATTTAGATGAAACATTAAACCGAAGTCTCAATTGATGCCATGAAAACTGATTACCTGGTCAGAATCCCATTGCTTACGGCAGCTTGCTGTGTGTAAATTGCCTAATGTGTTTCCTTTGCAACTATTATTACTCTTCAAAGGGTGTGCCTCTTTTAGGTTATCTGGATGTCCTGGACTAGTGAAAGGTGCTATAGAAATGCAAGTTCTTTTCTTTCCACATTCCTCCTCACCTCATACTTACAAGGTGTATATGCTGTAACCTGTTTTCCTCATATCATGCAACTCTACTCATTGTAACCACATACACTTTAATGACACTAGATTAGTAATTCCATATTTGATTGAGTTATTAACAAACCAACAAAGCCTGGAACTCCATGAGGTCCTGATTCACCCTTCAGTCCTGGAACGCCTGGGTAACCAGCAACACCCTGTGGGGAAAGAATATCCATCTTTAAACATTTAGTATAAAACTAATCAACATCTGTTTTATGGCTTTTAATTGTAAATCACTACTTTCATCAACGTTTTTAGTTTTAACATCCTATATTGTAAAATTCTGAAGAAGGGTCTAGGCCCGAAACGTCAGCTTTCCAGCTCCTCTGATGCTGCTTGGCCTGCTGTGTTCATCCAGCTCTACACCTTGTTATCTCTACTGTAGGAATTCTGTCGGATTTTCAGCCCCTCAAGCCTGTCCTTCCAGTAAAATATATCCTGACTGATCCACTCCATCAGTAGTATCACACTGACTAGTTTTGCAGCTTGTCTCATTCAGGAGAGTCAGGAGTATTGCATCAAATTCCATTCCATTCCGTGTGCCTTATAGATAGTGAACTGGCATGGGGGAGTCAGGAGGCAAGTTCCTAGCTGCAGAATTCCCAGCCTCTGGCCTGATCCTGTAGACACTGTATATATATGGCTAGCCATGTTCAGTTTCTGGTCAATGGTAATCACCATGTTGGGGTATTCAGTCACCAGAGGGCAACTAAAAACAAGGAGAGATAGTTAGGTTCGCTCTTGTTGGAGAGTGTCATAGCCTGGGACCTGTGTGACACAAATGCCATTTGCCACTCATCAGGCTGAATCTAGATCTTGCTGAAGATGCACATTGACTGCTTCTGTATCTGCAGAGTTATGAATGCTGTTGAACATTGTGCGATCATCAGCAAACATCCTCACTTCTGACTTTATGATGGAGGAGAGGTCACTGATGAAGGAGATGCAGATGGGTAGACCTAGATCACTGCTCTGCAGAAACTCTTGCAACAATGTTCTGATACAAGAAATCCTTGTACAATAAATTTGTGAACAAGTAAGTTATTGAATATTGTATAATCTTGAATATTAAGGCTGTAATGAAGTCAGCAACTAAACGGCCCTGGCAGAACCCAAACTAAGCATCAGTGAACAGACTGTTGCTGAGTAACTGGCACTTGATCGCACTAACAAATTCTTACATCACTTTGCTAATGATTGAGAGGAGGTTGATGGTTTGGTAATTGTTTGGATTGGAGTTGTCCTGTGCTTTGTAAATAGGACATAGCCGTCCAGGTTTCCACATTGTCAGCTAGATGCTAGTGCTGTAGCTGCATCTATCTGACAATGTGGAAAGTTTGGAATTTGGCCAAAGAGTTCTCAGCAATTGATTACCCTTCCGTTAAATTTAATGGATAAAATTACATTCAGTCTACAACTCAGGAACAAGCCATTCCACCCAACTGGTCCAACCTTATGTTTATGCTCCACACAAATTTCCTCTCCCCGGCCTGGTTTCACGGCGTCCTGGCATGGCATGCCATCTTCTTGGCCTGGCCCAGTGGTCTTCTGATAGTATATGGTGGTCTTCGGCCTGGGATGGCCTCAGCACGGTCTCCACATCTTGAGGGGATTCCAGAGTGATCTCCAACCCTCATGAACCTCGAGGTGAAGCCCAGTGTAGTCTGGAGCCAAGGCCTGGTGCAGACTGGAGGCTAGGTGCCAGCATGGTCTGGATTGGACGATCGTTGTTCTGAATTTTTATTTCTGCAATGTTGGACTTTTAATTTCTCTATTTTCTAAGCTTTTGTAACTGAAGAAGCTGTACCTAGGTACCTTTGTACCTAAGATGGCTCTGTAAGTAGCAACGCACAGACTTTTCACTGTACTGATTTGAGTACATGTGACAATGAAGCTAATTCAATTCAATTTAATTCATTCTTCTTCATCCCATCCTATTAGCATATCCTTCTATTCCCTTGATTAGTATATCCAGCTTCCCCTTGAGTGTAACAATGAAGAGCAGTGAATAGATTACATATTCTGCACAGTAATCTAACTTACAGGAGACCCCTGGATTCCCTGCTCTCCCTTTGGTCCTGGAAAGCCCTGGGGTCCTGGGCTACCTTTATCTCCTTTGTCACCTTTGGTTCCATCCAATCCTGGAGCTCCAGGACCTCCTGGAACTCCTGGGGCCCCTGTAAAAGAGAAGGTGTACACAGTTCAAACATCAACACTTATTAATTAGCTTCTGAACAAACCCTATCGTTGTTCCATTCTTTAAGCATATGTGTCAATGTTTCATTGTTCTTTAGGGCAAATTGTGTTTCTATATCATGTTATCTATTTTCAATTAGTCCTTAATCTGCCATAATCTGCTCCTCATGACTGTCCAACGTGAGTAAGTAAAGTGTTATGGGACCTCAGGACTTTCTATGACTTTTTTTCAGATTCTATAAGTTTGTAATCAGTACTGATTAACCTTGAGGTTTGCAGCCTGTTTAATTGCCACACTGTAAAATTACCATTTTTCCATCATTTCCTATAGCCTTAGCTGAACCTTTCCACTATTTTTGCCTGTCTCTTTGGTAATCTACCATGACCCCTGAATAACATTTATTTCTGATGGCCTTATATAATAGTGTAAGGCTTGTGGAGTTTTCTCTAAAGCTTCAGCCTTAATTAATACCCCTTTCTGTACATGCAGTGTATTCAAGTGCACAGAAAAAGTGGAGCTAATTGTAGTCCCTTACCAAGATCATAATTCATTACCAAAAAAACGTTAACAGTTCTCCCCAAAAACCAATCGATATGGATGATAACTTCCAGCCATTTGCTGTGAATTCTTCTCATGGGCTGCCATTTATATATTAGTTGCTCTCCTGGAATCCTATGAAGCATCTCATCTATCATTGCATGTTTTCTTTCATTCAGTGTCTTACTAAAAGACTTTCTGCTGCTGCTGGGTTTATTATCACATTATTCATATTTCCACCCATTGTCAGTGAGAGAGGGATTCAGCTCATGACTCACTACAGTCCCTATCCATTTTTATATTAGTTTTTCCACAATAGACTTTTCTCTTTTGCTATATATTATTGTGGATTGGCTAAATCTAGCTGCCATATCTATGAAGTGAAAGATGGTTTTCTCTTTATCCCATATTGTGAAGTGCATTGCCAAAACATTTTTTAAAAATCTATACCTATCGAGAGACTCACCATTTGCCATGTTGAATCCTTCAATATTTTACAAAATAAAAAAATTATCACCGACTTCTTCCATAACTGTCTTGTCCCTCCTGCATCCTTAAGTAGAATTTTTAAGATATGGTAAGATTTGAGAAGATGGATGGACAAACTGCAGATTTAAGACGTTTAGCCTTTCTTTTCCTTTAAATGCCAATAACACGTACATAGTACCTTGATTAGAGAAGTTAGGCCTTGTTAACAGAATATAATAATGCCCAGTTTGTGAAAACTATACATCCAGTGACTTGAATATGTCTTGATTACTATGATGGTGATGTGGCTGTACGGTGGGTATTTATGCTCCAGGAGAATAGGTGCAAAGGAAAAGGAGGTGGGGGAGCTTTGTTCATGAAGAACGATTAGGCCAGTGGTGAGGAGTGATATTGTTGCAATATATCATATTATGGAGTTTTGGTGGAAAAAGCGAACAGCAAGAAGTAATGGTAGGAGTTGTCTCCAGACTGCTGAAGATCTGCCTCACTGAAGGGTAAAGTATAAAGTTGACAGAAAATGGAGACGTGTAAAAACGACACTATAATTGTCATGGGTGATTTTAATCTGCATAATTACTGGACAAGCCAATGGCCAATGGTGACATGGAGATTTCTAGAGTACACTATGCATTATTTTTTAGAGCAGCTCATTGCAGTTCCTACCCGGGAACAAGCTATTTTAGATACAGTAATGTGTGATGAGGTAGGATTAATAACAGATCTTGTAGTTAGGGATCCTCTTGGGGGGTAACAATCACAAAATAGTAGATTTTTACATTCAGTTTGATGAGGGGCAACCCCGGTCTTAAACCAGGGTCCTCAATTTAAATTAGGGCAATTACAGAGGAATGAAGGAAGAGTTGACCTGGAAAAAATATTTTCTGGTTTCCTCTCTCTTTGGGCTCTATCTCCACTCATTGTTTACTCCTGCCCCTTCCCAACTTCTGCAAAATACCAACATTTTCCAAACTTCCGTCAGTTCGGAAGGAAGGTGACTGGACCCGAAACATCAACTCTGCTTTCTCTCCGCAGATGGTGCCAGGCCTGCTGAGTTTTTCCAGCAGTTTCTGTTTCTGATTTCCAGCTCCACAGTTCTTTCGGGTTTTTTCTGGAAAAGTATTTGTCCCTTAATTGACATCACGAACCCTTGGGTGACATCTGGCCACCGTCTCGTTGCAGTTCAAGGGTGCTAACTGTGGTGAAACCGACTGTTGGAGTATTTTAGGAAGACTTGTGGTCATGTAGAATGCTAACTAAATGCAATCCTTTTACAGAAACAAATAGCCAATTTGTTCAGCAACGAGAAAACATGACAATTAACGTTTGATGGTGTCGCATAAATTAGGTAGGACTCTGGGGACAACACCCTGCTCTTATTCAAAAATTGTCATGAGATCTTTTACAGGCATCTGACGGAAATGATAAGAAAATAGTAATATATAGAATTACAACATTATAATTCCTGGATAGTTATGTTTAATATTCATGCCAATTATGAGACTGCTTTTGTTTATCATAAAGAGAAATTGTTTCCAGTAGCAGATGGGTCAGCAACCAGAGAATGGAGATGCAAGTTATTTGTCATGAAATCTGGAAAGGAGATGAAGAGAATTTGTTTTTGTTGTGCAGTGAGTTGTTATGCTTTGGAATGAGCTCCCTGAAAGAGCAGTGGAAGCAGATGCCACGATAACTTTCAAAAGGAAATTGGATAAATAAAGGAAAACAGTTATGGAGCTTTGGAACAGAGAAGTGGGATGAATTGGACAACTCTAAGAGTCACGATGGGCCGAATGGCCTGTACTGTGTCACAATGTTCCACGAGGAGCAGGAAGTTAACGTGATTCTGACAATTCATGATCATAGCACATCTGCAGTCAATGTCTAACATCAGGCAACTTACCTGGATGGCCAACTTCACCCACATTTCCTTTTTCACCTTTTGGCCCCTCCAGAGCCACATTCGGGGGTCCTGGTGGACCTTGAATGCCCTGATGGCCTTTAGAGCCTGGGAATCCTCGGTCTCCTTTAATACCTGGAACTCCAGGCGAGCCTGGGAATCCCGGTAAACCAGAGTCACCCTTCAAACCTGTGGAAGAACACACTGTTAGCTGGATCCAGGCTACATAACTCACAGTTCTATCACATTTAGAAAGAACCTGAGTCATGTTCAATCCCACAGCCTCAAAACCATAAAGTGGGGAATTCCGTCCGCGTCTAGGGGCCCCATTCTTCTCAAAACCAAGGAGGTGTTTGATGAATCTCACTTATTTAATTTAGATAGGGCACCACCTGCATAAACGATTGGGCTGTAATTTGCTGGAGATATAACACTGCTTTTATCGAGACAAATTGTTGCTTTCGCTATTGAATTCTGTTTGCTGCAGTTTAAGAGACTATTTCCGAATAAAATCGATGTGCTGTTTGTTGTAGAATAGTCTCTTGATAGATCTGATTACTGAATAAGAGCATATAATCCAGGAACAGGAGGAGGCATTTCAGCCCTTCAATCCTGCTGTGCCATTTGATATGATCATTGCTGGGTTCTCATCATGGCCTCAACTTTCCTGCCTGCTCCCCATAACCCTTTAACCTATTACTAATTAAAAACCTTCTTCTTAAATGTATTCAGTGTCCCGGTATCCACTGCACAGTGGGATAGTGAATTCAACAGATTCAGGACCCTTTGAGAGAAATAATTTCTCCTCATCTCTGTTTTAAACCTGCTAGCCCCTTACCCTGAACCTATGACCTCTCATTCTAGATTGCCCCACATGAGGAAATATCCCCTCCACATTTACTTCGTCGATCCTCTTTGGCGTCTTCTATACCTGAAGTCGGTTCCCTGTCCTTCTTCTAAGCTCTAGACAGCGTAGGCCTGAGGTGCTCAGTCTCTCGTCACAAGACAAGCCCCTCAGTGGATGAACTTTGTTGGCTTATGATAGGCTGTGATCAGTTCTAGTGTGTGTTCACACACCATTCTGACTTGGAACTATGTTCCTTCACAGTCACTCAGCCAAAATCTGTGAAAACTTCCCAACAGCATGGTGGCTATCCATTACATGGACTGTAAGAAAGAAAGTTCACCACCACTTTCCCGAGAGCAATTATGGAAGCACCATAACTAATTGCTGAAAGAATAAAAGTTCCTGTACTGACTTCAGTTCAACACTAGGTAGAGTTTTCTTCTTTCAGGCTAAGTGTGGAGGAGGGCTTAAAAGCAGGAGAAACTTCTGCTCAGGGGCAGGTTGGGTCTTTCCATGTGATTACATTCTCCTCATTTCATTACAAGCTCGTGTGGGTAAAGTGGCAAATTTTATGAGCAGGATTTCCCGTAGCCTGTTGGGACTGTGCAGGCTATAACATCTGGGCGCTCACTCCCCTCACCCATTCCTAGAGATGTCAGGGGCCAGGAAAAAAGCACATTTTAGTCAGCCCTCCCTCAAGATTCTCCTGGAGGACCACTCAGGGAGACGGGAAGTTCTTTCCCTGAGGAAGGCAACACAGATTCAGCAGCTGAGGAGAGGGTAGTAGGTAGTAAGGAACAGGAGACTTCCTTGCCCATGTTTGACCTGACGTCATGGATTCCATGGGGTCTGGAGTCAATGTTGAGCACAGTGCTGCTACCTATGGTGGGGTCTGTCCTGCCCATGAAACAGGATGCAGCCAGGGATCATGTTGGTGGTGTCTGGAACATTGTAAATTACAGGGGTAGCATAGTGGCTCAGTGGTTAGCATTGCTGCCTCACAGCACCAGGAACCCTGGTTTGATTCCACCCTCAGGCTACTGCCTGTGTGGAGTTTGCATGTTCTCACCATATCTGCATGGGTTTCCTCCGGGTGCTCTGGTTTCCTCCCACAGTCCAAAGATGTGCAGGTTAGGGTGGATTGGCCATGCTAAATTACCCATTGTGTTCAGGGATGTGCAGGCTAGGTGGGTTAGCCAGAAGAAATGTAGGGTTACAGGGATAGGGTGGTTGGTGGGATGCTGTTTGGAGGGTTGGTGTGGACTCAATGGGCTGAATAGCCTGCTTCCACGCTGTAGGAATTATATGATTCTATGAGCATGACTATGTCAGACCGTTGTGTGACTAGTCCATGGGAAGGAGTTGCCCTAGGAACGTTCAACATTTGCTGCCCATGTTGATTTAGGTAGTAGAGGTGGAGGTTTGGAAGGTGCTGAAGAAGGAGCCTGGGTGAGTTGCTGTAATGGTACAGTCATCATCCTTTGTATCAATGGGATTCAAATTTAGCCATTGCCTGATTCAAACGTAAGGCTAAAACATTCTGGGTAGGAAAGTAAGATGTTGAATGGCATGCAAAAAGAGAGCATTAAACCTTTAAATGTCAGCGTGGCAACCACATGTAAATAACAACAGCAGGTAGTAAGGATTGTCTCAAAGGAGGACAGATAGACAGGTGGAAATGAAGCCACTTTTTAAGGAGAGGCAACTTTACCTTTAGGTCCTGGTAGACCCGGAGACCCTGGCATATCTCTTCCTGGGAAACCTAGATAATTTACAAAAAGGACAGAAACATGTTAGGTTGAACAATATAAATGAAAGCACTCTTCAATGTTTCTTGACACGCAAACTGGTGTTTCTGTTATAGAGATGATTCACTGAGAATCCAGTAGAGTATCCAGCACAGAGAAATTTGCCCACCTCTACTGCTTTTTCAAAGTCTCCAAAAGCTAGACATACCCAAAAATCCAACAAAACTTTTATGTATAGTTGTTCGAATTGTTAGCTTTTATTCAGAATTTGATAAGGACCCTAAGTGTCAATGTTCACCCCTGGGCACCAGACGTACATACCTTGATTTCCCTTTTCACCAATTGCTCCTGGGATTCCATCAAGACCTCTTGAGCCTTTCTCTCCTTGCAGTCCTGGGATTCCTGGAGAACCAGGAGGACCTAACACAAAAAAAATTGAAAAAGATCTACAAAACTGAAAATTGCTATGTGGAGAGAAGCTTAGGCATTGTTGGGTATTCCTAAATTGCTTTGCACACACTTCTTGAACAGCAGTCATTCCCGTTATTTGTTAAATGGCATACGGACAAATTGGATTATGTGTGAGATCTGAAAAATGAATTTCCTAGTGTTGGCCCTCCAATCCTCTCTCAGACTAATAGACTTTCTGAAAACCATATGGGCGATGGACATCAAGTTCATGACACTGTGCCCTATGGACACCCCTAGGACTGATTGCTGGTCAGCATGCAAAAAGGTCATTGATACCAAGCTAAAGTTTACATTTCAATGCGTGAATTCCAAAACAATTGGGGTCCTTGGATAGTGATCAGGAATAGATGTATTCCTGGGTTATTCTGCTTTACTACCACTTTTGTTTAGGAATTGTGCACCACTCCCACGTTATCCAACGCCAAATTTGAAATGCATTCATGGGGAGGCTTCGAGGAGTCAAAAGTTGAGTTACAGAATTATACTGTTGAAATAACTCCACAGTGGCCAGTACCCTATCTCCAAGTCATCTTTTGTTTACATGTGCACAGTTCATGGGCTCTGACCAACCAGCTCAAAGCCAGTCCCTAGACTGAGTAAACCTTCTCAATCTCCCGTTTACATCTGTCAGCCAGGGCTCCCTGATTGGCCCATGTTAATAACCCAAATCAAGGATCTCATGGTTAATGGATCCATCTGGCCATGGTTCCAATCACTACAACTATGAAATACATAGAACTTATGCTATGATATTCATCATCTTTTGTTTCTTTGTTTGGTTAGGAAGATTATTTTCCAATAGAATTTGAGGAAGACGCAGACAAGAGGAGGTCATTCAGCCCTTCAAGTTTGTTCCAGCATTCAATGAGATTATTGAGAAACAGACTAACAATTAAAAAACGGGGTTTATATCTGTGCACAAGGTTGGTGAATCAAACTCAATGACTTCTTCTTAACATGACAATCATTTGTGTTTTAACACATCTTTTTACAAGACAAACCTTGAAGAATTACAGATTGGATCTTGGGATTTGTGAAATATTACATCAGTAATAGGAAAGAAGAGGTAGGGAATAGTTGGCAAGAGCATTTCCCCCTGAAACGAATTCAGATGGTCGGACTGAAAAACTCACTTGGAGGCCTGATACATTTGGATGGCTCATTGAATGTGGGATATTTAGCTTCATCTGGGATCTGAAAGAAATCTACTGGAAGATAAGATGCTTTCTGAGCTGAATGATTTATTTGATGTTTTGATGTGATTTGATCTATTATTGTCACATGTACCTACATACACTCAAAAGTTTTGTTTTCCATGCAGTACAGGCAGGTCACAACCAAAGATCAAATGGTGATAGAACAGAGCGAGGAATACAAAGTTACGGCTGCAAAGAAGGTACACAAAAAGCAAGATCAACATTAGATTTGAAATTTGGGAGGTCCATTCAAAAGTCTAAAAACAGGAAGGAGAAAGCTGTTCTTGAACCTGTTGGTATGTATGTTTAAGCTTTTGTACTTCCTGCCTGCAGAAGAGATTGGAAGGGATTATAGCTGTGTTTAAAATTAGGAACAGGGGAAGGAGTCTGAAATGAGGAGATGCAGATAGAAATGCACCTGGAAAACCTTTCTCACAGAAGATCATGAAGTGATGGAATTTAATAGGGATCAAAAAGAAACTGTGCCAACCTTGCCTTCAATTAGGATAGTTTCGATAGATAGTTGAGGGGAAGAGGGATAAAGGGACAGGAAATGTAAATCTCGTGGTTGCAAGAGCAGAGAATGAGTATTCTGCAGCAGCCAACTCACCTCTTGACTCCTCAAAGCCTTCATCGACATGGCTCAACTCATCATATAGGATCGGAATAGAGTATAATGTTTAGAAAGCGGAAATAAAGGACAATATTTGATTTGGTGAATGCACATCGAGGTATATATGCATTGTCTAACAGCATTGTGGGTGTTCCTACACCACACAGACTACAAAGCTTCAAGAAGGCATCTCACCGTGATTCGTTCAAGGGTAATTAGGGATGGGTAATAAATCCTAGTCTTGCTAACGATGCCCATATCCCATCAAATAAATAAAAGAAAGGGGAGCAAATGGGAAAGAGAGCTTAGGATGCTGCTCATGTGTGGAATAGACACCATGACAAAGGGAGGGCCAGATTACCTGCAAATATGTTATAAATCACTGAGCATTTACAAAAAAAAAGGCAAAATCAATAATTTAGGAGGAATCAGTACTTAGCCGTACCTGGCTCTCCTGGAATGCCTGAGAAACCTGGTTCACCTGGGAGGCCAATGTTGCCTTTTCTTCCTGGGAGCCCTGGGTTACCTGGAGAATGATCATTTAAATGTACTCAGTTGTTCCTGTTCATTCAGAGAACTGAAACAGGTCAGAAATAATCTTGGCACCGTACCTGGGATTCCTGGAGAACCTAAATCTCCCTTCGGTCCTGGCGGACCCAGTGTTCCCGGCAAACCCGGCAAACCGGACTCACCCTTCAGGCCAGGGTCACCTGGGAAGCCCGTAAGACCAGGATCTCCCTAAATCGTCAACACACACAATCAAATCTGATCAATAATCACTATCACCATTACCATTGTCTGATATAAGCGGCACCATTTGTTTCAACTTTCCAATCAATCACAGTGCAAGATCGAGGGATATCAGTTACACAGAGAGGCTGGAAATGTTGGAAATGTTCACCTTACAGCAGAGAAAGAGAAAAAGAAACTTAATTGAAATGTTCAAAATCAGAGGGTTTGATGGGGTTGGTCAGGAGAAGCAATTGGCACGAATGAATGTCAATAGCCAGAAGAACATTGATTTGAGATAATTGGCAAGGGAGTTGTTGTAATCCAGAGTGTGCTACCTGGAAGAGCAATTAAATCACATTGAAAAATAACCTTCAATTCAACAAATACATAAGAAGGAATAATTTGTATGGCTTTGGGGAAAGGGTAGGGGAGTGAGATTACTTGGATGGCTCTTTCAAACAGCCAGCAACAAGCCCAGTGGTTGAATGGCCAAATGTTCTGCCATACAATTTGCCAATTTTTGGACCTTTTAATTAACATTGATTTTTCGTTTAGGAATCTGACATGGGAGTGCTCTGGTCAGGTCCATGTCAGCCCTGGCTCCTGACGCAAGATGGGCCCTAACTGACTTTTGTTTTCCAGGTAAGCTGTGTGGAACCACACTAGATCCCAATGCTACTCGCTGGAACAATGCCTCACAATTTCAGAGTAACTCGCTGGTGTGATTCCTCAAGATCCCCATGCAGCTTGCTGCAGTGACACCTCAGGATCAGACCAGAGAGGGAGACAGAAGGGAGCTCATAATCACTAAAGGAGGTGGGGGTGGGGGGGCCTGCCACTGGGATGGCAGCACAGGTGGTTACCTTTGGTCCTGGATCACCTGAAACTCCAATTCCTGGTACTCCTGGGCTGCCCTTCTCACCTTTCTCACCAGGCCGCCCTGTATAACCGGGCATCCCCGTCTGTCCTGGCTCACCTGGGGCACCGGGGGGCCCAACGGGACCTGAGAAATGAAATGTGAGATTTAGTGAATTTCTCATTGTAGAGTCAACTGTTCAATCCAATCCCGGCTCAAAATTTCCAATGGTTGCCGAAACATTCTTCAAACAAATAACATCCTTTGTTCTCAGAAGGATTCTCCCACTGGTTTCATTGAAGTGCAATGGAATGGCACTAATGACATGGGTGGCCCACTGAGATTACGCTCAAGGATTCAATTCCTGACACAATGTCTCACCTAATTGTGTTTGCAGGTTTAAAGCCTAAGTCAGAACTCTCTAGGGGAAAGATGGATGAAAATAGAACAATGAGAACATAAAAATGAGAACATCAAAAAATAAGAAATAAGAGCAGGAGTAGGCCATTCAGCCCCTTGAGCCTGCTCTGCCATTCAATAAGATCACAGCTGATCTTTGTCCTCACTCCATTGTCCTCTATTCCTCGGTGCATGTGAAATTAAGCTCTGTTTTGAATATCGTCAATGACTGGTCTCCACAGTCCTCTCTGGGGGTAGAGAATTCCAAAGGTTCATAACCCTTTGAGTGAAGAAATTCCTTCTCATCCCAGTCCGACATGTTTGACTCTTGATCCTTAAAACTGTGATCATGTATTGTAAACTCTCCAAACAAGGGAAACAGTTTCTGATCTGTGAAGTCTTTCAGGAATTTTACATATTTTAACAGGACAATTTCTTATTCTTCCATAGTTCAGTGAATTTGGGCTTATTTTACCAGCTCTCTGCTTGTAGAACAATTTCCTAATCACAGGAATCTACAGAAAGTAAGGGCCAAAACTTTACATAAAGCTCCAGTGTGGTCATAACAGGATCCTGTATACTTTTGATACAATTTATTTTCTCATATTCTCAAATCTATTGTAGTAAAAGCTCATTTGTTTCACTAATTAATTACTGTATCTGCGAATTAACCGTCTCTGATTCATATAAGGGTGTCCAAGTCTCTGTCTCCAAATTTGCTCAGTCTCTAATCCCTACAAATGTGGATAACCTCACATATTTCCACATTAGGTTTTCTAAAATTACAAAGAAATCTTGATCAAATGGGTCAATGCACTGAAAAATAGCAGATGGAGTTCAATCTGGATAAATGTGAGGTATTGCATTTTGGTATAACAGGGGTGGGATTTATAAAATTAATGATAGGGCCTTGAGTATTGCTGTAGAACAGAGGGACATAGGGGTGCGGATATATAATTCTTTGAAGTTTGCATCACATATAGACAGGGTGGTTAAAAAGATGTTTAGTACGCTTGTCTTCATTACACAGTCCTTTGAGTATAGGAGTTGGGACGTCATGTTGAAGTTGTACAGATATTGGTGAGGCCTCTTCTGCAGTATTGTGTCCAATTCTGGTTGCCCAGTTTTGGAAGGATGTTATTAAGCTGGATAGGGTCCAGGAAAGATTTACCAGACTGGGTGTGGAAGAAAAACAGAAGTTGCTGGAAAAGCTCAGCAGCTCTGGCAGCATCTGTGAAGAAAAAATCAGAGTTAACGTTTCAGGTCCGGAAGTTCTGAGGAAGGGTCACCTGACCCGAAATGTTAACTGATATTTTTTCTTCACAGATGCTGCCAGAGCTGCTGAGCTTTTCCAGCAACTTCTGTTTTTGTTCCTGGTTTGCAGCATCCGCAGTTCTTTCGTTTTCTTATTTGGTATGGAAGGTTTGAGTTCTTCAGAAAGGCTGGATAGACTGGAATTTTTTTTTCACTGAAGCATAGGAGGTTGAGATGTGACCTTAAAGAAGTTTATAAAATTTTGAGGTATATAGGTAAGGTTAATGGTAAGCTTCTTTCCTCTAGGATGGGGGATTTCAAGACCGGGGGGCACAATTTTAAGGTGAAAGGGGAGGGATTTAAAAGAGACATGAGGGGCAATTTTTTTTTTACACAGAGGGTGGGTCATGTGTGGAATGAACTTCCTGAGGAAATAGTGGATGTGGGCACAATTGCAATGTTAAAAGCACATTTGGATAAGTACATGAATAGCAAAGGCTTGGAGGGATATGGGCCAGGAGCCGGTAAGTGGGACTAGTTTAGTTTGGGATTATGTTCGGCATGGACTGGTTGGACCGAAAGGTCTGTTTCCGTGCTGTCTGACTCTAAGACTCTGTTATAGCCCATTTGCCATATTTTTTCACACTCCTTTAACCTACCCAAACCCTTTCGTGGTTTCTTTGTGGCCTCCTCACAGTTTTCTTCATACTTAGCTTTGGGTCATTGGCCCAACTAGATACATTACACTTGCCCCATGTAACCCATTAATGCAGATTATACATAGCTGATGGCCAAGTACTGGTCCTTACAGTACCCCCATAGTTTCAGCCTGCCAAACCCACAAATATTTATCCTCATTCTTTGTTTTCTGCTTATGAAACAATCTCCAATCCTGCTAATGTTGTGAGTGTTTGTTTTGTGCAGTAACCTGTAGTGTGGCATGTCACTGAATTTCTTTTCAAAACCCAAATATAGTAGACCCACTGGTTCAATCTATTGAATCCTGCTTGTTTACTACCTCAAAAAAAAACTCAAATAGGCTTGTCAAATTGTGTGGCATGGTGGCTCAATGGGTAGTACTACTGCCTTGCAGTGCCAGGGATCTGGGTTCAATTCTAGCCTCGGGCGACTGTCTGTGTGGTCCTTGCATGTTCTCCCTGTGTCTGGGTGGGTTTCCTCCCACAGTCCAAAGATGCATGGGTATTTGGATTGGCCATGCTACCTTGCCCATTGAATCCATGGATGCGCAGGCTAGTGGGATGCTGTCCAGAGGTTGACTTGTTGGGCTGAATGGCCTATTTCTGCACTGTAGGGATTCTATGGCTTTAAAAGTGGGATGATATTTAATTCCAGTGATGGGGATCTTGTCCACCAGCTGGAGAGAGATATTGAGAGTCTTGTGTCACTCCTCTTTTCTGTAATCATTGGTCAGCAGTGCTCTAGGAACCACAAAAACCTCGTCTGCTGGGAATTGTTAGCCAGAGGATGGCTGCTCGTCGTTACCTGGCAACACCTCTGGCCTCTGCTGGTACTGTACCTGCCCAAGGCCCAAGCTTCTTCCGTAAACTCAGGTACAGGTGAGTGATGGTAGGAGGGAGTCAGCAAGGGTATGGTGTGTAGCTCTCCCAGATGTGCCAGAAATTATACTAACATCTAGTTTAAAATGATCAGCTTGGCTTGCAATGTGGCTCATTTACGCTTGCTCTAAGCTATATACGTTCACATGCAGGGCCCAGCATTCTGTAGAAAAGAGGGGCATGATTTGTCATTGTACCTCCTGTGAATTAGACAAAAGCGCACGATCTGTAGTGCCCCTGGTGGATTACCCATGGCAAAAGCTTAACCAATCAGAGCTGTTTGTCAACCAATTGTGACCCTTTTCTAAAATGTTGCTCCCTCTGAGTCTGCCAAGTCAGGGAGTTACTCCTGCAAACTCAGCAGCTGTTTATCACCATGTTGCTGTCTGCGGGATACTTCTGTTCACAAATTGGCTGCCACGTCAGCCGCATGGCAAAGATATTTCATAGGGCGCGAAGCGTTCATAGATGTCCCGAGATTGTGAAAGGGGCTGTGGGAATGCCAGCCCTGTCTTTGATTTCCTTGGACAGAATGACCAACAGATGCAAAATCGCTGGAGGATTAAGACGCTTGCTTCAGTCTTTGGAGAGTTTTCATTGTTTCGTGAGGTTACCTGGCAAGCCCATTTCCCCAATTGTTCCTTTCTGTCCTGGAGTACCCGTGAATCCTGGTTCTCCCGGTCTTCCTGGATCTCCCGCTGGCCCTAGGGGGAAATAGGGGTGGCATTGCTATTGTTAGTTTTATTGTTCCATTAATTGTCACCACTTTCTCTCTCATGCTTACCCTCTGCTTTCTGTTACTGTGATATAGTTAATACGCAGTCCTGTAAACCCAAACTCATGTTCAGGTTTGAGTCTGGATAGGCTATTCCTCTAAAGGAAGCAGGTTATCAAAGTCATGGTTGACGGTCAACACCAGACGCACACATTTTCACCAGGGGAGGCTGGAGCAGGAATCCTATAAAATACTCTTTTCCCTTATCAGTAAGGAAGATGTGAGGTCTCTTGCTCTGCCCTGAATGAGATCAAGTAAACTGCAAAGAACATGAAATTGTGACCGAGCAGTGACTTTAAAGGTTATTTTGTCACTTTTGTTTGAAGAGAGGTTGTAAGGCAGAGGTACTGGGCAGTCTGGGGTATTGTAAACAGCTTGGGAGGCCTCGAGTTCTTTTTAATGCAGTCTGAAAGGGTGTGGCCAGCTCTCACAGATCCGGATTTCTGGGTTTTGGTTTTTTTTAAGTAGCACCGGAAGCTATTGGGGTCCCAACAGAGTTGGAAGTTTCAGTGAACGTCTCCTGGCTGCTACTCTCTCTGAATTTTCTCTTGATGTTTATTTCCTCCCGGATTGGAGAACTGCATTAGAGAAACTGTGTCTGAATTTTCCTTATTTGCCAAGGGGTGTGTTTATAGGATATAACTATATTGGAGCAGTTAATTACTAATAAGTACTGTATCTATTATTCTGTTAAGTTTTCCAGGTATTTTAACGACAGTGTTTAAATACATTGTGTTTTGCTTAACGAGTAGTTTGACCAATCGTATCACATCTGGAACACACACTTTACATCTGTCTTTAAAGTAAGAAAAAGTTAGGATCTGGGCTACTTTCTTAAAATATTTTGCGGGAAGCTCCGATGGGGTCCATTACATAATGAAGTGAGGAGCTTTTTCAATTTTGTCGTCTTTCCAGTTGACTGGAATTACATGCTGTCAACATTTAAGACATGTTACTGTCATTGGATCTTTCCAGCAAGTATTAAATGGTTGTGATAGTGGGGCATGTGGTTCCTTAATGTTTCTGCTTGTCAAGGTTAGCACCAGAGAATCCGGTGTCATAAGCCAGTGATCACATGTCCATGGAGATAGGAATTCATACTGAGAGTAAAGGAACATTGTGTATATGACCCCAGAAACATCCTTTAACCACCTCATAAATGCTCCTAAATGTCCTTATAAATGACTGTATGACAGTGAGGTTAGCTAAAGGTAGTTTTAAATTGGGAGGCCATATCTCACGAGCTTTCCAATGGAGGCAGGGTTTTCAATTGCTCCACATTGCCATCTTTAATCTGTACATAACTACTAGCGTGGAGCTATTACAGAAGGATCTTTGCTTTTTGAAGCTCTTGCCAGGCAGGGCTCCACACCTTGTTCTTAAATACGCACAATTACATCATTTCCGACACAAGAGGACATCACCTGAAGTTGAAATGTGAAGTTAAATTTACTACCAGTCTGTCCTTGCAAAGGAATGTCAAATATTCCACAAAATTATCCGAGGAGCAGGGACATTCTCCCTTATGTCCTAACCAACATTTATCTGTCAGCCCGCCTTATTAAAACAGACGGTCTAGCCACGATTGCATTGTTCTTTCTGGTATCCTGTTGTACAGAAGTTGCCCATGGAATTTCCCATAGTACAACAACAATTATACCTCAGAAGTATTTGATTGAACCTAAAGCATTTTGAGGCTGTGAAAGACCTATAGAAATGATTCTACTCAGTTCTGTCCCACCAAAACTATAACTTATAACAATTTAGTCAACACTATTCATTCAAAACTTCAATGACAAAAACTCTAAAGGACAGCAAATGGCTACAAAATTTCTGATGTCTTGTTGAGAGAGAAGCAGGAAGCAAGAAATTAGAAAAGTATTTTTGGCTGTTTTTCCAGTATCCATTTACTAAGTTCATTTCTGTACCTTGCATTGTTGCCTCTGTTTTATCCCTTACCTGGCTGTCCTGGTAATCCGGGTTGTCCATCTTTTCCTGGCATCCCTGGGTCACCCGGGATGCCTTGATAGCCCTTTTCTCCTGGGAAGCCTGACCTACCTGCAGAGAAAAGTTTGAACTTTAAAAAAGACGGTTTCATGAGAAGGAGTCGTGTTTTTTTTACAGCATGTACAGGTGATAGTTACAAGTTACATTGAGGGGGACTCATTTGTTAAGAGCTTTCAAGCTGCCGACATTGTTTTCATTATTCTTCAAGCAATTGCCTAATTCCTTTTGGAGTGCCATGCTGAAACTGTCTCCACCACACTCTCGGATAGTGCACTCCAGATCCTAACCACTCGTTGTGTGTAAAAGACTTTCTGAGTGCTATTTTGCTTCTTCCCCTGATTACTTTATGCCGTCCTGTTCTCGATTCTCTCACAAGTGAGAGCATTTTCTTCCTATTCACTCTGTTAGCTTTTGATTGCTTCAATCAGATCTCCATTCAGCCTTCTCTTCTTCAAGCAACTCTGATGTATCTTTGTTGTTGAAATTCCTCATTCCTGAAACAATTCTTGTGAATCTTTTCTTCACTCTATTCACTTCCATATTAATCTGAAAGTCTGGAGACCAGAATTGGTCGCAATACTCAAGCTGAGCCTGAATTAGTGTATTATTTAACTCCAACATAACCTTCTTGTACTTTATGTAGAGCCCAGAAAAGGATTATTCAGCTCAACCAGATTATGTCTGCATCCATGGTCCACTACAGTCTCCTCCCATCTTTCCTGATCTACCTCTACGAGAGGGGCTGAATGGCCTTCTCTTGGAACAATTTCTTATGTTCTTACAACAACCATTTGGCCGTGGTTGCATTTGCCAAAACGAATTGGAACCAAGCCTGCTGAATGACTGCTTGGTATTTAGGTATTTCATCTTCCCTCACTTCACCATGAGGCACTAAGTCGACAAACAACTCTTGAAATACACTGTAACTTCCCAGGGGAACAGCCAACTCACTTCGCATGGCCCTAGCCCAGTAAATAGTGAAGGAAGAAGTACCACAGCTGGAGGCTTGCTTATCTGCCCTAGCGTCCTGACCATTACTGGAAAAGCTTCAAGACCTGAAGGGGGCAGCACCAACTCATGCTTTCCCAATTCTCCGGGCTCCTTGTTGGTACATATCTGGCCCTTGCAAACTCTGTGACCTGCACTGAATCCCTTCAAATCCTCAACTTCTCATGGCATCCCAGTCAGGATTCCCTAACTGATTTATTCATCAGAAAGCCAGTTGGCTGGCTGGAGAACGCACGGCCTGATTTGTTATCACTAGTTTTGCATTCCCAACAAAAATCAATTTCAGATATAAGGTGTAGAGCT
>JAHRHZ010000009.1:13918204-13931485 GCA_024137785.1 Ginglymostoma cirratum | reverse complement strand
AAACGTCAGCCTTCCTGCTCCTCTGATGCTGCTTGGCCTGCTGTGTTCATCCAGCTCTACACCTTGTTATCTCAGATTCTCCAGCATCTGCAGTTCCTATTATCTCCAAAAATCAATTTCAGATTGAATAAGTTGGTTCAACATTAAAAATTAACATCAAAAGGTAATTGCAAATTGAGAGTTATGGTAACAGGAAGCAGACAGAAAATGTGCCCCTACATATAGGTTTGTAGATTTAAGGCCATAAGAAATAGGAGCAGGAATAGGCCATTCAGCCCCTCCAGCCTGCTCTACCATTCAAAAGGATCATGGTTGCTCTGACATTCCTCATGGTCACTTTCCTACATACACTTTCCCCATCACCTATGATTCTTCGACCGATCAAGAATCTGTCTCAGCAGAAATATACACAAGGACTCTATCCCCACAGATCTCTGTGACAAGGAATTTCAAAGACTCACAACCCTCTGAGAGAAGAAATTGCTCCTCATCTCAGTCTTGGCTCCCCTTTATTCCTAGTCTATACCCTGTGGTCTTTTATCCTCTCATGAGGGGAAAGATCACCTCAGCATTTACCCTGTCGAGCCCCTTAAAAATTCTATATATTTCAATGGGATCACTTCACATTCTTCTAAATTCAAATGAATAAAGTCTCAATAAAAAACAAAAGAACTGTGGATGTTGTAAATCAGGAACAAAAACAGAAGTTGCTGGAAAAGCTGAGCAGGTCTGGCAGCATCTCTGAAGGGAAAAACAGTTGACGTTTCGGGTCCGGTGGCCCTTCCTCAGAACTGAGTAGAGTCTCAACCTGTTTAATCGTTGCTCATAAGACAGTCCCTCCAGACCAGGGATCATCCCAGTGAATGTTTTCTGAGCTGCCTCCAATGAAATGATGCCTTCCCTTCAAAAGACCACTCACACACTCACACGCACTTACGTACATGCACACACACACAATACACACTACTACATACATGTAAACAGAAGCAGATACGCAAGAACACAGCACATGCATAGAATACACTGTTGTTATGAAAAATCAAAGCTGAATTCATTGACCTGGATCTCCTGCATCTCCTTTCTGTCCTTTCATTTTTTCCATCTCATTTTTGTCTATGACTCCAGGCTTTCCCACAAGACCAACTTCTCCTTTGGTCCCCTTCTCACCTCCTTTCCCAGGGGGCCCCGGAAAACCAGGCAAACCTTTGTCACCTGATGAGAAAAAAAACATTGAGAGATACACACTCTTCAAATTAGGAAAGCTCACTCAAATCCTTCTGCCTCTGTCTTATAAGGTGCATCAAAGTCATGAGAAACAGAGAGATTTATTTGCTCACAAACAAAAACAGAAATTGCTGGGAAAGCTCAGCAGGTCTGACAGCAGCTGTGGAGAGAAATCAGAGTGAATGTTTCAAGTTAAGTCACCCTTCCTCAGAACTGATGGTAAAAGCTGGGTTTTATGCAGAAGATAGGGTGGGGGAGAGGGGTAAGGAGTAAACAATATGTGGAGATAGAGCCCAGACAGACAGAAGAACAGTTGGACAGACAAAGGAGCGGATAATGATCAACCTGGGAGAATGAATAGCTATTCGTGGATGATTAGGGTCTAATGATGGGCTGTGTGTAACAGCATACCGGGTGATAACAGGGCCTGGTGTGTGGGGATTGGGATAAGGACATGGGAGATGGTGTTTCAAGCCCTAAAATTGTTGAACATGATATTGAGTCCAGGAGGCTGTAGAGGAAAATGAGGTGCTGACCCTCCAGCTCGCACTTAGCTGTGTCGATGGACAGTAGCAACCCTCAGATAGAGATGCTGGCCAGATTTATTAGTTTCTATTCTGAGCTTTGCACTTACTCCTGGCCGTGCTGTTGGTGACTCATGAGTGTCTGATAAACACAGACAGTCTTCACCAAGCTGAAGAACTGAGTCGCAGCAAACAGTTTCCCTGACGAGAACAGAGGGAGGGAAATCTGGCTCGCACCAAAATCTGCAAAGTGGCCTCCTGGTCAGCACCACCCAACAGGGAAAATTACAGCTAATTTATTTTACCTTGACATTAGAATCCCGACAGTGTGGGAACAGGCCTTTCAGCCCAACAAGCCCACACTGACCCTCAGAGAATCCCACCCAGACCCATCCCCCGGATCTACACCTCCCTGAACACTGGGCAATTTCCTATGGCCAATCCACCTCACCTGCACATCTTTGGACTTTGAGAGGAAACCCATTCAGACACAGGGAGAATGTGCAAACTCCACACAGACAGTCACCCAAGGGTGGAATCAAACCCAGGTCCCTGGTGCTGTGAGGCAGCAGTGCTAACCATTGAGCCACCCAAAAAGAGCATGCACTTTGTCTCTGGATGGTCTCAAACCACCAACCATCTGGTTAAGGGCCAGATGCACTAGCCTATTGCGCCACAGAGACAGGCAATAGTTTAGTGAAACCTAATGATCACCTTCTATTCTAATCTGAGACCATCGCATGGAGCTCAATCCCTGATTAAACATGGCAACTTTATTTGACAATATATATTTCTGAGCACAGAAATACACATGGTCAAAAAGAGCATTTTGGCTAACTTCACAGTTCAAAAGATTCTTTGTGACACTCACCAAGAGCAGCAGACATATGGGGACACCACCCTCTGAGTCACACACCCTCCTAATTTGAAATTACATAGTCATCTCTTGACTGTCATTGGGTGAGGCTCCTAGAACAGCTGTGGCTGTCCCTATGGATTTCAGGGTTTCAAGAAGGTAGTTCAGTGAAAGATGATGGGCAATAACACCTATATCCTGAGAATGAGCTTTGAAAAATGAAGCAGGGACGTGGTGAGGGTGGACATACATGAAGCATGACGAGGGGACAGCAAGGAGCTGAGAATGCTGGAGGGAATGTTAAGTGAGACTGAGATGGTATCATACAAAATGGTTTCATTCTGACATGGAGCATTCAATGCAGCTTTGCCAAACAGAAGATAGAGATTAAAGGATGGGTGCACAGGTCCACAGAACGTTCGTCACAAGGAATGCCAATTTTGTTTTCAAAAACGTATGTGTCTATTATCAATGCAGAAAATATTACAACAACATTCCTCTCCCTTGCCACCCCCATAAAGTTTCTGGGATGTCCCGATTTTGCAATAGATGCTATTTAAATGCAAGCTCTTTCTTTTATATTGAATAATCAACTATTTCCTGTGACACAAGCATGCATTGCCAAACGCAACCTCCCAAAATATCACAAGATATAATGTACTTCCAGTTGACATGATATCAATCAAAACAAGCTTGGAAAAGAATGTACACACTGACCTTTCAGACCAGAAAATCCCACATTCCCTGGAGATCCAGGTAAACCTTGGCTTCCAGGCGTACCCATGACCCCCATTTCTCCTTTGGGACCTATAATGGCATAAATTGGAAACAGTTTTCGAGCTTGGAATCAGAATGAAATCCAACACTGACGGTTATACAATAGGTGGTAGGCACACAATAGCTGGGTGTAAACTTAATGTCAGTACAAAATAGTCTAATTTCATACCAATCCAGGAATGGAGTCTAGTCTGAACCCAGAATGGTATAGATTGAGACTTTTCTTTGTTTCAGAATCATCTCAGATTCACAGCAACATTGTGAAGCTGAGAATCCATCACATGAAAAATAAATCTTGCAATGTTTCACTTTGCTAGCTTGCGTTTCTTGGGTAGATGGCAGTCTAGTTATACTTACCCTGTTTCTGTAACTCCGACTATCAATGATAACTAATGATAAATTATTGAAAATATCCAACTTGTCTGGTCTCAAAGGGAAGGGATTGATTTGTTGTTCATTCCTGAGCTTGTCTTTATGGAGTTCTTCTACCTCATAACTATCAGAACTCAACAGTTGTTAGAAATTGCTGTTGGTTAATAACTCAACTGGAAATTTAATTAGAATTGGTAACTTTGGAAGGAAGAATAAAGAGAGGCAGCATGAACTAAATGGTACAAAATAGGCTGCAGCAACAATGACCCACAATTTACATACACAGAACAGGTTGTGAAGGCTATTGAAAAGCATAGCATTTATAAATAATAGTATAGAGTATAAAATCAAGGAAGTTATGCTAAAAACTTTATAAAACAGTAGTTATGCTTCAAATGAAGTATTGTATCCAATTCTGGCCACCACTTTTGTAAGGTTATCAAAATCTTGGAGAGGGGCTAAGGGAATGGAACCAAGCATATAGGATTCCGACAGTGTGGAAACAGGGCCTTCGGCCCAACAGGTCCACACTGACCCTCAGAGCGTCCCACCCAGACCCATCCCTCGTAACCCACCTAATCATATAGAACCTCAGTTCGTGAAAAGGCCGGAGAAGTGGGAATTGTTTTCCTTGCAGAGTGTTAAAGGTTGAGAAGTGATTTCACAAGAGGAGTTCAAGGTCAAGGGTTCAACCCTGTTCAATGGTTATATAAGATAAATGGGGAGAAATTGTTTCTAATTAACCAGTTTACAGGTTTTGAAAATTGTTTAAAGAATCGGGATGGAAGATGAAGAAACTTTTGTTCTAGGTAGCGAGTTGTTAAGATCTGAAACATCTGCCTGGAAGTAGATTCAACAGTAACTTTCAAAGAAAAATTGGATAAATATTTGAAATATACACAAACAGGGTGGCTGGGTCTAATTAGATCACTCCTTTACAGTTCCAGCATAGCAACGATGGGTTGAATGGTTCTTTCTAGGATTTTGATTCTGGATTTCAAACTGCCTTTCCTAAGAGTTTTCCATAGGCAGGTCTGAGAATTTGGCCAGGGTAATAGTTCTGTAAATGATAGCTTACCTTGAAATCCTGGAGGACCATCTTTTCCTGGGAAACCAATTTGCCCTGGAAGACCTGGTGGTCCAGGAAGACCTTTAAATCCTTGATTCCCCTTTTCCCCCTGTGGCCCTGGGATGTCCAGACCTGGAAAGCCAGGGTCACCCTTCACGCCTGCTAATCCCTGGAATCCTGCATTATAAAAAAGAATTGTCACATAATTAAACACTTAATTGCTGATTGACATTCTGTGGCATTTGATACAAAGATAAATAAAGAATTTGTCACAGAGAAAATAAAACTTGCAGCCCAGTGTAGCATGCCGAAGCTAATTATTCACACATATTCCATCTCCCTATTCTTGTCTATTATTTACTTTCCTTTTGGTAACTTTGTTGTTGCTCCTTTACAATTCTAATGTTGCTGTTTCTTTTTCTCATTCCTTCCCTTTGATTTCCCTCCTTACACGTCGCTCAGTAAGAGCACTTCTGCTTCTGAGTCAGAAATTCATGGTTCCACAAGACCCACAGCAGGGAAGTGATGTGCCTAGTGCAGGACTTAAGGGACTATGGCACTGCCCGAAGTGCCATTGTTTGGGCAAAGCCCCCACTGGCCTCTCAGTTGGATGTCAGAAGAGTAGAAGTGTCTTAAGGCCAATATTCACTCATCAGCTAACATTTGTTTGCACACAGCAAGACCTGGTCAATATTGGGGTGGCATGGTGGCTCAGTGTTAGCACTGCTGCCTCACAGAGCCAGAGACCTGGGTTCAATTCCACTCTCGGACAACTGTTTGTGAGGAGTTTGCACATTTGTAGGTTTCCTCCGGTTTCCTCCCACAGTCCGACGGTGCGCAGGTTAGGGTGGATTGGCCATGCTAAATTGTCCACAGTGTGCAGGTTAGGTAGATTAGCCATGGGAAATGCAGGGATAGGGTGGAGGGTGGGTCTGGGTGGGATGGTCTTCAGAGGGTTGATGTGGACTAGATGTGCCAAATGGCCTGTTTCCGCACTGCGGCGATTCTATATCCAAACTTGCGCTGATAAGTGGAAAATAATGTCTGTATTACACAACTGCCAATCAATGACCATCTCCCGGTAAGGAGAATCTAACAATTTCTTCTCAACATACAATAGCATCACTATTGCTGAATACCACTATCTGCACCATGGGCTTACCATTGACCAGAAACTGAATTGGTCCAGCCAAATAAATACAGTGGCTACGAGGGCATCACAGAGGCTAGGAATACCGCAGAGAGTAACTAACACCTGACTCCCCAAAGCCTATCCACCATCTACAAGACTCGTCAGGAGTGTGATGGAATACCCCCCACTTGCCTGGATGGGTGCAGCTCCAATGACACTCAAAGCCATCGAGAACAAAGCAGCCTGCTTAATTTCATCTCATCTACCACCTTCAACTACTCTTCCCTCCTGAACTCATGAACAGTGGCAGCCATGAGCACAATTTACAAAATACATCCCAGTATGGCTCCTTCAGCAGCACCATTCAAAACTATGACCTGTGCCACCTGGCACGTGAAGGACAGCAGATACGTGATGATCCCGCAAATTCCCCTCCTGGCCACACCGCACCCTGATTAGAAATATATGTCTGTAATGCTCCAAATCCTGTAATTATCTTCCTAACAGCATTGTGGACGTACCTACACAACAAGGACTGCTGCTGTTCAAGAAGGCAGCTTACCATTGCCATTCCTGGGCCATCAGCGATGGACAACAATTGCTGATCCAGCCCACATCCATGAATGTTTTTTTTAAAGAAAAGAATCACTAAAAGCATGTTACCTGCTTGTTATTGCACTGTTGTTTATGGGATCTTGCTGTACGTAAATTGGTTGTTGCATTTCCTACATTCCGACAGTGACTGCATTTTAAAAGCACTGCGTTGGCTATGAAGCCCTCTGCGCCATTCTGTGGTCATGAAATGTTCTGTTCAAAATGATTTCCTCCTTCAAGCAGGAAATGTTTGCACGTACCTGGGAGGCCTGGTGGTCCCTTTGGCCCTGGTTTGCCCGGCTGACCTGGAGGCCCAACTCCTGCTTGTCCAGGTGGTCCAGGAGGGCCCTGTGGTCCCATTGGACCTGTTCTGCCTAAAAGAACAAGAGAGAACAATTGTGTATCCATACCATTTCAAGTTGTTAAAGCTCCATGGTTAATCTTCAAACTGGCGACAGTGAAGCCCAAAATCTACCTTCCTAATCATTAACCACAATGACAGAAACTCTGATCACCTCATTGCTCAGAAACATTGGGTCACAGGTGGCACGTGTGAACATTCAGATCATTCAGTTTCAACAAAGCACTTGACGGCATTCAGGGGAGAGAAAGCACCATGGGATTGCTCCATTTGTATGTTCCACAATATTAGTTATGTTCCATTTTGCCTGGCCCGGGAGGCAGGGGCTTTTTGCAATGTTTACAGTAGGTCACTCAAAACAGTTCTGGGGTCACTGAAGAGCTGCTCGAGGGTCAGAGTTATCAGGAATTGGAAGACAGATAGAGGCAGAGGCAAGATCAAGAGGGCTGTTAAACAGTGCTGCTGAGGAGGTGACCTGGAACATCTGGCTCTGTACAACCCAAACTCAGATACAAGTCGGCAGATGCACAACTAACAGTAACATTTTGCATCCATGAGAAGTTAAGAGCAGTTGGATAGCTCTGTTCAATCAGAACTCATGATGTGGAAGTGCCTTTGTTGTACTGGGGCGGACAAAGTCAGAAGTCAGGTGACACCAGGTTATAGCTCACCAGGTTTATTTGAAATCACAAGCTTCAGGAGCTCTGCTCCTTCATCAGGTGAAGTGGGTCCTGACGAAGGAGCAGCACTCCAGAAGCTTGTGATTTCAAATAAACCTGTTGGACTATAACCTGGTGTCATATGACTTCTGACACAATCAAAACTCAAAAGTGGTCTAGGAGTCAGTAGGTACTGTTAATGTTAGAGTTAGGGCTCAGGAAAATTTGTGGAGGCTGTGGGAGTTTGGAAGAAACCATTAATAGCTCAGCTCAGCTGTGAGCAGGGGTGAAGGAGACTCACAAGCAGTTTTTGATTTGTGCTTCTGTGCCAGATTAGAGCTCAGCCAACAAACCCAGGGCCATGGCTGGCTTGGTGAAGCTCCATGCCTGTGAATAAGTGCAGAGTGCAGCTTTCTGTAACCAGGGGTGTGCTATTAAAGGAAAGGGAGCAAAGACACTTGAATGTGAACAGCTGCTTTTGAGGCAGTTTCAAAGCGTTGTCATCAAAAGTGCAGAATTATAATCTGTTACGTTTTAATGAGATTTGATGACGTATAGTATCATTAACATCTGTGGTGACTATTGAGAAACCAGTGGAGATGTCTTGATTGGAATTGTCCATTAAGGTGTAGTGCAGAAAATGTAGTCGGCGAGATCTTGTCCTCTATTTGTACATTGCTAACTAACCAATTAATTAACTAGCTAATTAACTGAGAGTAATGGCTCCCTCCATTACAGCACTGACCGTAAATTATGACTTAAGGAGCCCGTTGACATTCATGAAGTGACTTTCGAAGTGATTTTTAAAAGAACTTGAGAAACAGAACCTAATTTCCTTTCGAGCTCTCACTTTATAGGTACAACTGAAGTTCATTTCGTGCACCTTTCATTGGGCCTATTGCTCACCTGTATCACCTGGGAGGCCAGGTAAGCCAGGGTTTCCTGGTGGTCCTGGTATTCCAGGGATTCCTGGGTCACCTTTATCTCCTTGAACTCCATGTAGTCCTGGGGCACCTGGAAATCCCCGGGGGCCAGGTAGTCCCACACCTGGTTGTCCCTGAATTTGACAAACAATAGGTTGGTTAAAATGGTAACCTCTTACAGCAGAGGAACCCATTTGGTCTTTCATGTGTACACTTTATCCTAAAAACTTTCCATCTCAAGTGAAACATTGAAGCACAGCAACGAGAAACAGGATTTGATTTGGTTAGAGACAAAAAAACTGCGGATGCTGGAATCCAAGGTAGACAGACAGGAAGCTGGAAGAACATTGCATATGTAACAATAATATATCAAATCAAATCAAATCCTGACAGTATCTGGAGGAAAGGAGCAGCCAACGTTTCGGGTATTACCCTTCTTCAGGGCTCCAGCGTGGCAGTGAGAAAGGGACTCACTAAGTTCACATCTGAGGGAGGTGGCAGTGAGGAAGGGACTCACACAAAGAAAGGATAGCTATGCACTGGCCCGAAATCGAACCCAGGCTTCCTGGGAGGTGGGAGGCAAGAATTCTACCACTGAACTACCATAGTCCTGAAGAAGGGTTATACCCAAAACATTGACTGCTCCTTTCCTCTGGATGCTGCCTGGATTTGATTTGATATATTATTGGCACATATACTGAAGTACAGTGAAAAGTTTTGTTTTGCATGCAGCACAGCAGATCATAACATACAAAGACACAACAATCATAGGCTGATTGAACAGAGGAAGGCGTACAAAGTTACAGCTGCAAAAACGGTATACAAAAAACGAGATCAACAGTAGATTCATAACTTGAGAGGTCCTTCAAGTATGCTCCACCATTCCAGATGATTGTGGCTAATCCTCTATCTTCACACCATATTCTCTTCACAGTCTTTGATGTCTTTAATATTTAAACATTTATCAATCTTATTATTGAATATACTCAGTGACCCAGCCTTCACAACCCTCTGGGGTAGTGAATTCCACAGGTTGACCACTCTCTGAGTGAAAAATTGTTTCTTCACCTTAGTCCTAAACAGCCTGCCCTATATCCTGAGATTGTAAGGCTTTGTTCCAGACTCCGCAATCAGGAGAAACATCCTCCTTGCATCTAGTGTGTCCATCCCTAGCAGAATTTTATATATTTTAATCAGATCCCTCTGACCTCTAGTGAATACAGGCCCAGTTAAACCAACACTCCTTATGGGACAGGCCTGCCATCCTCAGTATTAGCCATTTATCAATTGTTCATCAAATTCTCTTTTGGAAGTTGCTAATGAGTCTACCTCCACCTGCCCTTTGAGTCAGCACAGTCCAGGTCACAATGACTCAATGCAAAAGATTTCTCCTCACATTGCCTGTTGTTCTTTTGCCAATCACCATAAATCTGTGTCTTCCAGTTCCCAGTCACCCTGCCACTGAAAATGAAAGTGATAACATAACAATCATTAATGTTTAAGAGGGAGGTATTTCAGGTACAAGTCTGCTTCCCTAACTGTGGACCATGATTCCCACTGAGCTTGTAGAAACAGTAGCTGAGTTTGTGAGCATCCCCTCCTTTGACCCTAATCCCTGCATGAAGGTTTTAGGTCCAGGGGACCTTCAGCCCTACCAGTGACCTGCTTCTCTCTTGGCCACCCTTCAAGCTATGTCTGAGGAGAGTGACAGACCTGGACGGTTGGCGAGTGAGGCCTCATAAATATATTGCATGAGCCACAAATCCTGAATAAGAAGCCACAAGTCCCGTGTTGGCAAGGGGTGGGCAGCAGCTGTGGGACGTTTCCTATGGTCGAGCTGCCATTTTTTTGGGGGGACATGCGGAGCAGGGCTGTTGTGTGGCTGCCACTTTCATATGGGAAAATGCACTGTCCAATCCCTGTCTCTCCACATCGCTGTCTTCCTACCCTTGGCACCATCTTAGTAAATCTCCTCCACACTGTTTTAAAGATTTTGACATTCTTTCTGAAATCTGGTGGCCGATGAATTGGCCACCACTCAGGAGTTGGAACTGAACCTAATGTTTTGTAATAATTTGACATAACTTCTGCTTTTGTTCTTTGTTCAGTTAAGAATACCAATTTTTTAACCATCTTCTCAAGTTGCGCTCTATCTTCAAGGATTGGCATATGTGACCTCCGGGGTATCTTGGTTCCTGTACCTACTTTATTAACAGCTTATTTGATTAACAATGTCTTTTCCTAGTCTTCCTACAAAAACGATCACTATAAACATCCCGGAGTTAAACTTTAGCTGACAAGTTCCTGCCCATTTCAACAGATTATTTATGATGTTTCAGAATCCATTGCTATCTCCCCAGTATTTTCTACATATTCGAGCTTAGTGTCATCTAAAAACTTGGGATTTCTGAATTCAGGTCGTTAATAAATATTGGGTAACACAGTGGCTCACAGCGCCAAGGACATGGGTTCGATTCCATGCCTGGGCGACTGTCTATGTGGAGTTTGTATGCCCTCCCTGTGTCTGGGTGGGTTTCGGCTGGTTTCCTCCCATTTGGTTTCCCCCTATTTGGAGTACTGTGTGCAACTTTGGGACCCTTATCTCAGGAAGGATGTACGGGCCCTGGAGCAGGTTCAGAAGAGGCTCACGAGAATGGTCCCAGGAATGGAAAGCTTGACATACGAGGAAAGTTTGAGAACCCTGGGACTATACTCATTGGAGTTTAGAAGGATGAGGGGGGGTCCAATTGAAACTTTCAAAATACTGAATGGCCTGGACAGAGTGGATGTTGGGAAGATGCTTCCATTGGTAGGACAGACTAGGACCCGAGGGCACAGCCTTAGAGTAAAGGGAAGACCCTTTAGACTGGAGATAAGGAGAAACTTCTTCAGCCAGAGAGTGGTGAATCTACGGAATTCACTGCCACAGAAGGCTGTGGAGGCCAGGTCATGGAGTACATTTAAAGACTGAGATAGATAGGTTCTTGATTATCAAGGGGATCAAGGGTTATGGGGAGAAAGCAGGAGAATGGGGTTGAGGAACTTATCAGCCATGATTGAATGGCAGAGCAGACTTGATGGGCTGAATGGCCTAATTTCTGCTCCTATGTCTTATGGTCTTATAGTCCAAAGACATGAAGGTTAGCTGGATTGGCCATGCTAAATTGCCCATAATATCAACGGATGTGCAGGCCGGGTGGATTAGCCATGGGAAATGCAGGATTACAGGGATAGGGTAGGGGGGTGTTGTGGGTCTTGGTGGGATGTAGTTAGGAGGGTCAGAGTGGACTTAATGGGTCTGCTTCCACTCTGTAGGGATTCTATAATTTGATGATTCTATCATCAAACAAAACCAGTACAGATTCTAGGGTTTCATCACTGACCTTTGATCCTGGGGGTCCTGGTTGGCCTGGGATGCCATCATTCCCTGGCTGTCCTGAAGCTCCAGGAAGACCTGGCATTCCTTGAATTCCGGGTGCACCTGCCACAAAGAAAGGCTGGACATGAATGACTGACATCCTTTCTCAAGTTCTTCAGGCTATTGATTCAGTGTTCAGTGAGTGAGGCAGTGTAGCTGGATCAGCAACAATTGTGGAAAATTCAGGTTCTTGCGACAGAAAAGATCATGGAGTTTCAGAGATGGAAAAAATGTAGATTCACTGAGATACTAGCTAGGGTGAGAAATATGACATCAAGAATGATCTAAAATGTTGAGTTTTTTTGACAGGGATTACAACCCATTATGAACAAAGTTTTTAAAGCGATGAAAAGTTGCGAAAGGGTCAATAGAAGTAGACTGTTCCCAATTGTAGGATTCATGAATGAAGAGAAATTGATAGAAGATTAAATATAAGATATTTTTAAGAGAGAGCAAGTGACGGGTCCTTTTGCAGTGAGAGTAGCGAGGTGTAGAATTCTCTCCCAGTGTTAGGAGTTGAGGCAGAAATGGAGTCAACATTTAAACTGGAGTATAGAGGTGTATGAAGGAATAGGTGTATGGTGAGGTGTGCGAACAGGATGAAAACATAATTAGCAATGTTTGCGAGATGGAGGGTAAACTTTGACTTAGACTGGATGGATCAAATAGTCAGTTATGCTTATAACTGTTTTGTAAGCAATTTCTTTAGTAATGGCTGGAGGGAGGTTTTGCCAAAGCTTTTTTTAAATTTAGCCCTGGGATGTGGCCATTGCCAATTGGCCAGCATTTATTACCAGTCCCCAGTTGCCCTTGAGAAGGTGGTGGTGAGCTGCCTTCTCGAACCACTGCATTCTACATGCTATAGATTGAGTCTCAATTCCCTGAGGGAGGAAAGTCCAGGATTTTGACCTAGTGACAGGGAAGGAATGGTGATGTTTCAAGTCAGGATGGTGAACGCTTGGAAGGGAATTTGTAGGTGGTGGTGTTCCCATATATCTGCTGCCCTTCTCCTTCTAGTGGAAAGGTCAGGGGTTTGGAAGGAGCAGTCTAAGATCTTTTGGCGAATTTCTACAGTACATCCTGTACACAGTATACACTGCTGTTCATGTAGTGTGTGAGTACAGTTACGGTGCAGTAACAATGTAGTAATGATGTAGCAGTGTGTGAGCAAAGTTACAGTGTAGTAGCAATGTGGTGGAGTGTGAGTGCAGTTACTGTGCAGTAATGATGTAGCAGTGTGAGGATGCGGTTACGGTGCAGTAACGATGTAGCGGTGTGAGAGTGCAGTTACGATGCAGTAACAATGTAGACGTGTGTGAGTGCACTTATGGTACAGTGATGATGTAGCGATGTGTGAGTGCGGTTACGGTAC
>JAHRHZ010000009.1:13882654-13903972 GCA_024137785.1 Ginglymostoma cirratum | reverse complement strand
GTGTATAATCTCAGGTGTACCTGTATTGCAGGTATATAATCTCAGGTGTACCTGTACCCCATTTGTGAGATTTGTCACCAGGTCTGTGGCACCGGAAGATCTACACTTTGTCTCAATCTTCAAGATGACTCTGCAAAGCCTCTCAGCTAAATTGATTTTATAATCAGCCTATTTGGATCTAGGCCTGTAGCATCACTGTTCTACCTCAAAGCTTCACACTCCTTTACCTGGAGGGCCTGGTTCTCCAGCAAGTCCTGGGGGGCCTGGAGGATGGAAAGATGCAAATGTTTTAATCGCGTTGATAATTTTTCAATGAATTCTCAATTGAGTCCTATTGAGTGTAGCCAATTATAGTTAATAAGGTGCCATACCTGGAGGACCTCGTTCACCTTGTATCCCGGGTGGACCTGGGTCACCAGGATTTCCTCTGGTCCCATAAATAACGTTTCCAGCTGCATCTATAATCTGGGATAGAAAAGCAATGGTTAGCGAATAGTAATTCCTGTCAGTGTGGATGGTGGAGTCAGTGTACTAGGCAGACTGTCTTTGCTGAAGTTATTCAGTTTTACCATGGGTTTTTTTTGTGTGTTTGTGTGTGTGTGTCTGTGTCTGTGTGTGTTTGTGTACGTGTGTGTGGTTGTTTGTGTACGTGTGTGTGTGTGTCTGTGTGCGTGTGTGTGTCTGTGTGCGTGTGCGCGTGTGCGTGTCTGTGTGTATGTGTCTGTGTGTACGTGTGTGTATGTTTGTGTCTGTGTGTATGTGTGTGTGTGTGTGTGTGTGTGTTTGTGGTTGTTTGTGTACGTGTGGGTGTGTGTATGTGTGTGTGTGGCTTTCGGGCAAAGAGGGTTTGCAGAGGCCTCAAGTGGTGAATTGGCTCTGAGACTCCATCCAGTGAGTTGAGGTGTGGTGAGGGGAGGAATCAAGATGAGTAGGGTCCCCAGCAGTGGGGAGAGGGGTGTCCTGATCAAGAAATCTCTCAGGTCAGTTCATAGGAGGCAAATGAAAAGACAATAACCTCATGTATCACCCAGTGCTCATCTGGGTTTAGCTGTTGGCTTTCTCCCGGTCTGGGAATTCCCGTCCAGTTTCAGCAATCTGAATAACTGTGTGTTTCACAATCTCAGTAACCCATTTAAGGTGATAACCTGCCTCCTGGGTGTTTATTGGTTGCCTGGCCACTAACCCACCTTTGTTCAAACTAGAACAGGATGTGTTTGCATCTGGATTCTGTTCTCTTTAGCATTTTAGCCCCTTCCACCCTCTCCTGCCACCTCCCCCCACAACCCCCCCCCCCCCCCACTTGTGGTTAAAATTCCCCTTTTATATTTTTGCAATTAGAAATCTGCACAATTTTAAAGAACAAGTTCCAATGCACTGTGTTAATATACAGCATTTCATTATGTCCTTTTCAGATACTTACAACACCTGGAGGACCCTCAATGCCACGATTGCCTTTCTCTCCCTAGAGGAAAGACAAACACACATATCTGTCATTTTCAAAGTTGCACAAATCCAGACAAAAGAATGGAAGTTAATTCATTGATAGGGTGGACATTTAGATGTTGATTTTAAGATCCAGATGCTTGAAATGGTAATTTTCTGTGAATGATCAATGTTAGAATCTCTCCTCTCCTGCACCTAGGGCCAGGGAGAGAAATGATAGTCCCTGGTGTTTCTACTATTTCCATCCCCCTTCTTCACCACCTCCCTACAAACTGACCACAACTTTACCCCTCCATCTTGTAGCTGCCCAGAATTCAGAAACACACTTACAATTTATCAACTTGGCCTTGATTCCTTGATTTATAAAATCTTCGACTTCAGTCTGATACAAATTGCAACCCATGGCTTTATCAGATAATCACACACAACTTGGTCATTCATGTTATGCAACCTACTCCATTTCTTTGTACTTGACTTTATGCAATATCCAGAGAGCAACGTCCAAAGATCTTTTTTTTTTCAGTCGTAAAATTAACATTTTGGATTGGGTAGTAACTATTTTCACGTTTAAATTTAAATTAATTAACCTTACAAATGCCCAGCATAGAGGGCATTACAAAACAGCGAGATACCGCAGATAGTGAAAATCAGAAATATCACAAGAAAACATTGGAAGCACTCACTCTGTCAGGCAGCATCTCTGACTAGGAAACAGGGTAAATGCTTCAATTCTGCAATATGCACTAGTTCTGATGATGATTTACTAACCTCTACCTCTCTCTGCAGTGAGCCTGCCAGACTTACTGACCATTGCCAAAGCTTCCTATTTCTACTGGAGCAAACATTACCCCTTTCCCCAGCCTTCCAGAAAAGGAATCAGACTTCATTTGAGCCTCTCGTTCTCCTTTAGCAAGAACCCCATCATCAGCTGCCTGAGATCTGGTCAGCTCAAATTAAGCATTAATTTCAAAAGAGAAAATTAAGGTGCGGAGAAAACAGAGAGAACAAAAAACTTGCTAAGCAAAAACAAAAATAAATGTTAAAGTAATAAACTGATGTTTTGACTGATGCGAAAAAACAACCTTTAAAAAGTGCCAAGCGGCAGAATTGATAAAACATCTCTTTTTTTCCATATTTTCACTTAAGAAGCAGAGATAAAGAGACAGACCATATCCTAAATCCTGGTCACCAGGAAAGGAAGGGAACTGGGACAAAGCAGAGGAGTTCAGTTCAATTTTTATGGTGGCACAAATTCCAAACTGACCTCTGTGGAATTGGTATGAAGGTAAAAGGATTAGAAGTGAGTGGGCTTTTAGTCTAGTGTTCCTCTTCTTCTGGCACAACATCTGGATCAATTTTGAGAGGGAGGATTCGGTGGAAAAGGCATGTGTCCACATTGTGTAGTATGTAAGTTGGTAAGTGTGCATGTGCTTTTATGTGCTTCATGTCCAGTCTTAGAAGTCTCTCTCCCTATCATCTCTTGTCACTTTCACTCCATCACTCTCACTCCGTCACTCTCACTCTGTTATCTCATTATGTCACTGACACTCTGTCACTCCATCACGCTCACTCTGTCACTCTGTCACTCTCACTCCGTCACTCTGTCACTGTCACTCTGTCACTCTCACTCCATCACTCCGACACTCTCACTCCATCACTCTGTCACTCTCACTCTGTCACTCTCACTCCTTCACTCTGTCAATCTCACTCCGTCACTCTCACTCCATCACTCTGTCACTGTCACTCTGTCACTCCATCATGCTCACTCTGTCACTCTCACTCCGTCACTCCATCACTCTCACTCTGTCACTCTGTCACCCTCACTCCATCACTCTGTCACACTCACTCTGTACTCTTACTCTGTCATTCTCGCTCTGACACTCCCATCTCTGTCACAGTCACTCATGCAGCATCCAGGGAGAAAATATCGGGTCAAATTGTGGGGTCTCAGGAGAAGAGGTCGCCATCAACCACCTACATCATCACCGAGAGAAGAGGAGAGGAGAGGAGAGGGAAGGCTGGATCAGAAAGCAGTAGCTCACACTATGAGCCATCAGCCCTGGCACATCAATGAATGGGAAAGTGACAAGGTAGGAAGGGGGTGTCATATCGAGAAGAAAGACCTGACGTTGAGAGCGATCGGCAGGACCAGGGTTGCTGTGGTCGAAAATTTGTCAAACTGACGTGGAAATTCTTTGTTATGTTCTACAGCACTGAATGCTCATTATAAAGAGCCTATATATCCTTTCTTTCCTCCACCCAGCGGACCTGAGTTCCCTTCCCCAATCCTCCCTTCATCATACCTTCCAACACCCTTCCATTCCCTCTTTCCACCCATCCAGGCAAATCGACGAAATAGACCTTTTTACCTTGGGACCATCCTGTCCTGGGAGACCTGGATATCCTGGGTCACCTCGCTGACCCTATAAAATAAAACAAAACAAGAGTAATTTTCTCAGTTTTCACCAACGCTTGGTATTTAAAGCTCCAAAAACATCTTTAAAATTGTCTTCTCTCAGTTGACATTCAAATACAATCTGAAGGGGTCACAGCATTGTGCTGAGATAACGAGGTGTAGAGCTGGATGAACACAGCAGGCCAGGCAGCATCAGAGGAGCAGGAAAGCTGACGTTTCAGATCTGGATCCTTCTTCAGACCCAAAACATCAGCATTCCTGCTCCTTTGATGCTGCCTGGCCTGCTGTGTTCCTCCAGCTCCACACTGCTGTTATCTCAGACTCCAGCATCGGCAGTTCCTACTATCTCACAGGATTATGCTGGCTGTCTGATAGACAATTCCAAACATTCGCAACCTTCCTGCTCTAACTGGCCATTCTCCTGTCATTATGTCTAATTCTCTCTTGAACTCTAACTTTTGACAGATGAATTCAGTCAGCACAGATACCACTTGCCGTCGGAGTGTGTCAGCAGCACTCTGGGTGCCTCTCAGAACGTGTTACATAGCTTCCTGTGGATGGCTTGTACAGCTCCTGGTTAACTCCCTCTTAAATAGCCACCAACAATGGCCAGATCCTTCAGAATAATGTAGTGTTACACCAAGAGATAGTAAGAACTGCAGATGGTGGAGTCAGAGATAACACAGTGTGGAGCTGGAGGAACACAGCAGGCCAGGCAGCATCAGAGGAGCAGGAAAGCTGACGTTTCGAGTTGGGACCCTTCTTCAGAAATTTCTGAATTTGCCGTGTTCCTCCAGCTTCACACTGTGTTGCACCAATTTCTGTTGAGAGAGGGGTTCACACTGAGTCCTTGAATCAACAGGAATATTAAATTCTTGACTCACTGCGTGCTGCCACTTGGAAGGACCATGCTATCAGTTACAGGCAGCACAATAATTTCCCTTGGCGCAAGGATTTTTAAAAGCTCAAGTCATTAAGTGTAGGTTAATGGTTTCAGTTAGAGTAAGTGCAGTATCTAGGTGTTATCAGTCAGTCTAAGACTGGTGGCGAATGAAAGGCTAAGTTCAGGACTTACGTCGCGTCCTGGGAGACCCGGTTCACCATCTTTTCCAGGTTTACCCTGTGAAATTAGTTCAACAACATTGCGTTAGGTATAAACTGCACAAGGCTCGGCAAAAGCAAACAGTTTGCACCAATTCTCGGGAAGCAAATGCTTTCTGCAAGCTTGTCAACAATCTGCAGAGATTAAAGAGAGGGAGGATCGGGAAGGAAGTTTGAGAATCTGAAGCACCTTCTAAACCTGCTTAACCTCTACCTGTGCCCACATGACAAATGTATCCCTTTTACGCTCAGCTTCTCTATGGTGTGGTTCTGTAACTCAATGTGGTGCAGAGTTCACAGGGAGCAAGCCAAAGAGAACGCAAAACTGTTGGAGGGTACCAAAATATCCAACTCATTCATTGAAGACCTTTATGAAAGGCATCGTAAGATCCTTATTCAGTCTGGGTTTATATGTGACTCCAGCCTCACGGCAATGAGTTTGACTGTTCACTGCCCTCTGACCTGGCAAGTCATTCAGTGGTATCAAATTCAAGAAAACAGTTCACCACCACCTTCTCCAAATTATTAGGGATGGGCATTAAATGCTGGACATGCAGTTACACTCACTTTCCAGGAATGAATTACAAAAAGTACAATTGCTTCTACTTACACGTTTCCCTGGTTCTCCCAACTCTCCTTTATTCCCCTTCATTCCAATAACCGAAGGACCCTTTTGAAACACAAACAGCCGCTTGAAATTAGTTACATTCCTAAACTTGCACTAACAGGAATCTCAAGGAGCACCTTAATCTTTCGGGGGCTTCATTTCACAGACTTCTAGTTTCAAGAATTAATTTAAATATTCTGTAGTATTCAGCCTGTGGTGTGTTGCTGAGTGGTCGGATTCACATCCCACAACAAGAAATATTGCGTATTGTGGTAAACTTAAATTTTGACACAGAAGTTTTGGAAGGTTGATGAAACTTCTTATGAACCGGCACCTAGTGGACTAGGAGTGGTCCAGACTATCAAGAGGTCTACACACTAAGTAATAGAAATGTAATGCAGGGATATACATGTTACTTATATTTTATTTACAGCATAAATCACTTAAATAATAATGCAACTTCCCCTGAAATAAAACTAACAGCAGACAGCCTTTTCACTCACACCCTCAACGGACTACACCAACACTGCAGATGGTATATCAGGAGAAATTGACTCAAAATTGAATCATCTTTGATGTTTCGTGCGGCCATTTGATTGAACAATGAGTATATTTGCATTGAGGTAAATAAATTAAAGAACTACGATAACTGGACAGAGAAATACAGTAAATTTGTGGTATTTGAGGTATATAATTTTCCCTGGTTTACTGAGAGAGCTGGTTCATAAGATGCTAGTTAAAACAAAGTTTGCATTGTTTCAAAGTAAGTGATTGATCAATTTTTTTTGAGACAAGGGGTATGCAATTGAGCATTCTGGATAACAAACTCGCAACTTGCAAATGCATTAACCCACTCTTCCATTCTGGAAAATCGTGGAGGAAATTCCTTGATCCTAAACTGGACAGCAGCAGCGTGGAAATTTTGTCATTTGTGTGGAAATTTTGGATTAAAATGATGCTTAATGTTGATATGAGGAGTGTGATCAAAAATTCTAAAAAACAAGAGTGAAACATTTGTTGCACACAAACAAAAGTGTCAGTCTAATTATAGGTTAATCAAGCAGATTTATCCTCATACTTACAGGGCTGCCGGGGAAACCCCTAGGTCCTGGGAGGCCTTGATCTCCTTTCTGACCCTGAAAATGGATCAATCAATCAGAAGGAGATTATCAGGATTTGTGTCTTCTAAAATGTATATTTTATTACATATTTATTGTATACCAAACCTTTAAACAGAATAAAATATTCCAGAGTGATTCACGGGAGTGTTTTCAAACACAATTTGATACTGAGTCATAGAGTCACACAACACGGAAACAGACCTTTCAGTCCAACCAGTACCTTTCAGTCCAACCAGTACATGCTGACCATAATCCCAAATTAAACTAGCCCCACCTGCCTATTGCATACGTTGGTATTAGGTGGCCACAAAGGCTGACCAAAGAAAGTAGTGTCTTAAAGGGGCTGTGAGAGAGAAACAAAAAGGAAGAGTGGGTGGAGAGGGATGGAGAGGAATTTCCAGATCACAGGCAGCAAAAGGTACAGTGCCAACAATGAAACAGTTAACATCAAAGATGCTTTTGCGGTCAGAAATGAAGAAGCAGGGTTAAATTGGAGGGTTGCAGGGATGGGCAAGGTTGCAAAGATGCTGAAAGATTTGAAAAAAAAGAGACAATATACATTGAAGGTGTTGTTGGACTAGAAGCCAACATAGGTCAGTGTGAGTAGCAGCTGCTGGGTAAATGGAACTCACTGTAAATAATAATCCAGATGGCAAGATTTACTGCCTCTTAGAGGAAAATGCCAGCTCATAATCCCAGCCCTCTGTGTGGGAAGAAATTATTTCTCTTTTCTCCTGAAATTGTTGGTGAATTACGTTGTCATAGCTTCGCCTGAAGAGACAGTGAACATTCTCCCAATCAGGAATTGGCAACAAGTAAGCAGCTGAGAAAGTTCAAATATTCTCTCCATCTCAACAGAGAAGGAATGACAAGATAAATGGAATGGTTACATTTTATACATGTCTTGGTGAAAGGGAAGGTTGAGACTGGATGTGGGGAGGGTGATGATATGATAATATTGAGCAGGTTATGCTGTTTGACCTTATGCAGACCAACAGGTCCAGGGTAACCAATTGATACAAGGGATTGCTTCTAAACTAATCTGTGCAAACATTGGTCCGAGTTCCTAGCGGTTAGACGATTCCTCAAACTTCAATTTGTACTTGCTTTACCCTGGACTGGGATAATGAGCTGATAATAGCAGGGTGAGGGCAATTGTGCACATGGGATGTCAATGTACCAGTAGTCACCCCCTTAACCAACCTGATGTAAAGATTGAGAAAGAAAACAGAGCGATAATGGAGAAGGGCACTGAGTGAGTTCAGAGACAGATCAGAGATAGAAAGAAAAATAAAGAGAATGAAAAATTGGATTAATGAGACAGAAAGTGACACATAGGAAAATAATAAATTCATAAAGCTAAATTCTTTTCAATAGCAATGAACAACTTATAACCTGTATAAATTGTTTTTCTTTTGGGACTAGTCAATGTTGAGTGGACATTGCAGGAACAATTATTGCACCAACAGGGAAGTATTTATGTAATTTATGCCCAGCTCTAGGTTTCTGCAGTGGCTTAAATGGGTAATTACTGAGCAAATGTGGTAAGCTTTTAAAAATAATAGGGAGTTTGAGGAGGTGAGATACTGTTATTACAGAGAGTTGTGAACATAATCCAGTCCATCACGAAAACCAGCCTTCCTTCCAATGACTCCATCTACACTTCCCACTGCCTTGGGAAAGCAGCCAACATCATCAAAGACTCCTCCCACCACAGTTATACTTGCTTATACCCTCTCCCTTTGGGCAGAGGCTACAAAAACTTGGAAACACATACCAATAGATTTAAGAACGGCTTCTTCCCTGTTCTTATCAGACTTATGAACAGACCTCAGATATATTACAGCTGATCTTTCTCTGCATCTTCTCTGTAGCTGTAACACAATATTCTGCATTCTGTTCTATTACCCTGATGCATTTATGCAAGGTGTGAATTGTCTGGATCGCATGCAAAACAATACTTTTCACTTGTATCTTGGTACATGTGACGATAATAAATCAAATCAATTCAAATCAAACAAACTGCAGGATTGCATAAATCAAGGGGCAAATTCTGGATATTCACAACTAGTTAACATGAATTAACTGGACAATTTACACATTTATAACAGGAGGCACTGTTAACTGGCCATTATTGTTTCACTAAACGTTGGCCCACTTTCTCAGTGAGTGCGTGGTCTCTATAGGACGAAGACCCTCAGCAGGAAGTGGTCCTCAAGCTTTACATGTAAACAGCCTGAATTGTAAATGTATTATTTTAGCTTTGACAACGTCACAGACACGAGCTAAGCTCTAATGTGGACTTAATTATCCTGGAAAGGAAAATAGTAAAATGACCCAACAATCAACATGTTTAAACAAACAAACCTTTGCTCCTATGATGATTTTTGATGTTGTTCCTATTTGGGACCCTGTATTACCAGGTGGACCTGGGGGTCCCTGAACTCCTTGTTCACCCTTTGAAAGTACAAATAAAATGTATGTCAGAACAATTAATTCTTTCCGCGCACAACCTACTTGTGAAACAGAAACTCAGATCGGAAACTCTTAAAAAAAAGTTCCAGCCCTTGCTTCTGCTTCTTCTCAACACATTTATAGTCCTCCCCTCAGCTCCACCCTGCCCTCATCACATATTCCGCTCTTATCGCTTAACCCTCATCATTATCCCCAATCCCTAACCCTCCTGCTTCACCTTCATCCTCTCCCCTCTGTTCCCATCCCATCTGTTCCCCCACTTCTCAAAATGACAAAAGTTAATGATGAGGAAGTTGGACAAGTCTTTTCTTAATAGAAAAATTGTTGAATTGATTGATGTTGATTAGTTTGTGCTTACTGGACAAATTAGCTCATGTGTCATACAGTCACAGAGCTGTACAGCATGGAAACAGACCCTTTGGTCCAACTTGCCCATACCAACCAGAATCCTACATTAATCTAGTCCCGTTTGCCAGCGTTTGGCCCATATCCCTTTAAACCCTCTTATTCATACACCCATCCAGATGCCTTTTAAATGTTGTAATTGTACCACCCTCCACCACCTCCTCTGGCAGCTCATTCCACACACGCACCACCATCTGCATGAAAAAATTGCACCTTCATCCCTTCTCACTTTAAATCTATGCCTTCTTGTTTTGGACTCCCCCACCCTGGGGAAGAGGCTTTGGCTATTTATCCTATCCATGCCCCTCATGATTTTATAAACCTCTATAAAGGTCACCCCTCAGCTTCTGACACTCCAGGAAAAATAGCCCCAGCCGATTCAGCCTCTCCCTATAGCTCAAACCCTCTAACCCTGGCAAAAACCTTGTACATCTTTTCTGAACCCTTTCAAGTTTCAGATCTTTCCTATAGCAGGGAAAGCAAAATTGAACACAATATTCCAAAGAATATTGATACATTTGTGATAACTCCTTACCTTCTGACCCTTTGGTCCATAAAACTGTACTCCCATGTTCCCCTGTTGACAAAAGAAACAACCAATGTGAGATAGTCAGCCTCAGGAATATCAATAATATCAGCGATTGCAGAGATATCAGTCATATCAGAATTAATAATGTCAATAGTAAGATCGATATTGTCAATATCATTGTCACCAACATCAGCATTATTAATGCTCCATGGTGACAGCCTAAGCTGTGTTTTGAGAGAAAGCAGCTATCATCATTGACTTCTGATGAAACCTGCCTTGAGAAACATCCTTTTGACTCTTACTGACTCTTATTAAACTTAGTCTTCAGCACTTTGCTCCACAGCTTTGAGCATAGCTATCAAGAAGCGAAGTTCCCCAACTTCTACCTTCCCTCTTTGTATTACATTCTGGATAACTCGTCTCACAAAATACCAGGGGTGGCAGTCCTCTCTGAGGCCAAGTCCCCAACTATGGGAGCATTTGCCAATCAGAGGTGACTTTACTGGCTTGGGTAAATTTGCAGCACGATACAGAAGTGTAACTGGGGAGTTTCAACTCCCGAAGTTGTTGAGGCCAGCCTGGTAGGTCATCCCCGGCAAGCATGGCATGAAGTCTTTCAACATTGATTCCTGTGCCCGAGAGACACTAGTTGACACAGGAGGGAAATGATTGGCCAATGTGTACCACCAAGATGACAGATGGCTACAGCAACTTGGTAATGCATGTCAATTTCCAAAATGGCAACTGATATTGACACATGTGGCCACTGTGGCAGAATCTACCTCTCACCCCATCAACCAAAGTGCATAATGGGAAGTGGATTTGTTGGTTATTCATGACCTTGTGGAAAATGCTGCCGCTGACAGTAATATCAAACATTAACAATCTCTGTATTATTGATAATATCAATCCTGTGTCTGAATAGAATCATTTACCTTTGGTCCTGGAGGGCCAGGGATACCTGGGGGACCCTGGAACAATAAATCAAAAGAGACTATTAACAAAAGCTATTGGAGTTGTTTAGCACTTTTCATGTAGCAAATCATTGCAAGTTGCTTCGTAGGAATGTTATTAAAGAAAACATGACACTGCACAAGATGATCATAGAAATAGGTCAAAGGCATATTATTACAGGGCATCATGAAGGTGGAGAGAATTTGGGAGATATTGACAGAGGGGGCTACTGAATTTCAGGCTCATGGCTGCCTATGCTGAAGTGAAGAAATCATTACTGACTCCTCCACTTCATTGCTGGAGCATGAGAACAACCGTTACAAGGTTTTAGCGTCAGTATAGGGCATCACCCACCAACGTGTACCAGATCTACCCAACGTGGTCTAAAGATACTTCAATGTAGTTCTTCATCAGCATTGAAATATTCTTACCACGTCCTTATTTCTTAACTCAAACCAATTTACGCCTGAGGAAGAAAATTTATAGTACAGGAACAATGTAGTGAGTCAAAATATAGGAGCCAGAGCACATAAAAATCTGACAGTGTAGTTGCTTTATGTTTGTTTGGATAATACGAAGTGATAACAGGGAATGCTGGTTACTACATAAAGCATTAAGGAAATGAATTGAGTGATTGACCCTAGCAATTGCAGCATATCACACATCGGACGGTCAGTGATGACAAAAGACCCGATCAATCTGCAAAACTCTGATATCCTGGTTAATATTTAACCCTCAACCAGCATCACTTAAAGCTACAAGTAAACTGGTAGTTCTGTTAGTGGGATCTTGCTGTGCGCTGTCATGTTTTCTTGTCAGACTTATAACTACTTGGGAGATGAAAATTTTGACGAAGATTCACAGCACAACTTTCTACATGATGTGTTCCTTATCTTAAGCATGTTGCTTTGAGTAGAAACTGAAAGAACTGCAGATGCTGTAAGTCAGGAACAAAAACAGAAGTTGCTGGAAAGGCTCAGCAGGTCTGGCAGCATCTGTGAAGAAAAGAATCAGAGTTAACGTTTTGGGTCCGGTGACCCTTCTTCAGAAGTAGACGCTGAATGCAGAACGTTGTATTCTTCTTTAACCAGGAAGGAAAGCTAGATGAAGTCGGATAGTGTGCTCCTTCCTGGATGATAATGGAATAATGTAGGTTAGATGGGCTTCAGATTGGTTTCACAGGTCGGCGCAACATCGAGGGCCGAAGGGCCTGTACTGCACTGTAATGTTCTATGTTCTATGTTCTATGTTCCTGTATCTACCAACATCCTGATCTGCATGGTGCGTTACCTGCATGGTGGGTCAATGGCACAACAACTGAAGAGCAAAAGGAGAAATAAGCATCTGATTGAAGATCTATATTTTCTGTTTGCAGATGCATCCCCTTTCTCAGTGAAAACTCCCATCACATTTACTGAAAGTGAAATAGACCGGTTGCACATTTAGACTGGTGCTGCTGTTCGAGAGCACAGGTCCCAGGGACTTTTGTTAGCAACATAATTGGGCAAAAAAAAAATGCAAACTGCATTTGGAAGATGGAACAGAGACCTAATGTTTGAAGGTAGTCGCTGCATGAGATGTCATATTTTGGATCCTGTGTTGATAACAATGAGCATGTTATCACTGTTAATTTGTCAATATTAATTTTCAAACTGTATTTCTGAACCATGTGCCTGCCTGGTGTGGCTTCTCACTGACAGTGCCATATCACTCAATCAACCCCATCACAGGTAACCTAACAAACAGGTCATGTCAGGATCTGGAATCAGAGATGCGGGTTTTGCAATCTCCAATTTCTCTCTCAACTCTCTCTGTCTCTCAAACACAAAGTTCAACTGTCCCATGATGGATTCATTCTAAAGTGTGCTCCACTTATAACTAAAAACACCATTTTAACCGGAAGCCTTTTTGTTTTGGAGAAGGAAGAGTGAATAAACAGACTTACTGCAGGTCCAAAATAACCTGGTGGGCCAGTTTGTCCTCGCAATCCAGGAACGCCTGGTTCACCCTGTATTCAAAAGAGATGAGATGATTTAGGACTAAGGGAATAGGAGGAGATCCTCAGACATTGTTGTATAGAGTGGATGTTCCAAAAGAAACCTTGGAGACTGAATCTCACCTGTTTTCCTGGTGGTCCGGGGAGCCCTGGCTCCCCCTTCGAAACTGAAACACCATAAACCTCTCCTGGGTCTCCCTGTTTTAAAGCAAAGTCATGAAACTATTAGTTTACTGGTATGAGTCTTTATATCTTTCTTCAACACAAACATAAAACATAAATCCGAAGGATGTCAAAGCCTAAGAGAGGACACAGAGTGGTTCCAGGAACGAGAAACATCAGTTCCATGGAGAGAATGGAAAAATGGCAAGTGCTTTTCTTCATTCACTTAAGGGATGAGGGCGTTGCTGGTTAGACAAGCATTTATTGCCCATCCCTACTATCCTACAGGGCAATTGAGAGTCAACCACATTGCTGTGGGTCTGGAGTCACATGTAGGCCAGACCAGGTAAGAATGGCGGATTTCCTTCCCTAAAGAATATTGGTGAACTAGTTGATTGTTTTCCCCAAAATTCAACAATGGAATTATGGTTATCATTAGACTCTTAATTCCAGATTCTTATTAAATTCAAATTCCACCACCTACTGCAGCAAGATTTGAACCCAGGTCCTCAGGATATTACTTGGGTCTCTGTATTAACAGGCCAGCAATAACACCACTAGGCCATTGCCTCTCCTTTGAGCAGAAAGGCATCAGGAGAAGCTTGGTAGAGTAAGTAAAGAGAGGTTGTTTTCAGAGGCAGGGTGGTTGATAATCATAGGGGCAGAGATTTAAAATAATTATCAAGAGAATCAGAGTGTAAATGAGGGACATGTTTTTACATACAGCAAGTGATCTGGAATAGTATGCCTGAAAAGATGATGTAAGCAGATTCAATAATAATTTTCAAAAGAAAATTGGATCAATACTTCAAGTTGAGAACATCTACATGGCTACAGAGAGAGACAGCAAGTGGAACAGGTGGAATTGGATAGCTCTCCCAAAGAGCCAGAACAGCAAGAGGGGACAAATGACCTCCTTCAGTGCTGTAAGACTATATGACCTCCCCTTGATCATGATAATTACAGGGTTTTATTGCTGGAAGTTGAAGCACACCTTCCATCACGTATAATTGGGCTAGAATTGCACGTTTTTTAGGGTACCTGAGCTTAGCAGGGCCATGCGAAAGCAAGAATGAGTTGAGCAATGCATCAGCAAGTATGCATTAAGTGTAAGGTTGGAAATTTAGTGATCAAGGGAATTTTGAGAGCGGGGGCGCTGGACACTTAAGTAGCCACCTTAACATTGAGTTTAAGAAAATATGGAGAGTTGTGGATAATGTGTAAGAGGTCTCCAGTCTGTGGACTGGTCACATTCTGAAAAAAAATCATACCATGATACACAGGGAAGCAGGTATATGATTCATTGGTGAAGATTTTGCTTAGCTGTCTTTCAAATCCCATTTAATTTGTTAACAGTTGTAAGGCTTTAACAGTTCTAGTCAGGTTTACCAGCAGTAGTAAAGCATATTGGGATTAATTGGGTTTATTCATTATAAATTAATGAAAGAAAATTGATTAATTAATTAACAAATAATAAAGATTATAGGACAGGTGACGTGATGTAACTGTAGAATGTGGGAACTCCTGGACGCTAAATGGTGTAGCAGAACCATGTCTGTAGCAAGTGTCTGCAACTTGAGGAGCTTTGGCTCAGAGATATTGAGATTGATGCTGAATTGCATATACTTCAATGGTTGGCGGGGGGGAGGTGGTTACTTTGTTCCAGGAAGTGGTAACATCCTTTAGGAAAGACTCTTCTGATATGATCAGTGGTCAGGGCCAAGAGAGTGTGACTATTAGTGAGGCAGGCAAGGGCATTGTTGGACAGTAGTACAGAATTAATGGGTTCAATGGTCTCATCTGTCTCTGTAGATTTCGGGTTGCTAGTCTCCCTGTGGGGAACCTGCAGTTGATGAGAAGACAGATGAGAGAATCAGGGACACAGTGACAACACAAAGTATTCCTGAATGCTGCTTCATATTTTCTTGAATCTTTAATGAATGTTGAAAAGTCGATTTGTTATTTACCTTTGCACCTGGAGTGCCTGGACGACCCTGAAAAACATAACAACAGTGTAAAAATAACGTTGAAACACTTGCCGTCACCACCCCCTCTCAACAAATCTAAAATAACAGTCAATCAAATTGTCAGATACTTACCAGAGATCCTTGGAGACCTGGTAATCCTGGGGGTCCCAATGGTCCACGATCACCCTGTGTTTAAATGGAACAGATCAGTCTTCACCTTTGCCCGTGTCAGTAACTATTCTCCCCAGCAAGCATCAACCTTGAGTAGCTCTCCCGAGAAGTTACTTGATTTGGTTGAACAGGAAAGAAGGGTCATAGCGTAGGAGCTTGAAGGTGACCTTATAGGGGTTTATAAAATCATGCGGGGTATAGATAAGGTGAATGTCAGGTGTGTTTTCTCTAGGATGGGAGATTTCGAGACTAAGGGACATATTTTTAAGGTGAGCGGAGGAAGATTTATAAAAGACATGAGGGGCAAATTTTTTACTCAGTGGATCATGTGTGGAATGTACTTCCAGACAAAGTGATGAATGAGGGTACAGTTACAACGTTTAAAAGACATTTAGATACGTTTGTGAATAAAAACTGCTTGGAGGGATATGGGCCAAGCGCAGGCAGGTGGGACTAGTTTAGTTTGAGATTATGATTGGTATATGGATCGGTTGGACCAAAGGGTCTGTTTCTGTGCTGTATGACTCTATGATTCTGTGACTGTGACTGTGACTGGGTGAGATATTGAGGGTCTGAGAAGTGAGGGGAAACTGTGATTAGAAAGGGTGAATAATTAAAGATTTTGGTGAGTCAGTGAGTGGGTGGGATCGGATGTGGGATCATAAAAGGTGTGAGGTATGAAAGGAAGTGTTGGATTGGATAGTGGCATGTTAAATGACAGTGAGGGTGGCAGTAGATTTAAACATTGGGATTATAAAGGGTGCGGGGAGAACTGGTGTGAGTAGGATTAGGTTTGGGGACTACAGGGAGAGTGGGGTTAGATGGTGGCGTACTAAAGGGTGTGCAGAGTGAAAGGCACAGTAGGATTAGATTGGGGGTAATAAACAATGCAGGCCGTGAAGGAGAGAGTGGGATTAGACTGGATATATAATTAAGGGTGCAGGGAGTGAAGAGAGGGAAGGATTATATGATGGCATATTAAAGGGTGTGCGTAGCAAAGGGGCCAGTGGGATTTGGTCTATTATTGAATGCAGAGGGTGAGGGACAGAGTGGGATCAGACAGGATGGCATACTAAAGAGTGTGAGGAGTGAGGGGGAGAGTGGGATTAGACTGGGTGTTATATTAATGGATGTGGTGATTGAATAGGTGAGTGGGATATTCCAAGGTACAACTCCTTTCTCAACTCCCCAAAGCAGGATCACCATTTACAAGTCAAGATTGTGATGGAAATCTGTCCACTTGCCTGGATGAGTGCAGTTCCAACAACACTCAAGAAGTTGACAAAGCTACCTGTTTGATCAGCACCCCATCCACCTCCTTAAGCATTCACTCTTCCCACCACTGACACACAGTGGCAGCAATGGGTAATATATACGAGACGTATTGCAGCAACATACTAAGGCTCCTTAACAGTACCTTTCAAACCCAGGTCTCTACCACCTAGAAGGACCAGGGCAGCAGATGCATGGAAACACCAGCACCTGCAAGTTCCCCAGGGAGTCACTTACCATCCTAACTTGGAAATATATAACTTTGTTCCTTCAGTGTCACCGAAAAAAAAATCCTCAAGCACCCTTCCAAATAGCACTGTGGGTGCACATGGATCATAGTGATTCAAAAAGGTAGCTCAGCACTATCTTCTCAGAGTGACTAGGGGTAGGTAACCAACATCGTCCTTCCTGGTGATGCTTACATCCCGTGAAAGAATTATGAAAAAAGAGATGCACAGAGTCAGCAAGTGAACCAAATGGCTTGCTCAGGTTTGCTGCATCAAATAGTTTAGTTCTGTTCCGGAACATTCTATAAAATCTGCATCAAATGCTGTTTCGACTGAGCCTGACATTGAGGGTTACCTTTGTGCCGTTACATCCTGGGATTCCAGCTGGTCCTGGTGGTCCATCCTGTCCTGGTAAACCCTATGAGTGAGGAGATTTGTCAGAGAGTTGCCTTCTGTTTGGATCAGTTCAGTGTTTTAAATGTGATTGGAAGTGAGGCATTGTGGATATTATACTTACAGGCAGTCCTGGAGTTCCTGGGAATCCTGGCGAACCAGCTGGACCCTGTGTCATTAACATTAGCATAAAATAACTGATTAAGAAAGTACTCTAAACAAGAACAATTTCCAATTTTTTTTTCTTTTATAGTCGTGGGAACTTGCTGTGAAATTGTTAAACATTTTGGAGAAATCTGATGCAATTTATAAATCGCCGATAACTGCTGTCCACTTCTGGGTCGCACATTTTAAGAAGGATGGCAAAGGGGTTGGAGTGGATGCAGAGGATGCTTACCAGAATGGTACCAGGGATGAGGGATTTCAGTTCAATGGGGACATTGGAGAAACTAGGATTGTCCTCCTTAGGGCAGGGAAGGTTAAGCGATGTAGAGTAGAGATGCTCAAGATTCTGCGAGGTTTTACTTGAGTAAATTAGGGGAAACAATTTCCAGTAACAGGATGATCAGTAATCAGAAAGACATCTATAAAATGATTTGGATTTCACCCCACACATTCAAGGGCTACATAAGGTGAGGTGGGTATGGGTGGAAAGCTATGATAACGTGACTATGTTTGCATGTGTTTGTGTCTGCTTGAAATTGCACATGAAGTGTATGTATGTCTGTATGTGTGGGAGCGGGCATTTATTCATAAGTGTGTTTTTGCATCAATTTTCTTTGTGGTTTTTGCGTGTGTACATTTGTATGCATGTGAGCTTCCCATACTGTTTGTTCCTTGATGAGCAATGTAATTTCTCCCTGCCCTGACTAATTGTATTCACCCAAAGCATTCTGCCTGTTCTGTTTACAGCATCATGGTGTAGTAATGTCCATTGGAATTATCTGAGAAGGTTTAATTAGTTTCACTGCCGTCAATCTTTCCCACTACTATTAGTATTTATAGGTATTAGGGGCATAAGTTACTGATACCATGTGGGGAAGGAAGACAAAGTCTATGACAGAAGATAGAGTCAATCTTGACAAACAATAAAGCTTTACTATATGATACTGAATAGTACAGGGTGGCATGACGGCTCAGTGGTTAGCACTGCTGCCTCACAGGGCCAGGGACCTGGGTTTGATTCCACCCTCGGGCAACTGTCTGTGTGGAGTTTGCATGTTCTCTGCGTGGGTTTCCTCCTGCTGTCCAGGAATCTGCAGGTTAGGTGGATTGGCAATGCTAAATTACCCTGTAGTGTTCAGGGATGTGTAGATTAGGTGGGTTACATGGGTTGGTGTGGACTTGTTGGGCCAAAAAGGGCCTGTTTTCACACTGTAGGGATTCTATGAGAGTTTCTTCTATTCCATTTGAGATGTATAATGAAGCCTGGAATCATTGTGATGATCCAGCACCGAAAGTCGGGGATACATACCCGAATTCCTTTCTTTCCTGTTAGACCCGGCTCTCCAGTGTCACCCTGAAACATAAAAGAGGTGTTTTGTTACAAATCCAGCCTAACAGTGTTTGGAAATAAACTTCTGGATAATCTAAATACGATCACCTTCGATCCCAACGGGCCAGCGGGACCTTCAACTCCTGGGAATCCAGGCATTCCTATGGGCCCCGCAAAACCAGGTAAACCTATTGCTCCCTGAAAAACAAGAAATGGGTTCAGACATTAATTAATAATTACCATTGATGAGTTCAGAGACAAGCAACAAATCATAGAAATCTGAGAGTAAATTTCACCAATGTGCTCCATGTAGGTAACATTTCAGTGTAATGGCATCCCCTGTCCAACAGAGGCACTGAAGCATAACATGACATGTTTACATAGCTTCCTGACTACAGCGTCAGGAATGGTGACATTCCTGAACACTAGATGTTGACATAGGAATTTATACCAGCATTATGAAAAACAAAATACACAGTTAATTGCTGTATAGTTTGAACTGAATTATTTCAGGTCCAATAACCTTCTGTTTAGTAATCGCATAATGCTTACTGATTCCCAGGAAAACTAATAAACGATAAAAATGACATGAGAAGCACAGCAATGCCAAGGATTGCATTTACTGCAGAATCAGAATAAAAAGATGAAAGGAACACTTCATTATCATACAAGGAGATGTTATGGTACAGTTGGTAGTGTTCTGGCTTGGAAGGTGTATTCACAACACAGCCAGACAGGTGAATACCAACCTACAAATACCTCTGATCCACACCAGCCATATGTTGGAAAGAAACTTGGAGCCTTTCCAATCACTATGCCCAGTTCCAGGCTGCTAGTCGATAGAGGTGAGCTCCAGCCCAACACTTTACTGGAATAGATAAACCCTGAGTGGTCACTAATGTCATATGCATCATTGAACAAAAGGTGTGTTATGATAGAATTGGGAAGCTCTAGTGGGTTCCTATTAAAAAACCTTTTCTAGGGACAATTGCAAATCACAGGCGATATCTCCATCACACTAAAGGGAAATGTTTCAAATTATTTGCATAAAAGAGTCAAAAATTCCCTCTCTATTCATAGTTTCTTGAAAGTGAAGTCTCAGGTAGACAGGGTAGTGAAGAAGGCATTTGGTACGCTTGCCTTTATTGGTCAATGCATTGAGCATAGGAGTTTGGAGGTTACGTTTTGGCTGTACGGGACATTGGTTAGGTCACTTTTGGAACACTGTGTGCAATTCTGGTCTCCCTGCTATAGGAAGGATGCTGTCAAAGTTGAAAGGATTCAGAAAAGATTTATAAGAATGTTGCCGGGGTTGGAGTGTTTGAGTTATGGAGAGGCTGAATAGGCTAGGGCTATTTTCGCTGGAGTGTCAGAGGCTGTGGGGTGACCTTATAGAGGTTTACAAAATCAAGAGGGGCACGGATAGGGTAAATAGACAAGGTCCTTTCCCTGGGCTAAGGGAATCCAAAACTAGAGGGCATAGGTTTGTGCTGAGAGGGGAAGGATTTAAAAGGGACCTAAGGGGCAACTTTTTCACACAGAGGGTGGTGCACGTGTATGGAATGAGCTGCCAGAGGAGGTGGTGGAGACTGGTACAATTACAACATTTAAAAGGCATCTGGATGGGTAAATAAATAGGAAGGGTTTAAAGGGATATGGGCCAAATGCTGGCAAATGGGACTAGATTGATTTAGGATATCTGGTCAGCATGGATGAGTTGGACTGAAGGGTCTGTTTCCATGTTGTACAGCTCTGTGACCCTTATTTAAGAAGACAGCTGCTAATCATCCCATCAGATCACATTTAAGGGGCACATTTATGTATCTTGCTGCTGAAGTGTCAGTTTCCTCATTGGAATCCAATGGGAAATATTATGACAGACAGGTTCTTATGAAGTTATTGCCCATTAAAGAGTGAAACCCACCTGCTAACCTTTCTCTTATGTGGAGTATTCTCTGCTTAACATCCATACTGGGAAACAGAAAGCCCACAGTGGAATCAAGTTATGGGCAATGTTGTGGGAGTTGACATTGGCAAAGGAACGTTACTGCCAGTCTGTTGGTCAGTTTGACATTCACTCCACCACTGAATCCCGTGAGTTTGTTTGCACGGAAATGCTACAAATACTCAGTGGATGTCAGACAATCTGATTTCTCAACAAAAAAAAAAGCATTTCCAGATGTCTGGAATCAGCTCAGTGAACCAGGCTGACCGCTGCTGGTTAAAAAGAAAATCCTCCATTTCCACACTTTCATTCACTGCTCCAGACCTTGTCACTTTGTGTTCACATCAAAAAAGACATCTGAGAAAGGAACAGTTCACTTCCCACAACCCATTGTGAGCTTGTAGTGTTAGAGTGTGAGCTGTTTCATTGTGATGTTAGCCTTACACTATAGGCGTGCTGTAATCAAACCTTTATGTTGAACACAGTCCCCTTTAGTAACACTCAGTGTTGAAAAGCTGCAGTAGCCTTAGGGTTGCTCAAAGGGTCAATGCTTTGAGGTCAGTATCTGACTGAGCTCAGCTCAATCCATTACCACACACACACACACACACACACACACACACACACACACACACACAC